>CM049378.1:27951385-28671385 GCA_026937815.1 Etheostoma perlongum | reverse complement strand
CACTGCTGTTAGCATGCTCGGGGCTAAAGAGATGTATCGGTATAGCGGCGCTGCCTCTCTCGGCGTCTGGGGCTTCATTAATATGTCGGCAAACATGTGTTTGGTCTACATTTTATAATGTATTTTTCCAGTCACTGCGTAGATATGGAAATGACATGCATATTGGAAGTGTCACTACTACAGTAGTCACAGGATGTCATTGATTAATAGCCCGGGCATAACAAACACGCATGTTAATGCGCAGCTCACACTTTCCTCCCACAATGATAAAAGTGAAAATAAGAATAATAATTAAGCTGATATGGTATTCTGTTTTGGCCACCTTGCATGGGTTCTCTTTCCACTGTGTTACATTTTCACATCCATGTTTACTGGTGATGAAATAATGTGCTTTTGATTATAAAATATCCTAACAATCAGAGCATTCATTAGTGAAATAGGCCGTCACGCCTCTTGAATAGCATCCGATGCCTTCTTGAAAAACTGTTCTCAGAAAGATAGACAAAGCATTGCATTGGCCACATTAAGTACCCGACCACATTGTGAACATCTGTTGGTATGTTTAAGCTCTGTGATTTAGATAAAATCCCACCCTGTTTCCCATGCTTGAAGCAACCGTAATCCTCATGAAAGTGTTTTCCTATTCTTTTTTCCTCATCTCCTTCTCATGTTTGTGTTGTTGATATGGTTTTGTTTGAGTGGGTTACGTAGCAGAGGGGTCCTGCAGCCCCACAGCTGACCCTGCTGTTCAGAGTCAGTGGGCTGCGGTGGCCCAGAGCGGCTTATGCTAACCTCTAACCTCCTGGCAGTTGCTGCTGGCTTAGCTCTGCTGAACAAGTCAACTGGGCTTTGTGCCCGAAAGAGTCGACCTGCACAAGCGTCATCTGGCCCTGTAGTGAAATCCCCTGCACCTCAGGGTGAACCCCACCACATTATCCACACACTCCTGAGACAAGAGGGCACAGCACTCGCTAAAGCTGTCCCCTCTTCATAGACCTTTTTTAGCAGTGGCTACATTCAATTTGTGTAATTATAAATCCATGCAAAATATCCAGCTATGAAACTTTATTTTCATAGTTCACACATAACAAGAATATGATGGTGTGATTTAACATCTTTTATGTTGCTGTTTATGTGAACAGACACGTCGAAACCTTTTGATTACAGCCTTACTTCAATTAAAATAATCAGACTGGCAACAAACATCACCAAGATTGCCCTAATCTGACTAGATTCTGCTTTACTCTGACTCAGCTGCAGGGGCAAAGTGCATTCTGTTCTCTAGAATACTCAAATCCACTGATTACGCAATGTCTTTATGTATAGAAATAACACAATTGGCTGCCAGTCTGTCCAGTGCTCCAATATGCTTTATTAGTGCTTTAATATGTTACCATGCTACCATGCTGTTATGTAAAAGTTTACAACATGACATCACTGTTGGATTTGGTTAAAAGTGCAACGAAGCACACTTCCTACCACACCCAACCACACCCAATAGAGATGCAGGATGTGGAAGAAACTTAAAACTTTTAACCAGAGGAAACACTTTCTCCTGTGTTGAATTACTTTTTTAATAATTTTACCCACTGGGCTAATTCCAGAAAATACATTTGCTGGCAGTCTTTATCTTAAAATTGAAATGAAAATGATATGAAATAAAATTAAATTAAACAAAATTGAAATTGGCAATTGCCAATGCAGACATTCCAAAGAGGCTTTTTTCGTTTTAAAATGTGATTTGTAGCCATTTTCAAAATAAATGTTATTATGTGCTATTTGTTGTTGCTTTACATTATTATGACCAGCAGGACAGGAGCCATGCATGCTTTCGTGTCCACTTGCTGCAAGAAGAAAGAATTTGCGTAAAAAAGCAACAGATGTCTAAACCATGTTTCTTTAAAACATAGAAATGCTAACATCAGAAACTCAGTTTCCCTTTGTCGTAGAAATTGCACAGTTCCTAAATGCAGAAATACTCGCATAAAGTAAAATAGATGCATCCTTCACTAGTTTTGGTCCAGCTTGGTTCTATTCTGCTGTACTCAGGGAAACAATTGGAAATAAAATTAGTATTCCCATAATCCGATTAAGATGGATTTATTGGTGTGTTTCTGTGACAGGCAAAGTATTGTACCCCCACTGTCTGTATCAGTGTCACATGTGAAGAGAAATGAGATTTCTCATGTTCATGTTGTCACTTGTAAACATAAACCTTGCCATATTAATGTGGGTTGTTTAGGTGGGGTGGGGGCAATCAGCTGTTCTGTGCAATTAGTTATTGCACTGGGGCGGGGAATTACATTCATTACATGAAAATATGGCCACCATGAAGGAGCCTCTTGAATTGTAATGAAGAAGGCCCCTTGATAACCATGAATTCACCAATTAAGGTTCCCATATAACATTCAAATTATGTGCATTTTAACGACTAGTTTTTTTTGCCACAGAAACACTCGCATTTTCCTTTGGTTTCAAGGAGCTTCCTTGCTTGCAAATGTAGGAGTAATTAAGATAATTAAAGCTTTTGATGTTCCACATATAATCCGATGTGCAGCAATAGAGAGAAAATGCGGGAGAAAAAAGAAAAGTTGTAATGAATTTTAAGGCTTTGTCCTTCTCTGTTCCCTCCCATTAAAACAGCTCTTATTGTCTGAGATTTCATTTTCTTTCAGTGAAACGGTTCGTACATTGGTTGGGGAGAAATAGGCTGCTTCTTTTGGCAGAATTAACGACTTTGTCTCCTTCACATGTCAACTGTGTACTTGCTGAATAGCGAGTTGTATCAGAAGAAAACTTTTTTTCCTTTACACATTTTGTTTCTGGGAATGGTTTTGCTGAGCTTTTGTTTTCCAGCACTGGCCCTTTAGACATATGGTTATATATCATAAACACATGTATTACTGAGTGCTGTCTGACTCCACTATTTGTCCATTACAGCAGAAAAAAAGCAGAAAGTGCAGCCATGAAAAGATACATTGTGTCTATAAGGTTTCACTCTATGTGCTTTTTTCAATTTGTAATTTTATGTCCTTGAAAGGTCTTTATTTCCATTTCTACAAAAGACGTTGAGACATGATAGCTATTTTAAAGCAAGTAATATCTTCTTGGCATCAACTGAATGCATGTGCCTGCATTATGTATGATGTATCTGTGAGCAAGAAAAAGTAAGACAGTAGAAAGAGGCGGGAGAGCTCCCTGGCTGAGCTTTTATCATCCTTAAATGTACCAAAATGAGTCTCGGGGAAAAGGAACCCATGTGGCTTTTGAAGAATTAATAAGCCTGTCTCATTTGGATGTGTCTAGCATCTCGGACAGCCTGTGGAAGCCCCACTTCCACACTTTCCTGACAGTGCCTTTGATGATTACTGATAAGATACAGCGACTCCTAGGGAGCGAGGCATCCAACAATGAGGGTAAAGTCAATGGAGAGCAGCTTCACTGATCCTGACTGAGCTGTATTATCTGGCCTCTCTCCAGCAAAGCAGTGCATTAGGTATTCCTGAGACAAAGCATTTGGGACAGAGTGTGTTCTCATTGTTCTGTTTTTTTTTCTACTCAAGGAAATCTCGTCCTTTGACAAAGGTTACTGGTTTACTTGCCTGTTACACACAGTCTCACGGGTCAGTTTGAAATTTTGTTAAACCCTTTTGGACATATCTACAATGTGTTTAAAGTGATATTTTTCAGAAATTATTATTTTTCACCTTGAAGCTGCTTTACAAAGCACAAAGTCAAGGATGCTATATTATTAATATGTGAATCTAACTTAAAACTAATGTCATTTGTTGATTTTTTACAGTATGTTCATTTTGATTCCCACTGCTATCTATTTGGTTCCAAATCACAACTCACATCAATTTTTAAATCCCCACCTGTCATGCCATGTCTCTTTAGTGTCGCATCAGTGTAGCACGAGGCAGTAGGAGCGATTAGTGCTACTGCGATAAAAGCTACCATCCAGAAAATGTGATGAAACCTGGTGAGTCAGAGGACCAGAAATGGGCTTCAGCAAACAAAACAAAAAGCAGGCAGAGGTGATACAGAAGCAGGTACGTAGCTATGAGCCAGTGCCAGGCAATTTTCTACTCGGCTACTCATAACCTACAGGAAATGACGAAAATGCATTGGCTGCCTTTGTTGAGGACAATTTAGTGATTATGGGGTTGATAGCTACATTCCGCCATTTGATAGCAGGCACACGCTACTTTGGCCAGCTCTTTTTGCACCAATGTTACTCGGTAAAGTGTCCCACATCCTTTCATCCTATAAATATGGTACACCAATCACTGATTTCTATATCTGGGGACTTAAAGGGTAGCCAGAGGAAAAGGTACGTTAAGAGTTGTTGAAAGTCAGGATTTTTTTTTGACGCAGTCAGACTCTAAGTGAGGTTTTTAGGTTAGGCTGATAGGGTTAGTGTTTATCTGTATTCAAATGCAACTTGCTATTTAATTCTACTGCATCCATCTATCTATATTGTTATGTGTGACTGAAAATGTGTATATACTGTCCAGTGAATGATTGACTGTAATGCAAAACAAATGGAGAAGCTTGCAAGGTATGTATGTTGTGCTACTGTACTACAAACGCTTGTCTTTGTGACTTTAAGTTGCCGTGTACAGAAGTCGTTCTCAAACAAACACTTATATCAATTCATCTATTCAATTTCCCAATCTATAAATCTGTTCTTCACTTATTTCTGTCAAAGATACCAATCAAAATGTGTTATTTGTCCAAGGTTGATTGGAGTACCTGCAGGTAATTTATTGATACAGTCAGAATCCCAACAATCATTTCTTATTCTGGTGAGAAGGTTATCCGCATACATTTCACCCCCACCTGAAACAGACTTGTTACATCAAAACGTCAAATTTGACAGGGAGCCCCGGGGAAAGCTGGCCTGTGACTCTGTTTTAATACATTGCCTCAGGCAATTTCGCGGTTGCAATATCGTGCTCCCGCTCGCTGACATTGGTAACCTGACAACTAATGCAAAGGCCAAGAAAATGCAATACATCTAGAAAATGCCCATGTGAGATGGGCGGAAGGTATACAGTTCAAAAGCCTTGAGAGGCATTCTTCTGTTAATTGTCTATGGGACATGGAATGTACAAGTCAACCAAATACTACAAGATCCCGTTTTATTTGAGGGGATGTTTGTTGAATAGATTAGTACACAGGCCACTCTGGCTTAACATAGTCATGTGCCATCCAACTTCTCAATAACCACTGAGGTTGTCAGCAAGTTAGCAAAAGTAACAAAGCCAAATGACTGGATGATGGGAAACAACAAGAACGCCTGAATGAACGAGAGCAACAAGCCGGATATCGACATGGAGAGCAAAATTAGAATTGATTTGCAGAGAAAAGGGGGTTGCCGTCTTGCAGAGGCAGCAGCTTCTGTGACTTCCTAATCCAGAGATCCCTGTGGCAGAACTGGCATTTCCTTACTCTCACAGACAGGCCTGCAATCAAGCATAAGGCTGCATCTGTGATGTTGGCAGACCACAGGCCTAATAGGATTCTGGGTGTTTTGAGCATTTAAAAAAAGAGAGAAAAAAAATCAATCCAATCAACACACCATGAAAATCTGTCCACGTGACTGATCAGGGATGCATATTTGCTCTGAGCTGTTTTGTTTTCTGCCTTGTCTGAATGGTTTTTTTTTTCTGAATGTTTTCCATGTTTGCTTTAAGTACACATTTAAAACGTCTCAACATGAAGTCAGTTTCAACTGCTGTGCATTGATGTAGGACTAAGGGGTAGGCCCAGGCAGCTACTCAGCAAGGTTTTTTTGTATTGAATCCCCTGTCCCATACAGTTTTAATTGGACAGGAGGTCCACAGCTACAGACAGAAATCCCTCCACGGGAGCGTTAGTGCAAGGCTGCATGGAGGCAGTGAAAGCTAAACTGAAGTGACACTTACTGACTGGGCCAAGGGGAAGGGAAAATGAGCTTTTCCTGGGGAAAGGAGGAAACCTTTCAATAGGCAGATTGACAGGTTGAGCAGTCAGAGGAGATGGAAAGCACTTGTAGCTGCTCAAACACGCCGAGGGGTCAGATGCCAGGGTTGGCAGCTTTGCCGGAGAGGCAGTGGGTTTTCCGTGTGACATTCTTGTCAAACGTTTGGCAGCAGGATCTCTCACAACAAACACAGCGGGACGCTGACGGTAAATCTAATTTCACCGGCCCCAATCATGTGCATGGCCTCAGGGGGGGCTGTTTTTCCTCATGTTGGAGGGTATGCAGACATTGCCTTAGCCTCACTGCGTGCTTGGCAGGGGTTTCCTTGAGGGAAAATCTTCCGACTAATACAAAGAGCTATGTAGCAAAAATGAAAACTTCTCCTGTTATCACTCTTGTATGTCAGACTACATTAATACCACAGAGGAAATTGCTTTTATCATCAGAACACCACAAGCAATACAGTGCAGAGAAGAAAGAAAAATGATGACAAATGTCACTTAAAGCAGAACACGGCAACATGAAGAAATTTACCATCAGTGCTTGTGGCAACCTGCACTCCGAGGATGTGCCAGGTATAACTCCTGTCTGATCATTCCACAGCCTCAGTGTGCAAGAAATGACTGACTAGGCTCGGAATGATCATTGAAGAGAAAAGTTCAGGCATAATACTGTAGTGAGTTATCTTTTGGTGGTTTATGAAGGGACTAATTACATTCTAGCTCTGTCTTATGAAATGACTAGTTATTTACAGCTGTATCAACATAGATATTCACATTGGATCAAACAATTGTAAAATCTCTTGCCATGCTTTACAGCCATTTTTTGCCTTTTGTTTTGGTTGAATGGCACATTTACTGTATGGTTTAGTCTCGATGCTCTCATCAACTCTGTAATTTAGCAGCAACAGGTTTGTTTTTGGGAGGGGAAAAAACCTTGATAAACCAATTGTATGCAGCCTGTATCAGCACCAAACAGCAGCCAGACATAATTCAATTAAATTTTATTTACAGTGTCAAATCACGACAGGAGTTCACATCAGGACACTTAACAGACAGAACACACTGTATAATTTACTAAGATCCAACAATCTGGTGGCCAAAAAAAGCTTCCAATGCAATGTAGGGCTGGGCGATATAGAGAAAATCAAATATCACGATGTTCTTTACCAAATACCTTGATGCCGATATTGCGACGATAGAGTAGGGTTGACTATTGGTGCTTTAACAAAATGTTATTTACACAATGATATTTTTTTGACAAATAACCACCACAAATGATTTAATTACTTAGTGGAGTAAAGGTAAATAATAGAACAGCTAAAACAGTCTGGTAAGTTAAAAAATAACATCACTTTGCTGTAATACAGCCTGTAAAACTGGGAAAAGACACCACTTACCATATTACAAAATTACTATAGCCAAAATCAAAGATATCATGTCTCATATCACAATATATTGCCCAGCCCTAATGCAGTGATACAATAACACATTTTTTGCTTTTAGCTAACAACTTTACAAGGAGCCAATATGCTTTGTGTTTGTTAGCTGTTTTTTTTTAGCTCTTCTGCCCCCATTGACCATAAAATGATAACTGAAGATATATACTCATCATTAGTTAGTCAGTTATAATTAGTCGAGTTATTTAACTTATTTAGGTTGCATGAAAGAGAATGGAAAAACAATTCAGTTGCCACTCAGATGTCATAATTGGGTCACATCTGCCCTTGGAGGCAGGGCAGAGGAAGTTCATAAACAAAGTAATTATATTTTAGTTGACTTGATAGTCTGCTATTGTAGCAGACCTGCCAGGGGATGTTTGATAACCAGCAATGAGACGTCTGCTCCAGGTTCATTTGATACAGCTCTGCCTCACCAGCCTTCACTTTAAAATAAGCTGATAGCAGGAATGGATGCTGTCCTCATAATTTATAAAGCCACCATTAGGTTGTGTTCTTGACAGGATGTGCCTTGAAATCGTTCCCATGGCACTGCTCCAGCAGTTGAAAACATATTTTTCAAATACTCCTAAACATGTAACTATCTTGCATACTTTTTTTTAAATCTTTTGGTTTGTGCAGTTCAATGTTAAACACCTGCTCAAACAAACAGAAGGGTAGTGAAGGAGAACATTATTCACTCTGAAAGTGTATTATTGACCCAAATGTATACCTTTACCTTTCATTGAACTTACAGCTACATGATTCATTTTTATGTTGTTTGCAAACATTGGAGAAATATAGCTCTAATAGACTTTGACTTTGGATTGAGGGAAGAATGATTGCAGAGAGCTTATTTTCCACCTACCATAGAATCCATGCTGTTGAGGAACATAATAGTTAATATGCATAACTGATGTACTCACAAAATCCCAAATTGGTATTTTAATGTTCCGATTATCTGCTGAGGGAGAGAAAGCTCCCACGTGTAGCTGATCTTGCTGACTTGTGTATATATCTACCAACAGTAAGACTAGACAAAAAGCTAGAGGGGTACAAAACAAATCCATGGAAAGTGCTTAATTAATTAATTTATGAAAGATAGTGCTTTGAGTTCAGTTTAAGAAACTCTAGTCATTATTTAAAGAATCAACCGCTGATACAAACGTCAAGTCTGAACAGACTCTTTGTAACAGTTAGCAACTTTTAGTAGTCATCTGGGATCCAAACAGTTTTTCCATCCATTCCAAGTCAAATGAGCTATTACAAAAGCATGGGCTACAACTGAGGCGTTTAACAGCACAATTAAATTCCAATGGCCTAGTATGTATTGAGCAATTAACCTTTGGTAAACCAATTATTATTTAGTATGTGATGACAAAAGTTAGGTCCTAGAGGAGCCATGTCCTGTTTTAATAGACGGTCTTATGCCCTATAAAAGATGGAAATGTGGACCCGTTTTAGTGCCCCATTAGCTTAGTTCCACTGAAACACTGCCAGCTTGTTTCAGCCACGAGTATTGATTAATTGGCACATAACAGTCTTACCGTCTGGGTTGGCGAGAAGGAGAGAACAAATGGATGAAAACGGATTAGGCCAAGTAAGAAAAAGTCAGGGTGTCCGATCCGTTGAGAGCTGGTGTAATGAACAGGATGCAGACCAAAGTCTCTCAGATGGTTGACATGGAGCCTGTAGCAAAGCCTCACGACATCTCTAACCTGTAAGGGTGTGTACCAGCTGTTCCACTGCCAGCCCAGTGCCACTCTGTTGTTATCATGAGTGGTTTCCAAGGCAACTTGCGTCAAGTCACTCAAATCAACTCTCCGCTGCCCAGTATTCTCTTCCATAACATCATTCTGGTGGTTTGACAGCTAACTGTAGAGCTTGTCTATTCACGCAGCATTGTGTAAATATATAATGCGTAGACTGCCATTAGAACACACTTAGTCATTTGAATGACATTGTAAATGACGTTGCTGATTTGTCACTGGAGGGTCATTTGTCATTTTGGTTGTGACTTCAACAATCTGGACAATTCCCAGCCCGTTATATCCCTCATAGAACATGGAGCAGCTCAGCCATAAATTTATCACAAGCAATGCCATTACCTTTAGCCTGACGGCCCTCAAGCAACAGCAGTGTAATAATAGAGAATAGATTTTATCCCGTATGGAGCCGAGGCTTTTGCTTGGGCTTTATTTCCTCCATCCAGCCTCCAAGATAAAGGAGGAAAAAAGGTAGCCACTGAAGTGTTATACCTACCTTAATGAAAGGTTTTAAACTGATACTGGTATTGACTGAGAAGCCCCAGGAGCATGCCTGTATTTCAGATGCGGTGTCATAAATGAAGATCAACAATCCTGTTAACTTTCCCTATCACTAAACTGAAGGAAAACCAAATCAAGCACTAATTACATTTTCTGTTGCGATACGATAAATCTCCAGTGAGATCACACAAGAGATGATGAAACAGCTCAGATGATGAAAATGTCAAAACTGATGATGGTCTTTGGAATATGGGATTTTTTTTTTAAACAAAGACACAAAAAAGTGATTTGGCTCGTAGATTGATAATGATAATGCTGGTCAATAGTTTACCCCTTGGGATCTTGTGGCAGAGTCTGTGTCTACTTGAGATGCATTGTGTCTGAGATGTCATCCGGAATATTGATATGAGAGCTCGTCATTGCCTTGGTGACAGTATGAGCTGTTAATGAAAAAATCAGCGGGGCTTGTCAACTGTCATCACGACCAAATGAGGCAGAAAGAGGGGTTGGAGGAGGGAACTTAATACAGCACAAATTTCTCTTTTCAGAAATATGAAGCCTGACCAGAATGTTTGTAAAAAAAAAAAAATTAAAAAAAGGAACTCTTAATACTCATATTTATTTTCTTGGAAAAATTTGCACTGAGCGCTGACAGCACCAATAGGAAATCCTATCAGAGCGTTAATGTGAAACTGCTAAAGCACACATTTCTCTGCCAACACAAATTATGACAACTAAGCCGGATTCGGACACATCCTTTCATTACTTTATTTGATTTCCTGACTTCCTTTTTTCTTGTGCTTACATTTCTAGGCTGGGTGGCTAAGGGGCTTTATATATGCAGTGATTACAGGATAGTGGCATTAAAAACTGTGCTTCTGAGGACTATATTTTGATTATTTTCTATAGGGAAACCTTAACCTAAGAGTAGATAGCAACCACCTCAAACCATTTCCCTAGTGTATTATTGTTCTTCTCATTGTTGACTCTATCTACTGTTCTTACTCCTATCCCTGCTTGTCCAGATAGCGCAAGTCAGCTGTATTTTCCTCCAAATGATCTAATAGTGTATGTGGGCAGGAAAGAAAATCTGTTGTCCCCCCCCCGGCCAGACCTACAACCACAAAGATTTGCACTCTCCTTGTTACATTTCTAGCCGCTTTATTAGCATTGACTCATTTCCTTCTTATTAATTATGCATTAATGTCAACCCTCTAATGAAGCCAAGGTCAAGGCATTGGAAAAAAAAATTGAAGTGAATGTACCCAAAGGAGCTGGAGAATTTTGAGGGAGCAAATGATGAAATATTTCTCACATTTGGTGACTGTTCGGTGCATCCGAGTACAGACGTCACGGGATGATGGGTGTGCTTGTTAAAGGTTGCACAGAGCTACTGGGCTCTACCTTTATTACAGGGTCTATTCTTCCTTTCTTCTCACTACCTACCACCTTTTTTTCTTGCATTCTAACAGTCTTGAACTCGGTGCTGAGCCTTTGCTGCCGATTCCTAGCCTGAGAACGGTATGACTGCTCTCCCTACACCCTCATTATCGGCCACCATCTGCCCGACCTTAGCCTCACATCACTCCTTTCCACCGAGCCAGGCCATCAGCACTCCCCTCTCACTCTTCACCAACACCTTGGCTCACACGCCTGCCACAGCTGTTTTCTCTCTCTGAGTTACACATTGTCCTCTTTGGCCATGTTTATGCCCTGTAATTCCTCTGTCTTGAGTCCTTCTTACATGAAAAAGCTGTGTGTAAACCACTCCACCACAAACACTGATCTCTGTGGTATGCTGCAGACTTTGACTCTTGAGAGCTTCTAAACACTGCACTCACCCTTCCAAAGGTCAGATAAAGTAATGTGAAATCAACTGCCAACTGCTGAAAAAGATTTGTTTTTCAAAAAGTATAGTAGGTCTAACAGTGCGTCCCATTAACCTCGGAAGTCGAAAGCTGGGAATGAAATTGACTGTGTATCATTTAACAAGTCGGAGTACACAGTGGGCTTTTCTCTAGCCAGGTTAGCCATTGTTAGCAATACCAGTTCATGACAATGCATTATGCTGTTTTTGTGCACACAAACAGCAAAAAAACATGTACACGGATAGAAGTTGGACAGGATTGTGTTCAAGACATATTTAATGATACACAAATAAACTGTATGTTAATACAAATTTCATTACTGCTGTATGGAGCAGCCATGTAGGAGTACAAACTTGGGGTCCTGTGAGGTTGTCCGACTTTGCAAATGCAACGCACTATAAGATAGTAAGAAGATGCCCAAAACTTTCTTATAATGCAGTGTCAGGTTTTTTAGTATCAGTTTAATATAGACAAAGAAAGTCTGAGTTAACCTTAAGCACTTCTTTGAAAAGAACATGAAAGTCAAATCTAGTCCTCTGATATTGAGCCTCTACAAGCCACAACCGACCAAACTTCTTGGTGTCAGGAGTGTTGATGCCACAGTCAGTTTTGCTATCAGGCCTGTCTTTCTGTCTTCATGTTGTCTAAGACTTTGTCTGCCCAGAGAGCTTACAGGCAGAGCTGGGAGAGAATGGTGGGCTACGGCCGCTCGTCTTGACAGATAAACAGGATTTTGTGTCTGGCAAGCCCAAGATTGTCAGCTCCAATCTCTTGAGAGAATTACAACCGGCAGTCAATGCTGAGACACTGGCTCAACAGAAAGAGCATCAGGCCCTGTGTTTGGATGAGTAGGAGACACCGACTCCTTCATCACGATAGCACTGTATGGTTTATTCATGGCTGACACAGCCAAGGGTACAGTTCAAGGTACCAAGAGCTGTTTTTCAGCGGTGAAATGGCCTCTATGTAAACATGTCATAAAAAACAATGTAAATGCCACATGGGGTTTGTGTAATACTAATATGAATTGCAGTTTGAATTCAAGAATGGCTGGTTGACGCGGCATCTGAGCAAATGCTTCAGGATTTATGATGTATGCTTTTTACATTTTCACTTTTCATCTACAAAAGAGATTGCCTCTTCATCTCTGGCTTTCCCTGTGTAGTCTCAGTGTCTATACCACAGTAGTAGTGGGAGAGAAAGACTTTAATTGCATAACTAGCATCAACATTTAACATTCGCAGTTGGTACTGTTGTCTCCAGGCTTGTGGGAGCCTAAGTCCAGCTTTTGACCTTTAAGCTCTGAATGGTGCCCCGCAGGTCACATTGTTGTCTTTGTTAAATGTCAGCAGTTAGTGTCTCAAAGCGATGCCGACAGTTTAAAGCATGTGGGCTGGATAAAAGCCACCTTTCTGCCATCCAGCACTTCAACCAGGTTGGTATTTCCTTTTGTAGAAGGGGCGGGCTCTCTCTGTGCTTTCTAAATCAATTGGAATGAGTTGGCTGCGAGGCCCCTTTGGCGTTGAGCAGCATTACCCTGAGATAAGGGGGCTCAGACGTGACAAGCCATATTAAGCAGCCAGCTCTCCTCCTGATTGGAGCATTGCTGTGCTGCTCGCCTGCAGGAGGGAGCCCAGCGTCTAATTGAACAGTCTGCCTTTCTGTTGACAAGACTATAATTTCTACATATCACCAAGGAAAGCACTCGTCTTGTTTTATTGCCTGTGTGCCGAGGCGCTGATGAATGTTGGCTAATTTCTCTGGTGGAGACAAGTCTCAATCACATCAAGGTTTGGTTCACGGTAATTTACGGGAAGGAGAGGTTCGAAGGGGGAAGGGGGTTGTGTAATAAAGGGGGGGCGTGGACAGGGTTAAGTGTACCCATGACCATTTTTTTTTGACTACCCAAAGCTTATGTCTATCTAATTTAATGTCTGAAGGGGGAGGGTGCACAAAAAAGAAAAAGAATTACATCAGATGACAAGGGTAAGATGACTAAATTATTCAGTTACCTAGTGTGGAATGACATTTACCCGATTGTTGACTATTAATAGCACAGAGGTAGGACTGACATGTAAATGGTATCCTTCTAGTTAATACTTGTGTAAATTGATATTTAGTACAACTACAGTATATCTGCAGTTTATTTCTAGGATGTTGTTGTTTTAAGCCAGTGTTTCCCAACCTGTATGGCTTGTCACCCACTTTAAACAAAGCAATGTCTCAAATAGTGACCCATTGTAACACTGGGTCAGTTGGTTATGTCCAGGTTAACCAAAGAGGGAAGTTGTATGTCCCTGTTATAGTTGAATGGTATTTAGAGTCCAAAAAAATCTTATTACTCAGTAATTCAATAGAAAATAATGGTATTGCATAAATGCTGTTTTCTGTTTTTCTACCCTGCTAAACATCTTGTGACCCCTTCAGATTCATCTGGCAAACACTTAGATAGGGCTAAGTATTGTTCAATAGCCTTTAGTACCAATACCAGTACCGATATTGTGAATTCCATGCTGGTAATTTAATGCTCAACAACCCCGAAAAAGGCACATGTTCCAGCCTGGATAGAAAATCACGTGTAGAGGCTAGAAAGACCTCGAAAAGACCGCCGTGACCGCTAGCTAGTTAGCTTTTAGCTGCAAAAATCGATAAGTTTCTGTCTTTTATGGTTATAAAATTATTGAAATATGAATCAGAGGTGCCGTTTTTGCTCGTATACGATTCTTTTGGTTCCTGAGGGTTAACGATTCTTTTTTCCATACCAATTTATTAAATCCATTTTATCAAAAAATAACTACAACATTACACATTATGATACAAATCTTTTTAAGCTCCTTTACACACTGTAGTCAAGCCTTTTAAAATACAACAACACACACACTTGCGACCCTGTCTCTGTGCGCAACATAGAGTTTTTCTTGTCTGTTTCTACGACATGGAACATTAGAAAGCCAATCACAAGCATTATTAGATCTTGGTACAAGCATGCTACATGCTCATTAGCTCACTGACACTGATGAAATATACTCCCTAGGTACATTTGGTATTAAAGGACAAGGCTTTTTTTCATACTCTATACTATGGAATCAATTTGATTGGTGCCCAAAAAGTATCCCAGCCCTACCCTTGGAGTGGGAGAAATAACTAACTTACAGGAAGTGACCAGTGATAAAGTGTAATAACATTCTTTTGCTTTGGCTGTTTCTGCAAAAAATTAATTACATTGTGACATTTATAACCATTGTCCACGGTACAGTTAATTGGCTAATGAATCTCATTCACAATGCATTGGATCGTGCTAAACAGATAAGTGATTATACTGTATTTCTACTTAATTGCCACTGATTACAGGTAAAACAATCAGGCAAGGCTGGTTAGGTTTCTCATCCAACACTTGTGTTTAAACGCCAGGTCTGCCGTTGGAAGCGCTCTGATTCTCCGGTGGCATCCTGCCGACTGGCTCTCTATGTTGTTATTTATTTCGAGACATTTTTGAAATGACCCAGTGAGCATGTGTAACGTCAAACTGATTGAATGAGCTATTCATACAAGAGCTGATCTAACAAAAAAATATGAGGGTACATTTATTTTAAAGCTGAAAGATTTAGGCTCTATTGTGGACGGATTTGGAAGACGCATTATTTTCTGTCATCCAGTCCCACCCTTCGCAAAGCTGTATAGTGTATACCCACAATTGATGTGTTTAAAGAAATCCTTGCTTTGCAGCTGTCAGAGTCAGGAATGAAAGTTATCAGCAGCATCAGACAACTGTGTCCAAAGCAATGTTTCAATATTTTGCATGCTCCGGCTTCCATATGGTGTGTTACTGTTTCACTTTGAAGGACCCACCATGCATATTATTGTCTTCTATTTTGAGAGCCTACCCACCGTGCAGTATGTGGAGTGAAATGTAGGGGTTTCACCAAACGTCTGTGTGCCCACCAGGGCCAGCCACACAGCAGCTGTGACTGATAAAGTGGATCCTTTTCACAGGAGAAAACTTGTTCTCTACTCCCTCTCGACTCTCAGCCCACAGTTCCTGTCCTGTCCCCGGGCAATAACGTCCAACTTCTAAATGCCAACTCAGTCAGGAGTTATCGCCGCTATTTCCCCAGCAAAAAATGTCAGATGGATGGTGATTTTCTGCTTTATGATTTCACAGGAGTGGTGACCGTACAGTGTGAGAGAGATATTCTGTCCTAGTTTGATAAGTGGGGCATAATTATGAAAATGGCTTTTTGAAAACTAAGGTAAAGCCTCATTTCAGCTCTGGTAGGTCAGCTGAAACTGCAACGGACAATGTTTAGTACGCTGTTATAATCATTGTTATACATAATTTTATCCTTATGCTCTTGATATTGTGTGCAAACTTAATTTGATTGCAACTTTTTGCTGGGTTGTGAATCTCATATAAAATGTACAGGAGCCCTCCATGAACATCCATCACAGACTGAACTGTGCTGCCTCTCATATCCTTCATTTGGGGTGTATTTCACAGCCAGTGAGACACAAACGAGAGACCGAGCAGGCCATGGCTCAGCGACCATTGTCTCTCTTCCTGAACACGAGGCAATAATTGCCCATGCATCTCCAATCTGAGCCGAGAATAACAAGGTGAGAAAAATGAATGCCTCTGCGCCGCTTCAGGGGGAGAACATGTGAAAGGCGCTCAATGACACGCCTCACACATTTAGCATCACTGCACATTGTACAGTTGACAGTCAAGTCCAGCGAAGTTAGGCCACTAAAGACAACAGAATTGTTTTCTTCTGACGGCCATAGAGAGCAAAGTGGAGTCAGGAGATGGTGGAAGTGAGTACAGTCATATGACTGTAGGTTGATGCAAAGTGTCACTGTAGACGCTACTTAAAGATGAACAGTGAGATTTGACTGCCATTTGTTATATTTCCTTTTGAGCCATGAATGGAGCAGAGAGAAGAGGCTTACTGGATATTTTTACTCTCTTTGATGGCTTATTAGCTGGACTTTAACGCCTTGACTCTCTTAAAACCAAATATAAATATATCATAATGATGGCAAAAGGACCAAGAGTAATTCACCATTTCTGTGACAATTAATGGCAGAATGGAAATGAATTGAATTGAATAGATGCCTTTACTACAAAAACAAAATATATATATATTACCCATATGAGCTATGGCTCATATTTACTGTGTTACATAAATTTTATACATATACAGAATGTATTAAAGGCAGACCTGCTACTTTTTGTGCAACTGAAACTTTGAGGTATTTAATAGCACCTCTCCCATCTTGCATATTGTAAATAACAGAACATCAGTGTTAGTCAGTGTTGATCACAGCTGGATCCTCTCAACATACTGTACTAAGTCTCCAGTCTATACAGCAGCCTACATAATTCAATTACAGGTACATTTATCTTATTTATTTAAACAGGGACAATGCACAGTTGGAGAGATGCAGCCTGAATATAAAAAAATAGGTCATGATACAGCTAGTTAGAGTCGGTTAAGCTTAATTTGAAGTCAAATTCTTGGCAGATTTGTGACTCTGATCTAAACAGATCCCTCTAACGTAACTCAAGCTTGCTTATGATAGCTTCCTATACAAAGATGCAAAATATGAATGAGGCCATTTTTAATTGACGCGTCAGTTGGACACAATGACCGTTGACTTGCTCTCAGTATAAACGCAATCCCCCACTGTTGCGACCGCTGGGTGTTAAAGACAGCACAGCACAAACAGGAGAGTGTTACCAGACGGTCTGCGATGTAACCACAAATCAGTTTTGCTAACCTTTAGACCAATCCAAAGACATCCCCCCTGATTTGGATGGTCATACTGTTCCATCTTTTCATTTCAATGCACAGTTTGCTCAGTACACTCTTATTACCTCTCATTCCGTGAGTGTCTACCTGAATACCAAGCAATCTGTAGAGAGCACAGGTCAGGCAGCACAACATGGGGCACCCAACCACTCAGAAACACCGAATGAGGTCTTTTCCTCACTTTTTCATTTTTCTGTGGCAACCTTCAAGATAATGTGAATACTTCTCCCCATGGCCTCTTAAACCTGCCACCCACCCACCCATCCTCCCTTTTCTTTCCGCATGGCAGATGAGAACACAGGTGCACATACACATGGGTTGAAAAAGCTACATTAACGCAATACATCGCACACAGTAGAGGTTGTGAATATTTGACGAGGGCATTGCAAAGCTTGAGGATCTTAAAGTGTAACTCATTGGTCACCATGCATCTTTAATCGGGTCCGCCCCTCTTGTCCGACAGCAGTGAGAGGACCCAGGGTTTGTAGAAAGTAGCTGGCCCTCTCCACCTTAATGAATTAGTAAAGACTTTCAACCAGCAGAGATCCAGTCGGCAGGCTTTGAGTCAATAACAAGTTGATTTCTTTTCTTGAGAAAAGCATGCTTTGTTTACAAGCTACAGATTAGCCCTCAAATTTGATCCGTCTCTCAACACATTTTACTGAGCTTTGACACAGCCTGGCCTAGCCCGGCCACATCCTGTTTCTCTTCTCAACATGTCCAAGCAGCAGCCTCTACAATGCGTATTTCATGGTGAGATAAAAAAGAAATTAGGTTGTGCCAGTACTGAGCCTCTGTTTATGAGGTTCCCATAAATATTTTCCATCTAAATGTGTGTCAATTTTAGATCAGCTTCCTCCAAAGGAGGCAAACTTAATTTTGAGTTATGTCATATTCATTATATACACTTGCGATTGCTCGGTGCTCATTATTTTCTAAGAAGCTGTTTAATGTTAATGTGGCTTTATTATAAACTCCTGAAAACAAAATACACATGAATCCACACTTCTGCATGTGTAACAATATCCTCTGTGTACAGCACAGCAGGTTAAAATGCACATTTTCTTTAAATCAAACATTGATAGGTGTTTTTATTTTGCCCCAAATCCAATCCCTTCCATTGCCTGCATGTCATTAAACAAATAAACAATAATGTTTACCAAATGGCTTTGTTGTACAACATACCCGCTTATTAAAATGGCATCTCATTAGAACCATTGAGCAGCCGTTTTACATGAGATTAATGGGTTTTTTTAAAGCACTTTCTCTTCATTATCATTCTGTCTTGCAAATGGATTCACAGCAAAGGCAATGCATATTCATTTTACAGGAAGCTTGAAAATTGTTCGGAAATGAGCCAAAGGTGGTGCCGGGCTGATGTGCCGACTTACGTTGAATAATAAACACAAGAGCTTTTGCTCTAGAGGTGAGAGACAACGGCTGTCTGCATAATACATTTGGAGACCTGCTGAAAACACGGAAAAGACTCACTTTTATTTTTTTTAAGCCCTTAAGAATAATCAGTACTAGGTATGACCTTTTATAGCATTTATGAACAAAAACATAGTACACATTCAAACATGTTCAGACTCAAAACAAAGAGGATGTTTGTTGCTATTGTGCATGCTGCCAGGTGGAGATTTGGAAGCAAGCCATAGTTACCTCTTTCACTCTAGTGGCATTAATAATGCACACAGACAAGCTTTTACTGGATTCTGATTTGCTATTTCAAAAGGTGGAGGAATTGTGCAGTATACTCTCTTGATAAAGTGGTCTAGTTGCACTTTTAATTAAAAATAATAGGGATGAGTCTTTTTTCTTTTTCTTTACACGTACTATTTTGTATGTGCAATGTGTATATTTCAACATTAGAGGTGCCCACTTGGTTGAAAGCCTGCCCGAGGCTGGGAACCAAACAAAAAGTATTCCTTTTCGCCAAGTTATGGACTCTTTTACCTGAGGCAAGATGAAGTACTTCAAAGGCAAAGGGCATCCTTTGTCAGCATCTCAAACTGACAGCAAAAGATCCACCTCAAGAGTAATTGCAGACAACCGCTATTCAAAAGAAATAGTCCCTTTGGCTACACATCCAAAAACAAGAGACACAATATCACTGAGCTGTAACACACAGACAGATCCTTTCATTAACCTCCGCAGGGTTGATAAACCATTAGTAGAAAAAACACTAGTGTTTTTTTCCAAAAAGAATCCTTTTTACATTTAACTGTAAAGTGGACTGTTTAACATGTTGACATACTAGCATGTAACAAGCATTACACATACAGTATGTAATACTTTAAAATATAGAACTTAATTTCCTTTAAGACATGTTTGCCCTCAACCTGATTCTAATTGATTTTCTGGAGGAGAAGAAGGAAAAATCAGACCAGGAAGATTAGCTAATGTCATCCTTGTGGACACATTCTTAGTCTTTAGCTGAGCATAAATGTCACTGAACAGTAAAACACTCGTTAATTAAAGTGTAATTGTGTTACAGTTGGTTCGGTGCCTCATTTAATTTCATCTGATTATAGCAATGAACTGCCACCACAGTTTCAAAAAAGAACAAAAAAAACTATAGAGACACTGACTAAAAGCCTTTGTGTAATTAGCTAATAATACAAGCAATCAGCGTCATTTTGTATCACATAGGGCACCTGGTTACGGCCCAATACAACTACTGTCCTTTAAGCCGCCTACATATGATCTGTGGTAAAATTGGGAGGTAGGTAGGGCACAGAGCAAAGAGACAAAGCGCAGAACGTTTTGGAATCGGTTGCTCCCATGGTTGCTGCTTAAAGGGTCATCGCCAACGAGGCCGGCCAAAAGGCGGCAATTCCAAGTAATGGCGTTGCCATGGCTAGCGCTGTGCCTAGTTGGGCGGCAATGCACTCCCCATAGGAAAACATGGAACGGCCAGCATAGAACGGTCTTACTGCGGATCATGTTACTTTACTGTTGGCCATTAGGCATCTTAACAAGATGAGATGGATTTTAAAGGTGAAAATAAAAACTGTTCTTGCCTCATAGCACAGAATGACTATAATACATCTGCAGGCAGTTGACAAATGTGTTGATTTTGAACAGTAACTCAACAATTTCATGGTGCCTTCAAAAGTCACTGTGTTTGGGAGCAGGGATTCAAGATTATCCAGAATTAGAGATAGAAGAAAAGGAACTGTGATAGTTAAACTAGTAACAGAATTGCTTAATTGTAGGATCATTAAAAGGGTGCAGAATTGGAATAGCATTTTTACGAGGACCTCGAAGCTCATTTCTGTCATCGCAAATGCCACAGTGTTTTGCATAACGAAGGTTATAAAATAATAGGCTGATGATGGAAAACTCAAGGTCTGCGCAATGACCGCAGAAAATTGCTGAACGCTGTAATGTTGCTGTGGCACAAACAGGGTCGTTAAGGTTGAATAAGTACGGGCTTAAGTCCCAGAATAGCTAATTAATACAGACCATGTGCTCTTGGACACTCATGGGAGGCCTGAAACAACAGACACAGCCAGGCGAGTTGCACAAAAAATAAATAGGCTCCATTTTATCATTTTGTTGGTGGATGTAGTGGAAAATATAAATGTAAGATTAAAGAATGTGTCTCTTGGGGGGCCGGGTTGTCTCAGTTGGTAGAGCAGGCGGACATATACTTTGAGGTTTATACCTCGATGCAGAGGTCCAGGGTTCAAATCCGACCTGTGATGATTTCCTGCATGCTGTCCCGCTCTTTCTCACCTAGCTGTCCTATCAAAAAAAGGTGGAAAATCACAAAAAAATAATCTTTATGAATAAAAACTAGAATGTGTCTCGTTTTTATCAGATTTTGAATCCTAATGCATTCTCAGCATGTACGTAGCTGAGCTAATCTTCCATACATGCATTACAGTGGTATCAACACTTCTTTTGAAAGGGCCATTTGATCCATGAAACATTTGTTTTTGATTACCAAAGGAGAAGCTCAGCAAGGGCTGCCCTGTCAGGGGTATTGGAGATAAATGCCTTTTAGTGATTGGCTGTACAACACATCTCTCATCAAATATTCATGCTGGAGACTTGGGAGTCTTCCGAGGATGCAGGGATATAGGATATTCTCCCATCAGTCTAGCATTGGGATAGGTAGTCAATGTCTGAGCAAAGAGCCGCCTCCAGAAGAACTTGGCTATTCAAGGCTGTGAGGCCAGCAGGAAACATGAGCTTCTCTGAGGTATCGTGCTGTACATCTCAATTTCTGCTTGTTGCTCATCCTCCTGTATTCGGGAGGAAGAAAAATGTGTGATTTCTAGGATTGTCAAGGTTGCTTTTGAAGTATAAAACTTTGAAGACTACAGATTTCATGATTTAATTTTTAAACACTTTTGGGATCCATTGGAAAGTCAATAATGCAGTTTTTTTTTTTTCTCATGAACTTTTGCCTCTATAATCCATACAATGATGTTAGTATTATCTCAGAGTGTATATGTGTATAATTTTTAATCTGGACTACCTTTTTCATTCAAGCATGATGTAAGCATTCAAAATGATTTTGTTTCTGATTTAAAAAAATATCTGTTTGGTGATTTTGGTATATTTCAGAAGATCAAAGAGAGTTGCATGATGATCTACAAACCAATTATGGCCGTTGTTCCATATAGAGTGAATAATAAGGGTGGGAAGCTACATCTTTATTCTCACATAACCATGGATCTGATTGTAATTTAAAGTGGCATTCATCCATTTTTGGGCACTAGAGGAGCTCCTAAACATGTTAACAGACATGCTCTTATTCTAAAGAGTTAATGTGGCTAGCTTTTTAGCAATAAGCTGCAAATTTAAACATCCAGCAGACACGTAAATCCAATATACAATCTCATTTTTGCTTGGTTTTGGTCACCACCACATCCTGAGCAAGCCAACTATTTTCAACAGGTAACCACTAGCTGTTGTCGCTAGCTTTGGTGTTTGGAAGTTAGCACGCAGTGGGTTAAGCTAGATCAACTACCAAATAATATTTCCAGCATCCATTATTCTCCCAGTAGAGGAATTTTAAAAAGTCCATAAAAACGAATGAATCTCAGCATTACAGACTAACTAGTGAAACTACTGTGACATGAGATTGGATGAATATTAGATGACTTCTGGCCATGGACATGGCAAGTCACATTATTAAAACACAGGCGTCCATCTCGAGTTATAACAAATCACAGCGGGAATCCAGGAGATACTACTCCTGAGCAAACAAGGCTTATAGGTTATGGGCACATTGAGTCATAGCATAATTTTCAGGTTCATAATTTACTTAAAAGCAATTTAAGATGGAATATATAATTTAAACAAACTCTATGATCCCACAGTGACAAGAGATCATTTATATTTAAAATATTTGGGGGCCTTTATTTTGATAGGACAGCTGAAGACATGAAAGTGGAGAGAGAGGGGGGAATAACATGCAGCAAAGGGCTGCAGGTCGTAGTCGAACCTGGGACCATTGCGTCGAGGAGAAAACTTGTTTACATTAGTACCCGCTGAGCTATCTGGGCGCCCGCTCCTCAGATTTCTACCTAACGGACATAGTTGTCAATGTTTTTCAGAAATTGATATTATTAATAATTGGTTTGGTACAATTTTAATTCAGTTTTAGGATGCATCTTCCTAATGCTGCTAATGATTAAAGATGCAGCCTCCATTGATTCTGAAATGGAGGCTGCACCTTTAAATTTACCTTAGTACTTTCATCCGCTGTGATTAAATGCAAACCCCAGTTGTGTGAGCTCACATTCAGCTCTTTGGCTGTCTACGTTCTGGTTGACCAAAAAGCTCATTCCCTAAGAGCACTTCAATGTATGCGCTGTCATACTGGATGAAACTGGGCCATCTTATTGTGTCTCCAGTCCTCATTTCAACACGGAGCCTTTTGAAAAGCCTGCCAGTGCCCCGTCTTCCCCTGTACTAAATGTGTTGGGTGGAGATAGTGCATTCTCATGTTATCTACCACCGGCCTTTTGCCCCTTCAGCCATTTTCTCATTTCACAGATTTGACCAGGAGGTGACCTTGGCTCTCTAAGTGCTTTTAAGGCAGAGCCAAGTCTCCCCTTCCTTTTCTTCCAAATGGAGACAGCGAGCAAAAAGGAGAAGTAGAAGGGGTTCCTCTCCAGCCTTTTCTTTAACTGCCTTTTACCTCCCTTTTTCCCCATCCTCTCTCATGCCCGTAGCCACTGTCCAGTTTTTTTTTTAATGGAGTAGACATGATGACAGGCTGTTGTCTGCTAATTCAAGTGGGTCTGTGCTTTTAATGTAGTAAACAGCCTCAGGGGAGGAGCAGCAGCATGACGTCAGGCACAGAGGGCAGTCAGGGAGTTTGAAGTTAGTGAGACACACAGTCTATTAGCCAAATGTGATATAACAAAGAACTAATTGAATATATTTGCCCTGGAGAGTACTTCCCAATATTCAAACACTTATCATCTTGTGTCTCAGATGTAGGTAATAATTTATATCACCGGCCACATCTTGACAACCTCACACAAGGGATGGGGAAGAAATGGAGACAGAGCATATGCATGTGTCTGCATGTGGACAGGGGGCGAACACATGTCAAATGTGTTTTCTTGTGGAAATAAGCAGGACAGCCTCCACCGCCATCCCTCCCAAGTGCACCCTTGGCAGAGCGCTAATCTGGGTCAAAGTGCTAACTGCTTAGAAGGGCCGTGGAGAGGCTCGGCCACGTATGAATCATTTCTCACGCCTCCCGTTCTCATTATGCTCACCGTAGCCAGTACGGCGAAAGGCTTTGACATTTTCCTCCAACCTTGAACATAAACATCCAGACAACACCCTGAAAGCTTCAGTAGCAAACACAGCTTCAATCTCTTTCACATCGAGTCAGTGACTCTTCTCATCACTGCACAGTCCAAGAGCCTCTCAGCAGGTCTCCGTGATGAAGAAAGTACTGTGTATGTTGCCACATCATCAACACATTAAGCTCTTTGATTGCACTAAGTTTGTCTTGCATAATAAATGTAGTCTTCCTTTCATATCGCTGATGGCGTTAAGGATTGGCTGTCCAGATACGGCATGAGTGCATTTACAGCTATAAATGATACAAGACCTTTTCCTCTCCAGCCAAGTAAGTAGAAATCAAATACAAAGGGAAATATGGAAGGATCTGATGACGTTTTTTTCAGGCTGGATGATCTGGGCAATTGTATTGCAGCAGTGAAAGGGCCCCAGCCATTTGTTCTAAACGTTTTGATGCTTGAGTGCTCTGAAGGTAGCACCAACGGGTGGCACATGCTCAGTGTTTCATGAAAACGTACTCCAGCTTGCGCCACCTGTGCCACTGGAAGAAACAAAACAAGCCTTGATGCTGATGAATTGGAAAAGCTTTGTTGATGTCTCCAACACATCCTGGAACAAGAACAAGGCACTGTCCTCACACTGTATGAGCTTAGAAGGGCAAGGACATCGGGTCCGTCCGGAATTGAAAAGGGCTGTTTGGAAGTGCTTAGAAATATTCTTATATCAGAGACCATTTGGGGTTTGTTATGCTCCAAGGCTTGTCTTTCACACTGATACCTTATGGGAGAACAGCTGGAAGTGCCGTTCCTCCCCTGAGGGCCACGGTGGCGGTTGGTGTGTGTGGGGGGGGCACTTGGACAGTGTGTCCGTGGGGTATGCATCACATTCAGCAACACACACACACACACACACACACACATACACACACTCCCTTCTACTGCCACCTTCACAAAACCTCCTCCTCCTCCTCCTCCTTCTCCTCCTCCTCCTGCCATTACAATGACAATGGCTGATCTTTTATGCCATCATTCTCCAGTCAAACCTGAGGTCCTCCTGCTCTTGGATGTCCCGAGATCTCCTCCTTTGCAGTCCTCCTCCTCCCCATGCCTGCACATTTTAAATGACTAAAGAGCTCAGACTGCTTTGTTTTTAACTGTTGTTGTTTGTCTCCCTGTGTTGTTAGGTTCTACAGGCCCCTGTTCAGCACTTTGGGTTGTTGTTTTTAAATGTGCTATAGAAATAAAATTGGACATTGAATTGACTGGCTGCTGCTGCTGTCAGGCCCAGCACAGGGAGGCGATTGCTGCTCATTTGTTTTTGTTTGCAACGTTTGATGCAGATGGGATCAATTTTATGATCAGAAAAACACTTGACAGCTTGCAGGCGCAAAGCAAGAAACAAATGGAAAATACGAGTTTGTGTTGTCGCCTCAAAAGACATGATGAATCCCTTTGGAAGATTACCTTTTGTGGAGATGACATGTCATCCACTTCAAACATGATTGGCTGTTGTGGCACATGCCTTACAGGAATTACATGGCGGACCTGCAAGTAACAGCATCAGGCTTTAATTTACCCCAGAGTGCGTCGATAACACCCTCCCTGACAATTCCCCACTGCATCACGATAATGAAGATCATTTCCGTGTTTCTATAAGGGGCATGGATGTCTGACAAGGGTTGCTAAGTCTTTTTTGATGACAGATTCCTTTTCCTGGCAGGCTGTAAGAATGTAGTAATTTGTAAACTGTTTGACCAATTTAAATTATTAACGAAATGGCCATTTCATAAATAAAGAGATTTATTATTCCACCCTGTGCCACAATTTTGTTATCAACAAAAGCCTTTGTTACTCTAGGCTTTTTTTTATCTAGAAAGAAAATCCATTGAAAGTGGCTAGGCTAAAGGCCTGACACAAAGCAACTGCTGAATCCCCGCAAATCTGCAGGCTTAATTGATTATTTGTGCAGAGCTGTATATCTGCCAGGTGCAGGATACCCAGGGGAAATAATGTAAAACAGATAACAAGATGAAATGAGGGAGAAATCTTTTTCTATTCACAATGAGTTTTCCATCTAGGTTTTCCCATTACGGAAACGCAGCTTCACTTCAAAAAAAAAAAAAACGGCGTGGCCTACATTGAAACTTCAGAGTTGATTGAAGCAGGCAAGAAAAATGTTTGTTAAGAGGTTATTTTGATTTCTGAATAACACATGGAGGGACTCGATGGTGTGTGTACCTGAGACTCCCGGAGGAGAACATTTTATTTTCAAATTGTATCTCTATTAATATTCTGCCTCTCTCAGTTTCCTGCCGGCATTCAAAGAAATGAATTCATTGTGCCGTACACAAATGTTTTTTGAAAAAGCAATCTATTCACATTTTTTCACATTCAGGTTTGCAGGTGTTACTCCTCAGCCAAGTCACGTGTTCTCAAAGGCAGCTTGACATTGTGGTTTTATTTTATTTGGAAATAACTTTAAAGCAACAACCTTGGGAAGATGGAATGTGAAATTACTGTGGAACTTGACTCATGTTTGTGGCATGTTAGCGCTGCTGTGCACAATCCTGACCTTTTTTTCATTTACTCTGCGCTTCACACCGCTTTCACAGCGCTCGAAAACAAATAGTGGTATCGGTGGCATGCAGGAGGATTGCTTCCACACGGGAACAATGAAGCCATTACAAATGGAGACGGAATGGAAAGTCTTTTGTTTTGTTTTGTTTTTTTTGGGTGTGATATAGAATGCTTGGCATTAGGTTGCACATCAGGCCAGACCATAATTGCCTTCTCCTCACCGGGGAGCTCCTTGTTTTCCATTTGAAGTCTGTCTTTGTCAGATTTCACCATTAGACGGAGGGTTGTAGCAGGGGAAAAGAAGACAATTCCTGGATCAGTCATCTCATATGGGCTGCCAGAGAAGCATGGAGGACATTGATGGTGAAGCCATAAATAGCTTGCCAAGGTACTTTGACTTTTTGCCTGGAACACAAAAAAAGGAATATTAAGTAATAAAAACTAGGTCCTACTTTATCAGATATGCTGTACTGTATCTAGTGTTGAAATGATTACATGAATCAATTGATGATCAATTATTTATTCATCATACGTGGAATTTTCATTATGGTAAATAAAATATGTGTATTTTGGTTTTAGACTATTGGTCTGGTTTGAAGACGACACTTGGAATCTGGGATCTTGTGATGTACATTTGTCACATTTTTCTGACAATTTAAGATTTACTGATTACACAAAAAGATTTATAAGATTTATAGCTTGATATATAGTGCAGCACTTAAAATATGACACTCATTTAGCTGCATGGTCTGGCTGTAACACCATCAGCATCCATCCATCATATTTTGGCTGAAGGTGTTACATGATTTCCAAGAATTCAGGGGTGCTAATTGTAAAAGGCACTTTGTGAAAACATTGGGAACATAAATTATTTTTCATCTTCATGATACCAGTCAATACAGAGGTCTTCACATCATTTTCCAGTTCCATTGTTTCTGGTTTTCATTGCCTTGTGTACTCATCTTTTTGCACAGCAGCAAAAAAATATTTAGCTTGCTGTGACGTCGAGGATTGATGGGCAGAAGATTTCCAGCTGCGAACAGTTCCAAGCCCTAAGGGATAAGTCATGGTGTGATACAACCAGGTGATAGTAGTTTTCTTTGGAGGGAGGGAGGGAGGGGGGTTCTTTCTGGCCGTATTTTCTATCTTATTTCTTTCAGAAGCAACTGTAGCAACAATCAGAATGAATTCTGGCTCCTAGCTGGGTGTGACTGTGTGACATCCAAAATGGTATTAAAAAAGACAACAACATGCAGAGATAATTGAATTAAAAAAAGGTTTGAGAAATGTAGCCACAAGAATGAAAATGTAATTTAATTTGTGAGGTCTCTTATGGCTAGCACACTCTGCTTTTGTCACAGTTTTGTTGCCACCAATCTCCCTTAATGTCAATCTAACAGGATTTATCTTCTTATTGAGCGCAGTTTTCAAAAGGAGTTTGGGACAAACAGCTGATACGAGTTAAGTGCACAGCGCATTGCTGGGTATAAGCAAGCAGAGAGGCAGTGTTGTGGTTTATTTGGTCCAGTTCACTCACACACACACACACAAATGCATAATGGATATTTAACAGCCCTAGCCTGCTGGAAGTGTGCTGTGTCCTGAAATGGTGCTGGAGACATCGGAGGGAGTGTGTGACTGCCAGGATGACACACCCATTAAAACACACTTAGTGCATTTCACTGCTGTAGTTCCACACTGGATTCATGACACAATAATGCATACAACAACACATACATACCTCCCTCCCTCTTGCTAATGGATGCTCCAGTGAGTCATCCATACATCCATCTATCTATTCCATATCCTAGCATGTTCCAAGAATAAACAGTACACTGGAGATAGGGATGATGGCATTTTAGGTGTTCTGCCGTGCATCTCAGTCACAGTTAAATCTGGGGTACAAGAACCGAGCATGTTTCCCAGCTGTGCCTTTGGCAGGCGAGCATCTCATCCTCTTCCTGCTCTGAGCCCATACTGAATTATTGAAACAAGAGAGGCACTTCGCTTTGTCTTGTATCATCAGGATAGACGCCCAAAACTCCAATCTGAGAGATCAACTCCCCTCTAACACGAAGCAGAGAAGTTGTTTAATTGTAGCTCTCCTGCTGGATCACGCACAGAATACCATTTAGTTTTATAGTAGGTGAGGAGACTCAACATAGCTTATGTTTGTGCAAAAGGAAAGAGCTGCTGCTGAGTTCTCACCAAAGAAGATGAGGCAGGCAAGAGCTACCTGAGCCATGGTGTCAGGAGGACTTTCGTACTTGTAGCTATCAGCTGAGATTCCTCCAAAGGCTCTAATGATTCTTCTCATTATTGTGCTACACTCAGCTTTCTCCAGCAAAACTCTGCAATTTACTGGACACATGGCACACAATGGAGACAATAAGTACGTTTTCATGAACGATGCTCCACTATTATTCCGAATATGACCAGAATTTAAATTTGATACAGGCCGTGTAAACAGCATATTCCATTTTTTTCAGATTAAGACATGTGGGATATGCCGGTATTATTTGGCATTTGTATACAGTGCATTCAAAATATGTATCTCAATCGGTGGTTTTAACACAGTTTAGGATTCAGTTTATGTCTTCCTGCCTTTTTGTGGCTTACAGTGAGCTTTGGCGTTGATTGTTGTACACAAACCAACCAGCTAACAAGGTTGCGGTAAAGACGCATGCCCAAAAGAAAGGATGAACACAGCTACTTTTAAAGATTATAAAAGACTTTGATATCAACTGGTTTTTGGATATGCACAAACATTGCAAAGTTGACCCTTTCACTACTTTGGTTGAAGGAATGAAATAGGGAGGCTATGTTTGCACGGTCGAACAAGTGCGCTACTGATGTTAAACTTTGAAAAAATCATATTTTGCACGGTTACGTGTAAACAGGAATATTTGTGGAATATTCACTTTTATTAGACATGTAAACAGCTTAGTCGGAATATCGTCTTTTTCGGAACAATGGTAAAAAACAGAACATTATGCGCATGTAAAAGTAGTCAATGACAATAATATTCTGCTTTAGCCTGTACGTGGTGTTAAGAGAAATCCTGACATTCTGTCTGTAAATGGATCATGGATGTATGAGTTGGAGCATAAAGCCTTCATGTAGGCAAAAATACACTGTTGATCAAAAAATGCTTCCGCACTATGGGGCCTATAAAACAGGCGGACTTAAGGACTTAAAACTGGCAAGTCCTCCAACTTAACTTGGGATAAAATTATTTACTCAGGCAGTTCTTCTAGACTTTCCAAGTGTTATCAGGCTGGATAAATCATGTTCTGACAGTAAAATGAGTCATTTCGTGGGGTTTGTGATGCTAGAAAAAATGTATCCACTGATTTACAGACATCTTTTTTCCCCATGTAAGTCTATGGGGAAAAGTAATTTTGGGCCAGGGTGGCATCACATGATGGTCCAGGAGTTGCCTTTGCACTGTTTGGCCACTATGTTCAATTTGCTTCAAAGCCCGGCACACTTCCTGGGGTCCACATACAGACATTTTGTTGGTAACACAATAGCTCACAAAGAAAGACAGATTGTCTTTATTGTTACAAATGTGATTATTTTGTGTGAAACACTTGAATAGAAAAATGAAAATGCTAGCTGGTAACATTACATCAGATTATTTTGTTTATTTGGAGAATATCCACTTTTGCCATCTCAAGGAAGATGAAGAGTTCATTCCTCAATCTGCCAAACTGTTAAATCAGAAGATGAGTTATTGTTAGGCTGAGGGTAACATGAAGTTAGCCAATAAGGGAAGACATAAGGGTTGAACTGTTCTAACCCTGGCAATATGTGCTTAAGTACTTCCACGCTGAATGCCAGCCAATTCAATGTTTGGAATATTGTGCTCCATGTGATTTCTTTTTTTCTTTTTTATACATACATTTTCAGAGAATCTTTTGAAAAGAGAAGACTAACCCAACCACTTACTGAACATACTGAATCCTTTCGTAAATTAATTAAATTGTTGAAATTCTGGGCTGCCAACATTTAAACTTTTGAATGTAAAAAAAAACATTTAAACACATTTAAAATGTAATTAGACATCATGTAAAATATACATTCAACGTTTGACAACTACATCCCAAATAGACCCATGCCTTAAATTCTATTTCTTCGAATGTTTACAGCTATTAACTACTTTACAACTAAAGCAGATATAACAAACTTCTGTAGGTAGTGATGCTCATTTGGGGTGTTATACCGTGTAAGTGAAAAAAACTGGTAAATATTGTAATTGCCAGCTGCATTAATTCACACTGCTTAGAACATTGCACAGAACAGGCTGCATTGGATGGAAATGTTAAATTCAGTTTTCAAGTGTGCACAAAGAGATATTGACTAGCCGCGTCCCAGGTGGGGCTGACTCCTGGTGCGAGTGATCGATGTGTGTGTGGCCATTGAACTGCGCTTAGAGGTAGTTTGTATTCTATTAGGCATCTCTGGGGTTTTGCAGCAATGGAACAAAAGCGCATGCTGATGCCTAATTGCTGACAGAGAAAAGACTAACGCCATTGTTACATCTGTAGGTTGTTTCTTCTGCTGCTGCCGTTTATTGGCTGTTTCTCCCTCAGCCTGTTGCAGTTGTACAGGTGCTATGAGGAGTTACCCATCCTGTGGTGACTGAGCCTAAAATATATTCTGTTCTAGCTGAAATCTGTACATGTTATGGATTTCATTGCTACTTAAGACTGCTGATATATGTAGGTTTAGCTGTCGACATCAGCTATACTTTGTGATTGCTTTGTTTTATCTGTGTTGGATAGGTCACATCTGGGAAACTACGATGGACATTTTCTATGTAAAATAAATGAGTGATTGATAAATCATAATATAATTGATAAATGAATAAATTAAAGAAAGTAACCATCCATTTTATACTCCATTTTGTCTCTTTTTCTTCTCATCTTTGTGTTTGTTTTTCTTCTACGGAACACAAATCTGAAATAGTGAACTAAAATGGAACATCAATTGACTTTTCCCTTGATAATGGTGGCAGATGGTGACAGAAAAAGTTACATTTTCAAATCAATTTGGAGTGACCTAGCTGATAAGAACAGATAGAAACAACTCTTTTTGACCATCGTAGTATAAAGATTATATTGAAATGCTGGCTGTGGAGTAGAACACCACCCTTCATCATGCACAGCTACACATACCAGTACGGTGGGGGATGCAGATGCTTCCAAATGGTGTATATTTTCATTGTTATTAGTGAAGAAACATTTTCTTTGCATCAATAATCCATTGTTTGGCATGTTCCTATCCTTTATGTCCTGCTGTGACTTAAGTTTTCTCTCAAGTCATTTGCCAAGATTTGGTTAACATCTTTCCCATAAAAAGGAAAAAAAAACAGCACTCTATCACACATCATTAGTAGTCTGTTGAAGAATAATTATGATGCTACTGGAAGATAATCACGTCCTTCATGGCAGTATGGTCCCAAAAATTAATTCCCCTACAATCTGTTGATGCTTGATAAAAATGCAAATTATTAGCATGCAGCGTCTTGGGCTGACGACATTCAAAGCAAGCCGGTCTAACGTGTCGTTTCTCATGTTCTTCTCATGCAGATCCCAGTGAGAGCTTGTACAGCATGAGGCTGCTGTGGAAATCCCTGGACAAGATGAGGTGTCTGCGGAAACGCTCCACTATTCCCTTCCTCGGCTTCCTCATCACCTTCCTCCTGTTCCTGAACCTCTACATTGAAGATGGCTACGTGCTGGTTAGTACATTTGTGTTGTGTATGTCTTTAGCAAGCATTTACCAAAGAAAGATGTTAGATGAAGTGCTACAAATGTGTATTCCTTTCTAATGTCTGAGCAATAAATTGGCCAAATATGCTTTTGAAGTGTTCACTCCGCCCATGTTGTCCCTTTTATGGTTGTTTGTTTTTAAAGGAAACATGTTTAAAATTTCATAACATAGACCCAAGTTGAAATCCAGACGATTTATTTCTTATTCATGATGCCATCAAAACTTGGTGATAACAGTACATTATCCGTGTTTGTTATTTCAATTATTAAGAGGTAGTTCACATTTTCAACTCTCTCGTGCTCTTCTAAAGTCCATTTGCTTGGCTTTGCAAACAGCTTGAAGGGTTTTAAGATCTAACATTAGCTCCGCCACATCAAAACACATATTGTCTCAAGTTTGTACTGGATGTTAGAGACAAGTTTAAGGAAACAAATGGCTGGTTTTAACCCTCAGCTGAATTATTTACAGTAGAAATAGATTTTCCCTTTTCTGCAATAGTAGTAGTAGTAGAACCTGTCTCTATTGTTCATAATTTGAAGTTTGTGTTTTTCCTGTTGTGTTCCAGGAAGGGGATAAAAGGCAGCTAAGGGAAACATCCGTCCACCCTTCAAGCTCAGAGCGATACGTTCACACCTTCAGAGACCTGAGTAACTTCTCTGGAAGCATTAATGTCACTTATCGTTACCTCGCCGGAACCCCACTGAACCGCAAGAGTAAGTTTAGTGTTTGTTTGAAGAGAAATTTGCATTGACTTTTTTATGAGCTTGGGGAGATACAATATGTCACACAGTAGTTGTAAACATGAGCTGAGAATAAAAACTAAAACTTAAAAATCTGTGACGTGCGGATTTAAAGCACAGCAATAAAATGCAACTGCTCCACAGAGACATGTTTTACCTCAAACACTACACACTCCTCCTTTCAAGAGTACCATGATTTACTTTTTTGATGTTTTACCTAGAATACGCTCTAGTTTGAGGGCCGAGGACACGAGTTAAGATTATTTAAGATCAAGAAAAAACTTACAATTACAGCAAACATTTAAATTAAAGATGCCAGTTTAGATATTGTTTTTCTGACCAATAACTGACCCTTTATAACCAATAATTATCCGCTAAAAGACAAGCAGGCAACTGAGTCCCAGTTTACCCATCTAGGGCTCTTGGCCATACTATCCGCGCGTCTGCGGAGGGCTACAGATTTGTAACGCAGCCTCGCAGCCACAATCTTGCGTGCATTGTCGTTGACACATGCCGCCAGTTTCCTGGAACCGCTTGCTCATGCAACCAACACAAGCCTGCAACTGAACGAGCCCGTCTCCACCGCATACCCCTGTAGGACGGCCGATTTAACCCGCCATTCCTCATCAGTACAGTGGCATGTCACCTCTCCACTGTGAGCGCCATCCAGCATTAGAGCCACCAACTTAGCAGAAAACGCAACCTCCTAGTGCAAAGTTTGCACGAGCAAGTAGAAATTAGCTGTGTAGCCTATTTTTCTTTACATTGTTTTATTAATATTGTTTTTAACAGTTTCACTGACTTAGTATTAATCAATCAAATATGTTGGTTAACGGTTAAAGGGTTAACTTGTTGGTATTGAGTTTGAAATAATGAATCTTCTCCAACCCGTTACTGCATTGCAATACAATATACTTTAAAGTGGCCATTTGAAAGTATTTCTGTTTACATCATGATATTATGAAATTTTCACTTCTCTTCACAGAGTATCTCACCATTGGACTTTCATCAGTCAAACGAAAAAGAGGAAACTACCTACTGGAGACGATCAAATCCATCTTTGATCAGTCCAGTTACGAGGAACTCAAAGAGATTGTGGTTGTGGTCCACCTGGCAGACTTTGACCTGGTCTGGTGTGAGAACCTGGTGCAGGAAATCACCAGGAAGTTTGCCCACCACATCATAGCCGGACGCCTCCTGGTGATCCAGGCACCAGAGGAGTACTATCCGTCTCTGGACGGGCTAAAAAGGAACTACAACGACCCAGAGGACCGGGTCCGTTTCCGCTCCAAGCAGAACGTGGACTATGCTTTCCTCCTCAACTTCTGCACAAACCTCTCTCACTTCTACATGATGTTAGAGGACGACGTGCGCTGCTCCAGGAACTTCCTGACATCGCTGAAGAAGGTGATCACCTCCCAGAGAAGGTTCCTACTGGGTGATGCTGGAGTTCTCCAAGCTGGGCTACATCGGGAAGCTGTACCACTCCAGAGACCTGCCCCGTCTGGCTCATTTCCTCCTCATGTTCTACCAGGAAATGCCCTGCGATTGGCTCCTCATCCACTTCAGGGGTCTGCTGGCCCAGAAGGACGTGATCCGCTTCAAGCCCTCGCTGTTCCAGCACATGGGCTACTACTCCTCTTATAAAGGAGCAGAGAACAAGCTGAAGGACGACGACTTTGAGGAAGACTCCATAGACATCCCTGACAACCCTCCTGCCAGCCTCTTCACAAACATCAACGTCTTTGAAAACTATGACGCCACAAAGGCTTATAGCACTGTTGATGAATATTTCTGGGGGGAAGCCTCCTTCCACAGGAGACTTCTTTGTCATAGTCTTTAATAAATCTACCAAAATTAGTAAGATTAAGATTGCTACTGGTTCTGACGACCGACAGAATGACATTCTTCACCATGGAGCTCTGGAAGTTGGTGAGAAACTAGTTGGGACTAAAAAAGGCAAACAGTGTTCCTCTTATATTACATTAGGGGAGTTTAAAAATGGCAACATTGAGGTTCAAGACGTAGACCACAAAATTGCCTTCGACATTGAGTGTGTTCGCATTGTGGTGACAGCCAGTCAGAAAGAATGGCTCATTATTAGAAGTATTAGTTTATGGACTACACAACCCCCCAGCCAATAAGGACTACACACAAAGACTCTTAGTATGTCATAGAGGCAATGTTTTATTATTATTATTTTTATTATTATTTACTAATGTATGTATTTCCAGGTTTGTTTATTAATTTTGTATGTATTTATTTATACTAATTTTGATTGCCAACTCAATCTATACTTTTTATACCTGCAAGTTGTAACCTTAGTAGAGCATCTTCCAAGTCATTCGTATGGACTGTCTAGCTGACCTCAGAGTATTCATGAACGTTTGTTTTCTTTCTTTCTTTCTTTCTTTCTTTCTTTCTTTCTTTCTTTCTTTCTTCCTTTCTTTTAGATTTTGATAGCTGTCCTTAACATAGGGCTGAGCGATAATTCAGGGTTGTGTTTTACCAACTTTAAGTGATATGATGACATTCTTTTGTACAAATCCTGTGAAAAGACCAATATCAACAATAAGTCGATTGCACTAACAAGTAGTGCCATGTAGCCAAAGTCCAATATATCTCTTTTCTATGTGCCATAGACCTCCATTGTTGTCCAAATTCAGTGAGCCATACTGTTTTATTGGATGAGATGTTACTTAGTCAATCCGTCATACACCGTCATGCTTCTGTACTCTAAATCAGTGGTCCTCAGAATGTATCCCCTTTTGAAATTTATGAGTAGTGACTCACCCTAACCCTAAACAGGGTAAAAACATTTTACTTAGAAAAAGCTATTATAAAAACGTACAGTGCTGCGCCTGTTTAGGCTAAACAACAACATAGTAGCTGAAAAACATTTAAATGCTAGCTTACAATTCAAATGTTTAGAATCCATCACTGAATCATCATTATTATAAAACAATTATTTCAGTAACTATGCATAAAAAAATCTCACATACCCCCCTGCAGTACTCCAGATTACCCCGAGGGGTACTACAACCCCAACTTGAGAATCCCTAAGCACCAAATGTGTGTTAATCCGCAGCTGAAAACAGATCTAGACTGGGTAGGGAAGTCAGAAAGTACTGAGAGATGGACTTACTTTTTTTTTTTCTTTGTCTTTTCATGGGATTTGTTGACATGACAAACATATAGAATCACACCAGCCTTATCTTTCAATGGTTCTAAGCAAAATGGAGTTAGGGTTTAAAGCGTTTTGTCTGGTCTAAAGGATATTAGTGAAACATGTCTCATTGCAATGAATACCAATTTCATCATTTCAAATCATAATACATACGTATTAATATACCAATATCATATTATTCATTTCAACCATATCGCTCAGCCCTACAGAGCACCCTGAAAACATATCTGTAAGTCATTCGTGGTAGATGCATTATTTATGAATGTTATGGAAGGCTCTTCAGAAAGGTGCTTCAAGGGAGAAACGAAGACAAATCTCACTTGCGGAACAGCGTACTACTGATTTAATACAGTTCAACCATAGTATTATGAACCACTAATTGTCCATAAATGTCGGGAAAGGATAGTTATTAGAACGTGTCATGAAATACTTTTTAGAAACAGGTTCTCCTTGAAAATGCCGTCCAATTAAAGCTATTGTGTCTTCTGCAATTTTTCATGACTGATATCAAGCCTGCAAGTGTAGCCCTGGGATTTCTCTCTGACAATGTCCCAATTTAGCCCTTAATTATTTTTACAGTTTGAAACCCCACCAGGATAAGTATCAGAGGTCATTGTTGCCTTGAATATTCATCATGTCACAGCTAACGTTTTCAGCTTCAGACATTCTTTCCCTAATTTAATCATCTTTCTCATTGTGTTTGAGGCAAGTTTGGGAGTGGGCTGAGCTCTTTGACTGGCGCTGTATGTTCCGTCAGGGCTGCTGACAGGAGAACAATGTTTGTTTTCACCCATCTTCTCCAAGAGCTGAGATTAGATTGCACAGTGAAGAATAGGCCAGGTCTGCTCTTAGGTCTCTTTTTTTTCCACCACAGCACAATTTTCTCCAAGTAAATTGGTCTGTTTGCCTCCCTCTCTACACCAGCAAAACAACATCTCCCCTGAAGCTATAGGATCTCAATTCGCTCTTTTCCCAATGTTGCGCTCTCACAACTCCAATGTTTCTGCTCGTACATGGTTGCCTCTCTGTGATCTTTGCTCTCGCTTCATGCAGTCTGCTGCTGCTTTGGGGAAACTTTCTTGTATTTCCTTTGAAGATCCTTTTCAAATTCCCCACCATTGCTTCATGTTCTTAAACAGCAAACATTTGCAAGAATTGATGCTGTACATGTTAACTGATAATCACCGTGATGCTCGAAGCAATTCAGAGCCGCGCTTCAAAATAACCCTGTCATTTTCCACGTTCATGTAATTAGGAGCCGACAGTGAGTAACGTTTAGTGACAGATTTGTTTCTACATTGAAAAGGCATTACTCAACAATGCAATAAAGAGGTAAATGTTTACATAACACTGACATTCTTTAGTAACATGAGGTGAAAGCAGATTGTCATTAAGCATGCGGCGACGGTTTTGCAAAGCTTTGTTCCACTGTTGCAATAGCCAGCTGTTCAGTGTTTTCCCTCAAGGTCTTGTTCAGTGTCACAGATCGAGACCTTTCATAGATTAGCTTGTACCGCCACCTCGAAATCCTTCCTCAACAAATCCCCCATGTGCCATCTGAAATGAAATTAGAATGCCCACCAACACAATATAGCTTATTGTTTTTCTTCAGCATTTCCCTTGAAAAGTCGCTATTCATTTTGGTGAATGATTCTGTGACCTGCATGGATCAGCTCCTTGGAGGGGGATCTTGTTTGAATGGATGATGCTCGGAAACACAATTTACATTGTGCTGCGCGTGTGGCACTCTTTATGACGCACACCATGGTGCCAGTTCAGCCTAGTATTACCTGCTTATGAGCTATAAACACATGATGTCACCGCAGGGCAGTTAGCTGTTTTACAAGTGTTGGATAGCTTTGATACGCCTCATGCCCAAATAGAGCAAACGTGTTGTGAAGCTGATATATTTGGAGGAGAAATTGCTGTCTGATCTCTATTTGAAATAAGATGCCAGCTAAACTAGCTGCACGATGCATTTTATGGACAGATTTACATCTTGGGGGGGTAACAACAAAAGCTGCATAAATTCCTCAACTGGATGTCAGCAAACTGCTGAGCACAGCATCCTTTTGCTATTGGCAGCCTGTTTGGAAACCTCAATCCATACTAGGGCCTTGAGTGAGAATCAGTTATACTTTAGGCCAATGATGGAGTACTCAAATCCTGGACTTGGACTCAAATCCCAACTTGAATCGCCATGCTCTGGACTTGTGACTTGACTTAGACCCGCACACTGATGACTTGGACTCAAGGATTTATGTTATCGGAATTAAGCATTCATGAAATAGGATTCAGATAAAGGATGAAGTTTCTGACTACTTTGATGTGTAATAGGCAGTGACGGAGTACTCGAGTCCTGGACTCGACTCTGACTCAAGTCGCTATTCTCTGGACTTGTGACTCGACTCAGAGCCAAACTCAGGTAATGGTGAATCGGCTTGGCCTCGACCTCTTCTTTGGACTCAGACTTAGACTCACACTCTTCTTTGGTGACTCGGACTTTGGGACTCAAGACTTGACTCGGACTCAACAGTTGGTAACTCAACTACAACACTGCTTTAGGCTATATTTCACTTAATACTAAAGGATCATCCTCTTATTGAGCACTTACGGCTAAAAATGGCCATCTTCGCTGTCCATTTGTCAAGAACTAAATACTAACTACATCGGCAGATCTCTGTTAGAAAAAGGGCAGGTGTCTGGGACAAACTTTCCGGCAGGTAACTGTCTAAGTTTGTTAAATTACATTGTCTGTGAGGCTCCGATCCCCAAAGCTTCAACCAAGTGATGAATGTGAATATGATGCGTGGATCCTGAATTATTTGAAATGTGAGCTGTCTTCCAGTGGAGCATGTACAAAGTGCATGAACAAAATGATTTTTCAGTGGATAAAACAACTCCTTTTATACGTCAGGATCTATGAGTTATTGTTCAGCTTCTGCTAATGAAATTGTACTGGGTTTGTACGTAGAAGCCTACCAATACTACCTTACAACAGGTTTGGAGTTCACATGTGCTGTATATTGTACGGTGGAGCGCGTGTGTTAAGATGTTGTTTCTGTGTCTGTTTAACTTTCCAATGTTCTCTAAATGGTACTGTATTGTAAGATGACATATATATTTTTACACGTATCATTTCAAATGTTGTATTGTATATATTGTATTTAAAATGAAATCAGATTAAACAAATGAATGCCAACTTTGTGGTGCATTGTCTGCTGAGACACAGAGAGCAGTGTGTGAGAGAGCACAACATATTGAATATGTGTCTGCAGCGTCAGGGCTTGACTATTGGTTTGAAGGAAAGTATTGGTTTGTTTTGCTTGAGGAAAACAAAACAATATTTACATGACCCTGAATCAAAAATGTAGTCCCTCTGTCTTTGATTGAATATGTCTTGTTTCACTGGTAAAATGTTAATGAATAAAAGTAGAAAATACAGCACACATTTTAAATGTATAAACATAAGTGACATTTGCAGTTCCTTGAAACTTGCAGCGAGAAGAAGTCTTTCTGACTTAGATCTTACTGTAGCCAAAAGCAAAATCCATACATTATTCATTTTAATATTCATATGCTTACTGCTTCTTTTTTTACTGCATTCTTAATGAAGTTGTGAGGCTGGTGCTTGGGGGGACACTGTACTGTTTAAAGCAACGTGATCTTTGTGTTTTTGTGAAGATGGGCCAATAATTCTCCTACATAAAACGCATTGTCAGACACCTGGGAACATGGCTGATAAGAAAAACAGACAAAAATTGTTCAATGTAAGTTACTGTATATGTATTTGCCTATGTTAAGAGACACGTGAGGCTCAGTTTGGCAAGTGTTTGTTCAACCTCTAGGGCCCAGAACATGTTCTGTTAAAAATCCCACCTCTTCTTCTAGGTGTCATTAATTAGTGATTGCACATGTCATTCACACATACAGTCCTGCTAAATTCAGGGCAACTCACTCTTCACTTTGAATTCCCAACGTCCATAGTAGAGCCCAACCAATAAAGGATTTTTAAGCCCGATACCGTTACAAATATTTGTTTATTTAAAAATCTGTTATGCTGATATATATGTATATTGTATTTAAAATCCAGAAACGTGTAATAAAACAAACAGATTTCCCTAACATTAGTTATTTGTAGTTATTTATGAGTTCTCACTAAAATAATATGATAATAATAAATTGTCATAACAGAACAGAAGAACATCAAAATATATTAAAGTGCTGATAAATAAAATGTTTAAAAATACAAACAAGATATCAAACGTTGTAGAGCGTCCTCTGGTGGACAAACTATGCAACGCCAATGCTCATAACATGGTTGACAGTCCGTTTTTTATTTTTTATATATTCATTTATCAGAATCATTTATTTGTCATTATAAATGATTCTGATTAATGAATATTTAAGTTTTTTTTTTTAAATCGGCCATTATAAATGCCGATACTGGCCGATAATGATGATATATTGGGGCTCTAGTCCACAGAGAATAAGTATTCATTGAGAAAATGTGGAAATAATGCATTCATTAAAACGTTAGCTCTTCAGAAGCATCAAAGGTAATGGAGTTGACTGTTGACTGTCTACCCATAGCCTCTCTCACACATGCACTACAACTGTAATCATATTACTGGGAGGAACTGTATGTGAGAACACAAATGTCCAAATCAGTTGGTCATGCCAGGTTCCTAGTATAAAGTTTGTGTAATGTCCGATTTAGCCCATGTCTAAAAAGAGCAACTCATTGTCCAAAGAAGTCACAGCGAGTGAGTGGGCCTGTTGATGCCGTTCTCATCAATCCAATGGCACAAAACCAGATGAATACAAAAATCCAAGAGTGAAAAAAAGGTTAATTTACATGAAGACGCCAACGAAAATGTCTTACTGGAGAGACGACAGGATACAGTAACTTTTGTCGGTAAGGGCCGACCCCAAAATTATCAGACAACAATCAGAAGCAAGGTAAGAACTTGGTTGTTTATGACCAAATTATGAACCGGATTTGTGACCATGGGGTAGTTATTGTGATGTCCTGCCTATAAAAAGTTAAAATAAACTTCCAAACAATAAGAAATGGCATGCAGAGCTAAAACATGTAGTGATATACCTTAAAACCTGTCAAAAAAAGCTAAATGGGTCAGGCTGAGCAAAAGCAGCCTTGTTATTTATTTGTTTTATTTGCAAAGGAACATACTGACAAGAACCACGCCCACTGTTAATTTAATTATTCTCGCTCATAGTTGATGGGCACAATTTGTATCACAAAACATGTCATTCTTCTTGCTGTAAGACATTTTATTGGTTCCGAAATGTTTTGATGAAGCCAGGGGATTTAGAGAATTATCTTAACTCATAGAGGAGCATATCATCTGTTAATTGAACAGATTGGGCATTCACAGTGTTGTGCTTATTGCCAATTGGATGTTTAAAGGTCCCATAGCATGAAAATTTCACTTTGTGAGTTTTTTTAACATTAATATGCGTTCCCCCAGCCTGCCTATGGTCCCCCAGTGGTTAGAAATGGCGATAGGTGTAAACCGAGCCCTAGGTATCCTGCTCTGACTCAGATCTGGGCAATCTGGAATCTTGCCCCTTATGAGGTCATAAGGGGCAAGCTTTCTCTGCTTTGCCCAGAGAATTTGGCCCACCCTTGAAAAAGAGAGAGGGACATCATGGCTTTCAAACGAGAAAAGTGGCAGTTGGTTAAGGCCAGACCCCCAGCCTCGACCTTGCCCCCCCCCCCTTTCTCCTCCTAAATAGCTACAGACACAGAAATGGCACATCCTAAGGAAAGCTCATTGTGGGACTGGCTCTAGTGGCTGTAATTCTGCACCAAGGCTGAATGTCTGGAAAGAGACTTGAGATACAGTATTAGGGGACCACTAAGGCCTATATAAAAGCATCCGAAAAGCACCATGTCAAAAGCATTTTGGCATATTACAATTCACAACAGTGCAATTATATTTAAAAAAATACAACATACAGAAAAATTACATTAATATGTAAACATTTTATCAAAGGTTTGGAAAAAATAGTACAGGATCTGTAAACAGAGTCACAGCTATTTTGTATGGCAAGTTTGATAAAGGCTACTTTTGATAATGGAGTCGACTCTCATTTAAAACCTTCAGGCTTTCACAGTTCCAATACCATTTCAGAGACCCTGAGCAATTTGTCACAGTCATCCCCAACTCTTTCCGTCTCCTGTCCTTCAAAGTCATCCAGAACCAAATAGAAGGTAAGCATACATGACAGCCAGGCACCTGAGAAAGCACAGATAATGCATGCTATGAAGGAGCCAGGGTAGCAAGTAAAAAAACAATATCCCACAAAACAAGACCTGCATTGTGCACAGCAAAGACATCAGCCATTCAATTGCTGTGGTTGCCATGGTGCTGCTAGAATGTACCTAAACGTGGGCCAAACCCCACATGATACCAGGCTGATATGGATTGTGTGGATTTCCTTATTTTCTTTTGATCTCTCCTGCTCTCGGGCCTCTGGGAATCTACCTCTGTGGTTGGATCATAATTTTGCCTCACATTCCCTAACCATCTATGAAGAAGCAGCAGCAATGTGTGCAGCAAAAGAACAATGACCACGGCCCATTTGCTTTCATTTTCTCGTACAGCAATGTGTGCAGAAAAAGAACAATGACCACGGCCCGTTTGATTTCATTTTCCTCTCTCAAGGTACAGACACAATATGTTTCCAAGCAAACACCAGTGCCGCATCAAAGCATGTCAATAGCTTTTGATTAGCAGCCTACATTTTGTGATGTGTCGTTCATAGAGCATTTCCAGCACAGGCCCACAGGTGCACCAGCTGAGGATCGAGGGCTAAGCTGGGGAAATGAAGCTGAGGAGATAAAAGACATGTTGGAAAAGCATAAAAAGGGTTGCAATGAACAGACGAATGGCTCAGAACAGGGATTTAAAAGTATTGAAGTTGAGGCAAAGCTGAAGGCAGGAAAACGTGAAGCAAGCGCATGTGATGACTGAATCGTAATAATCTGGCATGGAATTTGTGATTGTGTGTCTACCTGTGATGGAAGGGCCTCTCAGCGTTCAGGTGGTCTCGGGCTGATGAGCATCCAGTTACGGTGGATACCAAGATGCCTGGAGACAGCCTGAGCAGCTGGGTATTGAACCATTTTTATGATGGGAACGGAAAAAAGGATGCATTCTTATCTGCCAAATCTGTGATGGAAATGGCCGAGGGTGAGAATGAAAGCACGTCAAGCATTCAATCAACATTTGTTTCCAGGTGGTGGCGAATCAAAGCTATGTAAAGTGGAGTCTGCACATGTCCTCCACATGGTACAAAGGGACGAGATATAACTGGCCACGAGTTTAATTGCACACGTTAAACCGCACTCTTAAGGCACAATTGATCCATTGCAGTGGTGCAGACACGCTAAGAAATTCCTTTCATTTGCTGTCATGATGTTGAACATTAACAGTGAACCATCCCAGCAGAACACTGTGTGCTTCACAGTAACTGCTCCCATGGCATTTTCAGGGTCTTCATGAGGAGTGGAGATAAAAGGAACAGTGCTGCAGGCGCTGTTGGAGCCAGCTCCTTCTTCAGAGTGGATAGTCCCTACAGCAAATGAGCTATTTAATCGCTCCCAATTGCTTTGCCTCAAAAAGGTGTGACCCCCCGTCCCCCACCCCCACTCCCCCCTGCTACCACCACCACCATCCTCCCATCTGTCTCTCATTCTTGCCAGCGAATTAATCTTGCCACAGGGAGATGTGCTGCCACTTTTCCTTAGTCCCTTCTTCCCTAAACCTCCACTTCTAGTTTTGTAATGCCTTTAGCCCACTGGCAACAGGGAAAGGAGTAATCAAAACAATTACCAAAGTCCCACTTTGTTTCATAGGAGACTTGTCTTTTTTTCATGTGAATCTTCAGCCAGAATTAAACAGGTTGTGTCTTGGGGGGTTTTGTGGAACATCACAAAGGCAGCAGCTGTCACAACACAAGAAACACTTTAGTTTCATGCTGGTTCTACCAGCAGCTTTATCACTTGGCTCTTTTAACAAGAGATCCACAACCAATTACCAAAAAAAAGAGGGGAAAAAAGAACGTGTGAAGCAAAAGCAGTCACCTTGATATGTTCACATTGACAGTTATCAGAAGACATCCTCTCATCAGGAACGGTGGGATATATAGCAATCTGGATTATCGTGCCGAAAAGAAAGCAGCCTCACTTCATATGTTTCACTGCTGTTACCTCGAGGGATTGTTATCTATTTTCCAAAAAGGAACAAATAGGACCCTCTCAATGCTAAGCTTACCTAACAGTGTGTCTCGTGATCCCAACAGCTGAAAAGAAAAGCGAGGCAACGTCTTTGCAGATCAACGGACCATTGACTTTGATGAGACAAAACGAGCTCACCACAAGATATAATGTGTTTTCTGGCCCTACCCACTGCCCACTGTTCATATCTATCCCCTACAGTAACTCTCATACTCCCAGGCATGTTGTCGAAAATTGTAAAGGCCTTAATTAAAGATTAATGTCAGGGCTTCTTGCATGCGCTGCTTAGATAACCCATTTCCCAGGGCGCATTGCGAAAAAATGCCCATGCTGGACACCAGATTTTTCAGCTTTCAGAACAAAAGCTATCAGCTCTCTGGCCAACATGATCCTTTCAGCTGAAGGACAAGCAATAACAGCTCTGCTGCTGCCTTTGCAATGCCACCACTGTGACTGGAACAGGGGGAGGTAGAGTCATTTTAATTATCACACAAGCAGGCAAAGACACACAACCCACCAACACCCCAACACCCCCACAACATGATGCTCTTCTTTTTCACGAAGCCTGTTTATAATGTCCGGGCATGCCACAGAGTGGGGGATCTGTCGGTGGGAATCAGCCTCGCTCTCTCCACACAAGGTGGAGGAGGTGGAGATGCATGGCGTGTTTGTACAGGCAGAGCCATTCAATCATGTGTTAGCACATGTGTTCATGTTTTGTTCAGCAATTTCAAAACATATATGTGAGATCTAACCAACTTAAAAGTGGAGTGCCAGCAGTGCAGTAACAGGGCCATATAGGGAATTACTGGAATTATAGGGTCTTTGTGATTTATAGAGTGTGGTCTAGACCTACTCTATCTGTAAAGTGTCTTGAGATAACTCTTGTTATGATTTGATACTATAAATTAAACTGAATTGAATTGAATATTATACAAGATCCTTCTTCAAGCATTCCAAGGCTATTTCTACATTCTCCAATTAAAAAAAGGGGTCCACAATCAGTGACACAATAACTACAAACTAACAGTGTTGGGAGTGAGGTTTTACAAAAGTATTACATTGATGTATTCCTTTTTGCAGCAACGCAATAATATAACACATTACTAATTACATTTTGGTAATATTGTACCCCATATTGTACAATCTGAGTAACTCGAGTTACTGCGCATTTTAACCCAACTTTTAGTCATGTTTTCTTTTTTAAGAATACACCAACACTGCAAAACATTTCAACACAGAAAAAAAAAATCTGTCAGTGTAATTTCCTGTTGCTGGTATTCAGTGTTTGAGATGACTGCACAGACAGATACATTTGTGAGATGGACATCATTTTCAGGAGTTATTACGCTGTGTTGAACCAAGGTGATGTCCTGTCACTGTTCCCGTGGTCAGAGACGGTACAGGTGACGGGACAGCGCAGACAGCCGTGTCTCAGAGCAGCTGACAAATAACAACAATAATGTTTAGGCTTGCTACACATAATATCATACATTTCATCAGCTGGAAAGTAACTATGCCCCATTTCAATACAACTGTAAGGTATTTTCAATAAAGTATTTTCATGTTCTTCTACTTGCCTATTATACGTTTTTATTTATTTTATAGCTTTAGTTACTTTGCATATTCACGTTGATTATACAAAATATTATCAATAATGTTAATTATTGAACAATAATGATGTATTAAAGTCAATAAAGATTAGACTTTGATGTGAAATTCACAAGCTACCTACCAAGTCATACTTTGGTGACATTAACTCAAAATAAATGCTAAAGTAGTGTAAAGCATTACAATTCAGAGACAGTAATATTCTAATATAACTAATTACTCTCAAATAACAGTAACTAGTAATATATAATGTATTACATTTTGGAAATAACTTGCCCAACACTGTAGATTAATTAGCTTGCATGTTTACAATCAATATGATAAGTCCGTAGTGACAGAGCATTGCAGAGGGGCTACGAGGGGCTTTGATGGTCTCCAAGGCCTGTTAGTTAGCTCTTTTTGGACACCTCCATTGGGAGATACTCAAAATAAATCTGTTGGAACCTCACATATACAGTATGTAAAACAAGTACACATTGCAATATCCAGCAGGCTGTCCAGGTCAGTAGATAACAGATGCATGGTTTCAAACAGTTTATCTTCTCTGGAGGGAATGGTGTCTGATCCTTGCTTTATTTTCTTAACATCTCACATGCCAAAATAACTATCAGTGCAAGTGCTGCTGTATGAGCAACTCCCTAGTTTTTTCCTTTTTTTGCAGTCTCCTCTGGGTGCAGGGTTGATTTTGTCGTCTTTAACGGTGGTGACATGTCAGACGTCACCTACAAAGTCCTCATAACCATACGACAATATAGGTCTTTTATTTGGTTATATTCGTTTAAACGGTCACAGTTTGGTTAGGTTTAGACAGAAAACCTCACTTGGTTAGTTTAGGCACCAAAACTACTTATTTAAGTTTAGAAAAAAAAATTGTGGTTTGGGTAAAATTACATTTACTTCATTTCCAGTTACGCACGTGATGCCAAACATGACATAGCTCTGTCTGTTCTGTTTGCAAAGTTAAAAAAAACTCACTATTTACTTTTATTTTCACACAGGACACAAACATCGACCTCCTGGGTGAAACTCCTCTGTTTGTTTGACCCATCAACCACCCCAACCTACCTCATTATATGGAAATTTGGCATTCTTCTACTTTGTCACCTTACTCTCTGCTGCTCCATCATAAACATAAATATAATATAAGTCATGATTGCTGTATGAAGAAATGACTTATGTGGCCTTTTTCAGGGGAGGACCGTCTCTAGTGCACAGGTAGCATAACTCATGCCAGTGTACAGAGAATGGCAATCAAAGTATTTTCAAAGACAATTTGCATGTTTAACGAGCAATAACACATGACAAGGTGTCATGGTGTAGGAAAATAGGAGACAAGGTGGAGTTTATGATTCACACAATGAAAAATTTGTTTCCCCCACCAAGTCCGATTTACACAATGAAAAATGAGTTTCCCCCACCAAGTCCATTGTTTTCCTGTATCAGGATGCTTGAGAGGGCCTGATCACAGATTCAATATTGACAACAACGGAGACACTGTGTTTAATTATCTCAAGACACATACTCAGGAAGATTTATTGAAGATAGTACCTGCTTGACACTGGTAGTGTTACTGCGTCCGACAGCCGATGACCTAAGCTGGATTTGGCCCAAGCAGCCAGAACTCCAGGAGACCTGAAAACTCCAGTCCTATTGTGTGTCAACTGGTTTGTATGTGTTTGATTATTAACATTTTTGAGCATATTCTCAAATCTCAAGTTCCTATTTTTTGTTGAAGTTTGTGTCAACCTGCTGTCTAGGTCTTAGAAACCAGAGGGCCTCATTTTACAAGTGACAGCCATACCTGTGACAATAAACAGCTCAGACATGGCTTGTCCTTTCACTGCCTTTGCTGAAGGCTTCAGTGATGCTGCCCATATGTGAGGCCTAATTACTTTCTCAGCTGGCCCCTGCCACAAGTTCACACTTGTTATGCCACTGTCCCATTCACACAATCAGATTTCTCACAATGGGAGCTAATCTCATTCCTTCACAAACCATTATCTTGATCGGACTGGCTTTTTACGCAATTTGCTACGCTGTCCAGATGAGAGAATGACTTTCCTTAAGCATGAGTGAAGACACTCATCAGCATCCCACTGAGAAGTTTTAAACTGTCAGCCAACATTCACTAACTCGAAATTGGAGTTAAATTGAAGAGGCGTCCGGCTGGAAAAATGCCAAGACAAGCAGGCCCGAGCATCGCTGCAGCGGCAGATGTCGATGAAGGTTTTTAATGGAGTTGAATTAATTCACGCAGGGTGTAATTTGTCCTGTGGATGTGGGAGGCGTACTAAGTCTGAACTTGTTCAGGGTCATGAGAGTCGTTATATTGATAGACATCTGCTGAGGCGGCCAGCAAATTTGCAAAAACTGACAGATCTGCTCCAATGCTGGGATAATGATGAATTGCATTACTCAAATGTGGAAAGAGTTGGTCTGCATGTTGGTAGATCTCAATTTGACAGGAAAGCAGGTTCCAATCTTGTTTTTTTGGAAGTTGATAATGAAGGCAACCTTACCCGTGGTTGTTGTTGTGTAGATCTGCCTTAAGGATTGGGCCTAGGCCATAGATGGCAAGGCACATAATCACTAAAGCTAAAATCCTCCCCTCAGGTGGTTTTGCTGAATTTCTGCCTAATACACCTTCACCTGGTAGATTTGTTTTAGAGTTAGCAGCTACTGTCCAATCAGGCCTATGGCCTTTCTGTTAGAGGATGATCAGTGTTTCGGCCATGCTACTATCACATTTTAGTGTCTGGAGCTCCATTCAAGCAGTTGGGTGCTCTGGGCCCGATCCAACGCAAAGTTACTCCAGTTCTCCTTGGCATTATCACTAATCAGAAATACCCTGAGGCGCCAAACTGTCACTTTTAGTAGGAAATCTGAGTGTACTAAGAGGCAGAATGCAATTAAAATGAACCAGTTGTAGAAATCAGTGAAATAGGAATACTTCATTGTCTATTTAAATTAAAGTCAGGGCCAATTTTCTGTATTGTCAATGAATATTCTTTAGGCAGAATATAGAGAGAAGTTTCCAGTTCATTTCATTCATTTGGTGGAGCAAAACCAAAAGGTTATTTAATTAGGATACATACAGTTACCAAAGTATGGATTAATGTTGTACTGCACTGCCACCTGCTGGTACATATGGCCTACATGGGTTCACTTAAAATGCTCTTACTCTTATTAAAGTACTATTTCACCATATGGCAGGATATTTTCACTTTAAACCACACATACAAAAACCTTTGTACATACTCAAGAGACCTCCAATCTGCTGCCATGAGTATATGTTGTCCCAACTGTGATTCAGTTGTTTTATTTTGTAGGTGAAGTGTGGCTTTAGGTGAGGAAAGGCAAAATTTCTTTATGAAAATGAACTCCCTGGATAGAGAATGTAATAGCACAAACTCTGTCTGCTTTGGTTTCATTGTGTTAAGGTGAGAGTTTTAGTGTTTACCTTGAAGTATTCAAAGAATGCTTTTAAGGTTATCCAAATAGAACTAAATGATTTATGGTGCCTCTGGGTGGTTAACTGTGAAAAATCGTTGAGCAAAGTATCATTATTATTTCTCTAGACATTGTAATCTGACTGAAATTACTGTTTGCTGCATAATGTTAGGTGGATGTGTAGTGCAGGCAGAATTTGTTGGAAAAAGATACCACAAAGGCCAAATATAGACATCAGACAGTACAGCTCCAGATTACTATGATCTGTTTTTGCATTTGAAATCCACGTTTCAGGACACTGAATACTTGCAAACACTACCATTACAAGGTTATTTAAACATCTATCTCACTGTTAACAGTTGACAATGGACCAAAGAAAACCAGAGTTCACACTTTCTGCTGCTATTTGAGGAGATATTTTCTCTCCAAATGCTTTCATCTGATTCAGTTGCCATTTGGGCTGTTTGTCTTTTCAATACACTGTTCTTCTGCCTGAAGGGATACTTGTTTTTCAGTGAGACAGTCATTCACACTGAATCAGGCCATCAGACTTGTTGAACAACACTGCCATCCTCTGCCTGTGGTGGGCACATACATTGGTGGTCACTGACATGAAGGGAATAATGATGGATGTTGCCTATGGTATTTTTGCAACCTTTACTTATGCAAAGTTTGCCCTTTTTTCTGGTACACACAAACAATTTGACACATTCAAGTGGAGCCAACTGAAGCTGGAGCATTCAGTTGTAAGTGTCTGAAAGGCACCTTGGCAGTAATTGTTGAGGGAAGTTTAAACAGCAGCTTTGCAATTCAACCTTTTTCAACCTGAGTGGAAAGATATCTACCTGAAGTGGATACTAACCACAGTAATGGCTGCAAATAATGATATCCTGACAATGTAGTTTGAGTGTGGTGATAGGCTGTGAAGACTGGATTCAATGAGATACCATTTATGTGTGCAACTACATACTTTCTCCATCCAATCTTTTAACATCATTTATTTCTTTTTTTTTCCCCAGGAAGGTAGAAAAGATGAATTCAATACAGTTGAAAGCAGAAATAAACCTTGATTCACCTTAAATCCACTAACATTGTTAAGTGAAGTTTTACCTACTGATGCTATAAGATATCGGTCTCTGAGATCCACCCCCCCTCATAGAATGGCAGGGAATGTAATTTTCTTTTCTGTTGAATTGAAAAATTATATTTCTATTTTTCATCGTAACCTTTTTCTACCAAAGAAATAGTCCCACTGACATCATTTCAAAGCGAGGTCTGTGGATTATTCACGGTAACTGGGACATTGTTTCTGGAGACATATAAAACCTCAGTACCACAAACTGTTGGCATGACTTGGTACCACTGGGAAAATGTCTTTTGGGATTTGGGTGTACTATTGACCCGTTGAGATGAATGTGTAATGGTAACTTTAGTGGGTAATACAACTGACTTTGATCCTTTAAAAAAACAAAGCAAAGCACTAAATGTCCCTTTACTGCAGCTTCTCTTGTGGTTTCACCACCTAATTTAAAAGTATACCCGAATGTTATACAGTTAGAAAAACATAATAAATTAACCTTTGATTCAAGGGACCCGAATTTTTTTGGGGTCTGTGCATACATTAAAAGATAATTAAGCATAATAAGCGCCTTCGACCTTCGTAGGCAAGTGGTAACAGTGAATGCCATTTAACCAAAATCCAGTCTTGTGCCTGCTGATTTTTTCACGTAACAGATCATGGCAAGTGTAACTGTAACTTTAAAGGTAGAACAAAAGATGTCAATTTAGGCTAATACTTTGCTACCAATCAGCTTGTTGGATGAGTAGGTTTCAGGAAATGATGAACACACACAATCAAAAATGATGTACTGTTTTCATTAAACAGTAAAGTGTCTCCTGAGGGAAATGCTTTTCCTTTCAAATCCAACCATACTACATCACCGGCTCATTGCATGAACTGAGCATGTGCCTGTGTGAATTGTAAGAGTTAAACTAAACAGCAAAAAGCTGCTGGAAAACCGTTTTCATGTATTTCCTGCAGCTAACGTTCTCTAGAGAAACAGAACGAGGCTGTTCAAAGGGTGTTTCTCTGTGTGCTGAGCTTCATCCAGGCTCTTTGGCTGTCAGGGTTAAAAGCCGAATTTCAAAGAAGGACACCGAAGCACTTTGATTTGGAGATGAAACTGACAATTATTAAGGCCAAGACTCTCAATTACCCTCAGTCAGCGTCTGTTCTGCTGAAGTCAAAGTGCCCCGTGGCCCCTTTGAAACATGTTCAACACAGCACACACTGACCAAATGTATTTAAGGTGGCATGTGCTGAATTTTATAGTCCAGAAATCCTTTTTTGTATTAATTTCAAGACGTGGGCGTTAGTTTGGTTGGTGGAGCGGGCGCCCATATATAGAGATTAACTCCGGTCAGACTCCGAACTGCGGCCCTTTGCTGCATGTCATTCCTCCCCTTTCTATGCCCTTTTATTTCTTCAGCTATCCTGTCAATAAAATGCCCAAAAAATAATTGTAAAAACATTTTTTAAATTTCCAGATGTGATTTTAGTATTGCACTGTGAATCTGTCTGCTCTTAATAGTAAAAAGATGGTGACCAACACCAGCACGTCACCAATGTAAAAAATAAAATAATAGTGTTAAGTAAGGCTACCAAGCATCTAAACCATAGTTAGTCGTATTATATCACAACTAGCTATGGGTAGACCACTAAGGGCCTTTCATTAATGATTTCAAATGGACGTATACATTTCTATTAATTTAAGCAGACACTGATTTTTTTTCTCTTAATGTCCACAAATATCATTTAAAGATAACAATGTCTTAGTCCGTCTCTCAATGCTTTTGTACTATGTCTGTGACAGCCCAGTTGTTTTTACTCAAGACCTAATAATAATTAAACTTACTCTTAAATGTATAGTTTCATAAAGCTGTTACATCAAAGAAAACATAGTCAAATCACACTGGTCTTGTATCATGAATCATTTAATCATATCCTGAAACAAAATAGACTTAGTGTGCAGTGAAGAAATAGAGTAAATAAATATAGTTTCTCAGGAGGTACACAATTAGCTTGATGCTCAGGATTTTATTTTCAGGACGTATACTTGGAAAGGAGCACAATACAGGCAGGCCTCAATGCTGGACACACAATCCAAGGGTCGGACTGGATAAAAACAATTGGATAATAAAGAAAAAACATTGCAGCTACTAGAATAGAGACAAAAACACAATCACATCTTCACAGAAAGTATCTGGTCTGGTCCCCCTAAAACGTCACAACGGCCTCTGGGATGGCTGTCAGTAAATTGTACTTCGTTTCAAGATGTACGGCCTCCGGGACTTGATGGTGTGCGCTGCTTGCCTCTTCAGGATGTAGGGTGATTTTCGTTTCAGTGGAGTGTCACTGTTCTCCTCTAAATATTCTTGAGAGTCATGGAGTAGCTGTTAGGGGGCAGAGAGAGACACGGCGGAGGGTGAGTGTCACACGACGAGGAGGAAATGCCAAGCAAACACTTTCTTTGTTGCTGAGTGGCAGGCTAATGGGAGGCTACGCCGGTGTAGCTGTAATTAAACGAGTGCTTCTCCTCTGTGCTTCCATGCAAGGCAAAACAGGTGTTAATCTGCAGTCACTGTGTTACGATTTAAAAAAAAAGGAAAAATGAAAAGGCCATTTGTGTGAGAAGTGAAAGGAAAATGATGGAGGACAAGGAGAAGAGAGACAAGGAAATAGGTGCATAATGAGGTGTGTTTACTGTGAGAGAAGATGGATGGGGTGTGTCATGTGTTTGTAAAATGTGAGCCAGATTTACAGTCTGTACCGTATGCATGTTCCTGTGTGGGTACACAGTGTGTGTGGGTTTATGTGGGTGTGTACACTTTATTTCAGGAGTTCATATCGGCCAAGACATTTGCTTTTTCTTACCATAAACTATTTAAGTAGTAGTACAGTTTAATACCTGAACTATACTGTATATGTAGGTACTTTGCATTTTATTTCTCCACTACATATGAAACAGAAACTCACTTCTAAAAATGTATCAAAAGGAAATATTGTACTTTCATATCTCTTACAAGTTGCTAGCTCATAGAATCTTGTTGCTTTTGGATAAAAAAAAATACAGCTTAAAAAACTTCCAGGCACTATGAAATATAGTTTTAACTGGATGATTGTACATCTCAAGGGTTTTGTAGAGTTAGTGATAATTGGGCCAATCTGAAAGCATGGAACTCCACACAATTGTGGATGTGTGTTTGATCCGAGACGTGTGTTGTCTCCAATTTAACGCATGAGCCGCTTAAACCTCTGAAAGAAACCACTAATTAGTACTTTAACGTATGATGCTTAAGTACGTTTTGCTGCTAAATTGTTTGCTTAAGTAGCTCTTGGTTGAAAAATTAAACCAACAAAAAAAAAAAAAATCAAGGATGAGAAAATAAAGTCGGCTGAATTGTGGTAGCAGCCGGGGGAAAGAAAGATTAACTGACATGCATTTAAATTTCTATAGCTCCAACAACAACAATAACACATAACAATACACATCTTCCCATTAAAGGATGACCACTTCTTTTTGGTCTGTATGTGTGTGTGTGTGTGTGTGTGCCTCACCCTCTCCTCCCTGCTCTGCAGCACTCGGCAGATGAGTTGCAGGTTGTAAAGCTCTTCCAGCAGCTGGAGGCTCCCCTCCCTCAACTTGCCGCCCTCCTCCTCCTCGTCGCTCCAGGCCTCCCGCTGCAGGCCGTTCACCATCCTGCACAGGTTCACCAGCGACACACGCCAGTAGGGGGCATTCTCCTTGTTCTGTTTCATCTGCAAAGAGGGAACAAGGGAGGAGGCCGGGGGGGAGGTGTTTGAGTTTCCAAATTAAGTACAGGAAGGGCTGGTTATCCAGATGCAAAGCTCGGCAACAAATTAGATCCTCGAAAAGATGAATATTTAATTAACGTTGAAGTGAACTGAGATGAGATGAAGTGAAAATTGAGTTGAGACCAGAGGGAGAACACATTTGCTAAACAACATGATATGTAGACCATAAAAAGTGTTGTATTTTATTTAATTTTTTAATTCTATAGTCGATTTATTCCATGTTTCTATACAATAATTGACTTTTCAGGCCATAACGTAACCCAGGCTTTTTTTCTTTGTCCATGAATGCACTGATTCGACTATTTGATCCATAAGAAAATAACTACACCTACATACAATTGATTGTAACCTAATTCAACAGCCCTGCTATAACCTGTACACGTGTGTATTCTATTGCTGTGCTCATGTTTGGTTATGACTGTGATAGAAAGGGTTACACTTGAAGGTATCTACATCAGAGAGGCATGACACTGTCATGAACGTGACATAAACATTATAAACAAGTCATAAACGCTCATGACATAACGCTTTCTTTAGTAAGTGTTATTCAGTTTTCTCATGACAAATAAGTAAGGGTTAGGGTTCATGTGTCATGACTGTGTCATGTCACTCTTATGTAGATAAGTAAAGTGTTACCATAGAAAGTATACTACTGAAGGAACTACTACAGAATCATTCTGTTCTTAGTGGTGTTATGGTACTACATTGCTTTATTTTATAGGTTTTACTGTTATTCAGTTTATACCCTATATGTTCATATATAGAGAGATAGAGAGTATTTTTGTTTAGTATTGTGTGTTGAATCTAATGTTTTTTTATCAACAGATTTAATAGATCAGCTGCTAACCCACGACATTGTATTTCATTTGTCTCACTGAAGTGCAGCGATCTAAATGCTACTTTGGAGGTTTTCCACACAGAACTATTTTATCTGCTACATTTTTACATTCCCTTTTAAGGAGCACTGAGGATGCATTTAAGGCTTTCACTTTACATTGCATCACTGATGCAGACCGACACATGTTTAGACAGCAGTTAAGATATATGTGATACGTGCACTGTTCCTTACACATTCCATCAACAGTGATATTTCAGTCACATCTAACCTCATCTAGCTGCAGCCTTTTGTGTTATAATCTAGTTTGAATGCTTTAAAAGACGGTGGAGGGCCCCAGCGTTGCACCCCCCTCCCTCCGTGCGAGGGCTGGCGATCTCCCACACACTGACGCAAGGACCTCTGGGTGTCACTGAGGATGATGGAGAGATTCAGGGGGCGAGGGGAAATTGTGGCTTCTAAGTTATTGTAAATGGCCACAACCCCTCAAAGACTCGCTTTGCTCCCATCGTTTATGAGCATCAGAGGAATACAGTCGCCTCTGATGTTGTGAAGAGCGGAGCCAAGTCCAAGACAAATTCCTTTTGTTAGCCCGGGGGGGGCACGTAATAAAATCTGCAGAGACATCAAAAGAACAACACACGAGGGACCCAACATTCACATCTATGGACATTCACAAATGATTCCTACATTGAATCAACATGAGTGGTGTGTGGTTTTAATGGTGCTGAAAGGTTGCTAGAAGGATTTTTACTTAGGTATAAAAATCTTACAAAAATGATTATCTATAAAAAAAAAAACAATGAGGTGTGGGATTAAGAGTTATTGCAGGGGTCCAATATTGTAACAATCCACAGCAGGCCCCTTGGTGTTGAAAAAAATCAGCCTCATCTCTGTGTGAGAATTAAATGTTTAGTTTGTGTTGAACTGAGCCAACACTAACAGCCAAAATTCAAACGCCTGTTGCTGTTTCTTTAACAGAGGGAGGGCAAGGGCCAATGCCAAATATAAAAATGATGCTATCATCTTTAATGGAGAAATAGTAGCCAGAGGGGAAATCTACCTCCTGCATCTAATGAGATGAAAAGAAGAGTGGACAAACAGCTTAATCAATTTAGCTTCACCTTAAAAAAAAAAGATCATGTACATTGCTAAGATAAATATCCACAAGTGACTTCTACCACACTGCACTTTCCAGCCTCTTGAGCACTCAGTTATTATTACAATCATCACCCCTGAGCAACCTCCGAGCATCAGTAGCAATGAATCACACGGCTGATTTGTCACTGTCACATCTCCATACGAGTACCACGGTTATTTATCACAGAGCCAGAGACAGAGAGAAGGCTGGAAGATGTGTCGTTATGATGCTGTCAGGTCCATCTGAATCCTATTAGGCTTGGCCATTTGTCTCCTCGTGCCTCTAGTTCCACTCTCACGAATCCTGGACTATAGACCTGTCCACTCCACTTCTATATATATTCTGATCTTTAGCACATCCTGCACTAATCCATACCGCCTCTTTTTACTTAATAATATCAATATTATACACATCATAAATTAGATTAGAATAAAGTTGACTCTAATCTATTTTGTTTCTGTATGCATTTATGGTTTATTTCATATTCATGTTTAATGTGTTAATGTACTGTATGCACCAACAACCAATGCACATTCCTTGTAAAGCCGCTTACACACGATAGGCAGCAAAAACGCTTTATGGCGGCCTTTCCATTGATTTCCTACAGGGAGGGCTGTGGCGTCGCACAGCACTCGGATTTGCCATTTTGCGCTGTGCTCAAAGTTCAAATTATTTTAACTTTGACCTAGTTGCCACTGACCTTTCGAAAGGGCAACCAATGAGATAACAGCATGACATTACCCAGTAATGGGAACTTTGCTTCCTTGCCACCCTTGACGATGAATATGTGTGCTGCGCCTTGCTGTTACCATAAGTAAATGATTTGCTCTCTGCACACCACTAGGGTGCAGAGCAAATCACTTATGTGTAGGCGGCTTAGGTATTACTTCCTTGGCAATACATCCTTTTTCTGATTCTGATTGCTCCCTCAGCTTTGGCTGGCCATAAGCCACCACCAGACAAGTGCAGTAAAAAATCATGAAGTTATAACCGATTAACATCCCTCAGCTCTTATTTTCATCTCAAAGGACGTGCCCACAAGTGCAGAAGTTGTAGTGTGTTGATAATAGTTATTGTGCTCTGCATAACTGAACTGTGTAAAAGTAATCAATTCCCAATTAAAACCAACCTGAGTGACACAAATAACCTATATGGCAAAATATTTATCTCCAGGGTCAGCATGAACACTACCAAAAGGTGAGGCTGTGACTGAAGCGTGGATCCAGATTCCATGAAAGAACACCTGGGCGGCAGCCTATGTGTTGGGTCGGATGGAGTTATGGGAGGGGTCACTAGTTGACCGGGTGGGTTGTAGTTCTTTTTTGGACACTCAGTCTCTGATGTCACAGGTGCAAAAAGAGAGGGATTCTGTACCTTTGAAGTGAAGAGACTGCTGAGTAGCTCCTCTTCCAGCGCTCGCTGGTCCTGGTCGACGTCTGTCAGTTAGAAAGATGACAGGAATATAACCATCATTCAAATCTAACCAAGCGTTAAGTGAATCCTGAGTGACTGTCAATGAGATATGGAAATATAGCATGCTCTTTATCAATATGACTGTTTCATCTTCTTTGTGATCTGTAGTTAATAAACATTTGCAACATTCATATCTAAAGCGATATGGGTAACCAAAATTAAGCTAAGCCAATCTCAGCACACATTGCTATTTGTTGGTAGACACCTTTAAGCGTTCAACAGGTGACAAATTATTGATTTAGGGAACTCCCAAAGTGCCCGTGGGGCCGCCCCCCCACGACAGGATAAGCAGACTTAGAAAATCTAAGTTTTTTTTATCGTACAGACTGATACTGACTCTCATTGGCTCGCTGGACCAAACGAAATTGGAAGTCAAATTTCAATTTAGATTATTTACGCTATTTAGTGAAGCCTGTATTAAATGTAAAATAAGTTATGTGAAATGTGAAATAAGTTTATGACTTGAATGACGTGAATTTACTCAAATTTGGAACCTATTTTAATAACAAATGTGGTTTATTTTTATAAATGTATGGTCAAATGGGTTCTCAAAAATTCAAATAGGAATCATTACATTGGCTCATTGAAGAAAATTATAAAATAAATCTTGAATAAACATATATCTATACCGGAATAATTTAAGTCAGGTTTTAAAGTTATTAGCCTCCTGAAGTCATTTTCATAAATGGGACCAGAAAAATGGAGTAACTACCTTAAGAATCAATCATAAGCAGCCAGGATATGTCAGTATTTCATCTACAAACCCAAACTCCGAAAAACATGTTACGAAGACGCATTAATGTGCAAAATTCTTTTTTTAAAACCAAAATATTTCCATGATTTAGAACATGCAGTTTTTCCATATTTGCAACCATAATGATGAACCCGTTGCATACAATGAGTTCCATACTTTGCTTGTGTGTTAAGGCTTTATCCCTATTTTGTTACTCTAAATAAAGTAAATTATTATTAATCATAAAACGATGCATAAATGCAAAACTTGTTGAAAGAGTCCTGGTGCTTACCTGTACAAAGTCCACCATATGTGAAGCAGAGGAGAAGCACACATGCCAACTGTGCCTGCATCTTGATGAGAAAACAAACAAAACCACCAAAAAAAAGAATCCCACAGTGAAGAATTCACCTGAGGAGAAATCTAGTCCAAAAAGGTTAAAGGTCAGAAACAGATGACTAGAGAGGCTGGAGAAGGGATGTCTAGTGCTGCTGCTGCTTCCTCTTCTTCTCCTCTTCCAGCTCCACACACACTTCCCCTTCCTTGCAGTTTTCTGGTTGGATGTGAAGTGCAGAGGGCTCCATTCCCTCAGTTTATAAGAGCCAATGTGATGTCATAAAATCAGTCTTATCTCCACCCCCACCTTCCCACCCAATGAAACAGTTCCTTTCATCCATCCATCCATCAGTCTCATCATATTGTCTCTTCCATCCTGTGTCATCATGTCATCATAAGTCACTTTGGCATCATAGTGCAAAAGGTTTTTTGCGTCAGTCTTTTGGAGATTTGGTTATTTCACCTCATGAATGCATATAGTTGTTTTGCACTTGTCTCTCAGGGACGGGATGCAGGTATGATGTGGGAGGATGCACAACAAAGATTCACTCTCAGAGATAAATGAGAATTGTATCAATATTAAACCTTCTCAGTAGAAATAATGCGACATCTATGCTTGTTATAAAATTCTTTGAAATGATTCATATGTTTCTTTTGAAACACATCTTCAGTTGATAAATCTCACTACAAGGTCCATTTAGTACTGATTCTAAAAACATTGCCATTATTCCATTTTGAGTTTTCTTTTTTTTGTTATTTGAAGTCAAAACCACTACATATTATGGATATGCATATTTAAATAAGCATATGTACTCTTGAGAAAGTGAAGAAAACCAATGTGAAAAGGTCATCCATTCAACGCTGTCTCCCTAAATCATTTGCTGAAAGTTATGGCTTGGTCAAACAAATATTCTAATATGTTTAGGAGTCCCTCAAGGATCAATTTTAGATCCTCTTATCATATTAAATGTTTGTTTTTACTTTTTAATTATTTTACTCTGATATATTTCCAACCTAGAACAGGGATATATCTGATAGTTAATCCTTAAATAAATAAGCGATAAATATTATGCAATGTTAACACACAGTAGGTCTAAAATCCCATCAGAGACTTTAAAGTTTACCACATATGCCGCTCTGTTGTCTGTTTTAGTGTGGACTTCACATGAACAAAAATTAACCATGTTAAGGAAGTTTTAGCAGCATTCCTGTCAACAGTAAACTTTTCTTCAGGACATAATTTGTACAATTAGACCACTGCTTTTTGGCCTCTAGGGCTATTCATAATAAATTGGCCACTGCATTTCAGCAATGACAATGATCTCTTACAAAACACAAAACTAGAGGAATATGGCATTCTAAACATGGATGCTTTTCATATATATTCATATAAAAAGGTGACTGAAGTGGTACACTATCAAATAAAATCCACTTTGAATTAAAACCACAAAGTGGCACTCCATATTCAACTAATTGGTTCCCACAGAGATTTTTTTTTTTTTTTTTTTTTTTAGTATACAGTGTAGAGCAAATATCCCAGTTGGAAAAGATTCTACAAAAGAGATTTAAAGCATGAAAAACAGACTGTAGTTAAAGTAGGCTTGATTCCAGCTGTCATTTGAATCCAGCAGGGAGAGCCAGTTACTAAACGCCAAGAGGTTGCATGTTGCTCTGCATGTCTTGTACTGCTCCTGTTAAGCTCTAATCATGTTTTAACATTATAGTTTTGCCTCTGTATAGCACTTTTGTAAAGATTTGTAGACTCGCCTAATACATGAAACCAATATGCAGACGCTGTGTTTACTTTCCTGTATATTATGTAATCTGTTTGTTTTTATAATATGTGTGCATATGGTAGGCCTACTTAAAGGAATTTAATTTGATTTCGTATTTCCTTTAATTCCTAAAGTTTATTGTTTTCACAGAACAGTGTGACTTTGTATATTTACTTCTCTCTTTTTATTCTTTCTCGGTGGTCGTTTCTCAGGTCGTTGCTGCAGGTCGAAGGCGACAGAGACACACCAATAAATGCCAGTATAGTCTGGGAAACACCTCCCTCCGCTCCTCGGATGGGGCGGACAGAATTGCAGTCGGAACACCCTTCAACTTTTCTGAAACACTCCACAAAGTGTCCGACGTCCTGCCATGTTGGGACTGTAACGCAATTCGGATTGCTGGTCAATTTTCCTCGCGCTCCTGAGTCATGGCTCCGTTTGGAAAAAACTTCCTGAAAGCTCGACAGAAAAACAGGTAATTTGAAGTGTACGGTTTCTTAATGGGAAACGTGTTGAGTGTGGGTTTTTATCCGAGTACAGCTATTGGAAAGCACTGTTGAGGAGGGAGATTTACGCACGCAGTGCGCATCAGATTCCTATATCCAAGTAGAAGGATTCTGCAGGCGAAAGTCCAAATGCAACCGAAGTAAATCTATAGCAAGCATATAAATACACCTTAAGACAAAAGCACCATTAAGCACAAGGGACCACAGGGAAACAATATAAACTTATTAAGAATATTAGGTTATGGACAGTGGGGGAATGTGACTAAGTACATTGTGTATTAAGACCGGAGTTACTTACTGTGCACACTAAACAACTGATGAAGTTGTTTGGATGAACACTGAAACGTCTTGTATTTTATATTTTAATCCATTGTTTTTAAATTAAAGCTTTGTTGAAACTACAATTACCAGGGACATAAATGAATCTCTATTGACGTAACTAAGAACATTTACTCAAGTACTGTACATAAGTACAAATTTGAGATACTTGTACTTTACTTGAGTCTTTTCTTTTCTTACGACTTTCTATTTCTACTCCGTTATAGTTCAGAGATAAATATTGTACTTTTTACTCTACTACATTAATCTGACAGCTTTAGATACCTTACAAATTAATATGTTTGCACACAAAATACAAAAATAAACTTTTTGTCCACCATGCAAATGGCTAACGAATGTTCAGATTATACCAGCCACTCAATAGATTACCATTGTTGTTTTGGCTAGTGAGTGAAGCAAATCATTTCACATTTGCATATTTTACCAGCATTTGGCTGGTGAATATTGCTAATTTTACACCCTGCACATGCAGTTCATGAAATACAGTGTTTTGTTAGAAAACAAACTATCCAACAATGTATAGGCCTATAAGTCCAGCTGAAATGATTAGCTGATTAAACACAGAACTGTTTGGATCGTTTCCACTTTTTAAAATGTTAGGATTTTTCTGCACTGAGTAGCCTACTTTCACTTTTGATACTTTAAGTACATTTTCCTGACAATACTTACATACCTTTACATGAGAAACATTCTCAATGCAGGACTTTTACTTTGTAACAGAGTATTTTACCAGTGTGGTATTAGTACTTTTACTTATGTAAAGAATCAATGGTTATGGGTTATTTGTTTTGTTTTGTCAATTATTGTTTTAAACCAACATCAACCAGCTTTAGGAGTAGCCATTAACAACTGTTTTTCCATGCATACATATTTGCCTCTTAATTCAACATCATAACTAAATGAAACTGGTGTAAGAAGGTGTGAGTTATTATTCCCCATTATGGAAACTTTGAGTAATATATGACCTTTGATGGTGGTTCTCTTGTTGCTGTCAAAGCACACAGTACTGAACATCAACTTAGAGGAGCCTTTCCCCTTCTCTTGCTCTGTAATTAGTACAAAGATGTTATTTATTTCTCATCTGGGACAGCAGCATCAAAGAACATTTTTACTTCAGGTCGACTGAGATCCTGTCATCAACACATTTGTATAATTTGCTTCAGCAATTTCCTTGAGAGGCTATCTTGATGTGCAGGGCTGCAGCTGGGATCCAGCCTCAGCTTTGAGAAGGTGGAAGAAATTAGATTTATTGAGCCACACACTGTCCTCCGTCATCGGTGCACAAATTTGATTTGGACTGTTGACTGCAAACTTTTGTAGTGCACAGTTGGTAAACAGAGATTCTCTTTTGGAGTATCTAGGTCATGATCTGAATCCTGCGCAGGGTGCATACAGGATTCATGTTGCCAAAACCAGGATCAGGAAGGTTTTAATTGTGGGTAATGAACTATTTTCATTAGCTGTACTCATTTACCACCAAACTCAGCAGAAAGGCTTTGGATTAAAGGGGAACAATGCCGTTTTTTTAGCTTAATTGACCTTAACTGAACAGCTTTGGAGTCATTGGAATGGTTATATGACTTTTTTGAGTTGAATGGTGGTTGTCTCGCTTTACCCTAACGCCTTTGAGCGGAAAAACCACCCTTGCAACTTTGGGCGAAGCGTCAGGACGTATTGCATGATACCAGGTCTCGCGATGTAACGAATTGCTTCACGGCAATGCACAGATACGCCTATTCAGGAACCAGCTAATAAGGTAGCAAGGCAATGGAGTTTTTCACACTATCGTCCTGGCTAGTAAAGCATTGTTGGAGGAACAGAGAAAGAGGAAACGGCAGACTGACCTAGCGAGGAGTCAGACACGAGTAAACCTAGCAGCTGCCAAATATCTATTCCGAAGCTGTAGGGGGAGCTCTATAGAGAAACCTTTAAGCAAAAAGCTACATATAGTGCCCCTTTAAGTTCAGGAAAAACTGGCTTATTACCGTTAAATTACAAAAACTCTTTGACAGTGACACCCGCAGCAGAATGGATGTTTTCTGTACATCACACACAGAGCTGAGAGGAATTATCTTTGATAACTTCAAACAGTCTGACTGAGGCTGTCTCCAGTGAATGTCTTCTTTTTCCCCATGTTGTGTAGTAATTACCATTGCGGCAACTATAATTAACCTCAGGTGTTTAGTTCTGTAGAAATGTCAAACGCTTGATTTCAGAGATTGGCTTTACTCGCTGTGAGCTGGATGTTTTGCAGAAGAATGACAAGATGGAGCAGACATGGTGTTGCATTTAAAACTTGACACTTTGACTAACCTTATATATTTGTTAACGTCAAAGCATGTGCGTCATCATCAGGGAGTCCTGTGTCTTAACTTGTGTCTTATAGTCAACCAGCACTTACAGACACTCAAAAGATTGAAATTAGATGGTTCCAGCCATTAACATGTGTCACCCAATCAATGCTTTCGCATGAAAACATTGTGCGCTGGACCAATTAGCTGAAATTGTTTGGTTGACTCAAATTAGCAAGCCACAGCAAACAATAAATATCATACCAGTTGTGTTGAAAGGGAGTTAGCCATTTATTGTCACTGGAAAAAGTCTTATTTGGCAATTCATAGATCTGCTGCTGGGGGAGGGGGGTGGGGTGGGTGGATGGGTGTTGCTACAGAGGAAGGGGAGGCCAGGGAAGGGGTGTGTTGTGTCTCTGCTCACAGATGCTAATCGGTTTGGGAGTCATCCCAGAGATCAGAATATTCAGATAGAAAAGTGATGTTATTTCCTCGCTGATCCCTCATCCTCCTTGAGATAAGAGAGAGGAAGCGTCTCCTGTCCAGTATCTGCTCTACTTCATTCACTGTGTACATTTCTTCTATTACACAAAACAGACACAGAAAACACAATGTATACACTTTCCACATTCTAGGTTTTTGGGAGTAAAAAAATATTTCTGTATACAGTATATCAACTTTAGTTGAGTGATGTAATAGCCGTTTATGGTTCTGTTATCCTGTCGAGCCAGATGGTTTGTAACACAGAACCATCTGAGAAGCTGTCATTAGAAACAGTTTGAAAAAAAGGCAGGCACTTTCAAAAGAAACCCTGGCGTAGTGATGGGATGAGCCATCTGTTGATGACATCCACCACTGTCGTGGCCGTCACACACACCTAAACTATGACCAAAGCTGCCTGTGGCTCTTTACCGGACGCTGATATGTTTGATAACCTGGTTGTTTGGACAAAAAAATGCATTACCTGAAGCCTGACTAGATGGATTTTCATGTGATATGTGATCCAGCGATTTTCTCGTAGTATAGTGAGAATCCAGATGCCATTCAGAATAATAGCAGATAAAATCTTTCCTAAACAGGATGGGAAAACTCAGAGCTGCATGCTGGTCACTGGTTTTATGGCCTAAACATTTATATGGAAAACAATTCAAAGATCATGGGTTTGGAATGTCATGTCATGTCCCACAGATGACACTTCCGTCAATTGATTTTAAATGATTGGTTTACCCAAAGTCCGAAAGAAAACTTCTCATGTAGCTTTAGTGGTATATGCATAGTTTTTATAGGGACTTATTTCTTCAGTAGAAAGTAGTTCCATAAAACCTTTTACTAATACCACTTCTGAAGTCTCTTTCCCAAAAATTCAGGGGAAGGGGGGGTGGGGGGAGGCTGGGGGTGTGGCCTTGACCAACTGCCACTGTGCTTGTTTGAAAGCGATGATATGTCTCTCTCATGGGTGGGCCAAATTCTCTGGGCAGGCAAAACAGAGAAAGGGTAGGTAACCTTGCTCCTTATGACCTCATAAGGGGCAAGATTTCAGATCGGCCGATCTGAGCTTTAATTTTCTCAAAGACAGAGCAGGATTCCCAGGGCTCGGTTTACACCTATCGTCATTTCTAGCCACTGGGGGACCATAGGCAGGCTGGGGGAACGCATATTAATGTTAAAAAACCTCATGAAGTAAAATGTTCATGCCATGGGACCTTTAAGTGTGTAATGCAGCATCATTGCAGAGAGCACCACACAAAAATATCCTATTACTTTCATTTTATTAAGTTGGCAGCAGAAATCTGAGAGAAGGATATACGAAAATGATCTGAATGTCCATGACTAGAGCTCAAAAAGAAAATATGTTTCTTGTATTTAGGTGAACCAACCATTTACAAGAGTTCCCATTAGGAATTTACAGTTTACAGTTTAAACGATGTTTAAATTATCATTTATAATCTACGATTCCAGCTCTGTTTTTCACTTGTAAGAGCAAACCTATACATTCATTACCACCAGACTAATCTGACAGTGATAGCTACAGGATCTTTTCACTGACATTCTATCACAGCTTTGTTCTGTTGGAATTGTATTCATCCCCTTATCTTTTATATCACTATTGATCAAAGAAAACACACAGACACTGGAAAGCTATAATTCTGCGATTTCTTATTACTTGTTCAAACCACCAGTACGCTGTTCTTTGTGGTAACTTGTAGCTTGCAGTTATAACACAGAGGGAATTGTTCATGTCTACAAGGATGTCATTATGACTATTACAATGGAAGAGAGCCATGCCACCATGGTGGAGCTGCAAAGTAATTGTCAGACGCAGCAACGTGTATGGAAAATTCATATAATTTAAATGTGGTTTCTTCTGATGTCTCATGCACCAGCTTTGGTGGTTCAAACTGAGGTCAAGCGGGTCCGCTCAGGTTTCTTGGGTTCACTCAGGTGTGAAATGTGAAGGTGTAACCCGTTCTGTTCTCACTCTCTTTAGCATCCATCCTCACTATATAACATTATATTTTATTATTTCTATTAATCATCATACATCCTTATTCAATTGGGGCTTTGTCATTTATATCCCAACGCTGTGACCTATGAGGGTGCCCTCATTTGATGTGTCTGGAACCACAGCTTAATCCCAAACTATGAATACCAAATGGCACCCAAAGTGACAGCCCTTATGAACATACTGTATTAGCTGCGATGCAATCAGCCCAATGGTGCGTGCAGTATTTGTGTTTGTCCTGGCAGGCTGTCTAAATCAGATCAGCCTCTGAGAAATGTTTACATATTTCACCATGACACTTCATTATTAACACTGCTAGACATTAAATGTTTTAGTCCAGACATAGATTTGTTAACACTTTCTTGACATTAGAGCGGAGTTGAAAGCAGACCATGGTGACCGGTATGAAATCCATTTTCCTTCCTCCCTCTGTCCATTACACCGTGGTGGCAGGATGTTGTGTGTGCGATGGTGATTGTGGCCCAGGACAAATACAGGTGTTTCCCTGCGTTGCTGTACCTCTTCCTGCACAGCTGAGGGCTTGGGCTACCCTCTCTGAAATATCCAATTGTCTGTAGAGCATGTTTATTCACCTGTATGTTCAGATATGACATGTTTATCACATGCTTAGGCCAGTGTTACTGGTTGTACTTCACAGGGTATTTAAAGATGTTGTGAAAAGTAATGCTGTACTGTCCATGTTCTTCTATTTGTTTGCTTTTCCCTCCCGCCTTCTCTGATCTTTTGCTGTTTATACTTCTGATGCTTGTGTGTGTGTGTTAAATTTTGCAGTGTATCACTTAAGATGGTGCTAAGTTTAAAGACTTAACACTGTACAGTTTAATCAAGAGTTGGTCTTTTAATAGCTATAATCTCAATATTCTGCACTGTAACTAATAACTACAACTGTTAGATACATGTAATGAACTAAAATGACACTTGTGTGTGTCCCTCAAAATGGAGTACATATATAAAGAAACATACAGTTAAATAAAAACTGTTTCTCAAAAAGTGTAACATGTAGTTGTGAAGTAGCAAAATAATAAAAATGCATGTGTACTTATTGTCATGAGTTGGGAGTAGTTCCCCCAGATTTTATAACCTCTTTAGATTGTTTAATTCCACATCTTTTAAGAGGTATTTCACATAAAAAAGGCCCAAAAGATTTTCTTTTCTGACTTTTCTCTCACTTTCTCATAAATAAACTAGAACGTTCATCATCTCTTGACCCCTCATTTTTATCTTGTGACCTCTGAGGGGGGTTTAGCTCCCCAGATTGAGAATCACTTTACAACACTAACTGACTATAGTCAGAAATGACCATAGTTGGATTACTTTTGAATTTCTGACACTGTTCTACTGATAATATTCAGTATTTGTTGAGACCAACCTATTAGGCGTATACACAGAGTTGTTGTTATGGGATTGCATTTTATTGTACATGTGGGGTGTTCTCTGCTGAGCAGCAGTAGCATCTGTGGGGGTTCCTGAGTAGCTGGTAGTTTGAAACGAAGGTCAAAGTCGCTGTAGTCGTTTGTCTTTGATTGCCCGGGGCTTGCTCGATTTGTTTGGCTTGCGCATAGCTCAGGTATTTGCTTTGCCTCGCTCGTCTCCGAGGGTCTCCATAACCATTAACCCGCCTGTTGCTTTGTTGCATACGTATCGCATTCCTGAGACCTTATTCACCGGCAGTTTACACAATGCTCCTGTTGTGTGTTTTTTATGCCGTGTGGGAACCAAAACACAGCAGTATCAGACTGTAAAATCAGCAAACAGAGCGATAATGCAGCATTTAAGGTGTCCTGTTTGAATAATTCTTAATATAATCTCAGTTGCTTGCACTGGCGTGCAGGCGGGTAGTATCTGTATCATCTTCCGAGGATGTGTATTTTTGTCCACCCTCCCCTGTGTAGATCACTGGTTAATGTGGGCTGCAGTCAGCCAAGGTTGTCTCCTCAGATAAAGACACAGCAGTTACATGACACAAGGTGCAGATCTGAAACCAGTACTGCATACCAAGGGGAACACCTAACATTTGATAGCCAGGACATCTATAGTATTTCATTTTATTCAAAAACATTGTACATGCTCTTGATAGGCCTATTGTGCACAAATCCTTAGTTGCAGCTCTCTTTATTTTGAACTGAATACAAACGGAAAATAAATGGCTGAAGAAAAATCATTTTTAACTTTTTTTATATAAAGCTTAGCGTTAGTTCATGCAGGACACGGAAGTCATAGTTGAATTTTCATTCCTATCAGACAAACACCAATAATAGCCATTCTCACATCAAGGCGGTCCTTCGTCCTCACTGATCTCTGCTACACTGACGCTGATTCACTCACTGCTGCTGCTTTGCCTCCACCACCCCAGCCGCCACCTTCCTAGTTCAGAGTCCAAACATGACTCAAAGTTTAAATTGTTTTCAATGTATTTTTTTTGGCTCATTCTTTTTTTTTACCCAGGGGTACAGGGGGACTCTTGGGCCGATTTGGGCCGCTGGAAAAAAGAGATAAATGTGGCAACACTGGCGTTTTACACTAGTTTGACAAAAATATGCAAGACTGTTCGGCTGCAGGCTGGAGCCTCCCATCTGGTGCCGTCAGGCTTCGAGTTTTCAAAATAAAAGCTTGCGTCTGGTCCGTTATCTGTTCGTACTTTTGTGTTTTCTGTGTTTAAGTATGTTATGTTTTAAATATGCAAGCATCTCCATTCTATTTTAAGATGATGTAATGGTAGTTTATTTGAAGGTGTTATGAATTGCTTCAGTGTGTGTATTATGTAACTATGAAAGCCTGTAAGTAAGCGCCGTATGCTGCTGGTGCCATAATCTCACATGAGCTGATTTATGCAATTATAAAGTAAATAATGTCCTTGTCTGCGATTGGGCCGGTAAGGGACAGAATTGCCAGGGCCAAATTTTTCTCCTAGTCTGCCCCGGGGGGGGCTCCATGGTGCTCCCATTTTAAGCTTAGCATGTTGCTTGGCTGGTCAATGAATGGTTAAATCTATGACTAGAGTGTTCCTGACTGAACTGTTAGTTAAACACAAATTTCGTCCTGTGGTTTCTGTCCATTTATGTCAGATAACTTGAACATTGTCTCGCTGAGCTACAGCGAAACTCTCTCAGTGATGTCAGAACTTGCTGTCTGAAATTAACTGTAGATGAAACTTGACATGAACCAGTATTACAAGCACATTATCCTGATTTATTACTGTTAGCAGTTTAAAGTATTCCCTGTTTGATTTTGGGGGTGAAGGAATGTCGGTCTGTGGTTTGGAAACCAGTCTGCAGTTCACTGTTAGAGGAGGAGCTCCAGTTTTATGTCTCTTTCTCTGGTTTCTTTGAGATTAAACTGTCTGTAATTACAGGAGCATTATATGCTGCTTATTTTTTTGGTGCTTTCAGAGTGGGCTTTAACTTCAAATAAGAGCAATTCACTCAGACAGACACTTGGCAGTCAGCATCAGAGAAGACCTAATTAATCACATGAACTGCAGAATATTGTGAACATTTTATCTTTCATATAAATAACAACAATACATCATTCTTTATCTTGAAATCAAATTGAAATGTCTGGCAATGCTATCTACTTATTTGATTACTTGCTCATGTTGTGGATGTCTGCATTCCCGGTGCCTATCATTTAATGGCTGCATATTAGGGACTGGATATTACCGGTGGTCCATTAAGCATGTAAAAAATGGATGTCTTTGGCCCATCAGAGGTCAAGTTTTACGGTCCAGACAAAAAGGTAATGAGGGCCTTTTGGTTAAATTGCTCAGAACGTGATCATCTGTGATGAGAAAAACAATGAGTCTAATAGAATCAAGCCAGGGAGCACAAAGTTTTCTGCTCATTGACATAATGGGAAACCATCAAAGTAAGACCTGTTTAAGTAAATATACTACTTATAGTAGTAACAGGACTTCTAAAGCATTAAAAGGAAAGTATATGTGTGTGTGTGTGTGTAGTGCACCTGAATTTAAAGTTCTGTAACTGCTGATGTAAAACTTTTAAAGCATTTGAACATAACTCTTTTGTAAACTTAGTTGTTTACAAAAAATTCATTGGAATGCTGGCAGGGGACCTTTTGTTGCATGTCATCCTTCCTCTCTATTCTCTCATTTCCTGTTACCTCTCTACTGTACTAAAGAAAGATAAACAAGAACTGAGTTCCAAATTAACTTACAACATATGTACTGTTGCATGTGGTATGCATACCAGTGGGACATACTACTTCTTCATAACTTTAACTTCAACCCTTTTACTCTTGTGCTGCACAAAGGATTGTGGGTCAGAATAGCCAGAAATACATTCTGGCTTGCTCACTGCAAAATCCGACCGTATGCAGTAGGACATCCTGGTACGTTTGATATACTGTATTTGACAAACTATTGGGACATACTGAATATTATTCTTGCATACTAAATAGGATGGTAGTATGGGTATTGGAGTGCATGCAAAATGCTGTCAGCATGCTAACAAACTTACTATGACTCTGCTAACATGCTAATGTTTAGCAGGTTAACCATCATAGTTTAAATCGATGGAGTCATTTATTTTGAAGGTATTTACTCATAAACCTAAGTAAGAATTTGACCTGATAGGGTCAATAGATCCACCAATGGTATAACAAATGTTCAAAGGTCATAAATGTAATGTAATGTCGAGATATTTTACACAAAAACACAATTGTCAACCTTGTGGTGGCACTAGAGGTAAAATTAGGGTATTAGCAAAGTCAGTAGGGATTTTAGAGGCACTGCAGAAGCAGAATCCAACTATAAAGAGCGGAAACGTTACATTATACATCAGTGCATGCGTCAATGTGCTGTATGCATCTATATGACTGTCCTTTGCATATCTCAAGAACCGTTTATCCAATCAACTTCACAAGTAGTAGAATATACTGAATATATTCAGTATATTCCTCAGCAAGTATATTGCTGTGGACACAAGGGAGTGCAGTGTCGAGTGTGAAGGCAATCACATGAGCGGTTCTTAGGAACGCTGCAAGTAGCACTTGACGAGCATTTGGCTCACTCTGAATGGGCTTTAAAAAAAACATTTAGGACATTTTAATTGTTTGTCTGACAGCTGTGTGTTGTGAATATATTTGTCATGTTATGGGGTTAAGGTTTCTAAATGTTTCACTCCAAAGACACAATTGCTTTAAAATCTTTGTTTTTCTGTCTCTTTACCAGAACAAAAGATGCAGAGCCAGTGGAAGGAAAGGAGATTCAGGTTACGGTCTGCAACGAGGACAAGGTTGTCTGTGGAGTGACAAAGCACACAACATGTGCAGATATGATCCAGGCATTACTGGATGATCACAAATCAATCCCAGAGAGCAAGCGACTCCTGGTCGGGGAACCCAAAGACTTCTGTCTTGTTGAGCGGTGGAAGGGTTTTGAGAGGGCCTTGCCTCCTCTCACCAGAATCCTGAGACTCTGGTATGCCTGGGGGGACCAGAGACCCTTTATCCAGTTTACTCTAGTCAAAACCAGCGATTTTGTGCCTCAGCCCAACAAGAAGGGTGGAAAGTCCAAGGGGGCCAAAGCAAAGCGATGGGAGCACGGGCACACTCAGTCACTGCCTGTGGAGAGGCAAAAGCGCATGGTGAAGAAAGCTTTCCGGAAGCTTGAAAAGCTTCACAAGGAGTGCAAGAGCTCCCCCGGTGCTGACGAGGTGGACCGGATGGTGCAGCTCATTCTCAACCAAGACCACGCCATCCGGGAGCAGATTCAGCGCATGAGAGAGCTGGATGTGGACATCGAGCAGTTGGAGCTGGAAGTGCAGAAAGAAGCTGAATCTGAGAGTTCACTCGCTCAGGCTGCTGGTCAGAGTTTGGAGGCGCCCAGCGACGAGCAGCTGCAGGAATACCTGTACAACAGCGATGGAGTCAAACAACTTGAGCTGCAGGTTCAGAGGCACCAGGCGCTCATCCTTCAGCTTTCCTGGGACATTGATGCTGAGCTGAGGACGGCCAACTTCCCTCTGAGCCAATACGAGGACATTGAACAGGAAGGAGCCGCGGCTGCTTCTTGGATCTCCTTGGAGACCGACGAATCGTTCTACACCGCTGAACTTGAGAGGTTGCAGGATGAAGTGAAAAACAGCCTTTTCACTGGCGTGTCCCTGCACAACCAAGCTGCAGAAATAGACAAGCAGCTAAAGTACTTTGACACTACGTTGGTCTCCAAGGACCAGGAGTGCTGGCAGCTTGCTGCCCAACTGAGCTCACTGCAAATTGGGGACAGTGAAGAAAAAGAGAAGTCCAGTCCTGTCCCTCTCAAAAGTGAGACTCAGTGCAGCGTCTCACAGACACTGAAACTCAAGCACAGCATGTCCCCTCTAGACATTACAGACACAGACTCAGACACTGGGATTAGCTCCACACACAGTCAGGACTCGCTGTCGCCATGTCTCGACTTCCCTCCACCCTTGGACACAGACGTCTGAACAACCCAGTTGACCCTGCAATTTATTGGTCTGGATGCAGTAGCCCCAGTTTGTGCCTGTTGTGTGTTTTCATTACATTTCAGTCACAGAACTATGCATCTGTTTATCTGAATGATAAATCCCTGGTGATCTTTTATGAAACATGAAGGTAATTTACCTGGAGCTAAAACACGGAAGATAATCAGCAATTATTCTGTAATAAATAAGCAAAAATGCCAAATATTCTTTCTCCTTCAGTTTCTCAAATGTAAGGTTGTACTGTTTAGACTCTGTCATGTATGTTAGTATAGAGAATTTAATTGGGTTTGACTGTTGGTCAACAAAAAAATGCAATGTGAGGATGTCAATTTGGACTAGTCAATCCATTAGCTGAAAAATTGATAAATGAATGAATGAACCCTTTATTGCCCCTATGGGAATTTGCTTTGCACAAAGAGCATAAAATGGTATAAAAAATGCATCAACAGCCATATACGCAAGTACATAATATAACATGAAACAAATCCATCAATCAACAGATTGAATAATAGTTTTTGCCGTTTTGAAGGTATTTTCTCAATCAAATAGAGATGGAAGCTGTAGGTGAAATACATCCGTTCTTGATTTGTTCAAAGTCAGGTGTATTTATCCCCAAAGTTATTGCCATTGTGTTTTATATTGTTTTTTGTGTCGTTAAAAGGGGCAAGATGAGTCACAACTTGGGAAATAGGTTTACAATAAATTTCTCTGTAGTGAACAAGATCTTTTTTAAATCCAGAGGGACCAAAAAATCTTTGAGGATTTTGGAAATACCTTTAAAAACAGCTGGAATTGTTGAATAATCACCTGTTTTTTTTTGCTAATGCGAACAGATGCTTTGGTCTTTGACCTAAATGTAATGAAAATACATGCACAAAACTGGAGCTATACGTGCACCAGCTTCGGTCCATCACTGTTTATGACGGCTGGGTTTCCTGACTTTTGAGTGTAAACTTTTACGACTATTTCACATCTAAGGTGTATAAGGCTTAGTTTCTTAAAAGCATTTTTTTATTATTTCATTTCTTAACAATGGTGAATGTATGCTTCTTTTCTTTCTTAAAGTTGTCAAGCTATTTATGAAGCTGCACTTCTTTGTACACACTTAAGTCTATTAACAATGTTTTATATTAAAACAAAAGCTAACTGTAGAATTTAAGAATTGTTTAAAATTTAACATTCCTCAACTACACTGTAAACATATGGCGGTAACCAGTGTAAATGATTTTTCTTATGACACAGGCATATTTTGTAAAGACGATTTGATAAAATAACCAAGGCAAACATATTTATTTATCATGTAATTGTATTTTACACATGAGATTGTATTATGACTGTTTCCCCTCTGAGGTAATGATCACCATCTGCCACCGATCTGATTAAACACATTATATTCAGGGCCAAAACAACACAAATATCTGGACTATATCTGTGTAATCATGCCTAAAAACAAAACCTATGATAAAGTAAAATGTACATTTCAGCTTTCATAATAAACACTAATACTGTAAATGTCAAATAACCACTTGTTGAGTTTGTTGTTAAACCCAAAAAAAAAATTCAAGTTATTGAATGTGGCTTTTGCAACAGTGCTGCTGTACAAGAAAAGATGTTAATGGGTAAAACCACAAGGAAAAACAAGTCAAGGTGCCACATTTTATAGATTTGTCAAAGCTCTGAGTCACCACGGAGAAATGACAGCCAGTTTTGCAGCGATCCCCCCTCGTTGTCAACGCAGCATATAATCAGACAAGATGGTCGCCAGGCAAGCACAAACAACAGCGAGCACTCTCCTCTTGTCAAGGTATACTGCTGACAGACTAACACTTTGTACTCGGGGCAGAGCGGGGCTGGCTGGGGATATCTATTTCACACACTAATTGCTTAACCCCCCCTCCCTCGTCCTCCTTCATCACTTTAAGCCACTAAGTAACTCCACCAAGCATGAAAGCCCAGAGATATAACAATGTGAACAATCTTGCACCGGTGCCTTACACTTGTTGATGGAACAGGGTTTTATTATGTATTTCCAGCATGTTTTACCAACAGGTATGCACCAAGCTAGAATAAGTAGGCATTTTGGAGTTATATTCTAATGCAAATCAGACCTGTCTTGAGTTGGTGGAAAAGTTAAAAGAAAGGAATGTTGAATAACGAAGTCTATTCAAGGGAGGCCTTAAAAACCAGAGGCACGCTCGGATCACCTCATTATTTTATAGACAGACATGTTGAGGCACCTGCAGTTCTCAGATGGAAATACATAATGAAATAATCGGATGAAGGATCTCCCAGTACCTTTTCTCTTATTAGTAACCATTAATGCAAATGAGGCACAGAATAAAATAAACTGAGGAAGGATCTCGCTGTTCTTTCTCATATTAGTTGCTGTAAATGCAGCTGAGGCACCAAAAAAAGTTGAACAAAACACAGGATGTATATTACACAGAAGACAATATACATTTTCCCCCATTCAGTGAGACTTTAGAATAGTATGGGCCTTTGCATTAAAACATACCTTAAACATACCTTGCAATGTTGCAGTAAGCTACTTGAGATCATTGTTAGTCTCAAGATTGGTCTTAAAGGCTACCTTCCTTCATTTTAGCATCGCAAAATACACTTCATTCAAAGTTGACAGGAACAAAATAAAACTTAAATTAAAAGGTCCATCTCTGAAGGGATCATTTCCATAATGTTGTCAGGCACTAAGTGTATTAATCTGAGCCTGTCAGTGGCAAAACAAGCACTTTTGTGAAGGTAAATACAAGCTGGACAATTGCCCTATTAACTTGCATTGTTTATTTTGCCGCTGCCGACAGCAACAATCTCGCTGAACACTGGACCAATTTCAAAGATTGTTGTTCCCATCAGTCACTTAGACACCTAACATAGCAGAATAGGGTCCAGATTGAAAAAAACGTCAGGTTACCCTTTAAGACCAATTTTTTAATGTCTCGGTCTCTTCTCGGAATCAACCACATTTTTATTCGTTCTTGTCTCGGTCTCAGATAAAGAGGACTCAGGATTTAATTTTATGACCAGTCAAGACCAGAACTGCAGGGATTTGGCAAAATTACCTGTGCATTGTCAGATTTATGCATGTGTACAAACTTGCAAATGTAACCAATAACTTTTTAACTCATATTTAATTTGAAATTGTTACAATAAATCCCCCTCTTCCTGCATCTTAACAAACAGTCCTAAGAAAGTGAATGGGGGAGACAGGAGAAAAAGCTCTGGCTGTATCACAGGTGCTTCATTTTACGGAAGAGGATTAGGGCCACTGATGAAAGACGTATGTGAATTCTGACTTTATTCTCAGAATTCAGACTTTAATCTCAGAATTCTGAGAAAAAAGTCATAATTCAGAGAATAAAGTCAGAACTCACATACATTTTTCACCAGTGGCCCTAATCCTCTTCCATACTCATTTATAAAACTTGTTACGCAAGAAAAAAGTGAGTGAAATCTGCGTTTGCAAAATTCCTCGCAAAAGTCCATGTGTAAAAAAGTCCATGTGCCCAGTTTTCCAGCCATGCGTGTGATGGTGCGTAAAGCTCCCAAGTTTTGTAGACTGTGTTTTAGTGACCTCTGATGCTAACACGAAATCATGATGGATAAAGTACTCTGGATGCAGAGCGCACAGCCTGCATTCAAAAAAGAAGCCAATATGACTCCAATCCACTACTGGTTTATTGGCTTTTAAGCCGTTTCAGATTACCTAGAGCTATGCTCTTGGAAATCTGTGCTGAATTTAGACAGACCCACGTTCCAGAACAGACCCATACCTGTATATTTGCAGGTGTTGACCACAATTGTTTTGGCTACTGGGACGTTCCAGCGCGAACTGGCGGATTGATCATTCCCCCATCATTCAGAGCGTTTAAGTCAGCTGTATTGAAAGGTTTGATTCGAATGACCCCTGGCTATATAAGATTTCCCTATGCTGTTGTTGAGCAAGCCCAGATTAATACGCAATTTGCAGTAATGTCCGGTTTCCCAAATGTAATCGGAGCGATTTACTGCACACATGTTGCAATAAAAGCACCGTCTGAGAATGAGTATGCTTTTATTAATCAAAAGTAATATCATTCAATTAACGTGCAAATCATATATGATGAGGACATGATATTGTTAAATGTTGTGGCTCTCTGGCTTGGCTCAACACACGACTCTTTTATATTGAGACAATGCAGTGTAGGGAGATAGCTGCAGGCTGGCGCAGTGCAGGACGGTTGGTTTTTGGGTAAGCCTATCCGTATATGTGCGTTTCTTTTTTTGTCTGGCGTGGCTTTCTAACAATAATTTACAACATCATTTTCATGCAGGAGAAAGTGGGTTTCCAATAAGGAACCTGCTGCTCACTACCTTCCACAACCCACAAACAGCGGCTCAAAACCACTTCAATGCACTACAGGGGCGTGCTCGGTCGGAGGGGGAGCGTGCCATCGAGCATTTATCACGCTGGAGGTGCCTGGATAAGTCTGGGGGGAGTCCTATTATATGCACTGAAAAGGTGTGTTGGATGATTAGGGCCTGTGCTGTATTGCACAACATAGCACAATGTAATGGAGTCCCTCCACTTGCGTTAATGCCAATTGAAGAAGGCCCAGAAGCGCAAGGCATGATCGACGAAGGCCAAACATCAGTTATATTGCGCAAACAAGAATTTTCCATTCTTTTATTGCATTACAAATGTCAGTTAAAACATTGCTGATATTACACACTTCGGTGATCAAATTAGAATATTTTTTCCATAACTTTTTCCTACTGCTGTGTGATTTCACATCCTAGTTTCAGGGAGGCTGCAGGCTCAGGTGTTTACCTCTCCTCGCTGCCACAGAATCAGCAATTCAAAGACTGGTGCTGACAACAATAATTACTCTGACCAAAATGGCAATTAGGCTGACTGCAAACCTGTCTCCTAGTTACCATGACTGGCCAGCGTGAGTAAACCATAATTTGTTATCAGCTGTGTTCCAGTACTGACGACGATAAGCTTTACCCAGAATTTTTTTTCCAAACAATACAAACACAGTATATGGGACACATATTGCATGTCTCATAGAGTTTGATATATTAATCTTTTGCTGTGTTATTTTCTCAACCTTTACTGTACCCCTGTATTGTTTTCCAGAAAGCAGTGAGATAAGAGTCAGGAAGTCATGACGTGAAGTCTACTGAAGTAACAGCATGTTTGATCCAGTTGAAAAGCTTTCACTATCAGTGAAGGACCGAATTGGTAATTACCACATTTCAGCAGCCTTTATTTAGCACCATCTTACACTGTAGTCTTATCAGCATTTAAAAGAAAAAATGTTTTGTCTAACCCGATAATGTCTTAAAATCATACATATATATGATATAAATACATCATTTCAGCTCTAATTAGAGCTACCAATCGGCCAGTGTATGTTCCTATTTATGGACATACCTTTACTCTTTAGGTGACAAAACCATATTTACCACCTGAGATTAAATGTCCAAGTGCATTTGGCTCAAAAACCTATATGTGTGGATCATTCAATCTCATTTGACAGTTTAAAATGCAATTTGCAAGCTCTGATTAGTGAACAAAGATCTCATAATTGAGACACAGAAACTACTGAACATGGTCCGATGGTCCAACGGTGGGACAGCTGTTTTCTGGGTGTTTTTGGAGCCCAGTGACTTTATCGTTCAAACTAATTCCAAACTGTATTCAGCGGTGTAGCAGAGTCGGACTGTTCTCAAGAAGCATACAAACGCTTCCTCTTTGTCCTCACACGTTATGTTTTTATTGAGAGACATGGGCTACATCACGTTGTGTATGTGCCAACATCCTGCACTGCATCTGTTCCCACAACACACCTGACAGTAAACTTCATTTGATTAGGTTTTATTATTTAATGATTACGCCGTGAGCAAACATCAATCTTTCCAGTCCTTCAGTTCAACTAATGTAACCTTCCTCTCCCCTGAAATTGTTGACAGTGAGTTGAGGATGAACTGGGACACTAAAAAAAAAGCATTCAATGACATTAGTTCACGCAGCAGTCCCATCGGCCAAATCTCAGTCACATTTGCATTCAACTTGAACGAGTCAGGACTTGTCAAAGTAGTTCAAGGGCCTCGGGCTTAATTGCCTCAATCAAAGAACATTTAGAGTGCCATCTCATCCAAGAGGCATGAATCATTAGATAAAAGAGCCCAAGAAGCAATAAACTGTCCCTGGTGCCAGCTAGCAACAAGAGAGCAAACAGGGAAAAGTAGAGTTTGTGTGTGTGTGTGTGTGTGTGTGTGTGTGTGTGTGTGTGTGTGTGTGTGTGTGTGTGTGTGTGTGTGTGTGTGTGTGTGTGTGTGTGTGTTGTAGAAGGTGGGAAACCTGCTGGCTGCTATTTTACAGACGGGAAATTTCAGAAATATGATCTGGCTCCTGTGGTTTTTTAAATGATTGTACATACTATAATGATTTCACCAATTCAAATGAAATTTGAAATGCTTTGTGTGTGCGCACACACACACACACACACACACACACTTCAAATTCTTGATCTTGAATCCTCGCCTTCCAGCTTTAGTGAGCACATTTGATTTTGGCATGGATGTTAATTTGCCTCTTTATTAACACTGCGGTACTGGCTGAGGCTGTTTGCTTTGGTACAGGTGTCCTCTGATGCTCCTCGCTCCGCTGCCACACAGCCTTTCATTAGAAGAAGGTGGAGACACTCCACTCAGACAGACGGTCGGATGAATACAGTCTATGCAGACAGTGAGGCAGAACCAAAACAAGAAAAAAACACTTATACACCAACCGTTTAACCCTTGTGTTGTCCTCGGCTCAAAGTTTTTTATATCACAAATATGGGTTTCTGTCAAGCAAATTGCCTGAAATTAACATGGATGCATACAATGTTTCTGCGGGATTAATGATTGCTTTTATGGAATTTACGGTATTTTATTCAATTTTATAGTATCCTGACCACACTTTGAGATAAATGAGTCTGTGATTCACTCAACATTGCAATCTTAACTTTTAGTCAATAATTCATAACTTTCTTTTTTAACTCAAAAATTAGGTATGATGTAAAATTAAATTGGGTTTATGGACTATGAAAAAAATGTGACAAAGAAAAGAAAAAACTTAATCTTCAATTTTGACCCAGAAGGATAACAAGTTAATGGGGGACAACACGAGGCTTGAAAAAAAATAAAAAGGAAATAATTAATTTGCGACAAAGCTGAACTAGAGACAGAAATAATGTGAGTGCAAGAATTAAACCTTAATGGGCAAAGCCAAACAGAGGCACAGTTTCTCTGGCTAAATAACTTACAGTATATACAGTATGAATGTCCAGTGAACAAAGGATGCCTTTATAATCTCTCCAGCCAAAAAAAGTAACAAAACTTTTAAAAAAAATTGTAATGCTACTTTTATATTCAAGTCACGGCATGAGTTTGTATCCAATATAACCAGTGGGGTACACATTATGCTTGGCATTCAGTTGTTTTATATTGTGAGATTATTGTTGCTAGAGGCAACTGACAACAGAAAGGATTGTTGCACCCTTTTATAAATGAATGCATGAGTTTGTGTTTTCTGTATTTCAACATCACGCTGAGGAACAAGGCATTGGCAGACGATAATTTCCATGAGCTCAGATTAATAAAAACGTTGGTATATCCTGTGAACTAGTAGATACAGTGAGTCGTAGACTTAACATACATAATTCCAATCAATGTCATCATCTCTTCCATGTCTGTAGGCTGTTGGCCTTTAAAAAGGTCACTCTTGCTATGCAACCACTATTCAGGAGAGCCCTTTAAGAGGGCTTACATGTATCATAAAAGCTGTGGTAATCAATGACAGGAAACATGTATTTTCCATGGCGCCTGGGAGAAGCACGGGGGGGGGCATACTTAGCCAGCATGAATCTTTGTGTGTCACACGACTGTCCACATCCATTTTAGGCAAAAGTGTGAGTTCAAAAAGACAAAGTCAGTATGGGAACAGTTGGGTGAACATTTTTAATTTTTCTTTGCAGTTTAATTTATTTTTACAATTCAAATCCCTAATTTGTCCTGCATTAAAGTGGTTCTTGGGCTCTGTAAGTTCTGAGCTACATCAGCTCTCACACAGAATTAGGTTTTGAAGTTTAGATGAGAACAGCAGCTGCATGAAAACTTTCACATCATGATAAACATGACAAAAACGGAATGACTTGCAAAAATGACAACATTTATAGCGATTGATGGGGACAAATGATTTGTATGAAATGGATGTTAACATGTCTCTCTGCCTCTCCATCAAATTACACCTATGACTCACACTCAGCATTCAGAGGTTCTTTAAGGGGAATGCCGGAATCAGTTTTACGTCATTAGGAGTCCTAGTTAGCCTGTAAAAATAGTTATGTGTTGTGTGGTTCTGGGAGAGCTTTGTAAAGTCTCGGGTTGGAGATTCTGTTAGAAATGTTTAAAAGCTCTGCAGGACATGTGGAGATGGAAAGGCAGGGAGGGCTTAACTAAATATGCAATATCAATTTCCTTATGGAATGTGTAGGATCAAAAAGACCCATAAGCCATCAATGTTATCTTTTTTATCTGTTCTTCCAACTTTATTCAATCATAAGAGTACTCTTAACTAAGTGTATTCCTAATCAGTTTAAAAAAGGCTTCCGTTTTAATTTACCGTTAAAATGGTAGCATCAACAAGAAGTAGAAAGGTAGATTGGAAAAAGAAAACCTAAAAGAAATTGAATCCAAATCAATGCAAGGAGCAAAGTGATTCCCACTGCAGTCCACATATCTAACAGCATGAAACACACAGATTCCTTTCAAGTCCATTTCATACACAGCAGGCTACATGAAGATGATGGTAGTTGATGGTAGTTGAGTGTTTCCTTCCTTGAGGAGGATAAAGAGTCGACCTCTCTACGACGGCCTGATTGTGAGGCTCTGATTGGCTACCTATGTAAACATGGAATTCTTTTATGTTGCTTCACCTCCTCACAAACCTATTTGTGTACACACACACACACACACACACACACACACACACACACACACACACATTCCTATGACGTACATTCTGCTGGAAATTGGATTTTGTTCTGAACAGCGAATATGAAGAGAGCAAGAGACTTTTTTTCATTACTGCAGTGGGGAGTCCACTTTCGTTTTTCATCCAAGTAGTTTGACCCCTTTGAACCAAAATGATGAATTATTGAAACATGCAGAGGCGGCAAGAGTAAAGACGTTGAAGACCCAGAAACCCTGATAAATCAATACACTAAACTGGGCTTTTTGTTATCACACAGATGGTGAATTTAAGTATATTCAGGCAGACAGTAGTAAAAAAAATCAACATGTTATTTGAACATTTAAGCATGTAAACATGTTCTAGTAAACCCCTAAATACAAAAATGAACCTGAAAATGAGCATAATATTAGACATTTAACTGCAGCCTGGCTATACAAATGCTGAGAGCCTAGCTTGTCTTGCGTAGCAATCTATTTCTCTGGTTGCATCTCTCAGGGGGAATGAGAAAAAAAAAAAAAAAAGCCAGTCTCGGAGAAGGTTTGAAGTGGCAAGCTACTGACGACCAACATGCTCTTTGTTAGATCTGTTGTGCCTTTGATGGTGGCAGAGAAGCCCTTTTGTTTCCTGTGCCATGTCGAGCGTAGATGACAGCACTAATCTAGACACACTTCCCCTCCAGAGCTGGCACTTTGAAGACCCGATCTGTTTGGGAGATTAATATAATTTGGGGATCATTTCCTGGGAGGGGTCCGGTCATTGTCGCAAACACACCCAACGAACCTGTATCCTACTGTACACACACTCATGCACTTGGACAGTACACATAGGCAGCCCAGTAGATGCAGCAAACACAAAAACAGAAACACACACACACACTTTTTACAACCCGCAATCCACAGCGAGTGTCTTTCACTGCGTGTTGCCATGGTAACAGAGCACACTCAGCTACTTGGCAGTTGTTGTCCCCGTCTCTGTATGTTAAAAAGATCCAAAAGTCCCCATGGAAGAAGCTCAGCCTTGTTACATTCACAGTAGCCAAAGTTACTCCGGGCTCTCTGCAGTCATTCATGAAGGTTTAAAAGAAAATGTGGTGTTTATCATAAAGATGCAATATCTTCTAAAGTGAATTTCTCAGACGAGAGGTGCTGGAATTCATCTCAATTTCATATAAACAGTCAAGTCCAGATAATCTGTAATGTTTTGCAGACTCAGCTCTTTTGTCTTATCTTGACAGGCAGAGAGGCGGCATTGGATTTACAGCAGCGATTGAGGTTGTGTTGACTCTGACACAAAGAGAGCTGCATTCCTCTGGCTCTGGACGTATGACTGAGCAGCGCCCGGCCCAGCCCGGCCCGACCTGGCCCGGGGGGGCTGGGGTCTCTTTCCAGTCGCTCCTGTGCACTAATGGGTAGTGGCTTCCTGTGATGTTTCCTGTCAAAAAAGGGCTTTCAGGGCAACAGTTATAGCTTTGCTGGAGGAATGTGAAAGATACTTAATGACTTGGCTATAGACCTGAGCTCACATGTATCTGCAGAGTCATTTTTATGGTTTGTTATTTTCTAAACATGTGCACAGCCTGTGGGAAAATGTAGTAAATGTCAGAAAGAAGTAAAGGTTTATCTGTTAGTACTAACAAAATAGTTTTTTTTGATTCCGACCTGTTTGCTGCATGCCTTCCCCATCTCTCTCCCGTATTTCCTCTCTACGACTGTCCTATCAATTAAAGACCAAAATGCCTCAACAAAAATAAACAAAAAAGTCATGGTTATCCGTCTAATGTTTGTTGAGATATTTCAGTCAGGATGAAAATGAACTTTAAAAAAAAAACTTCTAACTTTTCGTGCATATTGTATATACACAGTACTGATTAAATAAAATTCAGATTTGGTGGGCAAACTCCTTGAGGCTGGTAGCAGGCGGCACAGGAAGTGAGGGAAGTGATGTGCTTGTGCAGAGAAAGAGGTCGGTGCTGACAATGGAGCCCTGCTGTATGTTGCCTGGGGGGGGGCAGTTTCAACAGAAACACACACACACACACACACACTTAGACATGAGTAACCTATACTTTTCTGTGAAACCTTTGTAAATTTCGAAATATACTTGAACAATTATCTGTTGCTTTCTCCTGCATTGTTATCCGCTTTTTTAACTGTCTCACTCACTCTCACACTCACACACACACACACACACGTCTGATTTCAAAGTATTTTCAAACAAACCCGTCCCCTCTCCCTCCTTTCTGTGCTACTGCGCACTAACCTGCGAACTTTCTTTGCATCTGGAGTTAACCTAGCACAGAGTCGGCAAAGTCATTTATGAAAAAAAACAGATTTTCACTGCAATTGTTTTACCTTAAACTTGAGAGACGGAAAATGTGTTGCATAACTTTTGGTTAGGCTTTTCTTTTCATGGGTGCCAGGTGATTGACAAGAAGTAAGGAGCTTTTAAGCAAATGAATAATTCAGGTTTACTGACAACAGAAAACCTGATACAGATCAGTTCATGTCGGTTAACCTTCAAACTGGTTGTACATTATTGATGTTAGGTCCCCTCGTCCCTCTTTTTAAGCCAGTCTGGCGTGAATTATATTAGTTATCACAATGTTTTGCATTATATTATCATGTACACACATACAAAAACTGATATTAAATCATCATCTATCAATGTTTTTATCTGTATTTTCATAAATCTCTTAACCAGCTTCTAACTTACTCAAAACTACCAAACATTCAATCATTTTCAGGATTTTAACCCTTCAAGTGCAAGTTTATCTTTCATATTTATCACAAAAAACGTAGTGCCAGATATAAGGAGTATCTGGCACTACGTAAAAAATACTAATGCAATAAAATTAATTGTGTTGCTTATCTTATATCTGAGACATTAATCACCACCAAAGCCCCATCTCCATATTATTCATTATATGGAAAAAAAAGTGTTTTTTGTAATTAATAATGAAAATTCAAATAAATAAACTTTCATTTAAAGCGTTAAAATCTTGAAAATGCTTGAATGTTTGGTAGTTTTGAGCAAGTTAGAAGGTTTAAGTGATTTATGAAAAAAGAAAAAAAATATTGATATATGATGATTGTGTACAAAGGTGTCCAGAAGGTACAAAATAAATCAAGTATAAAAAGAAACATATAAGAGTTAAAAACACTGGATATAAAAATGTTAACCAAAAAGAAAGTTTCTAATAAAATGTCATACCATAAGCAGTAACACAGAAAAAAAGTATCACAAAATGGGAAAAAAATTAGAAAAATGTACAAAAATGCCCAAAGAGGGCACAAGGGTTAAATCTTATTTAAAAGTTAGCTAGCTGAGTCAAGAATGCTGATTTCATTAATTTGACAAAGAATACAAGTGAGTGCTGCTTTGCTCTTGATATTGTTTTGGGGTTGTTGTCAGTGTGTAGGATTAGGTTTTTGGATGTTACATGGAAACAATGGTTACAATTTTACCATTTTTACATAAAATTCTACATTGTAAAACATTTCACTGTAAATTTACAGTAATATATTGGCAGCTGGTTTGTCAGTAAACTACTGTTTATTTACAATAAGCATATGTTTTTTAGAGGTTAGGGACTGTTTGTTCTACCAGAGTGGTTTTGGGATCTTTAGTGAAAATAGACTTGCCCCCCCCCTTTGCTAGCCATATATTTTTCTATGACCCCCCAAAATGATTGGGAAAAAAAGCATGACCCTCCCCAACAATGTATTGATGGCTTCCATCTTGGCAAAGATGTACAGGTAGCCAATGTTTCTGTTTTTTTTTTTTACAAGGTTTAACCTCTGCTTTCTTTCTTACACATCACTCCACTGTTTCAGTAGATTTACTAACTAACATTGTTGTGGAAACACAATAAGCATGGAATACCGCATTACCTCAAATACTGAGTCACTCCTCTAGCAAACTAGTATTCACATGAAATGAAACAGTAAAACATTGAGACCATTCAACAAAGCACACTGGGTAATAACAAATTCAACACATGAACTGGTTGCTATGGAGTCGACACTAGGCTTCCTCATTCATTGTATAGTTTAGCATATAGGCAAAGCTGCTAAAGCTGAACATAACTCGTAGTCCATCCACGGTTTACCTGTTGGTCTATATATTAAAACTGGTATTCCATATTCAGGATTCAGTATGCCGTCCCGGAACCATTCTTTTTCGAATGCTTGTCTTAACAGTACCTGTAATCTGTAACAATCGCAGATAGTGCTGTAATATTATTTTCTCCCGGAATGCATTGCCATTTAAAATATGATCCTGTATAACATTAAAACTAAGATACTGTGATATTTTAGCTGTAAATTTACATCAAAGGTTTGCAGTGTAGGGTTGAACCGTTTTGAGACTGCAAAATTATTAAACTGTCCCGCTGACCAAAAGTAGTCATGTTTAGCCTTATAGATGAATTATTTGCTCTCAGATTTCCTACTTTGGTGCAGATTGTTATTTTTAACCATCTGGTGGGAATGCACACAATGGACATTTTGTTGGCATACTGTATTTGTATGTCAACAAAATGTCCATTGTGTTTTTAACAAAAGGCCATGCAGTTATGATGATTTGATTTTGATCTGACATTAACATTTCTAATTGAATATCCTCTGTCTCTATAGTTGGCATGCTCTCAGCTGTGCTCACGCTCATAGTTGAAGATGATTGTTTCAGGGGAATTCTCAGTAGCTACACATTTACTGCATTTGGTTAAAGAGGAAATGGAACAGTTAAAAATTCCCCTTTATGGTCACTTATTTCAGTCAGGCATTTCCTGTGACAGGCCTGTGACATTTGTTGACGATACAATAGGCTGAACTGCACATTACCTTAGTACAACGGGGAATTGAATTACCTCAAAAGTACAAGAAGATCAACTTTGAAAAGCTAAGCAGCTTAGGGTGGAACAAGGTGGAGATTTAATGACCATTTTGTGTCTGGTGTCCTGTTTCATAAATACATTTTTAGGCTGCTAGTAAATGTTTTAATGTAATGACTTTATCTATAGAAAGTTCATAATACATTTACATTACAATCACCCTGTTCCCTAAGAAGCAAGAGTCCACAGCCCGGCTTTTAAACTGTACTTTGGCCCAGCGGTTTGGCAAAATACTAGGCCAACCCCTAATACTATAATATATACAGTATATGTATATATAAATAAAATGTTCACCTGTACATCATTTTAGTTTGCTGTGTAAACGTGCCAGCGTTTGCCATTTGGCACAGAGCAAAAATGTACAGGCATTCATTGGACAAATTACAAATTAGATGAATAATCAGGGGATCCCCAAAGATATTTTAAATTATCCTGAGGGGAATGTGTGAATCTATAATTTTTTTAAAACCACATCTAGGATACATCTTCTGGAGACCATGATTGTCTACTTTCATGGCAATCCTATAACTATTGAGATAGCTGTTGACAGTCATAACCAAAATGGTGGACTGACCAACAAGTTGACGAACAGAGACTAGAGATTTCTTCTCAGTTCTGAACTTTTAAAAGTGGCATTACACTGATGTCACATGTAGCGCCCACGCTGTTTAAAGGACAGGACATGTAATTGAAAAGAAGTGCAGAGACACAAACATAATGAAAGATAACAATGTCACAGCATGAAGAAAGAAAAAAAATGTCATGTGAAAAAACAGCTAGCAGGGACATTCAATTAAAAAATACTTTATATCCTCCAAGGGACAATTTAAGGACTAAATTGAACTTGATTGCGTTAAAAGCCTTTCATCACACTTATGACCATCACACCTGGCAAACATCAGCTCTGTCTTCCTGGAAACTGCAGGAATGTGTTTTTTTCCCCTTTTAAATTCACTGATGTCCGCAGTGTTTCCATTAGCTTTGACCGCCACATTAGCTCTCTCCAGGAAGCGCTGGTATGTCATAAACACCCCCACCCCAGGACCAATGACATCACAGTCTTTTATATCTGTCCGTCCCCTCCCTTGGACTTCAGTCAATACCCTCACGTCTTAATTATTACTTTGCTGAAGCCATTTCACGGTGGAGATGAACAACCCCTGCAGACAGTAAACAAACAAGTGGGCTACTTTCATGATGCATCATCACTAAAGTTGATTGCTCCACTAAATTGGTCGCTGCCAACAGTAAACAGCAATTACTGCGCCCATTGCTATTTATCTCTTTCATACATATAATTCAAGACCTCCTTCTCCACAAAAGCTTCATTTCTATTAATCTGTCTGTAAAACAAGTCTCAATAAATCAATCAAAATGTATTTGTATATAACTTTACAGCAATCAGCAGGTATCCAAAGTGCTTTACAACAGGAACCAAGAACAAAACCCAATAAAAAGAATGGAGCATTTAATACAGGAAAATCAGAAAAGATTACAAAGAAACAGACGAGTGAAACTGTCACACCACTACTTGGTATTAAAAGCCAGCCTAAACAAATAGGTTTTTAGTTTAGACCTAAAAAAAAAGCCACATCTTTTATTTGAATATCAGGGGGTAACTTGTTCCAGAGTTTTGAGGCAGCAACTGCAAAAGCCTAATCACCCCACCGTTTACACCTAGACCTCAATGGCCTTTAAATAGTGTATAATTGATTTATAACATGTTTTTGAATCACCACACCACAGAAGTGTCAGAGAGGGTTAGGTAAGTGTGATAAACAGATCTGGAAAAGTGAGAAAACCACACAGACAAAGCTAAGTGTTCAGGAGGCGTACATTTCCTGTGCTGGCCTGTAAAGAACACAAAGGAGGAATTTAAACATTGGCTTGACAGTGCCACCCCCCTTGACAGTAGAACAATATGAGCCAGCTGCCTGCTGGGGAACAATAGGTTTAAAACATTACCCTTTCCTGTTGCCAGAATATCTCCTTATAATCCCGTGAAACCTGTTTGTCACAATGACGGAGCGGAGAGAATTAAAGCTAGGATGTAATCGCTTACTCTGATATCATCAACAAGTAAACAGATTAATCTTAAGGAACGTTCTCGCAGTGAAGCAAGTAAGTTCAGAGAGACGTTTGGTCTCAAGAATGTTGTATTGCTTTGAAAATATGTTGAACTTAGTCTTGCTTTGCCAGACTTCTCTCCACAGCGCTGTGGAGGAGGGTCTGGCTAGTCCACACAGCATTCTGTGATTGGAGAATAACGTGCTCTGGTTTATTGGCATTTTCTTAAACCAATCACAATCGTCTTGGGCGACGCTAAGCTCCAGATGGAGCCCTGTTGCCGCTGTAAAATAGCCTCGGGAAGGAACTTGTTTGGTGGAACATGTGTTGTTTTAGTCGTGCAACAGAAAACTCAGATTGGACATTTAGTCTAGCTAGCTGTCTGGATTTACCCTGCAGAGATCTGAGGAGCAGTTAACCAGAGTCCTCAGAAATCCGCTCTAGGTTAAAATTACAACACAAAGAAAGCAGAAGTCAACGGACATCCGGCATAAAAGAGTGCAGCTGGCAGAATTTCCGGTGCTAATGGCCCAATCCTGGAAGTGGAACGTCGTGGATAGAGACCATCTTCAATATAACATGCATTTGTTTTAACAGTGCAGATTAGCAATTATCTAAAGCTATCTTTTGGAAAATTTTAGGGGGAAATGGACACAAATTGACAAATTGTACTATAATAAACACCTAAATGTTTATTTTGGATGTTACCTTTCCACTACTCTGAAAAAAAAATCTATGGAAGCAAAATAGCATAAAATTGCAAAATTGACAAGTGCATTTTTGTCTATGTCTTGCAAGACACTAGTTGCATGTATTTCACAAGTAATATTTCTTAGAAAATGATGTCAAAGAGGCAACACCTATTGGAATTTGGCAACCTATAAACATACAAGCAATACAGAAAGTAGATTATACTCTTTTGGGGCTTTCTGAAAACTGTAGCCGCTGTTACTCTGCCTATGAAATCAGTTTTCTGATGAGTTTATCCACCACATGTGTGCCTTCACCTCTCACTCTCACATTGTCTTTGCTTTGCTGTATTTGGCTCGAGTGCTGCACTTTGGGATATGATGTCAGGACAGACGTAGGGAGCACCTGTTGATTTACGCACACAGGCAGAGCGCTATCTGATGAGTTCACAACCCCACCGGCCCTTATGTGGAAGCATCTGGATGCTGAGATGGACCTGTTGCCTCTTTAGGTACAGACACCCACTGTATGGAAACCACTCAGGCAGTGTGAAGCACCTCTCTGTAGCATTGTTAGACAACAAATAAAGTGTGTCACCTGCAGTCCTCCTTCAGTCTATTTCACACAACCAAACACTGCAGACACACTCCCTCAGCAATCAGAGGAAGCTGGTAGCAGAGGTGCTTTGATTCCAAATGGAAACACCCTCCATTGTTCTTCACTGGTAGCTAACCCACACCCACAGACTGGCCTCACATTGAAAAGTCATTTTTACACCATATTTCATTGCTGTGACAGGATTCTGTGTTTTAATATAGCCCTTATTTTCCTATTTCCATTTTAGGCATTAAGCTGACACAATAGAAACAGACCAGCTTTACAGAGATGCTGCGGATAGTGTTGCATCTTGGGACATTTAAAAATGTCTTGCTTCGGCTTCTGAGAATATAGTTCCCAGTTTAATAAGTCTACGTATTCCTTTGATGCCAATTTGCCTGATTCAAGAGGTTTTTAGTGATGTCTCACTATCTACAAGGCCTTGAATAAGGAATTACGATTTTTCAGAATTAAACTGTTTTTTAATAGGCGATTGTAATGTTTAGCCCCGTGGTGGAAGGAGTAGACCTGGACTCAGGAGTTCTTCAACTGGTGCTTCGACTTATTTCTTCATCAATCACATGGAAGTGCAGAATTGCAAGGATGATTTATTACAAAAATATATCAAAATAAAAAACTCCATGAAAACCATGATAAATACTAACTATTGAAATTATCATCACAAACTAATATCAAACAACATTTTAAAAAAGCCCCAGCCCCAGCCCCAAATCTCTAGATGAGCCTTGGCCTCCTTCCTTTATAGCAGAAGCCCCGCCTACAAGACAAACCAAAGTTAATTGGAAATCAATCAAACACCATTGTGTTAATTTAGCATTCCCAAACATTTGGGATGTATGTATTTTTTTAGATCAAATTGGTTCCTCATTCGCACAGACTTTAACATCTTCATTCAAATTCCCCACAACTCAGCCATGATTTGTCAGTGTTGCTTGGTTTTTAAACGCAAACAGCATGCTTTTTAATGCCTGAATATTTTCACTTGTTGACAGATATCTGTGTTTGGGTGTGCAAACATCTCCATAGATATTAAAGAGCTGCATGTTTGCTCCTGGTAGACATGATAACTGCAGGATTCTAAGATTGCAATAACCATAAAAGACATGATGTGCTGTATTTATATAGCGCTTTTCTAGTCTTAACAACTACTCAAAGCGCTTTCACATCATACAGGATACATTCACCATTCACACACATTCATACACTGCTGGCCGAGGCTGCCACCTGCTCATCAGATAAACATGCACACACATTCACACTCCAATGCGTAGCATCAGGGGCAACTCGGGGTTCAGTGTCTTGCCCAAGGACACTTTGACATGGGACTGCAGGGCCAGCGATTGAACCACCAACCTTCCAATTTGCAGGCAACCGCTCTACCACTGAGCCACAGCCGCCCCGACCCGATGTCGTACTTTAAAACAAACTTTGCTTGAAACAAGTGCTGTCACAAATGTACAGTACATCCTCCTGCCTTTTGGTTGAAGATTGTACAAGATAACATTGCAACATGAAAAAAAATAATTCTCTGATTTAACAAGAGAAGTAAACCAGTACACTTCTTATTGCATTGACACAGTGGACGGACCAGTGTGCGGTTTGTACAAATGTTTGTCACGCCCAATATTGAAACTACATTCCACCAAACTGGTCCTATGTACTGTACAAAAACAATTACAGAACAGGGGAGTACAAAGGAGATTTAAAAAAAAAAACTACAAACTAAATTTCACAAAAGAGCAGATGGTCCAACTTATCTTACAAACTGTGTTAACCCTCACGTTGTCCTCGGGTCAAATTGAACCATTTTCCTATATCAATGTTCTTTTTAACTACCCAAAATAACATGATTGATTCCACACAACGCTCTTTGGCAAGAACAAATCTCTACTTTCATTAATTTTGGGGTGTCTTATTCAATTTTATAGCAATTGGAGAGAAAAAATTGAAGTGGTTTTGAAATAGTATTGATTAAAAGTTGACATATTCCAGTCTGTGATTATCCATCAACATAATTCCTTTCATTTTTTCTAACTAAAAACATTGGTTATAATTTCCTAAAAATGAGGTTTATTGACCATAAATTCCAAAATTAACTGTAAAACTAAAGTTAATAAGATAGTGTTGAAAATGTCAAAAGTGACAAACGTTAAAGTGTTAAAAAGGGACAAAAACGTAAGAAAAGGTTAAAAACATTGATTAAAAAGCATCAACTAAAGTGTTGACTTTCATTGTTGACGGGAAGACAACCCAAAGGTTAAAAACTGTGGTAGAATTCATAACGTTAATTATCCCTCTAAAGACTAAATGTCTACTACGTTTGAGAAAACTCAGCATTGAGGCCATTTCATTTTCTTTGTCCTTGACAAATCTCTGAATTTTCCAAACTTCCACAATCTCTGGAATGCAGATAAATATGATCAAACTCCACAGAAACAAATCCCCAACAAGCCTGGCGGCCCTGTCTGGTGCCAAAGCAGCTTGTGTGATAGTTTTGTCTAACAAAGTCTCTGTTCCTAATCTCAGAGAGGCTGAGGAGTATCTGGTGTCTGGTTCAAGGCTGCGGCGTCTATAGGGGTGAAAAGGGAGGTCTTGTTTTGACACCGTGGGACAGCTTGCTTTGTTCTTACTTATCTCTCCCTTCTGTAGCTAGCCCCCTACATATTGTTTCCCTGTGATGTCTCAAGTGCAAGAAACACACTCTGCTCATCTGAGAGGGTAGGAGAGCCTTCCTTTGGGTAGTGATTTGTAAAAATCTGCTACTCAGTGTTTGTACCCGTTGTTCACGCCCTACGCCTTTTGAGAGTTAGTGATAAATGTGCAACAGAAAAAAAGACAAGATCCAACAGGAGGAAGAGAAGGAGGAAAATGTCCAGGGATGCGTCCCTAGAGATTGTGATTGTTTTGAGACGTGTATTACAGCCATCCGGCAATTTGCCGCAGGGTAGTCCGGCGGCGTGGGAGTACCACAAATGGCCCATTTGTGTGACGTACTGTTGTGACCTTTAACCTCTCAATGTAGCAAAGGTAGATTTTATATTTCACAATTACTGTTTTCCTCAGAAAGATCTCCGACGTTTCCAATCAATTTATTTCACAGGAGAGAGAGAGAAAGAAAACACACAACTAAACACACTATTACACAAACTCCTGTGTCCAGTCCAGTGCTTGTATTTATTTTTTGATCCTCGTAGTGTTTTTAAAACTCTCTTGTGGCAGTGATAAAGGCAGCGATGCTCCCTCTTACTGTACAGGATTCTCACACCGCCTCAAACCATAGCTCAAAACACACCAACAACTCTGATCTCTGGTTACATGACTGGCCATGACGCGGGGTTGCGTTTCTCCGAAAGTTGAGTCGGTTTCAACCTTTCAACCCATTCCGCTGAGTTTTTTTGCATGCCCCTCCCTGACACAAACCATGATCTGTGTTTTTGGAACTGGAATTTTAGTTTTCTATGACTCCTTGTTTAACCAGCCTCTGTCTGCCAGAACTTTATTCCTTAAAAACTCAAATCATCAAAGGCCATTAGGATCTTACTTTTTTCAGGTACTGTGCTTATTTGCTTCTATCCTTTTAGACAAAACCCGTATGCTATTTACAAAACATACTGGGCTAAAACTATACATAAGGTTTGCTTTCAGAAGGAGCTGCTTTCAGTAGCATCTTCTGAAAAACCATTACCCTGTCTGATAATAAACGAATTCCACTTGATCCATGATTATATGATCCTTCCTCCCATTTCAAGGCTGATATGACAGAGTTGATATATTGTTTCAATTCTGAAATTGTCAAAACCTTGCATGTATCTATTACAGTCCATACCATCCACTTATCTTATGAGTGTTTGGTCTCCACCCTGCAAACAGTACCTGGGTGTATTGTTTCTCAGAGAGCCCATGTGATTTGGTGTGCAGAGCTCAAGATTATATTTCAGCCTGAGGCTTTGGAGTGGCCATACGTCTTGGGAGAGCGAGAATTGGCTCCACAGGAGGACGGCCAAACAAGTACCCACCGACCGGTTTACCTTCTAATCCTAACGAATAGCAGCGAGAGGTGAGAAACACTATCGCACAGAAAAAGACAGAGGCCTCATTTAACACACTCTGCACCGAGATCCCAGCTTCCCACATCCCGTCTGCAACAGGAATAAATGGGTTTGTAGCTTTGTGCAACAGTATTTGGCCAAAACACCCTGAGATTTGCACGAGAGCCTTTAGTCTAGAAAGATGGAGAGCACCACTTTGTACTCAATTTCCCTTGGCTGCACTGAGCAGAGGATTAGTTCAACACCTACTTTTATAATGGAGTTTGATACAGTTTGCTAGGCTTGATTTACAACAGCAATTTTCAGCGTAAAGTTGGGTCCCAACTCATTACTATTTACTGATTTGAATGCCTTTGATTCTGTGTTCTGTGTTGTCAAGTGAAACATTTAAGTAATTTGCTTTTTTAATTATTTGGAGGTTTACTCCTCGTCGCAGCAGCCGTGCGTTCGACTCCGACCTGCGGCCCTTTGCTGCATGTCCCCCTCTCTCTCCCCTTTCATGTCTTCATCTGTCCCATTAAAAATAAAGGCCTAAAATAATCTTTCAAAAAAATAATTAGCTTCATTTTTCTAGATTGAGTGCGCTGATGGATATTTGTGTTCCTCACGGAGGAGAGCGGAGGCTCACCGCTGCCACTAATTAAAACTAATCATGGAATGTAATGAGACATCCCAGGGATCCTCTTAGAACAAAATATGTCATATTTGGAGAATGATTTTGCGTGGCACCAGCAGATTCCAGATCAGCCCATCTGAGCTTTCATTTTCTCAAAGGCAGAACAGGATACCCAGGGCTCGGTTTACACCTATCGCCATTTCTAGCCACCGGGTGACCATAGGCAGGCTGGGGGAATTTATATTAATGTAAAAAAAAATTGATGAAAATTTCATGGCATGGGACCTTTAACCTTTAGGCCAACATGGACGAGAAAGTTCTCAGAAAATCTACAAAACAAACAAACAGGGCAAACTCCATTTGCTGATGATGCTTCAGAACAGCTGCTAAATAGACCTTGTAGCAAGATTTTTTTATTTTATTTTAACAGAATATATCAAAATCAGTTTGGTATTAGTATGTGTGCTCGTGACAGGAAAATACTATATCTTTGCTGTACCCTTAAATCTCCCCAATGCATTGGTCTGTGCCTTTACTGGTTATGTTAAACAGTAGTTTTGAGTCTGGACAGCCTTAATGTCTTTCTAGACTTTTCACTGAGATTTGAACATACTACAATGATCATCATACCACTATGGCTGAGCATCTCTGACTCCACTCAAAGGCACTGACAACTTTCTCTTTCTCCTATATATTGGTTCACGCTTAGAGAACAGCACGTCTTTCTAATTAGTCGACTGTGCAATATAAGTTTCAAAATTGCCTCTGCGCGCAGAGTTCTAGACTGCAGTGACTCTCTGTTTGTGCTATTCAGGGACATGAAAACTTGATGCAGTGTGTCTTCATAACGCACGACTGGCACGCTAAAACGGTATCCAGGAGCTTATTACTTCCACCTTATTAGCAACCTGAGAAAGCGCATGCAGTTCTTGTAGGAGAAAATTGATACTAAGTGGTGGGATTAACTGGGTGTTATGGTGACAAATTACTTTGAGCTTTGTCTTTATTCAACTCCATCTCCAGTCTTAGCAGCAGAAAAATATGTTAGAGCTGCGTGAATGTGTGAAGTGGGGAATTATTGCCTATGAAGCACATTGTTTGCTTTACCTGTGTTGTGCATCAGTTTGGAATTGGCCCAATCAGATCACACAACTGGTGCACAGGTCCAGACATATTAGGGATTCTGATTCGCCTTTGGGGAGTTGTTTGAGTCGTTAATCACTGATGCCAGCCAGGAGAGAATTTCTTCACTGCACCTTACCTTAAAGCGGGTTTCAGGTCTCTTTTTGACTGATATGTGGTTTGTTAACATTTGCCAGGTACCAAGTGTTCTGTCGCAACAAAATGTTTTCAGAGAGCCTCTAAATCACTGTTTGACATTCAGTCTCACTTGCAGACAAGTGTCAAAAACTGCTCAGACCTTCAAACCTGTGTTTGCATCATTTTGGACATGGTGTCCAATCAATGTCAATGGGGTTGGTTTCGTAGGGGGTTTTCCCCGACGTGACGTTCTGGGCGGTAACCCGGATGGGCAGCCATATTGGAGGCACTCGGTGTAAACAAGTGACAGGAGTCTAATGGAGTATTGTGCACTTGAGAAAGTTTAAGTGAATGTAGCTATGTCTAAACAACAGAAAAGCATCCTAGATGCAAAGGCATCGAGGGAAGGACTTGGACCACAAGAAAAAGCGTGATATTTTGAGAAATTTCTGTTTATTGGCGGTGCAGATCCCTTCTTCTTGGATCCATAACGACCTGGTGATTCTTCCTTCAGTTGCATATCCTGACATAGTCAACTACCTGGTTTTCACGTCAAGCCAATACACAGCAGCAGACCATAAATCCTATAAAAGTTTAGAGGCCTAAAACCAGATGGTGCATGGATGGGTGAGGGAAACACAGCACCAAAGTAAGTAATGCAATAACATCTTTAATCGACCTAACCTTTACTGTATTCATTGCGATACTCAAGGTTTGAGTATCTCAGTTTGCCTCCTTTCCTCTGATAACTTCTAGCATTCCTCTGCCTGTTTTTTTTATAACTTTTGGAAGTCAAAAATATTCCAAATGTTTTTTTCGGTCTGACCTATTGGCACAACCTAAAACACGGCAATAATAATAATTTTCCTTGACAACGTTTGGGATCTACTTCACTACTTTGGGATCTGCCTGTGCTTTGTTGTGATGAGAAGTACCTTCAATATGGCGACTTCCGGTCTGATAAAAACCCTCTATAGACTGAAAGCCTGTAATTTGTTGCTAAGCGCGACTGATACTCCAAGAGCAACACTGAACACTCAGCAAAAATACCGCTGTAATGGTTCATGTTTTCAAGCTCTTTACATTGTCCTGGGCTGTTTGCTAACTGCACCCTTTTGTTTTTTGGAACAAAGGCTAAAGGTCCGGCCATTAAAAAACGCTCAACTGACTCGGTTGCCTCCCTCTGGACAAGTTACAGTCTTTTTTCATCCGTTTTAGTTTTGAGCTCAACAGATTTCAGAGTGCTAAGAAATGCCCAGGACAGGTTGATAGCAAAAGCTCCGACGTTTTTGGACAGTAAACTCCGTGCACGTCAAGTCATGTTTTGCTGAAAGGTGAGTGACTGACTAACAACCTCCAATCTCCATCTAATCAAAAGACTCCTCCACCTGTAAGCAACGAACCTGGCGCATGCTGAGTAAACAATTAATGCAGGTGTTTCTTTAGGCTTCAGTGCCACGACAACGCATGCCTGCACATTTTGTTTCAGTAATATCTTGGAGTTGTCCAAGCATTAAATCACCTCAGTCCTGACCTGCATAGCTTTATTGTGCATTTTAGATGCTCAGTTAGTTGCATTTAGAAGTTAAAGGTACTTCTCTGGTTTTCTGAGTCCTTCATCCGGGTTGGTCAAATCAATATTAATCATACAAAAAGCACTTTACAGTGCTGTAGGTCATTGATAATGTGCCATATTTAGCATTTATAGTAGCACTGGCTATGGTTACGCTTGTCATTTCAGTGAGACCTTTATTGTTGATTTCCTGCAGTATACTGTACACCAGGTTGCTACAGTTGTTGATCAGTTTTGCTTCCATTTCACATTTTATGGAAGTGTTTAGACCTGACTTGAAATCTAATCCAGCTATGTTGGCTCTGTTTCTCTTAACAAGTTTCTTTTAAGGTGTTCATTTGTGACAAGACACTTTAATTCCAATTGTGTGTGTGTTGTCCTAATGTCCCAATTTATGGAAACCAAAAATGTTGAAATTAATTGATAATATGGTTATCTAGGGACTCGGAGAGCGCAGACCTGTGCCAAGGCCATGACCTAACTAGCAATGTTAACAAAAGTGACATAATTTGTATTTCAGCCCTGTTATTTGAGACTGTCCTCAAGTTGTTTCCTCAAGCTGCAATTACGACACATATTTACGTTTATAGTGGCAGCAGGCTGGTAATCACATACAAGGAGACCACACTGCAGCCGGATATTTTACAAAAATGATTGAAAACATTTAAAATAAAAACACATAGGTTCATGGTGATTTGTCTTGACTTCTCACAGCGAGACACGCGATTAGGCAGACGGAGAGAGAGACCAACGGATGGACAGAAAGAGTGATACACACACAGCCACATATGTAGCTCAGTGTAAAATCTTTTTCTTTTTTTGCTGTATATAACTGTTAGTCTCTACTGATTTAAATATAATAATTTAATTAATGCTCTCTTCCTAAATGGAATCAGCTGGTGGAGGCCTTCACCTTCCTGCTTAACCAAACAGAACCATACATAAATGGCGAGAGCCAATCACAGAGTCACAGCCCTGCTTTTAAAAATCTGTTTCTCCCTATTCAGCGTTGTTGCAGGCAAAGAGTGCAACCCTCCATCCCCCCTTCCATCTCCAGTCATCTCCTCCAGCTGACCGGTCTGGAGCTTCCTTTGGTCTGGTCTTCGGGCTCCTTCGTCCAACACGTAAAGATACGCGTCCGTATGAATGAATCCTGCTGACAAACAAACCGAGGCAAAAACATAACCCTGAAATTGTAAAATAATCCAATAGTTAGGGTTTGCAACTAAGGCATTATTACTATTGCATTATTGTACAATTTTAATTCAGACAGCTTCTTCTGAGTTGATTGCAGGACTTTATTTCATTTCAGCAGATTTATTTAAATATGTCCATTTTAAAATAAATGGACAAGTGTTTGGCTGTGAGGCCAGGCGAACAGGGCAGAGCCCCTTCTGTAATCACCTTTTGTGATTTTGTCTTAAGACCTGCAATAAACAATGTTATCATGAAAAGAAGTAACATTTCCAATCATGTGTTCCAGTTCTAGGAATCTAAGGCTCTCATAAATGTGAAACCTAATTGTATACATTGTTGGCTTACAAGTAACACTTGCTTTTTACTTTAATACTGTTTTAAGAACGCATTTTATTCAAAATCCTTTATTTCTACAGCAAATCTGGGAAATCTGCTCATTTCACTGAATTGCATGAGATTAGCAGATGAATTACTGTGAGTCAAGCTAAATGCCTCTAAACCGCTGACTGGAGGAAAAGAATGTTGTGATGCCATTGTCATGAGCAGCCAAATCAAAGTCAATTGGTAGTATTTTTGTGCATTTTACTATGTTAAGTGGATAATTTAAATCTGTTTGGCCACAGGAGGGATCTGGTGAAAAATACATTTTCAGTTTAATATTATCAAAGTCAACTTTTCTTTTAAAATAACAGCTGAGAATGATTTTGTGCAGGAGCTCGGTGAAGGACTTGTCTCTACCTAGAATAGATAGATATATATGGCAACTCAAATCGAATGATGGTTTTTCAACAAAGAGCTCCTGAGCTCACAGGTTACTGTCCCAGCTCATAACAACTGAGTAAATCAGAGCAGCAATCAGGCAATGTGTTTAGACCGATATTAGGTTCATTAAAGCACACAGATGTGCGTTATGCAAAACGTTCCTGTTAATTCATCTAATTGTTTGCTGAGTAGTAAAGGCAGGGGAGGAAACACTCTACGTGATTACTTTGTAATTTTCTGTGTGTGTCAAGAATGAAAGGGTGTTGATTTGGTTAACATCTCTTCTACAGGAGCCTATGTGTCATATGTTGAGAGACAGTGTGCATACAATAAAGTCCCAGTCAAACAAGTGTAACCTTCTCACCCAAAGTTCATGTAAGGCCTATGTGCAAACATGTCAAATCAACAATGGTATCTAAACTGATGGAAATGAACATGTCTTGATATGTTGCTTTAGTTGAAAAAAATGTTAAATGTAGCCATGCTAGCATTACATCAGAAACGGAAAAATCAAGTTTATTAAGTTTCACACACAAGGTATTTGCCTTGGTGACTTGGTGCACACCAATAAATATATTAAGATAAAAAAAGATAAAAGCAAACACTGCAACTGGCTAGAATAGAAAAAAATGACAAATTAAAAAAATATTAAAAATATGTAGGGTGTATGTTACATACCTGCTAAAAAGTGTTAGCATGCTAACATGCTAAACTAAATGGAGACCACTGGAAACGTTACATGCTAAATATTAGCATGTTAACATGGTCATTGAACATGACTTCTCACAATAGCATTACGTTTTTAGGACTGCTGGGCTTAAGTACAGCCTACACTGTATAAAAGAATTGGACGTAGTCACAATGTTTTGAAACCTCAACTTTGGCATTTTGGCCGTCGCCATCTTTTTTGGAGCCAGAAGCGACCATATTTGGGCAAAAGGGTGGGGAGGAGCAAGAATTGGATCTGACGGACAACCCAAGGACACTATGCACAGCGCGATGGTAGCACTTGTCAATCATAAGGTATCCACGCCCTAAATCATAACCTGCTTCATCATCTATTCTAGTCAAAATGAACATTATGCTGTACTGTAGACGTGAATCTAGCAATTGAGACAATACATGTATTGGGAACATGTGTGCTGAGCCAATAAATTAAGTGAGAAGTCATTTTCTCATAGCCTTCGATATAATCTGATTTCTTTTAGCGACCAGTGGAGTCGCCCCCTGCTAGCCATTAGAACGAATGTAGGTTTGAGGCACTTCTGCATCAGCTTTCCCATCACTTTACCACTTTTTTAGCTCATTAATTAATTTTAACACTGTACAGAAATGAACAATAGTCACAATACATGACATATGTGACTTACATACACAATAAACTGCTAATTCCTGATATTTGAGGATTTCAATTTGGTAATATAGGTTTAAAAACTGTTTCCTTTTCAAACTCAACCTGGCTGACTTCTGCCTCCAGCACTCAGTCTTTAAGATGCAATTGAGGATCCTGAGATGAGATATAAACCTCTCTATAGTTCCTACTCTCTCTCTCTCGCTCTCTCTCTCTGCCATCAGGTTTCAAAAGCTGCTCCTGAATGAGTTCCAAGAGGTTTTCAAAGCAGCTCCATAAATCTGTCACAGAGTGAAAGCGCAGCTGTGCAACAATGGGCACTTGTATATTTTACTTTTTATGCACACATTTGAGTGGAGAGGGTACTACTAAATCTTATATACACAGAGCTAATAAAATCATTTTTTTTACTGATTAATAAACGTTTGGTTCTCTATTATAATAGTTACAGTATGTAGCATGTGCTGCATCAGCGTGGTTTAAAAACTGTATTCTTAATCATCACATACACACAGTACAATGTAGTGACATGCTATTACTGCATTTAACCCATCCTAGGTATTAGGAGTATTGGACAGCTATACATACAGCATCCGGGGAGCCACTGGGGGTTCAGTGTCTTTATCTGGCAACCATTTTACATCCGGACCACAAGACACCCACATTTATTGATGTGTCTTCATAGTTCTGTACAATAATATGTTTTATCGCACAAAAGAACACAAGCAATACTTTGATGGTTATGTCATTTGTTGTTTGGTTTCGGGGGGTAGGATTGAACGTCTGCTGTTTGAGTTATTTGACATGTTTGGTTGATAAACTAAAATCATTGGATGATTAACAGAGTCAGATATTTAACTTCAAATGATGTTAAGATGTATATGTGGCTTTGGATGTGGAGATAGGAAATATGGTGACTATGTAGTGTATGAATCATCTATTGGTAACATGTGAAGATTAGGTTTCTCCAGACCAGTCTGTATCAATTAAACCTAAAAATGTAAAAGTTTCAGAGAGCTTTGAGTTAAAAAAGTCCCCACCAGCTGTCTTAAGGAGCCCACGACAAGTCTAATATGCAACAAAAATAAATAGAATAATTGCATGGTTTGACAGCAAAATAGCTGAAAACTGAGCACCATCTCATCAATAGAGATGCAAATTCCCACAGAAAAATCAGCAGGAGACAGACAAGCTCGGACAAAAAATATTTTAATTTTCATGGTTGTCAGAACTGTGCAGTGAAAAGCATTCAGTTGTGTTGATGAGCAGGCAGCATGCCACAAAACACTGAACTTTAAAGCTGTAGTCACACTGAAAAGACATTTTATTTTTACCAACATTTTGTAATGATAAATCATATGTTGGCAATGCATGCCAAACATAAAAACAACAAATACATTTTGTAGCGTTTCTGTTGGCGATAACACCACGGCAGCCTTTAGAGGACCATACTACCGTTGTCGCCTGTAGCTGTGTTATGAATACCGTTTTAAATGGCTGTTGATCCATGCCTTAACAATAAACCTCTTTATTGCCACTTGTGAGCAGTGAGACAATCTGTAAACACAACATTGACATATTTTCACTTTATAAAACTGACAAGGGGAACATGTTAGCAAAAGTTGCACATTTGCTCTTCCAGCAGACAATAAGCAACATGCTGTAAGCTAAATGCTCCACTAAGTTAACCAGCTAATTACCACAAATCCTACAAATCATACAAGGACATGGGTCATTTATTCCTACCCTCTAATATGACCCACAGGAGCGTATTCTGTCCTCATATCCAAACCAGAAACATAATGGTCACAACGTAAAACTCAATGGTTACAGTTTTAAACGTACAATGGTAAAGCTGTGAAATGGTTGCAGTTTGGTTATGTTTAGGCACCAAAGCTATTAAGTTTAGAAAAACATGGTTTCAAATCAGACGTTACTTAAGTTCTGGTACTACACTGCAGTTTACTTAATAAAAACTTAATTTTCAAATGGGACACAAACCCCAGTCTCTTGGGTTAACGTCCTGTGCTTGTTTATCCTATCCACCATCCAGACAGCTCGCTAGACTATCTGTCCAATCTGAGTTTTCTCTTGCACAAATATTATTATAACAGCGGCTATGTGCGGAGCTTAACGCCGGCCATTATGTTGGTGACTGGTTTAAAGAAATGCCAATAAACCAGAGAACTCGGCGCTCTTAGGCCGGCTACATACTGGATGCGTTAGGTCCGAGCCTACACACTGTAGATGTTTGTCATTTTGACACAAATACATGTTGATGTTTGCTAGGTTTAGATATCAATGCAGATATAAATGTAATTAAAAAAATTACAATTTTAAATTGATTTTTGGGACGGTCTAATATCAGGTAGGCTTACAATATAGGCTTTTTACAGCTACACAAAGTTGTTAATGTTATTAATATAAACAGGTAGCCCACTTACCCATTTTTCAGAGTTTGAATCTGTCAGCTAGTCTGGCTAGTCCACGCAGCATTCCGGGATAGGAGAAAAACGTGCTCTGGTTTATTGGCATTTCTTTAAACTAGTCGCCAACGTCATGGCCGGCTTTAAGCTCCGCACGGAGCCGCTGTTAAATATGATAGAGAACTCAGATTGGACAGATAGTCTAGCTAGCTGTCTGGATTTACCCTGCAGAGATCTGAGGACCAGGTAACCATAGTCCTCAGAAATCCACCGCAGATTAAAATTCCAACACAAAGAAAGCGGAAGGTAGCGGACATCAGTGAATATACACGCATCTGGCGGGATTTCCGGCAGCACCGGAGCAATCCCGGAAGTGGAACGTCAAGGATATAGACTAGCCTAACAACAGTGACCGTTCAGCTCAGTCAATGTAGTTATTTCATATATAACTCAATGATATACACTATATTATGACACTTTGCATGAATATTATTGCGGTTTTTCACATACTATAAATAGGATTTCATGGTGTATTTTATTAGGTAAAGTAGGTATAATATTGCAGAATTTCTAAAATGGGTTCTTTGGAGTACTGCAGGGGGTATATATGAGATTTTTTTTTTAAATGTTAATTAAAAAATATTGAGTTTATATTGAGTCATATAAAATGCATAATTCCTAAAATAATTATACACCATAGTAATGACTTTTTATTTTTATTGACTCTAAAAATTTAATATGTAGCTAATAAGTGTTTTTCAGTATTTCAGTATTGTTATGTATTAAATCAAACATTGATTTGACGCTCGCTTGTTTCTACCAATAATGTTCATGCTAGTCAGGAGGACCTTGGATGAACAAATATACATAGGAAGGGGGGGATAAGTAATGAAAAAAGTTTAAAAATCAATGTAATATTGGGTGTATATTTGCATTTATTGCTAAAGTTAACCGATATATTCAAAGATGTTTTAATTGATCCTATGTTCCATCATATTTTACTGATACTTTGTTCCATATCTTTAGTAAACCAACTTTACACTGCAGGTAACATGCATGCATCTTATTTTGAAAAGCAAATCCATGTGGCCAAGATCGCATAATGAATGAATTAAAAAGCTGTGTTATGTCAGAGTCATCCAGCTGCAGGTCCAGAATTCTGTGCACAACATATAGCACAGACGCAAATTTTAATACTCCAAAGACAAACCTTCAGTGTTAAAGCAACAGGTTAAGCTCCTTATTTACAACCTTTATGTGTATTAAATAAAGGTTCAGATTCATTAGGATGTAGCGCTTCCTGACCTGCAGCATGCAACATCCCAACTGTCTCTTCAGTTATAAATCTTCATCTTATAATTCTTCTTTCTAGGCATTACACTACAAATTATTTGGTTCTTACCAAGAAAATAAAATAGATTTAGAAGTGTTAGATCATTTATCTTGTTTTAAGAGTTAATTTATTATTATATATGTTTACACTATAATCTTAAATCAAGCAAACTTGTCAAGTGAAATTATCTTGCTGAATGGACAGAATATTTCACTTGTTTTGAGTACCTTCTTCCTCAGATTTAGTGTTTTTATCTTGTTTTTAGACACCACTTTTTTGCAGTGTAGCTTTGGATTTAATCAACTTTTTGTCAACTCCCAGAATTTTAAGAAGCATATTATATTTTCCCATTCAAGCATCTCTTTTTTTCTTAACAACAAACAGAGGAATGCCATCAGGACTTTTGCTTTCTTTCTTTTCATCACTTTCATTTGCTATCAGAGCAGTACGTATGAATAGCTCCACACCATCATAACCCTGTGCTTTATCTATCAGTAGCTCTGTGCATGCCATTTAAAAGTCAATTACTGTTCCCTCCAGTGTTGACAAATGGGAACAGTGAACTCCAAAGAAGGACATCTAATCTCTCACCTCACACTTGAGGTTTCTGCCAACACGTCTAGTACCGGTTCCTGCATACCTCAAATTCCGCAGACCTCAAAAGCCTCAGATGTGTTTACCTCGGACCATTTTCTTGGCTAAATATTACCTCAATGTGGTTAACTTAACTGTGCTTTAAGTGACAAAAATTTAAATAGGCACTTCCAGACACCTGCATATGCTTCAGAAGGACCTCCTCTGTAATGGAACCTTGTGGTTGACTGCATAAAGAGTATTTTTCTGGATTTTTAGATGGCAAATAAAGACAGCTTGTCCTTGCAGACCTACTCAGTATATCTGTGTGTGTGTGTGTGTGTGTGTGTGTGTGTGTGTGTGTGTGTGCGTGTTTTCTTCTTATTCTCTGTAGCGTGAGAGCGTTTAGTGAGTTTTTGAAGAGCTCATTCATCCCTTCCTGTGGCGACTAAGCCCATTCCTTACAAACTGAAAAGAAACACTGAATGTGGTTGGAGAATGTTCAAGTGTTTATACCCCCCCCCCTCCGTCCTACAGTTCTTACAGCTAAATCTATTTCCAAAGCTTATGTAAGCCAAGCCGCGGCCACTGTGCCAAGTCCTATCGAAGCCGTGGGGGTGTCCCATCTGTGAATAAAATTTCAGAGAGGAGATGGTGAATATGTTTGACCTTTTGTAAGGCACACGGTGAAGGCCTGCCTCCTGAGCTCTCCAGGGCATTAACCTTATCTCAGAGTCACATAATAGCCTTTTGACTGCTGCCCGTCTCTATTCTGTGGCTTTAAGTTTAATAGCTGCTGATGTCTTTTTCTCTTGGACAACTCTTGGTACAGAATGGCATTAACACCATCAGGTTTAGGGGTTCATTTCCTATTGGGGGACGCCAATGCTGCCACATTAGTGCATTCATAATGTGTGAGAATGGGCTAAAATCAGCCCCATTTTACTTGTTGTACTACTAATTAATGTGCTTCAATTTTAAGGAATAACATTTATTTCAACATAGATGGCACATTGTTCCCTTTACAAAAGACAAGATGAGTTCTTAAGAAATAAAACACACTCTTTCTGAATTCAATACACTTAGGGGTTTTGCTGATATTACCTTGCTTGCTGGGATGATCATGGATATATTATAAGAACTGCATACCGGATTCAAAGGTTACATCATTTTAAGCATTGCTTTTTGCACATTTCCATCTTTCTGCCAGTGCCACATTGTGTGAGCGAGTTGCATGTTTTTACCAGTGTTTTGACTCATACTGGATGTGCTCGATGTTCTCTGGTCTATCTACCTTTTCATCCAAGTCATCTCCTCTTCTGACAGTTCCTTGGCTGCTCCTTGTGTAATTTTATCCGCTCTTTAACATAAGAAAGTACCACTTTATCATAATATGTATTTATCTGTAATTGTGTTATAATAGAATATAAACCTCAGAACTGGTTTGAGTCAATTTAGTTTGCCTTGGGGCTACAGAACCATTTTACCAGACAAATACATAGATATCCCATAATTGCCTCATCTTGCCCACAGGCTCATCTTGGCTCCACTACAACAAAATGACTTTGAGTAAAGTTTCACTTGGGATTTAATACTGAAGAGGATATGTCACTTCTTAGGCAGAGACACATGCACATACTATACCTGTATCCCCCCATAGGATTAAATATCAGAGTTCTAATGTTGCATCATTAAGCCTCAACGTGAAGCCTGGCAGTGCAGACTTACTGTATTGTTTGCACCTTTTTTATCACACTTCTGCTTTTCTCAGTGTAAAGGCGCACCAACACGATTATTGGTCGGTGACTCGAGTCTGTTCGGTGTGTCCCGTGCCGACGTCAGTCGGAGGAGCCGTCGGCCTTCATTTGGACCAAGTTGACATGTTGAATCGGAAGGCGGCCAGTCGGACTCAATGTCTAATCTGATTGGTGGAGTGCTTTTCCTGAAATGACGAGGGGTAGGAGTGTGACTTCTTAAACTGACCTTTGTCCATCTGAAATATTTCTTGCTTAAATTGTTTTCAGAAACGTGTTTTGGTGAACTATTTTTGTAAAATATGAACTTGTATTCCGAAGGAGTCGCCATAATGGTCTGGCTTTGAAGTTCCGGAGAAGCCAGACCCACGTGATCGTCCAATACAGATTATCGCCACCCACTGTTGTGGAGACGTATTACGTCTCGCGCATGTTCAAGTCGGCGTTGCTGTGCTGGGTTCCGAGGCACTTTTTTGACCAACAGTCAGTCTGACTGCCTTTCCTGCCAAAGGTCGGCCGTTGGATGGTGTGTCAGAGCCTTTAAAATACACATCAACACCTTAATCCCCAAAAATGTTTTAACCCCAGAAAAGTAAATGAAAGGGAAGCCTCTCTGCCATGAATCACGGGGAAAAAAACATGTGATTTTGTTCAAGATACATTCTCGATACCTTAAATTGTATGTGGAAAGTGCCGATTCATTTTTAGTTGTAACAACCCTCATTTCTGACCTACATGCTCAAACATACAGAAGCTCTGGCCAAAGAATAACTGGTGTATTTGAAGAAGTATTCTCCCTGTTTCAAAAGTTATAAAGCCCTGGAAAAGTAACACTGGCTTTCTTTGTCATAATCATACACATAAATTAAACTGACTTCATGTGTTTTTTCCCGAAACGCTCAATACTACCGCATTGCTAATGATCAATAATGAGTTGACATTATTGGACGAGCTGATCTGTCGTCTGTGAATCTCATGTTGAATCTTAATGGGCTGCTTTCTGCTGCTGTGGGTCCATGCAGAAGAGAATCCTCCGGAGACCAGCGCTCCAGCTGAGGCCCGGCACATCTGGCATGGATCGGTGCATGTGAACATGTTTCAAGAAATATATGGTCTTTGTGCTACAGCAGCCTTTAAAATGATAATTCACCACACCATTACCTCCTAAATGGATCACTAGAGAAAGTGCAGTTAAATCAATTTCAACAACAGCCACTGTCTTTTAAATCTTAAAATGTCTAACACACTTGAAATGATTTCTTCGTGTGCTGGATTATAGAGCAAGGGATTTACTGGGACATATATTTAAATTGAATGGCCCTATATAGTGCCGATAAAAGGCATTCACTCGGATTGCCTTCATTATTTACCGACTATGAATCACATTTGATGTGATTAGGACTTTTATACAATGATCAAGAAAGAATAAGACTCGGCAAAGTGAAAGTAAATGCCATCATTTGGAGTATTTGGGTATAGAAAGTTGTGTGTCACACAACAGGAACAAGCTTTGGTATGGTGAGCTTCTCAAGATAAAGAGAGGAACCCAAAAGCAGACTAGGACAATGTAAGTAGAATGAACAAGGTGAGTATTTATTTGGATTTTGTATGTGAAAACAGGTGAGTCCAGATGGTGGAGCAGTGGGTGGAAGTTAGTGAAGATCCAATAATGCTGGTGAAGCAGACAGCCAGGCGGCTGCGTGGGGAATATCCCAGGTGACAGAAACTGCAGACAGAAGAACAAGAGGTGGATTAGCAACAGGCACAAAAGCACAAGCAGCAGAGCAAACTTTTCCAATACTGACCAGCTGATACACTGGCAAATATACTGGTAAGGCTAATGATCAGGTAATGGATGTCAGTACATGGCTTAATGGATGGATCGCCTTGCTTCGTCGCCAGGCAATTCATTGAAAACACAGACTCAAAAATGGAAAACAGGAACTCAGGCAGAAAACGAACTCAGGAGGATTCATGATACCGATGACCCATCCACACAAGTTTAAATATAGTAAATATAGTATAGCATCGAGCTAGCCTCTGTTTTGTATACTTTGAACATCAACAAGTGGCATCACCCAACATTGCTTTGTGGTACACTTTGCAATGAGTCAGAAGCTCAGCTGTCACACCCACAGATATGTTCAGCATGCGTACAGTTGATGCATATGTTGCTAGGTAGCTTACAGCGAATGTATTTACAGTCCATAGGGGGCAGTCATTAACACAATCACTCAATCAAAGAGGTTTCTTGTCAATCAATCACAGTTTTTAGCAGTGTCGTAGATTAACCCTAGTCTGCAAAATACTTTGGGGACAAACAGTTGCTATACAACATTTCCTATATGTTTTACCCCCTAACTTTAATTTGAGTATTCATTTGAGTATTTGTTTTTCTCACCTCATACTTTCAAGTTATTTTTATTCCTCCTCTTTAGAGCTCACTTAATGTTCTTCTCCCCTCTTTTGTTCATCTGGGCTGATGATGCATTATGGAGGAGCAGTTCATCCAAGAAATGTACATCAATGATTCATCTTAACCTAACCGCTGTACATCACAGCTACAAGCGTGGAAAATAAATTCCTTAACAAAACAGAAGTGATATAAGATGCCAAAGTGATTCAGTCAGATATGTCACACCAGAAGTACACAGCTCTAACATTTTCCTAGATATTTTACATTATATAACCATTTGACACTTTACTGTTGGCTGCTTGCATAATGGAAATCTAGGAAGTGTAACTTTTGTGACTTCATCAATGTATTGAAGAAGGAATCAGTGTGTCCCAGATGGCTCAGACTAACAGCAGCCTGTAGAATGCCTGGTTGTTGAAATCATGCTAGATCCACAATGACGCACCAGAATTGGCTCAAATAATATTAGGGGGCAACGTTAGGCCAAAGTTTGACCCCATTGAATAGCTCCTGCATTGCATTATATGACGTGTGTGTGTGTGTGTGTGTGTGTGTGTGTGTGTGTGTGTGTGTGTGTGTGTGTGTGTGTGTGTGTGTGTGTGTGCGTGCTCTAGCGCACACCACCGATGATGTCCCCTTACCCGACTTAGCGGCTTCAGAGACACCGCAGGCTGAGGTGCTGGTGCCGATGGGACACGTGCAGTAGTTTGAATGCACATAATTGTTATAAAAGTCTGCTGCTGAAAAGCATTAGCTCAGCTGTAGCTTCGCTCCAAGATGGCTGACACTTGACTCGCTTCAGCTTGCTTCGGGTCCAACCCCCTATGGGTGGGTTGAAAACATGTGGAACATGCTGTCTTGAAGTTCAATACCTAAGGGCAAAAATGCCTCCGATGATTAAAAATGACAATATTTGCGTCATCAGAGGTGTTTTTCCAGACAAACAATACAGAGATCTCTTGTCTCAGGGGGATATGATGGAGGGAAGCACTGCCATTCGAAAATACTACCGGGTTTCTACTGATACAGGGCTTAATGCTATTTGGTGCAGTATCCCTTTAAAAAGTGCATCACCCTTTTCAACTTTGTTTTTGACATTGTTAATTTCTCTTTGGCTTTCCTGAAGCGGGAAAACATGACTGAGTTGTTTTGGGGGGGGTTCTTCTTCTTTACTCAACTTCCACTGTCTTCCATCGTCACCTAATTCAACCTGGTGAGAAACATTCAGAGTGAGAGAGAGACAGAGGCTGTTAATTTGTCTCATCAATAATGAATTATTGTCAATTTTCTTTATTAAACCATTGAAGTATATCAGGACATGATAGTTAGGACAAAAAATACACATGTGAATTATATCCACTGCTGCCTGAGTGCATAGCTCCAGTATGGGTGTTAAATGTCAGACTGTGACCAGTGGCTTCACGCCAGGTGAGATTTTCACACGTCTAACAAGGCAACAGGACGAGGCGTGTATTGGACAAACTGCTTTTCTCTCGTCAGATTGATGAAGTGTCACACCTTCTACAAACCTAATTCTCATCTCAGCACCACTACCCAACGGTCCTTTCTTACTTAATATTTCTGAATCAGACATTTCACGTGGCAAACATTAAAAGTACAAACTTTTTGGGGGTAAAAGAGTGAGTAGAATTTATCTTACCTGATTTAACCTGTGACTTGTGACAGAAAGTTGTGAGGCCTTCTTTGTCATAAATCATAACTTTGGCTCAGATCTGGTTCTTAGGTAAAGAAAAAATAATAATGCAGAACAAGCTAATAAAAAAGTGACTCCAGCAAGCTCCCCTCTCTTTCTGCATTAGTTTTTTTTTATTTCATTTGTCTTCAGCAAGCACAATTTTCCTCAAATCAATATCCTACTGGAGCGCCTTGTCTTTTCACTTATAGCAAATTATTTGTCTGGTACAGTGTTTTTTTTATATTATATTCATTGGGAAGAGCATATACCACTCAAACTGTCAGGGGTTAAAATCTCCTGAACATCTCCTCATAATAAAATGTTTGCAGATCATTTACCTTGTCATAGTATATAGAAATGGGGGGGGGTGGGGTTCAAGAACAAAACATGGTAATAGTGGTTCAGAGCGCATCAATCAAAAATCCTCCAATCCACCATAGATTTTCAGTTTGTATGTTATTCCAGTTTGCTGTTGAAGAACTTGACTGGCCACTGGGGTGGGTCTAGAGGGGTCCAATCCATTGGGCCAGAGTGCTGTCAATCTGACAAACTTGATCATAGAGATGGGGGGGGGGGATTTAAGAAAAAAAACATGGTAATAGTGGTTTGGACACCATCAATCAAAAATCCTCCATAGGGTTTCAGTGTGGTTGAGACAGGCCAATATAATTAGCTGACTTTTCTGATTGTCATTTTCCTACGCTCATTTATTCATGTTTTCCTTTTTTTGTTACGCAGCTGTTCATCACTGTCTACCTGTGTATCTATGTTGCTGACAGTGTCACTTCATACTGATTATCCCTCCTATAAAAAACCTGCCCTAATTGTCTAAACTGACAGATTTATTACCTTGAACGGAGATGCTCTGAAGTGTCCATGAGCAAGACGCTGAATTATATGACCTGTGAAGAGGACCAAGAGAAAAGAAACATGGAAGAATAATGTATTCTCCTGAAACCATTTATGATTTTGGTTCAGGTGTGTATCTTAAAAGCAGGGTGATACACTGCATGTTTGATAAAAACCACCACTGCCTTGCATACCACTATCACTGCCACTCTTGCTTGTCTCTGTGCTGGGTATGAAGAGCATTCGTCTTTCCTTTTATGCTTTGGCTGACTGAGTGCTCTGCCATCTGATGAAAAAGGTGAAGAGTGCTCAGTTCCACCTGCTGCCACCGACCCCCTTGTCTTAAAGTGGTTTTAAAGAAGAAGAGAAAGGACAGCAGCCCTGTCGCCTCCATCTTCAAACTTCACTGACATGTGTCACTTTAAAGTTATAGGGCCAGGTTAGTTTTTTAAGTCCATACTTACAAATTACTTACTAAGATATAGCTGAATAACTCTCATAATATTGCTACATTACTACCTTTGTTCAAGTGAAATTAAATATTAATGCTAGAGCACAAAGGGATAATTAACTGACATTTACTGACACTTAACTGATAACTGATAACTGACACTTTAAAGATATTTTTCTCTATGCAGATTTTCTATGCTGTATTCTAATAAACTCCCCCCTCCTGCCTGATTATTGCCCCCCCCTGTGCCACCTCACTTAAAAATCTTGGACCCATTCCTGGTCACATGTAGGTTTTATGTTCAGCTGTCAACATAACTTTGGCCATGTGATGTATGACCTTAGCTTATGTTTGCAGGGCAGGGGTGGCCTAAAGCTTGTGACCGGGAGGTTGTTGGTTCAGTCCCCAGACCAACAGGATAAAATCTTGGCGGGGAAAGTGAAAGAGCCGTGCTTGTCCCTCCCTCATTAACACCACTGGGGTGCCCTTGAGCAAGGCCCTTTACCCCCAACCGCTCCAGTGGAGCTGATCAGACTGTGGTTGTACTGGCCAGCTTCCAATGTAATCAGGATGTTCTTGCAAAAGAGAGGTTGCCTCTCAGGGAACCTTTCCTGGATAAATAATGGTTAAATAAAAAATGTTTCTATAAATACTTAGTAATGAATCAACATCTGGAAAGAAAAGGATCCTTGTGGTTTAAATAATGGCAGGCGTTAATTGTTAATTATCACCTTTGTTCTGTAGGTGTCACACAGCACTGGTGCAGGCTTTCACACATGTGTGATTGTGTGAACATGAGAGAAGCTGAGACAAGAGTTGCCGGTATTGATAAAGGGACGTTACTGAAAGTATCACACTTTAACTAGCAGACGATGATGCAGCACTTCTTCAATCCTGGTTACCGTTAGACTGTAGAAAGGCATTATGCACACAGCACACCATTGACAAAACTATGGGAATAAGTCTCACAGTCAGAGCTCCAGTTCCTCCCAAAGGTGATGGACGGGGTCGAGGTTATGGCTCTGTGCAGCCCTGTGAAGTTCTTCTAAAACAAAGTGGGAAAACCATTTCTAGTTCTAAGTTAGAGGCACTTTATTGTCTAAGATATCATTTTGTGCTTTACCATTTAAGGCTCCCGCAACGTAGACAGGCGTGTCCAGATGCTTTAATATTTTATTTTAACAAGAACAAAGATTGTTGGGCTGTGTGTACAGCAGTGTAAAAAAACTTCTCGGCTCTACGTTTATTGTTTCCTTATAAACGCTTGTGTTAATATCACTAAATGAAGTAAATGGTGCTGATCCTGTGCTGCCATCTAGTGGAGTCATGCAGAATTCCCTATTTTTAAATCTGATTTTACCAGATTATTCTGAATTCTACCTATTCATATTTTAGTAGCCTATAGATCCATGTCCAATTAGTGCAATTATATGCACACATGTGAACAATATAAATGTAATATATAACAATATCTCATCTCAAAGTGAGCAAATACCTGCTTTACACAAACTCCAAGGATCCAGGCCTCCCTGTGTCTATGTGCATATTTATGGCTTATATGAACTACACCTGGGGATGAAAGCCAAACAGTCTCGTCAGATATATGGGCCGCTGTGGGGCGGCCGGGGAGCCGGGCTGCAGTTTGGTTTGGCCCAAGCATGAAGCGGGAGTCATCTCCCTCCCTGTCGGCTCTCATGTGGAAGAGACATTCATCTCTGTGCAGGCAATAGGATTACAGCCTGATGAATACTGTCTCTCTGTGGTCCGATTTCTGCTGCTGACGAAATGGAGCTTTTTGATATGCAGCGCTGCTTTTATGAGATTTATTTATGTTTTTCTCTTGAAGTGGATGTGACACCTTAGAGATCTGTATTGTCCCAAAGCTAACAAACTGTTTTTCATTGTTCAATGCAAACTAATGTCCTTTCGACTTCATCTTGAAAGACATTGTCATTAGTTTTTGCTTTTATAAAAAAACTTTTGATAAAAGATTTGATTTAAATTTGTTTTAGCCAAGCTAGTACTAATCAGTTTAACCACTGATTTTAAAACTGTTCAAAAATCTTAACTTTAGCCTTTTACTCGTTCGCCCAACACTTTTGTAAACTGGAAATTTAAAATGAAACTCTTGTCACTAAACCTTTGAGTTTGAACATCTTCCTCATTAGGTCTTATGTCCGTTAACAACAAGATTGTATTACATTTAAAAATATTATCTTTCACTATGATCACTTATTAAAACTTCAAAACATAACAACCCAAAGTATTATTAAAGGTGATGTCATTTCTGGTTATTTTCAAAGTAAGCATGTATTTTTATATGATTGTTCACAATGCAATTCCAGTTCAGTTATTATGTTACATATATTTTGTTGCACTTATTTTTGCCTTTATACCATGCACATACAGTATTTAGATTTTAGATGTCAGTGAATTTGTTGTGATTAGCCTGAATCCATGCAGCAACTGTCCCAACATGACTCATCTGTTCCCAGGCAGACTCATTACAGCGGGATCAGAGGGATCCCACACCCCAATCCTTCCCCCCTGTACAGCTCCACCCTGCTGGGACTCTAAGCCCGACTGCAGGCTGAGGACACCAGGCTCATCCATACTGGGCCCTTTATCCCCTCTGAACAGCTTGAGTCCCTTAAACCTTTTAATACTGTCAAAGGAGGAAAGGAACATTAGCTCATGGGGGCCAGTTAAGTGCCTGTTTTTCCTGAAAAAGTGAGCCAAGCTGCAACATCGCACCAATCCTTGTTGAGAGATAATCGCTTTGCTTCATTGGTCCAAAAGGAAAGTCTGACAATTGATATAGACATAGACATGAAAGTACAGAGGAAATGAGGAATCAACACTGTAATGTTAAAAATCAAAACTCCGTATCCAATGCAGTATTAAATTACCATCCAGTAAAAGTTTGACTATCAGATGGCTGATGCTGTGTATTCAGTTATGTAACTGACATTAACACATATACAGGGAATACAATTTAATGCCCTGAGTTCTAAGGGCATTTTCACACATCTTCTTAAAGGGATATTTCACCGCTGGAAAGATGAATATTTAAATTGGGTCATTTATGTAGTAGAAATGTGTGTTTGTTGGATTTTTTTAGACTTTTAGACTGAAAAAAGCCAGAAATTGTATATTTTGGTTCATGTGGACAACAGTTAACAACTCCCAAAATGCACTTGCTTTGCTTCCCTACGAGTCCACTCCAAAGCCACGCCTACCGGTTACAGACATAGACAGAGGCCGTCAAGTCAACTCTAGTGTGTTTTATTGTAACTACAACCATATACACGAAACAACGTTTCACTGTGGCTCAAGTGGTATCTATTTTTACTGCTATAACCATAATCCATCTAGTGATACCAGATATTAGTCCAAACTCTGGAACACACGTCTGTACCTGTTTAAATTATTGGGCATAGCTATTTGTATGTACATATGTACGAATGTATGTTTGTTTTGTATGTTTCCTTTATATTATTTGTGGGAGTCAGTATGTCTGTATGTATTTATTTATGTGTGTGTGTGTTTTGTTTGTACCCCTCTTGTAATGTGTTACATGTACTTTTTTTATCTGGACTTCAGTCTGTAAAATAAAGATGGTATACAATTTCTTTTGTAGATTCGGGTCAACTTGTGTGTGTGTGTCATAGCAGTGTTTTGCCATTGAGAATGAGGTGGCTAACCGCTAGCAGCGCTAGCTTCTACCTAGTAGTCCTTACCTACTACCTACTGCACATGTGCAACTCCCAACAAAGATGGGATCGAAGTGAGATGCCTCACTCTGTAGCTAAAACAGAGACCTCAACACACAGGGGTGTGTAGACTTATTCTGGTACAACCTCTAAATACAGTTATGAACCTGAAAATGAGCAGAATACGGGTGCTTTATCACTACGATGGAACTACACCTGACACTTTAAAAGTCAGTGATAACCAATTTGACACAACATTCAGCAATTTCATTGGCGGGAGTCTGGCACAACCAGCTCTGATTGGCCAAAACTATGTTTCTGTTAACCCTTTCCTTGACGGGGTTGCAGGTGCAAAGCATCGACTACAGCCACTCAGGTTATTAAACCTGTTTCAAGCCCTTTGAGCCTGGAATTGTTTGTCCTCTGTCACTGACAGACATGTTCGCAAACTCTAACTTGAAACACTAAAATAGTTTTGTTTTTTAATTTAAAACAAATTGTTTTTATTATTATAATTTTTAGGGGGACTGAGATGAAATTTAGGGGGGCTTGAGCCCCTCTAAATAGGGTCTAAAATTGCCAATGTGCATGAGTAATAAAGGTGAGTATACATCAGGGGGAAAGCTTGCTTTGAGGGTGCGACACTGATTTAAATCGAAGCCTCTTTATTTAGTGTAATTATCTCCCAGTAAACGCATCAAGAGGTGTCATTTTCAACATTTTCAAATTAAGAAGGTTTAACTTGCCAAACATGAACTCTCACGTGTGCCTCTGACTTTGTTATTCACATTTTCAAACACACTTCTGTCTTTCTTAGTTTTCACAAACATTTTAACACCAAAATCTTCTCCTTTTGCTGCTGAGATGAACAGAGATGTAAACCGAGCTGAAATAATATGGTCACCGCTGGAAACCAAGCCCATCTACTGCATTTTATGGCCTGCCCTCAAGCAAAGTCACCCTAACCATCCCATCAGTCACATTAGTGTTGTCTGTTGACTTTGTTTGTTTCCTGCTAATTGTTGGCGGACTCCAGCCTGTGTAAACATCATTATTCTGCAGGGGTTCCGTCTCATCTGACTATTCATGAGCGAGAGCCAAGATGAGGCTTTTTTGCTGATAGATGCCCCACTGTGGAAGTGCGTGCATGCAAGTTTGTGTTTCCATGGTCAATTTTATGTGCATAAATATTTAATTTAGCAAAGAACTTTTCTGTTGCTAGCACCTTGTAATGAAATCTGACTGGAATGGAATTTGAAATTGGGATTTGTTGATTTTTGAGCAATACTTTTTTAGTTGTGTAATTTAGATTTGTATTGCATTGATTTTTTTTTGTACATTGGTTGTTCATTTGGCTCAGTGGTTTGTGTGGAGATAGTATTTTCGCCAATTTGTCTTTACTTGGCGCATTTAATTTTAACACTCAGCCTAGTGTTATACAGTATGATTAGTATTATATGATCACTCAGTTTAACTTTTCACAATTATGGTTACAAAGATGGCTACACTAACAGCCAGACAGCAACCTGTTACGCAACACAAGAGCCAAAGACTTTGAACAACAACATGCCTACATCAAATGCTCTGCTAAGGTCTCCTTCTAATCCGACTTACAAACATGAAAGCATGCCTTGTATTGAGCCTTAGCTTGTTGAAAGAGCAACCAAATAGACTTTAACCGTGGAAAAGTGAACTGTTAACGTCAGTTTGCAGGCAAGTATATTAAACATTAAAAGTCACTCTGGTCTGATTAGATGCTGGAGTGGTCCTTACTCTTCAATACCACCACTAGCCCCACACTGGTTGCACATGGCTGGTGCACTACAGCAAGTTAGTTTGTCCCATAGACGGTTAATGTCCCCTATTCCCCTGCTGAGGCTCAGCCTGTCAGCTGCTGTTAATCAAACAGACACCAACACACCCCTCCAACCGGCTGAGATGAAAATATGAGCACTTCTGATTTTAGAAGACAACCTTTTAGCATTTGGACTTTTAGACTATGTTTAACCGTGGGCGGCTATTTTCATAAACAGACGTTTCAACCTCTCTGGTTTCAAAAATAACATCGTACACAGCTGTCAGTTTTCAGAAAAGTGTTCGTTTACACGTACCCGTGTATACGTATATGCCGTCAATGGCTTCAAGAGCATGCCAAACGTGTAGGTGGCAGTGTAACAAGAAGTTCAACCCACGTTAGCCAATTAGAATCCCGAAAATAGCAACGAGTCACTCCCTGTCTCTTCTCTTCCTCGGCTGCTTAAACGTCCAGTTGTCTCAGTTTACATGCAAACGTGAAAACAAAGATTTTAAAAATCTCCACTCTGGCCAGAGTTTTTTGAAAGACTCGTTTTCAGAGGTGAGTTCTCAGTTTGAGTGTAAACAAAGGGCACATATGAAATTAAATGTCTCCATTTTTCAAAATAACCATGCACGTGTTAACAGGTCCTTGGACATCAGATGCTGGTGTTGATCACAGTCAGGCATACCAAATACATGTTGAGCACAGCAACTATGGTAGCTAATGTGATAATTTTAGTTATTTTTAGAAGAAGAGAGTGTTCAGATGTTCAAACAAATAATTAAGGCGCTCTTCGGAAGGGAACACAAAAGTTCAAAACAGAAGAAAAGTCTGAGGCACTCTTCTGGCAAAAAGTTAAAAATCCTTTTTTTGGATGGCTACTTCATGTTGGAATTACTAGTCCATGTTAAAATTGAGCCCACGTTTTTCAGGGTGTAGCTCTTTTACCTTTTAGTAGATACAAGCAAGGAGCAAGTAAACTAAATGCAAAGTAAGACCACCAGATGGCTCTGCAAGACATGCAGAAGAAAGAAAAAGATTATATGAAAAAATTATTATAAAAAACAACACAAAAAATGGGTGTTTTATAACAATGTTCCAGCATTTTTGGCAACAGTAGCAGACCACATGTATAAGACCAACTACAAAAAAAAAAAGACTGTAATCAAATCCTCATTCATTCCAGAGTGAGTTGTGGCCTGCGTTTGGAATTTAAAAGGTTGCTCTCTGCAATAATCATTTCAGTGATCACCACCTGAATGTTCTTTTTGAAAGTTTCTGGGCCTTCAACCATAAGGCCATCCAGATTACTGGTATGTTCTTTGTGCTTTGCATTTGTTACCAGTAAGTTTACTTGCTCGTGAATTAGTTGTTTGCAGTAATCATTTGTTTGCATTCTTTTTGTATGTACTAAACATGAAACTGTGTTTCTTTTTGGATAATTCCAGTTAGTGACTGAATGCCCCCAGTTGGCTCTACATTCAACATACTTTCTTAGATCTTAAACTCTCGGCTGCAACCCGAGACGCCATATGGCTACATGGTGTCTCAGGTCACATATTGAACAGACTGCATAGCTTCTCTCAATATCTAGAACTGTCTTGAGCAGAGAGTAAGTGAGAGCTGAGGGCAGAGTTTCACAAAGATAGAGACATGGTGTTTGACTCAGATAAATTGCTCCATCGAAGAGGACTGACAATGAAATCCCATTTCTAGGATCAAAAGTCAGTTCATTCCACATCAGCAGGAGCTGTGTTTCCATCAGTACAGCTTGATTACCAATCCACTTCAACTGCAATGTGAGAAACAGACATGTGTTTGGGCTCTGCACATCCCAGATGAGTTTACTTTGGGGGAAAGGTCCCACTCTTACCAAATTGTCCGCATGTAATGGGTAGACCAAAAATATGAGAGTAGTCATCAAATTGGCTTGTAACCAGCCTCTACTATTCCTGCTATTAATAATAAAAGATTGGCTGATAATATATGTTTCCACATTCACTTCTTTGTTTCTGTGTTCAACCGTGATGCCCCCGCAACCACAAAAATAACAATAAAAAGTTTGCTGCTACTCCCTTAGCGAACTTGAGCATGGCATGGTAAACTTGGTGAAACCCTCCTGTTGTCTTTGGGTCATATTTGACCCCTTTAAAAAATGTCTATATCTGAAATATGGGTTTATTTTTAACCAAATTACCACAACAAATGGATTGGATTCCATACAACCCTCTTTGCAAATACAATTGATCACTTTATTCCTGACAACACTAATCTGTTCGTTCCTCTGATCTTAACTATTAGTCAAAATAATTCATAAATTCTGCTTTTTTAACTCAAATATTAGGTATATTGCTATATAAATAATGGTTATTGACCATGAATTCCAAAAAGTACTGTAAAACTAGTGGTAGTAAGGTGGTGTTAGTGAAAACTAAAAAAAAAGTATTTTCAGTGTTTGACCCGGGAGGACAACACAAGGGTTATAAAAAATGAAACGTGGTTCATGATTCTGTTTTTTTATTAACCGAAGAAAAACTAATAAAGCACATGCAGCGAGTTTTAAAAGTGAGGCTGTCGCATAGTTCATAGATTAATGATACTGCCGCAGCAGTGGTTCTGACTTGTTGACACTACTTGAGAGTGGCAGCCTCCAAGTGATGTCAGTCAAATCACATGTACAACAGGGAGATGACATCAGTGATTAGGTAATAGCCAGTTAGATTCTCCATTGGTTACGGTGTATTGGACTACATTTACCAAGGGACCCAGCCTGCAGCTTTCTCACACTGTTAACATATGCTCTGTATGTGTTCGGGTACATCCACACAAAAACATGAACAATATACTGCATACAAGCAAACACTTGATGCACATTAATACTTGCAGACAGAAGGCACACACCACCCTGACACACTTTATATTCCACCCTGACATCTCTGGTAACTGGACACCTGCTCTCTCCTGATCTGTCTGACAGGCAGCAGCAGAGAGTCCAGATCCAGGCCCAGCTTTTCCTAATTGGATTTGTGAGGCATCCTGCCGCAGGCATCTAATAGCCTCTTGTAAGCCTCCCCGGGCCTGTTGTGGACCACTTCCTCCCCGCGCTGAGAATGAGGGACCTCCTGAAATGCATTTTTTGGCTGCGCACCCTGATTCCTCAGAGCTAGTAGGCACTTGTAGATTCTGAGGGGTTTTGACAACAATGTCAGAACAAACAGAACATATGGTAGAGAAAAAAAGGGGAAAAGAGGTACAAGGTTGTAGCGTTTGGAAGGTTGAGCCACAATCAGCTGATGGTGGTTTTTAAATTTTGCAATTGTACCTCAGTCGCTCCAGGATATTTCTTTAACTGACTTCCTGTTCAAACCATTGCTTAACTTTCTTACACACATCAGGAGTCCTTTAGAGGCCACAGTGGGATTTATTTTTTTAAATGTTTTGCTGGTTTGGCTCATTGGGCTAACATGTTAGCTTGTCTGATTTTCTGATTTCTCCTGATTCTTGTCACATCAGACTTTGCTGTAGCAATGTTGCTGCGTTCCCAGATCTCACACACTGTAGTTAAAGGACAGATCCAGTCGATTTCAACATGTAGCTCTGTTTTTATTTATTTTTTTAATTTGCAGCACTGTCACTAGCGAGGTAAATCAAAACAATCGGTGCTGTTTACACCGAGTTATCCTCCTGCTAGATTGTGCACCCAACAGGCTAAAACAGGGCAAGTTTTAAAGGTGTTTTTATCCTCTAAACATGCTCAAAATGTCATTAGCAGTGCCTAGCCATGTGCAGTTATTTCTTTCGAGTGAACACAGTGAATTTGACTGCAGTAGATGTGACAGAAAGACATAAAAGTTCAACCGTACCTCTGTTTATTTCTTGTTTTCCGGTGAAGTCCACAGCAGTCAATTGTCACAGCTTTTATGCCTTTCTGTCACATCTAATGCAGTCATATTCACAGTGTTCACTGGGAAGGACTAACTGCATATGGCTAGGCAATGGTAATGACATTTTGAGCATGTTTAGGGGCTAAAAACACCTTTAAAACTTGCCCTGTTTAAGCCTTTTTAAGCATGTTGGGTGCAAAAATCTAGCAGGAGGATAACACGGTGTAGACAGCACCAATTGTTTTCATTTGTTTCGCTACTGACAGCACTACAAAAAAAAAAAAAAACAGAGCTACATGTTGAAATTGACCGGAATTCTCCTTTAACAGTGGATAAGTTACGAAATATAAGGAAAAAGGTTTAATTAGTCCAAAAATCTACTATAATACTACATTTTTCAGGTTAAAAGTCTGACAACAGTAAGGTTGGAAAGATGCCACTTCACCTCCTGGGCACTGCCAGTTGCTCTTGAGCAAGGCACCGTACCCCCCCCCCCGCTTGTTGGTGCATGTATAGGTCCTGAGCATGTGTGTGTATTTCAGGCCTGTGTGTGATTACTAACAAAGTGTGTACACAGAGTGTAAATTGTAAACTGGGGATTAATAAAAATTAATTAAATGACCTTTGGTTGTTAACTGATTTAATTTAAGTAGCATGCATCAGGTCTTATGCTGATGCATCCCGATAAACCACTAGAGGGTTGTGAAGGCCAGACCATCTAGATCTTTGAAGTTTTACTATGAATTAGTAAATATATATTTAAATCGGAGTAGTTTTAAGTCTTTGTTCTCCCAAACATTTCACACACAAATTCTGTTTGATTGCAGTCATGGTTTTCTTCTGTGAGTCATTGGCCTAATAACTGAATCCACTGATGCTGATTTTGATTTAAATTTTAATGTTGTAGGATTTCAACAGGCATTTTTCTATTGAAGTCCAAGTTAAAGAGGGAAAAAAGAGAAAAGGAAGTTTTTTCCTCGCTGCCATCACACCAAATGAAATTCCTTTTGGGGGAATTGTTGGGTCTCTGAAATTATAGAGTGGTCTAGACCTACTCTTTGTGAAAAGTGTCTTATGCTAGGATTTGACACTATAGATCAAATTGAATTCAATTTTACTGATGTAAATGAATAAAATGCTACTTATAAGCCTCCACCGACAATATGCGTGCAGTATTAATAGGAACAGCATATGTTCATCCTTAAGTCGTGAAGTCTGCCTTTACCACAGTCCGACAGGAAAGTCTTGTGTTACATACAATACAAATTGGCCTAGGAATATTACACTGAGTCAGGGAGAGAGCTTATCAGAAATAACGGTCCTTCTAGAAAAATAATTGAAGAAGAGAAGAAGATGGACTGGTGGTGAGTTGGTCTATCCATTCCAGAAGAGAAAAAGAAGTAGGAGATCAGTGTTGAGTGATTAAAATAACAACAGTGGGCTGACAAGTGTAACTCCATTTTTCAGCCGCCTGCCACCAAAACGTTTGATCTAGCTCTATTTTTTTCATGTCAACAACTATGTGTGTGTGCGTGTGTGTGGGAGAGGCCTGTCCTCCCCCACGTGAGGTGGTGCGGGAAGTAGGGAGGAAGGGGAGGGAAGCTCTTGTATTAATGGCTGCGGTTAACCTGAAAGGGTCAAACCCATTGGAGCTGTTGATGGATCTGTTCTGTAGGAGCTTTCTCTCTCTCTGTATCATACACACAAACACACACACACACACATATGTGGGCAGGCCCGGTTGCAGTCTTCTGTTGTGGAGTCGCAGAGAGATGTAGATGACGTGTAGGAGAGGCCAGCAGGGACGCAGAGATGGTGGGAAAAGACATGACAGATACAAAAAGAGCATGTTGGAGTTTTAGTTCCAGGCATGTTTATAAGAGGCTAGGCTTGTATTGCCGGACCTATTCTCCATAGTGCTGTGAAGTAAGGTCTGGCTACACAACAGATACATTCTAGGATAGGAGAGGGAAAAAATGCTCTGGGTTGTTCGCATTCCTTAAAGGTCTCATGACATGGTGCTTTTTGGATGCTTTTATATAGGCCTTAGTGGTCCCCTAATACTGTATCTCAAGTCTCTTTCCCAATATTCAGCCGAATCCAGTCCCACAATGAGCTTTCCTTAGGACGTGCCATTTCTATGTCTGTAGCTTTGGGTGGGGGGGGGGGGGGCTCTGGCCTTGACCAACTGCCACTTTGCTTGTTTGAAAGCCATGATGTCTCTCTCTCATGGGTGGGCCAAATTCTCTGGGCCGGCAAAGCAGAGAAAGGGGGAGGTAACCTTGCTCCTTATGACCTCATAAGGAGCAAGATTCCAGATCGGCCCATCTGAGCTTTAATTTTCTGAAAGGCAGAGCAGGATACCCAGGGCTCGATTTACACCTATCACCATTTCTAGCCACGGGGGGGGGGCATAGTCATTCTGGAGGAACGCATATTAATGTTAAAAAAACTTTCATGCCTTGTTACCTTTAAAGCAATCAGAATCATCTTGGGTAGCACTAATCTTGGAAAGGAACTTGTTTTGGTGGAACATTTGAGGCCCGCAGAAGAAAACACCACATACAATATTTTATGAAGTTAACTGCTCACACAATACAGTAACAAGAGCTATTTAAATTAGCTGGATACACGGTTCAAGGTAATTTCCTCTTACCAGTGTTTCATCATGTGTATTTTGTTCATAGCAATCCCCACCAATCAGTCCCAAAATGTCCAGTTAGATAGTAAATGCCGTAAACAAGTTCTTGGTAAATCTTTCCACCGAATAACAACAAAGCAGACCTTCCCTTTTGCATGATAAAACCTTTTTTCAAAACTTTTCAGCGTGTAACCAAAGAGGTTATAATAAGGTGTAAAGTTACAGTAGCTGGCTAGCTTGGAGGTTGTTCTACTTGTCAGGCTTTTCTTGGCAATGTATACATCCGTTGATCTAGACTAAGGTATTCCCGACAAGCAAACTTGTGTGTACAGCAAAAGCCTAAGGCCCACCAAATCTCTTATCAGGGTGGGTGGTTGGGTGAAGAAATGATCAAACTTTCAAACCAGAGACCATGGTTTGCATTCTGTCTCTTAACACTGGTGCCATATAACCATGACTGTGGTCTTAGTGGTAGTAGTAGTAGTTTAAGTTAGTCAGACTGAACTGCATCTTAACCATTGTGTGTTGGCAAATCAAAAACATTGTTTTAATATACGTTATACGTTATTTGTTGTTTGGAAGGGGCCAGTAGGAAGACCTTTACCAACATTGAATTGGATGAGGTTAGCTCAAATTGCAAAGTCATGGATTCATAAAAAAAAGACAAGAAATACTCACTGAGGTTTAACTCATCCAGTGACATGATTTCTTCCTCCTCTGCCTCTGATTAGTCTGAATCAATGGAAGCTAAGTTAGAACTGCTAGCAAGAAATGGAAAGACAAGAAGTTTATTCTCACCTTCTGTGTGAATGGATATCAAATGTAACAGAACTATACAACATATTATGATATAATGACGATGTATTGCATACACACTCTGCCTGTGTTAAAGGAGACCAAGAGGCACATCATTGCAACATCAGGGGGAAAATCAAACACTGTTTCCATGGACACTTCAGCATCAAAGCATCCATGTTATGATGCATGCAGATAACACACTTGGGTTTGTACTTTTGAACGGCATCAACCACAGGAAGTACCCCAAGGAAACAAACTTGTTTCCAAACCGAAGCATCTGACACAAGTTAAAGTCCTAATTGATTCAAGCCTACCGTTCCTATAGACAGGGTTTCCCCGAGATGCTATCCGTCGCTGACTGTGATCTCAGTGCAAAACAAAAGAATGATGTCAGTAAGGAAAAAGAAGAAGATATGCTCCCAATTACACAACAGTGTGATAGATTGAGGAACAAGTGCTGCATGTTTAAGGAGAAACATGTAGTGCTGGGGCCTCATGGAAATAGCTACTACTTATAAATGAAGGGATTACCTGTGTTTAATGAGCTGACATGGCTGTTTCCAGACTACAAGGGTGAGCCCTGATTTTGGATGGAGTTTTAAAAGGATAAGGTCAGTTATAATATATTTTTTTCTTATTCTCAATCAATCCCATGTAAAGACCAAGTCAAACAATGAATGTATCTTACCATCACGTGTTGGGTGTGCATCTAAAGCCTGATATACTTTATTCCTCTGTGCCTTGGAGCTTCACTGTCCAAAACCATGTCTTAACAGTCCATGTCCAAAACCCAATAAAAATGCATTCAATGATCCACACCGTTGAATACTTATTAGTAAGATGCATTCATTGTTTCTTTTTGGATTCTAAGGAGATTTTGCTGATGATAAGAAAAATAAGAATCTTACCAGATAAATCCTTTAAAGCAGAGATGAGATCTTCAACAGGGGGTCCGGGACCCATAGGGGGTCCTCAGAGTCAAATGTCTTAACATGAATCCAACATATTGTAAAACGAGATTTATTTCATCTGAAGAAAGGGAAAAATGTAAGGTCAGATTTATTTTGTGAATATTTAGTTGACACTTTTTAAGGTTACTGAAATAAGTCACATTTCCATTAATTGTAGCTTCATAGTGTATTCTGTTCCTTGAGTTAAAAAGGGAGCTATCTAACATGTTGTACCCTGCCTGTAATTCAGTAACAGTTAGGTTGGCGGACGGATATGATGATGAGATGATGAAGCATGTTTTGTTTGAGTCTTGCGAGGAGTGTCATTAAAAAATGGACCAAGTTACACAGTCAAAAATGTATCCACGCCCCGAAAGTACTTGTATGTAATAGCGTCAAGTTAATAGTTAATGCTAACAATAACTAGCATTACAATATTATTAGCAAATATAAATCCCCACTGATGATAGGCTTCCTAGCCTATGGGTAAGGTATATTAGCAGTAGGGGACTCTGCTCCATCTCTCTTTCAGTTATGGGGTCCTTGGTTTAAAAAGTGTTGAAGACCCCTGCTTTAAACACTGTAATAGTTTCTTTAAAAATTGCAACCATGCTGGAATCAAGTGACATTCATTTATTATACTTCCAGCAGATACATTTACAACACAAACAACAATTTTAAGACCTGCCTCCTCTGCCTGCATCGTGTACCTGTGATACCCGACAGAGCCAGACGACAGAGATTACAGAGCTTTGCTGCAAAGCACACAGACACGTCAGTATGTCAAGTTAGTTAGTCTCCACGCTGCTCGTCTTCAGTCCTGCGCTGGGACGAGGGAGGAAGACGAAAGGCGCAGGTAAAGAAAGCTTTTTTTTTTTTCACAGTGCTTAGAAAATGCTGTAGTGGTTTGGGACCCCTCCCTCTTGGTCCACATGTGCCCACACTGGGATCAAATCCCACTGGAGCCCGGAGTTTTTCATGCTTTCTCTCCCTCTCACACTTCTTTGTCTCAATAAAAGAGGAAACACTGAGGACTCCTCGACCTCCATTAAAAAACAAAAACAAAGAAAGCTTATTCACATCACAGCTCTCAACTCCACAGATCACAAGGGTTAATCGGCCGTCTGGTCTGACCAGACAGGACTGCGGGTTTTAAAACAAAGCACTGGACATTACCCTGATCATCTGAATGATATGAATGTATTGTTTAGTTAAGCTACATGAAGGTCTAGACCATCGCCTCCCTTATGTGTCTATGTAAGTATTTTAATGACAGTATCAGTCTGCCCTACTGTAGATCTGCCTCAGACCAGAGACACAGCTGATGTCACACAACATTATGGCCATTTCATTTTTTTTTTTTTACAAGCTTGAGCTTATTGACTTGCAGATTTTGGAATATGCAGAGAACCACAAATCCTGATACATTTTCCATTTACGCACTTTATCCGGACCCTATTTTCTTGACTCAGTAGATAAAATGTTGGTCAGAGATGCAGAACTAAATAGTAGGGCTGTATGATCTAGCTCTATGGCTGATTTTAAATGACGACAAAAAATAGTGACATCTAATCTATAGATGACAAAAGATATGTTGTTAGATTTGTACTGTGAGTGACAAAAAGCTGGTTTTGAATAAGATTTCAGACTCTTTGGGCAATTCTTACACTTAAACAGAAAATTAAAAAAAAAAAAATCCCATACATGATCCAATCTTTCCAGACACGCACAGGAACCCTGATTACATGGCCCACGAGATGTTGGCCGTGTGCTCCTTGGCCTTCATTCGCAGCACAGCTATGCTGGACGAACGCCTCTCAAACTCGGGCTTGGTCTCGAAGGCGTGGTGACCGTTGGTGGCCGGCGTGAGGAGGGAATCTGCACTGAAGAAGTTGTTGAGGGAGACATGGCCGAACTGGTTCTGCTGATTGGGAAAGCCCATGTAGCCGTGCTCGGCGGCACCGGCAGCCGAGCGAGGGGAGTGCGAGTAGGAGGTGACGCAGGGGGGGGAGCCTCGGGGCAGCATGCAGGAGGAAACCACAGAGCCACCGGGAGCAGGGCTCGGCCACAGGTTGTTGGGAATCTGTTTGGTGAAAGAAGGTTTTAGTTACTGGGGAGAAAGCCTGTAATGTCATGATTTCATCCATCGGGGCCCATGCTATATGATATAAAATGAGTTTAAATAGATTGATAATTTGGCATATACAAAGATTTCACCTAGTGCTGTCAGTTAAACGCACTATTAACGGCGTTAAGGCAAACCCATTTTTGGTCTAGCAAACTTTGTTTTTTTCACATGCTGTTGCAACAACTAGTAATTTTAGAAAAACTACAACACCATAGCGGATCTATCTAGACCGGGAACAAAACAACAGGCACGCCACACACACTTGTTTGGGCTTGCAAGCCGGCCAAAGAGTAGTACTGTAACATTACGTTTTGAGTGGATGGCGAGCGCGAGACGTCAAAATGGACGCCAATAATTCTGGATGTTTAAAAAAAGTTTACTTTTTAAAAGTTGCCAAATAGTTCCATTGACAAGACCAAAGGGATCTGTGGGTTTTGTCGTTGTGAACTGAGCTATCATCGTGTGTTTCATTGTGTGAGAAATGATTTGCTCCAAGTAAAGGATATTAGTGTGAAATTGAACACTACATTAGGCTATATGTCAATGTTGTTTTCAATTTTAAAAAAAAAAAAAAACATTTGTACAAAGCCGATCCACTTTTCCATGTTGATAAGAGCATTGAAATGAGAAATAATAATGGGCAAAAAGAAATCAAGGGACATTTAGAATAGATAAAAATGTCTGATTAATTGCGAGTTAACAATGACATTAATGCCATTAATCGCAATTAAATATTTGAATTGTTTCACAGCACTAATTTCAACTTTTTTTTCTGGAGAAGCACGAATAGATGGATTCAAACTTCACACATACGTATATATGTAGAGTGTAAACACGTCCCGTAATAACACCTTAATCATTCTATTCGCTGATAAAGGCCATGAAATGTGACTGAAAGCTCAGAAAAAGATTTGTACCTTTTTAATTTGAGATTATTTGTCTCACAGTACAGATGCAGTTTATAGGAACTGCAAATCCTGCATACTGCCTAAAATTTAAAACTGAAATTTTGGAACTAAATCTCTACAGAAATTTACAGATCTAAAAAAAAAATGCTATGGTGTGGCTGGAGTTTGGTCAATGATGATCTGTCCATGCAATGCAGCTGTTAAAGTACTATTATGTTACATGTTTAAATATGTGGGAAAAGAAATTCTATCAACTGAAAACAACTGTTAAAAGTTGTTTCACCCATATTACAAAATGTATCTCACTTTAACTTTAATTTTAAGTGTTGGGCATGCAGTTAAGTTTTTTTAAGATATCTGTCTGTATATAAACTGCACAGTATTCACTGGAACTACTTTCTACAGGGGAAATAGCCCCTGTGAAAATGTGTGATTAACACCTCAACTGTTTGAGGTTTCTAAATGTTATTTCTTTGAGCATATAAAAAAAAACTCCTTTGTATTAGGGTGGAGACAGAAATATCAAAGACAGACATCTCAAAATAACAACACATTGGATAAATAAAGCCGAAACTATCCTCTATGTCAAGATAACACAAGCCGTCAGTGAGAAAATATGTTCGGGGGGGGGGGGCCTTTAAGGGTCAATATCCCAAAAGTAGTCTGAATGCACATGGATCCAAACAATTCCAAAGACAAGTAGACTATTAGTCTCATGACTTTGGAGGAGTTGAGTCACGTAGCCTTTATTGGCATGTTATTAGATGATCAGAGAGAAAGCCAGATATAGTCCCATCTGGTCAGTAAACACCACATGAGCGAGTTTTAAGTCAGGAGTTCCAGTCTGCAGAAACAGCGTGTCCTTCTTTAACGTAAGAGGCATACAGAACTGACAGCTCAGTCCAATTCAGATGACTTAATTTACTCTGAGGCAGTCCATTCGCCAAGATTTCAATCAAACTGAGAAGACACGCCAGTGTAAGTGAGTAGCTTGTGAACAGCATGCAAATTAATTTTTTCTTAATTGTATCATGTCAAAATCACTCACTGAAATGTGCCACTGTAGCTCTCTTCCCTACAACATAAATCAAACAGAAAATAAAACACACAAATACCCTTTAAATAGACAAATTAAGGGCGCCCGGACTGCACAGTTGGTAGAGCGGGCGCCCATATATAAAGGTTTATTCTTGGACACAGCAGGTTTGACTCCGACCTGCGGCCCTTTGTTGCATGTCACCCCCCCCCCTCTCTCTCCCCTTTCACTTCTTCAGCTGTCTTGTCATTAAAGGCCTAAAATGCTGCAAAAATAATCTTTAAAAAAAAAACAGACAATTTTGTTCCATCAATTTCAGCATCTTCAGAAAACTGCAAAGCTGAATCAACTGGCTAAGGACAACACCTATTGCCAAAGTTACATTTTTTTAACCTTTATTCATCCAGGTAAGTCGATTGAGAACAAATTCTCATTTGCAACAACGACCTGCTACATTCACACAGTTCCACATTCAAACCTGGAATCTGCCCATTACAACCACAGTCTGATCTGCTGGCCACTGAGCAGCTCCACTGGAGCGGTTGGGGGTAAAGGGCCTTGCTCAAGGGCACCTAAGTGGTGGTAATGAGGGAGGGACAAGCGCTGCTCGTTCACTTTCCCCACCCTGTTGGTCTGGGGATAGAACCGGCGACCTCCCGGTCACAAGCTCGCTTCTTTAACATTTGAACCACAAACCAACATAGTATGTGGTGGGGTCAAAAATCCACCTTGACACTTAAATAAACTTCTTGTGTAGCACGAAACGTGTAGCTCTGGAAAATCAGCGTTGCCAACATGTTCCTGACGACATATGCCATTGATAAGCAAGACCTCAGTCTTTGCCCAAAAATCAACAATATTGGCCAAAACCTCATAGTCAACAACATGAAATAATACTCTTCAAACCCCACAAGCATGCAATCCATGTCCACTGTGTTTAGGGAGACAAAGACACCCACTGCCAGCACATGTACGGTCCATTTAATGACACTAATCTGGATCAGCTGTAAGAAAGGCTGGTATCCAGAATATCTATCAGAAACATGTGCAAGAAAATACAAGGCAGCAGATTTCTGACCTGGTCTTGAGCCTCGGCATATAAGAGCATTTTTCCCCAATTCTACCTCTTTGAATTGAACACATCAGCTGCTTTCTGTGAGATTAATATGTTTCCACACACTCCTCTGAGGAGCTGCCGCCTGCATACATCCATCTGAAAAACCCAAACAGCTCTACTCTACAACACTTGGAGGCCCAATCTAAGTTTCTGATAAAGAATACCTACCAAAAAGACAAAGTGACATTCTGCATCTCTTCTCACCTCATCTTGTACCTGACCTTTGTCCAAGCAGCAAGATAAATGTGCAGCTAACATGAAATCGGATATAAGGCCATTCATTCAGCCATGACACTTCGCAGAGGCTCTAATCAGTGCTCAGCTTCTTATCTGAAGATGGCTTTCATAATAAGTGATTGATAGAGCAGCACTGATTCATACAGACAAAAACATTCATTTGTTGTGACTTAAATAAATTAAGTAGCCCATTTTAAAGGATATGTCAGAGAGAAAATAAATGCAGTATTACAATATATTCAAGTATTGTACCTGAGTACAAATGTTGAGGTACTTTTATTTTTATGGCACTTTCTACTTCTACTCCGTTAAATTTCAAATAAATACTTTATTACTCCCCAACTTCAATCTGACGGCTTTAGTTTTTTTGCAAATAACATTTTTGAACACAAAACACACGTAGTTTATAAAATACGGTGTTTTAGCCTATTATAAATTTAACTAGCCTACAACTCCAGCAGAAATGATTAAGACCATAAAACACAGAACTGTTTGGATCGTTTCCAGTTTCTAAAATATAAGTCTTAATAATACTAATGTACTTTTAGGCCTACTATAACATTTTCAATGCAGGTCTTTTACGTGTAACAGAGAATTACAGTGTGGAATTAGTATTTTTACTAAAGTAAAAGATCTGAATACAACTTCCACCACGGCTACATAGCCTACTGTGACAAAGATTACATTTCCCATCAGAGGTTCATTTAACATCGACAGTAAAGACATTAACTGTTGGAGCCAACTCGCCTGTGTGTAGCTGTCGGTCCTCGGTAACACTGATAAATCGTAGGTGGCTGCAAAGTGAGTTTTGGCTTGTTGGATCTGCCCGTAGCGTTCTCTTTTCCTCCACTTTGCTCTTCTATTTTGAAACCACACCTACAGTAGAAAATATAGGACGTCAATGAAAAGAGACAAAACAAAAGCAATGAAATAAATGTGACTTTTATTTTTTTTTATTTAAAAAAAAAAATCCATCTAAATTCTGGTAGAATAATCTGTTAAAAATATCTAAAAAAAAGCTGCAGCCTGAAGTTAAAATAAATCATTCTGCACTGGTGAACTGACTGTTATAATTACTAGATATATATATTACTAAATATATTTTTGCATGGTTTATTTCTGATCTACATTCGTGGATTTGGAATTTTACGCATAGCGGCGTTTTGCTCCATTTCTCCTTAAAGTCCTTCTTTATTTAATTTGTAGTTTCTTTTCTCCATTAACAAAATATGAGTCTGGTGATAAACTGTACCTGCACTCTGGCCTCTGTTAATTCCGTCCTCATGGCCAGCTGTTCCCTCACATAAACATCTGGATAGTGAGTTTTCTGAAAGACTTTCTCCAGCTCCTCCAGCTGCGCGCTGGTAAAAGTCGTCCGGTGTCTCCTCTTTTTGCTGCTGGACACGTTACTGTCGCACTTGTCTCCCATGTCGTCCAAATCCGTTTTCTCCTGTCCGCTTGTCACCGGAGAAGCCCGCAGAGTGCAACAGCTGTCCATCGACCTCCCGAGCTCCGAGTGCAAAGTGTCGTCGTCGGGTTTTGGCACACCGTAATTGGCTGTTGATAAAATAAATGACAATAAATCTTTATAGTAAGCCTACATGCCATGACTTTACCTTGTGACTGCAACATGAAGCATTAAAAATTAATATGGACAATTACTGGTAGCCTTATATGGTTAATAATAGAATAATTGGTCAACGTTGTTCCTTTAAGTGTTTCCTACTAAAACAATCTACGTGGGAGAAAATATGGGAAAAAAATAAAATTTTTAAAATGACTCAAGTCTATACAAAAGGTTTTGGACAAAAACAGATTGGATGTTAAATTTCCCTCGAGTCCCCCCCCCCCCTTTCTCTTTAACTCGCACACAGATGCTCACAATCTCCTGTAAAACGGCAGAGGTGATGCACACAACATGTCAAAGTTACAAAGTTTTTACGCACCGTTTTGTTCTCCGCAGGGAGAGGAGCGGTGTTCGCCGCTCTGAAGCCCGAAGGCCTGCACACATTTCGGGGAAGACTTGGTGAAGTACTGCGCGCTGTCCAGGCTCTCCATGACTTGGTCCATGTAGTAATCGCTGGCCTTAATCGTTTGGCTTTTCAACGCAAACTTATCCTCCATATACTCCATCATCTTAACCGAAATCCGCTCGCTTTAATCAAATGTCACCATTAAATTTTATTTTAACTAATCGCCGTCGCGCACCGTTGAGCGGAGCGATTCCTTGTAATGCAATAATTCGCCAATGGAGTTAATTTGCTCTGTCTTGAAGGCACTACGTCTTTATAGCCCCCAAAGCGAATGGGATCCTTAAAGAGCTCCCCTCCTCTCTGAATATGAAACAGCACCCAACTCCTCCCACGCCCTGAATCCCAACCAAACAGCAGTTTGAAGTGATTCTAGAGCCACACACCGACCCTGAAAGGAAACAATCAAAACGGACTTTCATTTACAACATGTTTAGACATCCAAAATGAGGCAATCATTTATCTGCAGCTACAAATTGTGACTGCAAATAGGATTTAATCTGATTCATTGGAAAACTCAAAAGGTCGTTGATCTCTGCTGTTTTTATTTGCTACCGGAATAGTGCACCGAAAACTGCTCTGAAAATGATGCATCACCTATTTACTTTATTTCATTATTATTCTATAACCTTTGTGTGAGGCAAATTGAATGGTTGTCTAATATTTCTAATTATAGGGCCCTGCCATGTTAAACATTTAATTTTAAGACTATAAAGGTGTCACCAATTTAATAATCTGTATTTTAAAAGCAAATACAATTACATCTTTAATTAGTTTTTGTTTTTCGATAGTTCAATAAAAGCAAGTGCAGCTTACAGAAAATCCCAAAATGTGCGTCTGGCGCATTCAAAATAAAGTACGGCTCCAAATCCATTTTTAAGAAAACATTTGCGCAATAGATGCGTTTTAACACGTGCACGCTTCCCCATTTCACAGTCTAAATTAAACTGGATATTAATTAAAGTTTGCTGACATTTTGACAAACGAGGACAACAATATAATTCCTATATGTTCAGGCTTAAACACGAGATGTAGTTGTTGTTTATGCCCTTTAAATTAACTTAAACTATTTACATTGGACTCAGTTGGTGGGAATCTGATGACAACGGTGTTCGACAGTGTGGCGCATGCATGTCCAAGAATTGTATTCTCTAAATTCGGATTTTGAGTCATGTGTTTGCAAAATTATTTATAAGGTAATGTCATGAGAAAAATATTTTTTTTCGACTAAAGCATAAACTTTAACCATGCTGTTAAATGAAACAAGACGACAGCCTTTTTTCTCAGTGAGCAGTGATTATTGTGGGACAGTGGAGAGATCTGAACTTTGGCGATTTATTCTCGGTGAAAATATGGTAAGAATTACATAAAATTAGAAATTAAATTTGACATTACTATATCTTGTAAATTAGGTATTAACTTTTCCTTAAAGCCCAAACATCCTCCTCGTGCAGAAACGTTCCAAAGAGTTCCATTGAAGGCAGCAGCCCTCAGGAGCAGACACACAGGGCTCAACAGGGAGTTTTTGCAAAAAGGGACACCAAGAGCGGTTCTTCTATTTCTTCTTATTGGAGGAATTATGTTACTGCTAACCAAACCTCCACATCTCCACCCGGAGCCACACCACCTGTGATGCACACCATGCATAGCTTTGGTTCGCTCTGGGGTCAGTGGCAGTTACCTGCAGCTTCATGGTGCCACAGGAGAAAAAATAAAAATAAATAGAGGTGCTCTTAAGTAGCAGGGGGGTGTCTTATTGGGCTTCTAAGATGGCCTTGCACACTGGATCATGCTGAGGAGAAAATGTGAAAATTTCATTGTGGTTTGCTCTTCGGCTGGAAATTCCTGCGACAATAGCTGCTGCGCCGGCTTGTAAAGTTGGAGAGTTGGGTCACCTTTAGGCCGGCTAATAAAGTGCTGCAGCCAATATGTCATGTGAGCCACTTGGAAGGATCTTCACCTTCACTTTTAATCAAACCATGCACTGCCAGTTTCCCCAAACATTACATCCATACATTCACTAGGGTCAAAATATGATTTAAACTGAATGAATTACCATTCAATTCAGTCTTAATGTGACTGATGACAGTCCAACACAACCAAACCAGGGCCTCAGAGGCCAAAATGTGCCACTTCAGAAAGCAGAAACATGACATCATGATGCCCAAAGCCACCCTTGGGTCTAATTCAATCTATTGGAATGTCTTCAAATTTTGGCAAGTCAAAAAACACAAAAAAAAACGTCCAGAGTTTACTTTCCCCCAAAAGCCCACATTTTGTGGCACTTTTGAATGTCATTTTTAGTCTGCAGAACATTTGGTTGAATATCAAAAAAGGGTAACCAGCTTATTCGTGCTTTAAAAGTTCGGTTCCATTTTGTTTGTTTGTCTCTTGTTTTTCCAGGAGCGAGGCATTCCTGAGCGCTGACAAAGCTCCCAGTCACTTGACTGTCCTACATGTTATACAAGACACCTAAGACTGAAACCAGCAGTAACTCGGCAGCAAGGTCTGTCAGACTACATCCAGATGCTGTGATACAAGACTTCAGCTAATTTGAATGAAAATACATTAATCAGGATTTTTTTTCACATAACTTCTTTAACAGTTAAACAGCTTTGCCAGAATTAATATTAACCGAGCACACAGCAGCAATCAAGAAAGGCCAGGCAAGCACACACATCACATTACCACTAATATTAAATGTTTTCTTAATGTTTTGCATTTTAAAATAAAGAAACAGATTTAGCCCAAAACAAAACAGAAAGAAAATAGCTAGAAGGCTCCATGACAGCTTGGTTTAAGCTTAGTTTTTTTCCATTTTAATATTAATTTAATTTAAAAGACAAACATAAGATTGATGAAGAGATGCACATAACAGTATACATACTGTATAACAGTAACGGGTTAACAAAGAGATAAAATATCAACAATTAAGTTTTTTTTTTTTAATCCATTAGCAATAAGAAAATACTATTTATTATTTAAACACAAACTGGAAGAATTTCAGATACAATATGTACATAATCTCAACTCTCACAGCATTACAAACATATAATGCTATTATAACATATTAATGGACTATATTATAAAAACAAAATCGAAAGCATGAATTATCATTAAAAAAAATACATATCCCAAAGATGTGTGCATATAAACAGACATTTCATAATACATTTCATTATGTTAATTCAAATTGGGTACATTTTGTAACATGTATAAATGATGTATGTATATATCTGGAGATGCATACTGTCTGCATAATTGCATACATGTATGCAATTATTTCCATAAATACCCTCTATGTATCTTTGTCAAAGGTATCTTGACATCTTATAAATTGAAGTGATTATGTTGAACAAAAATGTTAATTGTTTACAAACCTCTGTGAGAGTGACTGACCTGCACCATCTACGTGATGTTATAAGCCAGCAGTCGCTGTTCAGGGAATAAATTAGCTTTGACTTTTACCAGGGCCCAGCTCAGAATAGTTTCTGCTTGTGTGAGTTTATTCCCAATTTCTTTATAAGTTGGTTTCACATTTCCAGGAGAGCTTGCACATTCCTCAGAGTTTATATCAATTTCCAAGAAGCAGGCTAATTATGTCATGAGGCAGAATCAAATAAGGAAAGACTATCTCTTATGTCATTTTATTCTTTATCGGTTAAGTGTTCGTGGGATTTGGAGTTACTTTACATTTTGAAGTATTTTACAGGGCTGAGACTTAGTAAAGCAATGAATCACTGAAAAATGATATAACTATAATTTTAATTATAAGTTTAAGGGATTTCCCTCCAGTACAAATCACTGCATTGGTCTTTTTATGATTTACTATTTACTTCAATAATAAAAATAACTACACTTTATTTGACCTTTTAATCAGACACATGTGCTGGAGATTGTCTATGTCCTGTGCTGTTTTAGTACTAGAAGCACAGTCCTCATCATAATATGCCTCAGTCCTTTTTTCATATTTTACATTACAGCTAATCACTTTGCATGTCACACTGTTGTATTTAAGTTCTTTCCGGGCAGCAACTAGCCTCTAATTTATATAAAAATAAAACTTGAAATTTTCTTGAGCTGTCCATCTGCGTTAATTTTGTCAAAGTTACATACGTACGTATTCTACGTAAAGTGCATTACCATGCAATGATGATATACTATAACATTGACAAAAGAAATTTAACAGGAATGAATGTAAAAAAAAAAAAAAAAAAAACTTAAAAAAAACCTGCAAGCACACAGTTATGGTCCTTTAATGCTTTTGAAGAAAGCACTTTGAGGGATTTGGATGCAAAAACCTCTCTCTGCCAAACTCCCATCTGACAACATTTGCTGACTTGAGGTCAGGCTGGCAGAGCGGTCTGGGCTCAGAGGGACATTCTTCGTCGTATCTAAATGTGCGGTGGAGCATTTTACCAGGCAATGGATTTGGGACGTGTAAGGTTACATATAATTTACCCATATCCCACAAGTAAACAATTCTAATGAAGACTGGTGGATGATGGTTTAACAATCTCATCTTAGAAGCAATAGTTGTAGAGAAGAACTCTGAGTGTGGGTAAATCTGAACTTGTATCAAACAAAACAAAACTAGAGACAAGATATGTACAGTACTTTTACGTCACTTGTCTTTTCATGTTGATTGTGCAATAAAATCTGAATGTTTAAGTGGTTGTGTAATGACAGTTTGTTGACAGAAACACCCCCCTTGATGTCCCACAGAGAGCCTGATGAAGAATCAGTCCCCCCCCCCGAAGAAGACAGTGCATTGGGTTTCACAATAATCCCCAAGTGGGCAGGACCGCCACATTTCTGGCATACACCACTTAAAAAATCCCCCATCAGCTCACGTACAGTCAAAACACACCTTCCAGACATGTGCAAGTGAAAGACAGGGGAAAAATAAATAGACAGACATGCATTTCCTGCCAGGGAGCCATTCTGCAGCTAAGGCTATTTGTTTTGATATTCATTAAGTTATCATTTCCAGGCGGCGGACCAGGGAGGAGGAGCCTCCAAGCCTGAGGTTCACCGCCTCTGGTTGGGCAGTGTTTGCGGACGGACGCCTAAGCTCTCCAAATTCAAATACACAGACACGGCCATTATAATCCACGACTGGAAATAAAGAAAACATTGTTCTAATTCTAACACCAATGTTTGTGCCCGGCTGATAAAAGCAGCAATTTCAAGTCCACTGTTGGCGAGCAGGAGCTAAATATAGCCGCAGAATGGGGAAATTGCAGTGAAATCTCTGGGATTTATCAAACTTTACTCTTAAGAGAGCACAGGAGAGGTAGAAAAAGCCAGTCTCTTCCCATGGCTACAAACTGTAATTACTATATTTTTGTCAAGGGAGGAAATCAGCAGAGAAACAACAGTTCAGCATCCAAAGAAACATAAATCCACAGGTATTAAAAAGGTCCTGGTTCTTATTTTCTGCTATGATTTGCATATGAAGCGTGGCATTTTGTTCCATGTGTTTTGTTGCTGGTTGGCTGCGATCACATTCAGGCAGTGATACTTGAGCTAAATCAACATAATGGAACTGCCTGAAGATATTTGCGCTGGTCCAGGTCCTATTGGGTTTAATTAATTTTCGGGACAGGGAGCTTGAGTTTTCAGCTGCGGCGATTAAATGGCATTATAAATAAAAATAAAGAAAGTCTTCTTTGTGGAAGGAAAAAATTGCCTTGTGAGACAGAAATCTAATGGTTTAAATCTTGGGTCATTCCATTTGGGTTTTTAGTACAAATACCTGTTCATACAACAACACAGGTTGTTGTTAGCCTAAACATGCTTTTCTGAACTAAATACACATATTTTGAAAATGCTGCATTTTTTTTAAAAGATATGTATTAGAAGAGGGACAAATACCAAATGTATCTGTCTTTAAGTTGCTCTGGGTGTTGGATAAGGACAGCAAAAGAAGGTGACGTGGTAGTAGAAGAGTTTGTGTTTTACTTGTACACTTTGTCCCGCTTCTTGCCCCCTCCCCAGCCGCCGCTCAACTGGACAGGGTTGTCTCGGTAGGAGATGCGCTCCTTTTTTGATGGCGCTGATGTGACTCGCTGAGGAGATGGAACCTCCTTTCCTGGAGACATAGAAGGAAAATGCATCAATATCTCATATGTAAATCAAGCACTATGAAATCAGTCCATCATAGACTTTGAATGGTAATTCATACAATCCAGCTAATAAATTATATATTTGATGTTAATTCCTCATTTAGTACTCTGCGTCAATCATGATATTACTGTATTTTTGCACACCAGATCTGAGCTTTTTACCCTGTTGGAGCCATTATACAACCTTGTTTTGTTTTGTTTATATACCACGTTGGTGATGCTAATTAATCTGCAGTTTTATGTTGGAGAACTGGGTGGAGCATTACCTTTGGGAAGGCATATAGGTAATTAACAGCCAGGGGTACACAGGTGTGTGGCTAGGGGAAAAAGCTTTTCACCGTCTCAGGTTTGCGTGTCATTGTCTGATTTGGATGCAAAAGAAAAAGAATGGAACTAAACCGGAAATAGAATGCAATGGACTGTATTGCTTGTGCTACGGTGAGCAGGCTGTCAGGGAAATAAATGGGTCACAGCACCAAAATGCAGACAGATTGTGGACATTGATTATTGGCATGGAGAACACGCGTCCAAGTAAGTTCTTTCCCGGTCCCACCTCAGTGGCCTACTGTAGGAGTTGGTAAAAGACACTACTAAGCCATTTTTATGTTCCTTGATATCATGGGTTGTCAATAATCATCATTAAAATGGTTTCTAGAGGAAGGACAATCTATGCCTTCCGAGGCAAACTGTTGCTACAGCTCTTGTACAGTAAAAGTAATGTATCAATTCTTATACATCTGTAGTCAAAACGTAGTCTCGAGTTGACTTTCATGGAATTGCAACTTTCTGCCACGAATATGGAGTACAGAGCCTTATCTTTATGATGCAGGTTTGATTTTGTGCAATATATGCAATTTACAACAACACCTTTGAGAGATTGTTGCTTAAACCTAACAAAAAGGAATTTGCAACTTCTGACCTTGAATAATTCAACTTTTGACTTGTCTCTGTCTCAGGAGACTGAAGACAACACAATATTTAATCTCACTGTAAAGACTTAAGTCTGAGCAGGTGAGTTTTTTGTTTGTGTGCTCCGACTGCCAGGAGCGCTGTGCGCTGTATCAGAGGCCCTTCCATTTCACCTGGGGATCAGTACAAAGCCTTTCAAACACATAGTACAAAGGCAGCGCATCTACCAGGCATTATGCATTCCACGTGTACGGCCCAGGACTGCGGTCTCCACGGCTGCCCCACACAGGGAGCCTAACAGCGGGGAGGGCTCTGGAAGGGGGTGGGGGGGGCGCACTGCATGTACTGACCTGGCTCCAAATATCTGCACAGCTGGCACACTGTATAGAGTATCTATCCGCTCACAACTCATACCTAACCGCACCTCTCTAGTTTTTGATTTTACTCATGTCCATAGTGTAACACTGTGCTTTTCCTCTCCTTGTGGTTTGTGTATGTAGTCTTTTATGTTTATTTTCAAAAAAATTAGGCCAGCCTTGGTGGCTTAATTTAGTTTAATAAAGACTTTTGTCCAATTATCTGTTCTAAATCAAAAACGGAACGCAAACCAGACACACATGTTGCTAATTTCAAACAAAGTTGTGCAGTCATGCTATTAAATGTACGGAGATAACACATTTTACCCAACCACTGTGACCAAATAAATTGTTTTCGATCATTTTACTCCTATTAGAGTACACAATTGAGGGAGCAGATATGCAACTTAAGTGGTTTCCTCTGCACACGTAATGAAAATATTTTGTGGGCCTGGAAACGCATTTTATGGCAAGTATCGCATTGCAATAGGTTATGGAGTTGGTTATAGAGTATTTATGTCATCTTTACTGCTATGGCAAACTAAGTGAACCTTCTCGCTTTAAACCTTCACTTTAATTTATGCATGCCACTTCAGAAGCAAAGGATACACAACATTTTAATAAATTATTTTTTAGTCTCTTGTACTGGCTCATGTGGGCGGACTTTAAAAAGATTTCCTGATTCCAACCAAAAAACCCATGTCCTCTGATATGATGTTTTTTCCAAGTTCCAAGTTTATAAAATATCTAATTGGCTTTTTGAGAAATGCTCTTGCCTTACATACACATTCATATTTCAATTTGCCCTACACACTTTTGATAAGTGGTATTCAGACAAAGAGGCTTTCTTTCTTTTGACCTTACTCCTGAGAAGAACAGTCTCCTGCTTAGCACGACGACACTCACTTCGGCTGCTGCACCTCGTGGAAATCATTTTGAAATCATCACCGGAATTCAATTTGGCTTCATTAACGGGGACAGGGCTCTCCTTCACATGGATTCCTGGACTTGTTTAAAGTGGTCATCTGCAGTCAGCCTGTCAGTAGCATCTTTGTCACTCAAACTCCTGAGCCCCACTTCTTCTGACAGAAGAGCCAGTCATTCTTCACTGAAAGGACTTTTTTTTCCTGCCCGTTTCCTGTCAGAGGAGAAATTCACGACACTCTGTCCCCGGCCCGACCTTATGGCTCCCCTCCCCTCCCGAAACAGCCGACCGGTGGACTCAGTCTAGGCTGAATAAGCAGCAGCCTTTATCCCTGGCTCGGCGCATTCAGGTCTGTGAGACCCATACCCACGGGTGCAAGAGTGTAAACATAGAAACATCTGTACACACACATGCTTAATGTACAGGTACATGGACAAAGAGATATAGCTATGCAATTACAATCTATGATTTTTAAGGTTTGAGCATAAAACTGCTAAATTTGACTTTGTCCCGAATGTCAGCTCAGCTTATTAATAAGTGCCATAAATAATACATTTGCACAATATGCACTGGGTATATTATATAATCATACATCTGGCTATCTATCATTCAATCATAAATACAGTATGGGTGTATACATGCATGTTTGTATGTAAAAAAAATAAAAAATAAAATACATGAGAACATTTATCAGTAATGCTTGACTAGTAAAGTTACTTAAATAACCTTTAAATTAAACGTTGGCAATACATTTCTCTATTACCATTTATCGTGAAAGAGGGTTATTAACAGAGTCAGTGACAGAAATAATAAGAGTCTTCTGTTTCAGAACATTTTATGATTTCTTGTTTTTTGGATTCTGATTAAGTTCAGTTAGAAATGATTTTGGGTAGAAATACAGCTGTGAAGTTAACAAGACTCACTTGCACGACCCAAAGAGTTTCTGCGAGGATAATTGTTCTCTTTGCAAGGCTGGGCAGCTAAACTGCTGTTGGCCCACAACCCGTTGGCCCACAATCCATTGGCCTGATGTAGACCTTCTGTATATCCTGGGTCAGCCTGCACACACCACACAAAAACACACAGACACAGACACACACACATAAATGAGGCCCAACATGACACGTCTCACGCAAGCGGTCCAGCATTTTGAGAAAAACATTAAACAAGCAGCGGCTCTACGGTCTGAACATATTTAAGAAACAGGAGGAAGGGGGCGGCTCCTTTTGCCAGTGATCATAATTTGAACTGCTCTATAACAGCACAGGGAGACCTGCAGTTTCCGACTTCAAAGAGCGTACGAGCATCAGTATCGTTCACAGGTCGAGGCAAACTGCTCCAAAGTGACACTGGGATTTCTGCAAGAAAAAGGAAGAAACTGCAGCCAGTTGATCCAATTGAAAGTGTCACGGTGGAGCTAAACCTCAGACTAACCTCCCCTCTGCCTCCTTCAAATCAAAACGGATGAGACAGGCTCCAGGAGAGGGAACATATAGCGCAGGACATGACTCTGACTGATTAATGTAAATACTGCATACCTTCACATACATGTACATGCAACTTCCCCCTAGAAAAGATTCCAATCAAGATGCACTCATCATTCCACAAAGTGAATGAACTGCAGGGAAAAACAGGAAGGGAAGTACACTCACCACAAGCTGCACTCTGCCACCGTTGAGAATGTCAGCGCTGATCTCCGGTAAGAAATGCTCGCTGAGGATTAGAGAACAACAAAAAAGGCTTTGCATATTTTGAATGAATGCAATTACCTTTGACATATCTTAAAATAAACACAGATGCCTTGTATGATCATTCAAAAATGTTTATTTGTTACGTAAGGCATCGCACAGGCCTACATGCTCACTGCTCTGTTACAGTTATACTGAAGTGTCAGCTTTTTTGGCATTTTGGTGATACTTTGGACCTCTGCATTAAAAAAAAAAAAACAGTACTGCACAAATAATTTGAGTTTACCAAATTTCAAATTACCAGCTAATTAAGGTGAGAGAAATAGGCATGGGCCATTTTAATTAATAAATAAATAACACCATCCACTCATCCACCATCCAGAAATCAAAAATCAAAGTCCTCCTTGACATACAAATTTATTTTACTTTTTTTTACTTTTTGTTATTTCACTTTGATGTCTGACCTTCATGGTTCCGAATATTGCATGTGCAGAGTTTGACATTAGACACCCTTTATAATTTCCATTTTTATGGTTGTTTGTTAGACCTCCATTGAGAACAGACTAATGAAGTAGGAGATACTTTGTGTCAGCAGTTAAACTTTCAAAATGAAACACACATGCATGTTATTTATGTTGTTGTTGTATCATTCAATGAATTAGAAGGAGAAGGTGTATTTTTGTTTTAAAAAATTGTTAAAAATGTTAAAAGAGGAAATTGAACTTAACTAATAATAATAATAACAATAATAATAATAATAATAGCAGTCCATTAAAGTCTTACTTTACCCAAATAAAAAATAAAAAACCCTAGTAGAATCTAGCCATGAAAATAGTTTGGCCTTTCTTTATTCAGGTTTTGAATAACATATTGAATACATATACACATAATGAATAACATTTGGCATATTGTTGTGGTGCTTAAAGCATTAAAAAAGCAAAGCAAAATGTCTTTCCAGAAATAATGTCCCAGCAGTTCTGGATAATCCACATACAGTACCTCACTGTGAAATCAAGCAGATATTTCAAAACATGAACAGATAATAGAAACACTATGTTCATGGCTAAATATTACCAGGGGAAAAATTAAAAATAACATTTTAGCTACACATCACATCGCCAACACCCTCTTATGACCCACATGAAGTGCCTCACCTCTCTGAGTCCCTGTCAGAGTGAGCAGCCTGGGTGTGCAGCCACTGCTCAGCTCGCTCCTGCGTCACTCGCTCCACCTTCTCTGCCTGCTGAAGGCCCAGCTCAGCCTCACCAACTGCATTCGACAGAAAACATAAAATAAACGTCAAAGGCAATTGTTTTTTTTCTTCAACTCCTCTTGTCAGTTAAATCACATTCTTGCTGACACTGAAAGCTCAAAGAATGAGTGTGCTGCCTAATCAGCGAAGGTTGCGGTGAAGGTGGCATGTTTCTAAATGACAAGAGGCGTAATAAATGCTGCAGTGAAAGAGCTGTGTTAACGGATGCTCTCCAACGTACAAGTTTAACAAATAAACAGCTCATTGGCCTGGTCTGTAGCAATGTTTGACATATTTCAGTGTAATTACAGCCGGCCAGGGTTCCCAGCACTGGGAGAGATCAGTGGTCAAAGCTTCCAGCGTTTATGTTTGGGCTTAAGGTGGTCTATTTGTTCGGAGGACTCAGGGGCATTACTACAACACATTTAAAGTTGCTGAAAGATACAACAGGAGAGGATCTGCTTTGTTCAACAACTGTTTGAACTTGTGGTTTTTTGTAAAGTTTGATCCAAGCAATGTTCCAACAGTTTGTTAAAGAATGAAATCTGAAAGGCTGCTGATTAATGAGTTATGCTGAAATCCCATAATAAGGCCGTAATACATAAGTAAACATTTATGTTACGCTGACAGCAATGCTAGCTTAGATGGGTGTAAACTGATAATACATTTTGACAGCCCAATGCTGGAACTAATGATGCATTTATTTAAGCCATTTACTTGCTTTTGCTGAGCTATTAAAAACGAGAGAAAAGCTTTACGGTTTTCATGGGTTAATTGAGAAGCCCCACTAAAAATGTCAAGTGATATATGCTTCCCCCCTGGGGCAGCAAAGGCCAGGAAATGGCTACTCGCAGTCTTGCACTTCCCAATGCTAAAAATACACAAAGAACAGGCAGTCCTGTAAAACACACAAAGAAATATGTTTTTTTAAACAGAAACTTGCTCATATACTGTATATGTATATATGTACTTATTATAGCACTCCAAACAAGGTTTCTGTACTGCCTGTTCATGTCATTATCATAGGATCCTATGTGATTAGATCCAAAGTTGCATGAAAGACAGATGATACAGTTGAAATCCCCAAAGGTAAATGCATGAATTGCGGAATGAAGCAGTCAGTGTGTACATGGTGATACAAGGTGAGCACCATGAAAAATGTTTACATTTCTGTTGCACTCTAGTAGCACAGAAAAACTCTCCTCTCCCTTTTTCACTCTGAACCCACCACTAAAGCCCCCTCCTGACCCCATCCAACCTCCTGGATCCCCCTCCAATACTCCTCCAGGACATCAGGAGGGGCCCTGTAGGAGTCATGCCTGTTAAGAGGGGCTCTTAAGCACATTAAGCGATTTTGTCTCTACTGAGGAGGGGAGAGCTCTGATTTAATATCAGAGGGTTGGGGAGGAGGGTGGAGGCTTTGGCCCCCACAGCAAACCAGAGCTGAAGCAGACACACTGTTGGCACTTCGGGAGCCTCCTCCCCTCCAACTTCATTGCATAAAATAAGCACAGGGTTAGGCAGTAGATCAGGAGACCCTAATGAGAAAAGAAAAAAAATGGTGCCATAAATGAGTTATTGAGTAGTAGTAGTATGAGTAGTTAGTACCTTATTGTCCCACTAGAGCACTGCATTCCCAGAATTCAGAGTTACTTGTGGTTCCTAGTGTCCCTAAAAGTAGAATGGGAGCCAGAGCTTTCAGCTATCAGGCTCCTCTACTGTGGAATCAGCTTCTGGTCTGGGTTCAGGGGGAAGACACCGTCACCACATTTAAAAGTAAACTTAAAACTCTCCTCTTTGCTAAAGCTTATAGTTAGAGAGTGATGAGTTGCAGCATCCGCCTAACCCGGCCCACCTTTTTCTCGTCATAGTCTCTCTTAGTTATGCTGTAATAGTTTTTAGCTGCCGGGGGGACTTCCTTTGACACATTGAGCTCCTCTCTCCATTATCTTTCCATTTGTGTGCATCCATGTCCCAGAAATGCCTGTTACTAATCTAGCTCTGGGGAGTCATTACCCAGAGTCCTTATGTTCTTTTTCCCCCAGCATGTTTCCTTGGATAGGGGAGGCTCCAAAACCATGGTTGCAACTGTCAGAGGGGTCCTGCTACACGTCCTGCGATGTCCTGTTACATCCTGCTACGCTCTGCGGCGCCCTGCTATGCTCTGCTGTGCTTTGTAATGCCGTGCAGTGCCCTGCTATGTCATGATACTACGAAAAACACTTTTTTAGTCACTGTTCCATTATCTTTTAATGTGACTATTATTGCCACTATTCATTTCAATCCCAACTGGCCCATCAGACACCGCCTACCAAGAGCCTGAGTCTGTCCGAGGTTTCTTCCTAAAAGGGAGTTTTTCCTTGCCACTGTCGCACTGTTGCTTGCTCTGGAGGAAACTACTAGAACTGTTGGGTCCTCGTAAATTATAGAGTGTGGTCTAGACCTACTGTATTTGTAAAGTGTCTCGAGATAACTCTTGTTATGAATTGATACTATGAATAAAACTGAACTGGAATTGAGTTGATGACCTGAGTATTCTGAACAGTTCTAGTCAACGTGAGCTGAGCGGTGGGAATAAGAGGCAAGAAAGGCAAACAGTCAAACAGTCAGCCTGTAAGACACTCAGGAACTCTTCCTTTTATATTGCACACTTTTAATAACTTTAGTTTTCTATACTGTTTGGTTTTGCCTTACATTTTCACTATTTACAAATAATTACTGTATTGTACATATTACTTATCTATTTAATTGGATATATTACTTATCTTTATTATCTTTATTTGTATTTATTTCTTATCTTTTATATTATACTTGTCGTACGTGTCCTTATTGCACCATGGGTCGGAGTGAAACGTATTTTCAATTGCTCTGTATGACTGGCACATATTACAGACTTGACAATAAAGTTGACTTGACTTGAATCAGGTTATAAACAAGCCAAAGGTTTAGCCAGATTTTCCCAATTCCTTTATTTATGAGCAAAATGAGAGTGTACAAACCTGTAATGTTGGTAATATTTCTGCATTGCACAGTAAGACTGTGTTCGTACACATCTCCAGCCAGTACGGTAAATCAGCAAGTAAGTTGAACCTCAAAGTCAGTCTGTACAATAGGAGATGTTGTCTCAGTGTTCTTAAAACAAATTAGCGTGACGTGTGCTGTATCTACGTCTAAAGAGCACAAGGGTTAGCCAAATTTTGCAATCATAGAAGAGGGGAGACGCAAGAAATCCTGAAAATGGGGATAACATTATTCAATCGGTCAATGACCCCATTTTCACCTGGTCTTAACGTAACAGGGCCAATGTCTCCTTAAAAAGCATACTGTACATAGAGAGAGAAATTCAAACCATGCCTACTGTCTCACGTCTGTGCACCTGGCCAGCCAATCATCTCAAATGATGTGCGATTGTTGGATTGTCTATTTTGGAATGTAAAAAAAAAAAAAAAGAAATTGGACACCCTCCAATTTTTTACCATTCTACAAACAGTTGAATAGGATCGTATTTTGATGCATACTGAGGCCTTTAAAGGGGTAAAGAACATTTGATTTATCTTCCAAATAAGCTTCTGGTTTGTTTAAAGTGCCCCTATTAGGTTGTACCAGAATAGGTTTACATGGTTTCATTAAAAAAAAAAATAATAATAGGGTTTTCACCCTGTGTGTTTAGATATCTGTTTTAGCTACAGAGGGATACATCTCACTATATCTCACTATACTATCTTTGTTGGGAGTTGCACATGCGCAGTAGCTAGGTAATGAAAACATCAGCTAGCTACTGTTTTTCCAACTTTGGTCAGTACAAGGCAGGATTAGCTGGGAGACTTCTTCTAAACAAGGGCAGACTTGTGGAGTACCTGCAGAACAGAGACATGGAAGTAGTTCTTTTGCAGATTATGGTGAACTATGGTGTGTTGTAGCAGTGTTTTGCCATTGAGAACAAGCTAGCATGCTACGGTTAGCCATCTCGTCTCAGCTAGTTACGTAGAAAGCCGTGAAGATTTTGAACAGCTCACCCGGAGAATAAAGGCAGAGGACATTCAAAAACCTGTATCTCACTCAAAACAGCGTGGATGTTTTTTTTTCCAAGTTAGTATGTGTGTAGAAGAACCAGAGATAGAAAATAACACCCCAAATCCCAGAAAAATTAATTTATTCATAATATGGGCACTTTAAACTATGAGCATAAAACCCAAAATATAACCATGTTTTAATACACTAAAATTATCATTTTTATCATTAGAACTAGGCATTATAATGACATTTGTCAACTATGTAAAAATTATTTCTAAATACCAGCACAGCTTTGAAAATGTTCAAATGCTGTCTCGTGTTAATGGTCAGCATTTAGAGACTTGACAGACTTGCACCTTGGCCAGCTATTTGTTAATAAAGTTGTGTAATAAACCTGCCCTAAAAGCGTAAAACTTGACTTACTTTGACAGACCTGAAACTTGCCCCATAAGACTTTAAAACAGCTAAGCTACAGCTAACCCTTACCTTGTTTTGTATTGTATTATGAAAACTGTTTTGAGAGCCCTGTTTTCATGACATTCGCGGAATCAAAGAAGAATCAGAGCGTGTCTGAAATTGAAGGAGCCTAACTGTCTGTCTCTGTGACTGACTCAGATTGTGGCGCAAATGTCCCTTTGCTCTGCATGTTTCTTCCTTAATTGTGCCAGTGCTTCTCAAACATACCATGAGGAGAGCGCTCCGCTGCCTGAGATAAATAGAAGCACGGAGATTACGGGGGTGAAATTGAATGCATATGAATGGTGGTAAATAGTCTGACATTAAGATATTTTGGATGATGGATGATAAACAAGATGATTGTGTTTCAGTTGGACTTTGTAGATGACTTGAAGTGTGAAATCAAGTTAAGTGCTCAGGAGGTAGTGGTTCCAGGCTCAAATAAAAATATATACCCTTGTGTCCCTCTGACATGAGGACGGATGTTTGGTGGGGTTGGATCACAGTTTGGATGAAGGAAGGAGGCTTGGAAGGGGCTGTGTGTGCCTGGGGGGGGGTTGAGTGGAAGGCGTTGGTGAAAAGTAAGAAGAGAAACAAGAGAGAAACGCTCATAGGCATACAACATCTTCAACATCTGCAGCACCCAGACACTTGATGATACAAACCATCTAAAATAAAAAAAGGAAAGTGTGTTTCTATATTTTTTGCCTCTAAATGAAAATGTTTTGTGGCTCTGCTCCATTCTCTCCCTCTCTATCTCTCTCTCTGGGTATGTAAGCTGATACCCATTTCAAGTGGGTTACTCATGTCCAGCACATCCACACAAAGAGCCCGGATAAAATAAACACGCCGCGCCGGATATCTTGGAAAGAATCTGTCATGGGTTTGGGGCTAATCACCTCCAGAAGGGGCTTGACTCAAAGCCTGAAACGTTAGCCCCTGTCGGGGAGCGCTGGCTGGACCGGGCTGGGCTGGCTAGTCCCCGGGCACTGGGGATGGATCCGGAGGAGGGGGCGCCTCCCACAGGTCAGGACCAGGGGAGCAAGAGGGGAAACTGGCCTGGGCCCGTTTACAGAGACACACCCCCTCTGCCGCCATTGTTGCCGCTGCCTCACGTCAGCCTGTAGAAAGGCAGCAGGAGTCGTCTCCTCCAGAACCAAGCTGATTAGAGTTACGCATTTTACAGGATCCCTTTCAGTTGAATAAGAAAATCAAACTGAGGACACGGGGTATTAAGCAGAGAATGAAGGTTGATGTTCTAACCAGTGACCCCTGTTACTTTATCAGATGATGTAGCAGCTTCATTGCATTGCTCAAAAAGAACACCAGTCCTGTTTGATGAATTATTAAGACAAGGGTGGAGAGGAGAGATAAGGACATTGGAAAGAAACCGAACTGGAAATATTGTTGCTACGTAATAGGTCATTTGGATAGAACCTGTTCTTGACTGCCAGTTGGCTAAAAGCTTATCCACAGCTACACTGTGCTAGGACACGATTTCAGTGTCAGTAATCCCAATGTTGGAAACTTTAAGTAATACACCTGCAGTTAAAAAACTTGTGATAATGATTGGACAAAACATTATTAGTGTTAAAAAAATCTACACTTTATCTCTGCCAAATGCTAAAGATAAGTTTATCCATCATTGTCTGATGAAAATGCCTTGTAAGTATAGCAATTTGTTGGCTGCTGACAATTCTTTTAAAGATATTAATGAATCTTTGAAATAAGTTGTTGCTTGATCTTTGGCTGCACCGCAATGGATTAGTTTCAAGGGAAAGAAGGCTACTCCTTCACAACTACTCTACAAACAAATTACTAGAGCAATCCACCCAACAGAGATAAAGTGGAACGAAAAACATCCCAAATTTGTGCGATTTGTTCCCTCTTTTTTTTTTTTTTTTTTTTTTTTTTTTTTAAGTGTAATATGAAATGACATGCAAACATACTGTATATCTCCACAGCTAATTAAGGGGTATTTCATGCTCATGGCAACATTGGACTTGGGCCAGTCACTTCACTGCTTGTTGGCAAACGCCGTTGTTGCAGCGTCCCTCTGACTGCTGGATGACTGCGAGCATCATACTCTCTGGATGTGAGGCCTTGACCCTGGTGGGTGGGGGTGGGGGTGGGGTTGGGGTGCAGAGGAAAGATGGAGACAGCCATGATAAAAGCCAACTTCCCCCCGTCCTCCCTCCAGCTCTTCCCTCCCTTTTAAGTCTGGCTGTGGACGTCACAATGCCAAATCATCTTTCCACCTCAGGGCAAGGCAAGAGGCCACAGCAGGAAAGATGGAAGGAGACATTTTCCTCTTCTCTGAATAGTAAACTACTTTACACCACAGTCAACTTGCAAGCTCTTTTTAAGATTGTTTTTACTATCCATAACAATAAGAATTAAGTCAAAAGAAAAAAAATAATGCATTTTGTGATGAGTACAAACCTGTTTGGCTATGTGAAACCTAATGCTTCATGTGCAGAAACTTGACAGACTTTAAGACTTCGTCTCAGTGAGTTGCCAGATCTCAGGAACTTTAATAATTCCATGTCAATCTAACAGAAACTATTGCCAAAACTATGAAAAAAAATATAATAATAAGAAGAAGAAAGTTGTAATAAATATGTATTTTCCTTAGTCTGAATCAAGTCTCCAGTGTTGAGTCTAAAGCTCAGGTCTGTACCGATGTTAATGTAGGACTAATGGTCTTCGGGGGGGGGCTTCCAAAATGTTTAGCAGGTCTCAATTCCTACCTCTTATATAATTCCTGTTGTGTTTTGCTGGTCTGTTTCGTGCCTCCACTGGACCAAGCTGGTGACTGCAGTTTCTAAACAAGGCAAGACGGACAGAGGGATCTAGGATAGTGAGAGAGAGGGAGGAAGGGGGGTCAAAGAAGGACAAGGCAGGCCTAAAACCAGAATCAGAAAGCCAGTACCTAACATTCGGAAAATTTTAGAACAGTGCTCTGGTTCCACTGAGGCAGATGCCAGTAGGAGTTAGTGCAGACATAGACCTGTGTGTCGGTGGAGCAAGATGACAAGAGCCCTGCTATTGGAATTGTGCAATTGCAATTCTGATCAAAGAGCAGCCTCCCTCTACATGACTGTGGTATGATAATCGTGGCAGGACTACTGTTTCTTGGTGCAGAGCGGAGGTGAGGTCACCTTTCACCACAGCCCTAACTCAACCACTACAATGAATCGGAATGAAAGTCATCACGGGATGACTTGTCAAGAAGTTTCTTGGCAATCATTTCCTTTGCAGGCTCTCAAAAAAGGCCCAATAAGAGGCGACAGGTTCTGACTTCTGCTGTCTGTTATGGCTCGTTAACATAAACGGGATGGAAAGGTTTGCTGCTGAAGCACGTTAGAAGGAACAAAGTCGGGAATGAAAAGAGGCAAAAATGAGTGTGGATTTTTTCCCTTGTAGAAAATGGATTCATGTCTGAAAAGCAGTTCCTTCCATATTGTGAGTAGAGCTTCAAAGATTAATCGATTAGTTGTCAATTATTAAATTAAACACCAACTCTTTTGATATTTGATTAATTAATTGATTGGTTTGAGTAATTTTTTATGAAAAAAAAGGAAAACTTCTTTGATTCCAGCTTTTTAAATGTGAATATTTTCTGGTTTATTTTCTCCTCTTTGACAGTCAACTGAATATCTTTAAGTTGTTGACAAAACGAGACATTTGAGGAGGTCATCTTGGGCTTTTCATCTACATTTTTTCACAGTTTTCTGACATTTAATATTCTAACCAACTAATCAAGTAATCAGGAAAATAATCAACGTATTAATCAACAATGAAACAAATCGTTGCAACCCTAGTCTCGCTTTGCCAGACCTTTCTCCACAGCATTCCGGGATGGGAGAAAAATGTGCTCTGGTTTATTGGCATTTCTTTAAACCAATCACAATCGTCTTGGGCAAAAACTAAATCCGCCAAAATGACCATACAGTTGTATCAACACCACTCTAAAACACTGTCAGCAAAAACGTAGTCTATATTGAAGACATTCCACTTCTGGGATTATTCAGGTGCCACTGGCAACTGAGTGAATATTTACACTATTCTATTCTACACACACTCACCTCTACGTTTCTTCTGCTGTTGCTTCATTGACTTCATCTTCTGAGCTCTCTTGAGCATCAGAAGAGCTGTGTGGCTGTCGGTGAAGCCCCTACAGACAACAAGGACAGGCACACAAAGTCCCATGCAATGAAATAACAAAAAACACATTGACAGTGACAGAATGTATGATAAGACAATGATTTACCATTCTTCCAGAATCTTTTCTGATCTTTCAGACAGACCGCTGAGCATTGAGGTTGAAGCAGGAGATTGGCCTCTGAAATAAAAAAAAACAATTGTTCTTAAAAATAAAACATGCAAGACATGCAGAAATCTACAAATTCATATTTTATTATAGACCACACATATTTAAACATATTAAAACAGCAGGACTAGTATTAGCATGTTATTGACAATGTCAACTTATGATCAAAAGAGATCACCACAGTAAAAAAAACTGTTGTCTACTGGACCCACTTGGCTGAGGTCCACTCGTACAGTAAAGTTTGAGTGTTTTGCCTGACATTACTTAGTATGAAAGGTAGACAATGTTGATCTAACCATGACACGCTAGTGTGTTGAATATGGATGTAATTTAGACAAGAGTCATCATGATTTTCATTCTAACCTAATTGTATCATGGTAGATTGGTTGGCTGTGGGTTGTTCTACCTGATGGAGCTCTCTGGGGACACCCTCTGTCCAGCAGAGTCCACCTGTTCTCCGGGCATCCAGGCCTGCTTTGGCCTCAATACAAGCAGTGGTGGGAGTATGTACTGGAAGGGTTCAAGAGGCTGAAATACATACATTAATCATTGTCAGCCATAATGTACTGCTCCTATGATTTTATTTGAGTAGATTTTAGTATACACAGCAGCAAATCATTATATTATCTTCAAGGAGTTTTCATTTACTGGAGTGGTTCTTCACATTTAATTCAACTGAGGAAACTTTTGCCAGAAACTGGAACTGTACTGTAAAAAATAGAGTTTAAGCTCTGCCTAAACAACATACAGTCCTCAATATATGTTGAATACACTGTATTGGAAAATGAAATGTATATATATACACTGTATGTATATACACGACTATATACTGTCCACTACTAATATTAAAGTCAAGTGAATGTTTTCTTTTGAGGTATTTTGCTGACACAGTTTTCACACTCAAGGAATGCTCATATGTAAGTCAAACTAACAGCTTAATTACTCTCCAGATCCCATTTTCTCATTGTGGAATCACTAAATTGTTCATCCCTGCCTTTGATGTGTACCTCAGTGTCAACACATTGAGGCCAGCCATGACGGCAGCTGCACCGCATCAGCTGGCCTAAAGCGGCCACTATGATGTATAGTGCTGAGCGTGCTCCAAAGAAAAGATCCAACGGGAGGTAAATGAAAGGGAAAAAAACTGGAAGACAGTTCGCCAGTGTGAAAAATTACATCTGCTGGTGCGGCGCAACCAGTCCTCCAGGAAATAATCTTGTTTTTTCAAGTGAGTAAATTTAAAGATCAATCAGTAAGAGTAAGACAAATCCTGTAGGGGGCGATAACCAAGATGAGAAAGGGACAGTTCAAGAAAATAACTCTTCCATTGACATCACAGAGGGGCTGGTTTCCAAAATTCACTGGCCACTTTCACTAGAATACCAGCCCACCAGGTTTTAAAAATATTACAGAATGTCCCAGGACAGTTGCTTTACCCTTAGAGACAGCGGCTGCTCAGACACAGGGCCACGTCTTGGAGGTGGGTCCTCAGTAAGTGACAATGTCCAGTGTTTCTCCAGTGCTGCCTTTTTGAAAATAAAAATATATATTTTTTTCTGGACAGCAACAGGTAATGGACACAACATAATACTGCATTTAATATATATATTGTTATAGTGTACATAATATACAATGGTGAAGGGAGCTCTAGTGTTACAAACAGGTTAAAGCTTTAGTGCATTTTGATATTAACGAGCGTACATTACATTCAAGCCATTGCCAAATGAGTTGCTACAAAGATAATTAAGACTAAGATCAGCTCCACAAAACTCAGTATGGCAACTTTTGGGGGCTGAAACTCGAGTAAAGATAATGACCTCTTCTAAAGAGTCCATTGTGTTTTTTTAACCCTCCGTGTCTCCTTGGCTACTAGCAAGTGCGTGGAGGTGGGGGCTGTGGGCGATCACGGAGGGCTTGTATGATGTGGATGTGCCAACAGTGTTGTTGTCATTACTTATAATTCCCCATGGGGGTGACAGAAACTACGCACTATAGCTTTAAATTGATAGCTCATAAATATGTGCAGTATGTTTTATCTTTTTGTGCCTTGTCTAAATTTACATGTCTGTGGGCTCACCTGTATGTTTTTGTATCTTTTTAAACACAAGTGCAGGGTGTTGTGCATGTGTCTTTTTATCTGTGTTTGCAGATCTGCAAGCGTGCAGAATTGTTTGTTTGTGTGTGTGTGGGTGTATGTGTGTGTGTATATAGAGAGAGAATGTTGGGTAAGTATATGCATTTGTGCATTTTGTATTATCCATTGTGCAGGTTTGTGTATCTGATAGGGCATGGGGTAAAGTGAACCATGAACGTGAGGAACACAAACTTGTTCGCTTACCTCATCAAAAACAAATTCATCCATGTCCACCTCCTCTAAGGTGTCGTCCTCTCCGGTGTCGAGGCATGTGACAGCAGCCAGAGCAGATGCCAGCCTCCTCCTCAGAGTGAAGCCTCTCCAAAAAGCCTTGAGGTACCCAAAGAAGAAAATGGTAGAAAACCCTCCATGAATCATGAGGCAAACGTAAAAATTGTGTGTTATCCCATTAGGGAGATAAAACATGTTAAGCTTGTTTTAATTGCTGAGTGTTCTGCTGTCTGAACTCTGCGTGACTCTGTTCTGAGACAAATGGAGCTCCAGTGTGCCTCTAAATCCTCCAATTCCCAATGGGCTGCGGGGGGCACACTTCACTTCAAGTTCAGCCGAGCAGGAATCCTAAAACTCTTACTACCGCACTTCTTTGGAATCTGATTAATTACTTATGTACCCCCACCACCAGCCACCGCAACAGACACACACTATTCCCACCACCCCCACCTTCTCCCTTAGAGAGCCCTAACGGACTCATCAAACACTTTTTGTGTTGAAAAGGGATTTGGGAGAAGTGGTGAATAGCATGTTTTTTAGCTCAGCCGCTTACTGTACACCCATATACAGGATTAGCCGAATATGCCTCCATAGCACGTATGAGGCCTGAAGATGGATTTTCAAGGGTGGAAAAGGACATTTTGAGATAATAACTGTGTGAAAGTTAATTCAGACACAATATTAAAAATTCTATTTGTAGCATTAAGGTCCTTATTTACACATGGACAGGTTAATCTGTGTGCATTCATGTCCCAGTAATGCTTGTTACTAACTTAGCTCCAGGAAGCTTATTCCCCGGAGTCCTTATGTTTTCTCGCCTTGCAGCTTTCCTTGGATTGGGGTGGCACCTGGATCGTGGTTGCAGCTGCTGCCGTGGTCCCGCTTGACGCTGCTACACCCTGTACTAGTGGTAATATTAGTTCTAGTCATAGTTCTATTACTTTTATTGGTACACTGAACAAAATTCTAAACACAACAATTTTGGTTTTGCCCCCATTTTTAATGAGCTGAACTCAAAGATCTAAAACTTTTTCTGTGTACACAAAGGCTTATTTCTCTCAAATATTGTTCACAAATCTGTCTAAATCTGTTAGTGAGCACTTCTCCTTTGCCGAGATAATCCATCCACCTCACAGGTGTGGCAAATCACATGATTAGACAACATGATTATTGCACAGGTGTGACTTAGGTTGGCCACAAAAAAAAGCCATTCTAAAATGTACCATAAGCCGTCTCCAAAGAGGAGTTTCAGAGAATTTGGCAGTACAACCAACTGGCCTCACAACCGCATACCATGTGTAACCACACCAACCCAGGACTTCCACATCCAGCATCTTAACTTCCAAGATTGTCTGAGACGAGCCACCCGGACAGCTGCTGCAACAATCGGTTGGCATAACCAAAGAATTTCTGCACAAACTGTCAGAAACTGTCTCAAGGAAGCTCATCTGCATCCTCATCGACCTCATCGGGGTCTCGACCTGATTGCAGTTCGTCATCGTAACCGACTTGAGGGGTCAAATTCTCACATTCGATGGCATCTGGTACTTTGGAGAGGTGTTCTCTCTCTCAAGGCAGATGGCAGACAGCGTGTATGGCGTCGTGTGGGTGAGCGGTATGCTGATGTCAACGTTGTGGATCGAGTGGCCCATTGTGTAGGTGCGGTCATGGTATGGGCAGCCGTATGTTGTTGTATGTATGACAACGAACACAGGTGCATTTTATTGATGGCCTTTTGAATGCACAGATATACATGTAATGAGATCCTGAGGGCCATTGTTGTGCCATTCATCCATGACCATCACCTCATGTTTCTCTTGTTGAGACTTGTCTATTTAACATAGACAAGTCTCTTGTTAGGTGGAGGATGTTGCAAAAATGGGCAAAAGACAAAGTATGTAAGCCACATGGGTATGTTTTCTATGTAACAAAGGTATTCAAAAGACATTACATTTTTGCCCCTTATTTACAGTATAGCTTGACTCCACTTGTTGTAGTAAACCAAACAAAAAGTTCAGAATGTCTGACAAAATTCCAGAAGTTTTACCTGGATGACAGTTGCTGCATAATCTTGGCCAACAACGCTCCCATTAATATAGGAAGGTCTTAACGCTGTCTTTCCTCCATCTCCACCCCTTCCTCCTCCTTTCTCAGCTGTGGAAAGGCTGCTGATGTTCTCACATTTCAGTCTATATTTCCTCCACAGCTGCTGAATCACGACTGCTGCTGTGCTGCTCCGGAAAAACACACACACACACACACAAAGTGAGGGATTTATATGATGTCATAGCACCTCTGTCTTTCAAAACATGAATTTATTTCTGAGCAGACATCTGAAAAGGAGGACTCTGGAGATTTTCAGCCTGTCCAGAGCCACCCTTCATATCAAAGATCTATCGTCCTCCCAAAGATAGTGCGGTGTTAATGATGAAGCTGCGTGTTAAAATGAGTAAAATGTTCAACATCATCTGCTGTAAATCACATTGAGGAGGCTCCAATAATGACAAATGCTCAGCAGCAGAAACTAATAAAATGTTGAGCTGCTATGAAAAGAATTATATTTTTTTAAAAAGGGTGTTTGCTTTAAGCCAGCAGTGTCCACTTGTGTAGCATGAAAGAATTTGGAGGCTTTCATTACAAACAGTACAACACACTACACTATCAGCTGATTTTACTGATCTGTTGTTTACAATGTTGTGTTGGATGGAAAGGACACTACAGAAGTGGACACTACTGACTCAGAACATTTGGTGAATTACTTTTGGAGGCCCAGTGCCATTTCGTTATTGGAGGAAGTTGGCTTTCCCTTTGTTGCAGAGGAGTGAACACTGTCAGAGTTAGCTCTGCAATTTGTTGTCTCTGTCTTTGAACCTCCTGCAACAGTATTGAATGAGTAATGCAGACTCTCTGCAGCTAACTTCTCCTCAAAAGTCCAGTATTTGTATCTGATATTGTCCTTCTTTGGAAGAACTGCTTGGACGTTTGCAGTGGACTTCATTTCTGGGCACTCAGTACACTTGTCAGCATTGGCGCTGTCCATGTGTCCAAGTCTTTCCTCAGGTTTTGTCTGGCATACAGCCTTGGGTTTGGCAGCCACAGTGGTGTCACCATATTCATGGGCAAATCTCTGGTCCTTAGCCAGCTGCAGAGCCTCAGCAAAGTGTCGGCAGGAGGTCTTTACAGCATCCAGGGAAGATGAGGCATTACTGTGAACAAATGCACACAAAAACACCCTGTTTTAGGTCTTTTCAGAATGTCTTTAGAATGGTAGCAGTGATTGTAAAACCATCCCCCTGATAAACCTTAGTGTAATAAACTTGATGATATTACCAATGCTGCATAAACATAACAGTAGGAGCAGTAGTTTTCCAGTTTTAAAGCAAAGGATGTGCATGTTACTTTTAATTAGATTTTGGCTTGATTTCTGTTGTGCTGTGATTAGTTTGACACTGGCAAATTCATCAGGAAAAGAAATAATATTAGTATGTGATCTAATATATGTGTCTGGGAAACAGCCTAGTCACAACCTGTGTGAGGTGGATTCTGTACAGTTCAGATGTTCTCACCCAACCTACAGTACTAAGAAAAATGTTGGGTTTTCTAAAACATACACTGTATTTCCACATTTTAAAAATCCCAGCTATGATCAAGAAACCACACTATATTTGATGCTCAGAGTAATTTAGTTTGGGGCATACTGTCATGAAATAGTTTTAGTATATAGTATTAAATGTGTGGGTATCTGAGGGGGGGGGGGGGGGTTGCCACCGTTAGTGCCTAATACCATATAATGTCTCTTTCATTGAGGGGATAAACTGACTACAAAGCCACCTAAGTAGAAACTTAATTAATCTATTAGCAATGCTTGGCTCTGCTCCCCTCCTTGTCTTCAACCCTGAGGGGGCAGAGGCACTTCAGTGCCCAGCCAGTCTGGAGAGCCAGTAGCCTAAGGTAGTAAAGCTTCTTCTCTACAAAGACCTAGCTCTTCGTTCTCAGTGGGACAAGTGAGAGGGCAGTCGGAAGGTCCAAAAGAATTGTGACCCCCCTGACCTCGTCACCCCCGTACCTGCTGGTTCACTCCAGGGTCACTATCAACATGTATACCACTGATATTAGACAGCAGAAATAATCAAAAACACGTTTTGTTATGCTAAAGCTGCAATATAAAATGTTTTTGACAGAGAGGTAATTACTACAAGACACAAAGACAACACTAAAATCCCCATGGTTCAATTATATTTCAGAACATTTGGGGGACATTTGCTGTGGCTATGTCACATGGATGCTCCCGGCATCAGTCATAGCTGCAATAACTGCTGCAAGAAACTGAAGAGCAACAAAGGTCAAGACGCCAGCTTACAAGTCAACTAAAAAGTGGTTGTGTGTGAGAAATATGCATAAAATATGCAAAATCATAGCTTACTCACTGACTCGATATTATTGACTCAGACCGCTGAATCACATATTAGTTTCTGCTGAACTTTGAAATGCATCATTACAAAGGACAGGGCCTTACATTATAATCTTTTTAGGAAGAGATCACTTGAACAGGAACAATTTTAACCAATGACTCTTTTAATGTGCATGTGAGTATTGTTTTAAGATAGACTTGATAAGCAGCCCAGTTTTCCTAAGAAGTACATTTGTATTGAATTGATTTGCAGTACACAAATTACATGCTGTGTCAATGTTCAGTGAGCGCCCTATAGCAAGGTGGAAGATAAGGGCGGGGAGGTTGGGGTGGGTGTGTACTGCATATGACATTTCCAACATGTATGAAAAACATCCAGTTTAAATTATATTACTCTTGTGTCTTTAAACCATGACAATATGCATTGTATCTGTGATGTGGATATTGCAGAGTTAAAACTATTCTACTGCATTAACCCATCAGCTTATCTCTAAGAGACATTTAAGGTGTTCGGTAACATAGGAAAAATGCGAGAACACAGAACATAAGAAGAATTAGTAAGATTCCAATAAGGAAGAAATAGTAAGAAGCACCAAGATTTCCTTTCCACAAAAAATAAAATAAAATTTTCATTGATATTTTTAAGGGATTTATTTGTATTTATTTTTCTTATACTTCAGTTTGTAATAAGATACATATTTAAGTTGCTCAGCAAAAGCCATAAGAAGTACATTGTATGTATGAAATAGAGGCATTTTGTATAGAACAGATGATTCAGCCTCCACTCTACACCCTGTAGAGAAAAGTTGTGAAACCATACCCCTGATAAACCCCATGGTTCCCCACCTTACGTCGTCAGTGGACCGACGTGTGGCACTCTTCTCACCTCTGTCAGACACAAGGTCAGGCCAGGGGTTAAATGGCTGGGTTGGTCCTTGCAAAGCCCGCAGAATGGCTCATTGTCCAGAGGCCAGGGGGGTAAGAGGGCACACAGTGAGGGGTGAAGCAAAGAGAGCGCCAAGCTAGCCCCCCAAGCCATAGGAGTCCTCAGTGTGACCCGCATGGTAGCCGCAGCCATGTTTCATCTTTTGTGCTGTGTAATTTGGAAGGGTCAGGAAGATAAGCAAAAAGTTGACCACTGTTTTAAGTGTTGGTGGTCTGTCTCGCAGAGCAGTGTCAATGTGTGCAGAGGCCAGTGACATCGAAGGACTTGTGAAAATAGATAGACGTTGTCTTTAGGCTCACTACGCCCTATGTATCAGACATAACAAGAGGATAGCTAACATTCCTGACTGCTTCATGTCTGTCTGTCTGACAGGCTGATTAGCACAAGATGGAATGTGTAATATGGCCTCTTGTAAATAGGTTTTGGCTATTGTTGTACTGTTTGTAATGAAAGGTTTAATTTATATAATAAATATAATATAAAATAAATAATTTAACCTAATTTCTTTGACTCTGGTTTGCCATTTGATTTCACTGATTCAACGAACATATTTTTGTTGAGGAAAACTTTCAAAGAAATTTCAATTATCTGGTAATTGAAATTGGGAATTGGGAAAGAGAATGCTATCTGTGACACTGGAACAACAGTACAGTGCATGGTGCATTCATTTTTTTATTTGGACACCACAAAGACAAATTTGAAGGAACACATCTGAGCTGAGCAATTCCCTCCCCCCTTCCCATTTCGAAGCAGAAGTCAGTCCTCTAGACAGTTCAGTTTACAGATGATGTAAGACTGTTACATAACTAAGCTGAAACTCCCTGAACATCCATGGTGCCAGTACTAGAAAAAATGATCATGATGAAAATGTGGTTATTGATAAGCACCTCCGATTACAGATTTTCTTTGTACTTGATGTTGATAGGTTGATGGGACAGCTCTAGAAAGGATTAACCTGAGCTCATCCACACTAGACAGCACACTGACAGCCCATCCACACAAGCAGATCAGTCTCTTACCTGAGCTCCCTGCTGTGGCGCTGCTGTAAATCACCAGTCTGCCGAAGCTGAGCCTGGCAGAACGCAAGGAAGCTTCCCGGAGCCAAGTTGACCTCTTGAACAGCAGGGGGCGGTAGAAAAGAGTCTGTCTCCTGGTCATCGGTAGCCCTTAGCCCAGGCACTGCTTTCTGCAGAGTGGATCTGAAAAGGAGAGCAAGCTGGATAAAATATCAGCGGTCATTAAGGCCACCTTTTAATGGCCTTTATGTTTTAATTACTGTTATTTTTTTAGTTGCAGTTATTTCTTAGTTCCCGTAATATCAATAAAACGTCTAATAGTATAAGCAGCGTACTTGAATGGAAAACAGGTTTCAGATATTTATTTAAGGAGTATAGTATTTAAACAACACAAAATCAACAACTAATGTGCTTAACAAATAGAATACATATAATACAAAATAAAACCATGATGTCAGCTATAATATAATAGCAGCAGCACTGAACAACAACAATGCATTTATTTGAAAATTTAGATGACAAAAGTATAGTATTAAAGTATTATATTTTCAGATCTGTGGATAAAAGACCTTCTTAGCAGACACATCCACATCACATTTCAGTCTTTTTAAATAACTATACTATTGCTTCTATTGTTCTACATTATAGTACAGCATTTTGAAAGCCCTCTTTGACCACTGCAGTGATTACAACACTTTGGTGAGTTGTATTGTTGGTTTAAACAATAAAGTATTCAAAGACGATGAAGGCTTTTGATTGCGGCATGAATAGAACTAAAAAAAATTGCTGAGATTTCCACTGATGATTTTCAAAATGAGACTCAAGTTAGAGAGAGAGCGCTTCTGTCAATGACAAAAACATAAAACAAAAAGATTTTACCAAGAGGTATACTTGTAAAACCATATATCTATCTGTATATCTCAATTGGTAAAAAGGTATCTGTAATACTGAAGGGTTAAAGCAGCCATTCTCTGTTTAGTTTGACAACTAAGAGTTTGAGATGACTGTTTCAGGTCCTACTGAGGCCACTCATAGTACATGCTGTTCTCTATGCTGAGTTCACTGTACATTTTGTGTTCTGGACTAATCTATTTACAGTGATTACATTTTAAGCCAGGTAATGTAATTGTCAACTTAATTATTTAGTTTTCTCACAGTGTAGTTACGCAGGATAACAACTCTACCCATGGTACATGTTAGGTAGTATCAGCCTACAAACTGGAGGGGAGCCCTGAGAGGCTGTGAGTCTGAGGGAGCGGTAACTGCTGCCTGAGGCTAAGGATGTACAAGCAGAAGAATCCCAACTATCTACTAAACAGACTCAGAGCATCTACTAGTGGAGGCCAAATGTGGTCTGTGTTCAGTGGGAAAATGTGGAGCTAGAAACTCTACAGGACACTTGGGATAGCAACAATAAAACCCATAAAAAATTCAAGCCTTCAGGCTACAAAGTCTATTTTTTTTAAACATTTTGAAGAACTGGGTTTTTCATCAATGATTCCCAGAGCACAATATGCTCTTAAATTGTGTCTACAATGTCACCAGAGGAGGATAAAACATGTGCTGAGGGTAAACCTTTCATTTCACCAGCTCACAATGTGTGTTTTTGTGAAAATGTAAGCATTTCTTATTTCATACTGTATCTCTTTACATGGATATCTCAAGATGTTTTACCAATCCATGGCTATATATTTTTTTAAATGTAGATCCTGCTGAATTATTTAAAACACGGCTCCATTTTACTGTTATAATCCCGATTTATGTACCTACTGACCTTACAACTTTTAAAGATGAAGCAGAGAGCAAAGTATTACAGTCAGACAAAAAAAGCTAATGATGGTGCCTGATGGTTTATTCGGATTCAGATATGGATCATGAACCCTTTTCTTGCAGACAATTAGAACCCGTATAAAGGGCTTATACTGTATTCTGATTAGAGGCATAGTTTTCCCATCCCTACTGCCACCCTGAGACAAAGATGTGACCACAAAGCACGGGATCTGTGTACTGTCAGAGGGATATGGTTTTGATGTGGCCCACGTGGTCTCTCTGAAACAGATCCAGATTAGATTTCAACCCTTTGGGCATGTTATCTGGCTGTCTGTCTTCAAATGAAGCTCCAAACCCAAATAGGACCTTTTGAGGGTTACATGAGCTCATTGAGGTGGGCAATGTAATGTAATTCAATTAAGGAATGGACGCCATTTAGACACACTTGGGAGAATGCAGAGTAGACCTATGTACAAATAATTGGATGCCATCAGTTGTGGATGTTTACAATGGTGGATTCTTATTAACTGGGGAGTTCTGCTGGTTATCAGAAAGTCACCTCTCTCTGCTGTGATAACCTCTGCACTGCATTCAGTCTCAATGTCTTTTTGAAGCATAAAGCATTTTTTTGATGGAGCAATGTGTATATCTGTAAAGACTGAAAGAATAAATGAAAGTCATATATTTTTTTTAAAGAAAGTAGGAGGTGCACAATTTAGATGCTAGAACTCTTTTTCTCTCCTTCCAGTTATATCTACATTGACTATACTTGGACTTCAACCTGAAAGTTCCCTAAATTAATATACATTTCATCCTCCTTTCTGTGGAGAAACGCTGTTCTTGGCTCACATTCCTTCATCCTCCGTCTCCAGCCCGTATGAGCACAAGTCCGTATTTCATTTAGTGAAGACTTCCTCCAAACCACATGCTCTTAAAGTGGCCCTGATTAATCAGGCCCACTATTTTCTTCTTCCAGGTCTCCTGGATCAGGGGCTGCCTACAGGGAGTGTAATTCTTAGCGCTTGCCTTTTGCTGCTTTAATTTAGCTGGCGTTATCACTGGCTCTGGATGAAAGGGCCAGGGCATGAGTGTGGAAATACAGAGGTTTAATTCCACTGTTGGCATTGGAGGTTAGGTAAAGTTCAATGAAATATGAAGGTAATGTTTCAGTTAAGGCTTGCGACAGGAAAAACGTCCACAATTAACCCATGAATTTAGAATTTTGGACAGTGAATAACATACTAAGCAAGAAATACTACAAATAAAAAACAGAAATGTTATATTCAAATTGTCCACATTATTAAACCAACTGGCCAGTGGTACAAAAGGAGGAATGTTTTGTGCAACTGACATTCAACTCATTGCAGTTAAGACATAACATACAGAATTTCCCTTCAGGGATCAATAAAAGTATTTCTGATTCCTGATCAAATAAACTGAAACATTCAGGGCTATTTGAAAGGGGCAAGAGAAGTATAGATTTTCATATTTTGGTGTTACTAAATGGGTGTGAGCAGCTCTGAGGAGCCAAACAACTTTGTGAACCTGTAACAGCTGACATCATTGCTCATGACTATGAGCGGTCTTGCATATTTTTTATATAAACTCACAGCAACTGTCTTAACTCGGGTAAAATATTTAGGCATGATAAGTGAATGAACAAATGAGAGAATGAGAATTGATTTTTTCTGCTGTATCAATATTTTGGGAATTACGAGCACTTAGTGTGTCGTACGTAAGCACAGATGTCAGTGGCACGTCGCAGTAATCTAATAGCCCACGTGGATCACAGTGCTAATCCTGGGAAGTGGACAGGAAGGCCTGTGTTCTGCTGGAATGTTTAGACTACCTGAGCCAGTAGACCGAAATTTGTGATTAAGAAATAAACTGTGTTCAAAACTGTTCCCTATCACGGAAATGATGAATGAAAGTGCACTATATAGTGTGTTTGCCATTTTGTAGTGGTGTTCAAATTCTCCACAGTTAATTTCATTCACTATATAGTCCACTACAAAATACCCACAATGCACAGCTAATTTTAGTGTACATAACATAGACATATATTTATATGTCTATGGTTCATACGATGTACCCTACATTTTACTCTTGTATACCACAATGCAATGTGACCGTGTTTTTCCAGAGGAGAAGAAGAAGCAGAAAGATATACAACCTTTTTACTATCCTAGGGGACATATAAGATGTATTTTAGTTTTGGTTTGTTTACATAATAATGGTCGCGCCCACCTCCGTCACACAAACAACGGGTGCATCTCCTGACACTAGACATGCAACGATGTGTTTTCAGTGAGTGTCTGAAATCTTGTTTGGTCGTTCCATATAGTTCACTATTTAATAAACACTATATAGGAAATAGTGAATGAGTGAATGAAAGAGTGGATTCTAACACAACTATAGACTTTCCTGGTATGTTCCTTTGAACATTCATCCCGACGAGTATTATTATATTTCAGAGGAAAAGAAAATTGTAACTTGAACCTTTTGTCCAAAGAATTTTGGAAAGAACTGCGGAAATTTCGAATTACACTATGTTGTCTGTGTGGCAGGTACTGCAGAGGAGAAGGCGCTTAAGTTAGAGGAGAACGGAACAAGCATCCAGAAAATTAGATAGTACAGGGTATATTCAAGTCATCTTAATACAGTAGCACAGCCTGATTCGTCTTACAAGCAGATGCATCCACATTAGAAAACAATGACTTTAGATCAGGGGTCTTCAACGTCTTTTAGGTTAGGTACCCTTAGCTGAAAGAGAGACGAGGAGAGACCACCTACCGCATATATTGTATACAAATAATTTGCATATTACACTGGGCAGAATGGATGAAAAGAAATGGATATTATTTATGCGTCATGTTTCAATGTTAAACATACATCCGGAAGGTACAGTGACTACTTAAGCTTAACTGTATGGCTACCATAGTTACCTATAGTAAGTTTATCTTTAATGTGTACATTCTTTAACAAAAAGGCCAATTTATCTTTGCTATTAAAATGTTGCATCCATATTAATGTATAATTTCAGACTTATTTTCATTTTTGAAACAAGAAAATTATTTTTTACATACAGTAATTTGGCACCCCACCCCTGCACTAACTCTGAGGACCCCCTAGGGGTCCCGGACCCCCTGTTGAAGATCTCTGCTTTAGGTCATAAAAAAGAAGCCTAACATCCAGCCATCGTCTTACCTCCAGCTTCTCTCCTGCTGAAGAGGATTCCCTGTGAGGTGGACCTCTCGCAGGAATTGACATCCCTCCAGACTTTCACACATGTTCTGGAGCTCTAAGAGAGAAGTGGAAAAACATCTATGTCTTGTCAGTGTCTAATTTTCTAAATTGTCTATTCTTCAATCTCACCAGTGCCTCATCTAGTTATGCAGCGCTACACCGACGGACTGAATGAAATAAATAGAGATGTATTTCATAACGTATGCATCTTTTTTTCCATGGAGTCATATACTGTACTTGGACAGCAGAGCATACAGCCAATATTTACGCAGCATCGTCATGCCAAATAGATGAAATCATAAGTGTTTACGCCCAACGGTTTGTACATTTATAGCTATTGTATATTATTTTATTTTTATTACATTCTTTTTATTAAAATCGATCTGTGGCTGAGTGGGAGTAAGGGATTGGGAAAGATAAAGTAAAGCTTTTATGATGAGATTTATGTAGTCTGTTTAATCAAGACAGCCTGTTACCTGACATGCAGTTAAATCGAAGATCCAGATTCGCAAGGGACACAGAATCAGACATGGAGGGCAGCTGGGTAATTCTAGGACATAGAGACAAATTATAACCCCTTTTGAAAGCGTCAATACATTTTAAAATAACATAATACCGCTGTTAAACACAGAAACCTTCTGATATTGTGAGTAGTGCAAGTCAAAAGAAATGAATGAGTTTGAATTTTTTATATCAAATTATAAAAACAAAATTGAAAAATATGCTACTATCACGTACAGGCATAATTCAAAGACAGATATCAAGTAGGACTGGAGGAATATACCTGTTTTGGGCCACAGAGAGATGTTGCATGAGAGGGAGCCAGCAAGCAGTGAGGCCCTGCAGCGAGGAGATGCTGTTGTCGTCTAGATGCAGCTCTCGGAGGAGGACCTGGTTGTTCAGACTGGGGGGGCTGATGGAAGAAAAAAAACTGAGTGAAGTTGTTCCTCTGGTCACACTTTGGGGTTAGACTAACTTACTGTTGCTGCTGCTGGTCAAGCTCCGCTTAAATGACCCTGTCCATCAACGTCAGTTGTTTTAGTCCTGCTGTGGTTAGAGTCATCAGTGTCGGCCGTAAGTTAAGTACAACTGTGATCTAAGGGGTGTTTCAGAAAATACTGAAGGTGATGTAATCACCATAGAGCTTTCAGTGGCTTGCATGGCACAAGTGAGAGAACTATTTCACAGAGGGCTGGTGCATATGATAAGGTAAAGGAGCTATATTTGGGGGGGTCGCCACCGGGGAGGGTTTGCGGGAAGAGTGAAGCAAAAATGTTCTCAACTATTGTATATCCTATGCATCTGTATACTGGACGTGTGTGGTTTTTCTTGCTCTTTTTAAGAAAATTAAAATAAAACACTTGATCACAAAAAAGAAAATACTGAAGGTATAAACATTTTTATGCTTATAACTATAGTTTGTATGTACATAAAAAATATTGTTTGCGTGTAAAAAAAGAAAATACTGAAGATATAAACATTATCATGCTTATAACTATTGTTTGTTTAGTTTTCTTTTTCTCAACTTTGGCCTCATCAAGCAATTACCTGTGAAGTTAGGTAATTGGGCATTCTCTCTCCAATTGTTGCTTATGGAGCATTCTCACAAAAGATATTTTAATTAATGTAACTGTAATGTAACTTATAACAACATCAATCAGTTCCATTCATTAAGGTAAGCCAGTGGCAGGGCCCTGGTATTGTGCATTTTGACTCTCTTGCATCTCTTTAAGTTCAAATAAAACCTATGCAATGATAAATTCAAGAATGCGCTTCATGCTTTACTTCAATGTTTTGGAGACTTTCAGGTCAAAGTTCATCTTTGCTGTCTGCAATTAGAAGTGTTCTGTTAGTGTATCGCACTTTGCCCCGTTCTTTGTAAAATATTACATAGAGCACCATCACTTTCAGATCACTTACGCTGAGATTGTTACATTGGATTCTTTTTTAGTTCAATGGGCAATTTTGTTGGACTGAAGGAAAATATTATGTTCCTTCAGTTGATCCATCCATTTAAACACCTAATCCTGTCCAGGGTTACAGACAGACATGTGACAGATTTTCAATATCTTTTTGAATTTTAGATTTTGTTTTGTTTAGTTTTTTTGTAACAGATGGGGTCAACTTTAAAAATATTCCATACTTGATATTAAGTTGTAGTCAAAAGGGAAATTCAGGTTTCCCCAGCCTGTGGTTTTGTCAGGATAATCTGTTTAACCATGATCTGTTTAAGGTGATAATGCTCCCAAAATTTGCCAAATGGTTTGTATCATTATGAGTAGCACTACACCTCCTCCTCTCAGAATTCTAATGTGGGGTTTGTGATATTAAAACCAATACAGGAAATATTGTGTTATATTTTCTCTGCATCTTGATATGAAAATGAATAGAAGTCTAGTTATATGCAGAAAGCAAAAGTTTTTCATCTTTTGTTTTCTGCATTTTCATATTTATTTTTAATGTTTTGCTGATTTTCCATGGGAAATCCCTACATCCTTAAATATAAATGATTTACATCACTACCAGATCAAAACATAATGATGTGGGCCTAATTCAATACAACCTGTTGAGTTAAAGCTCTTTATCACCTTTAAATAGCCAAATCAGTTTCTATACAGATCTCACACAAAACTGCAACCCTGAACAGTGACATCCAAAAACAATGCTTACAAACTTACCTCAGTAAGATTGTTGGCCCTCAGGTCCAGTGTGTTGAGCAGAGCGCTGTTCTCCAGACCCTCCACGCTTGCCAGGTGATTGTGTGAGCAGTTCAGATGCAGAAGAGTGAACACGTCCCTCAGTCCTTTGGTGCTGATCAGCTGGTTGTGATCCAGTGACAACCTCTGCAGTCTCCTCATAGACTCCAGACCAGCTAGGAATGAGACGGACAATGAGAAGACACTTATTTAGATTGCTAAAAAAAAAACACAGGGTGAGTCTGCATATAAGCAGTAAACAAAGCATAACCATGTCTATAAAAATATATATATACTTAAACTTTATTCGAAATGAGACAATCCAAAAGCCCTCTCCTATGAATATACAGTTTTAGAGGTGAGTCAGGATGTTACAGTAGCTGAATATACAATTTAATGTGTTTAACCTTTTGCCTGGCCAATTTCTATTTATGACTTAAGCCTCAGGGATCCAGTTCACTTCAATAAATAAATCACTTTTCAATGCATATTGTAGTTTAATAAAGCAAGCCCAGGGCTGAAAAGAAGAGAGATGCTGCCCTCTGGTGCAGCATTGCAGGATTATAGCTACAGAACTAAAACTAAAGACCTCAGATGTGACGCAATCACATATTACAATGACAACAATCTGTTGAATGTTAGTGGTTTCTTCACAACAAATATACTCATAATAAACATCCAAGTTAATGTTCCATTAGGTATATAATGACTTTTCCAGTAATCACCAATGCGGGTGATGGAGTTGTAGGAGAGGTCTAGAACAGCCAAATTTTCAGCACCAGTTAAACCATGGATGGACGTCAGCTTGTTGTGGCCGAGTTGAAGAACTCGTAAACTAGTCATATTTTCACAGTTGACAAATGAGATGTCGTTTTCCTGTAACAAAACAAATAAAGATCTTAGGAAAGGACAAAATATGTTTTTTTTACTTTCAGAATACAAATATAATTATATCTAACTAACAATAATAAAGATCTGCACAAAAAAAGCACAAAATAGAGGCAAGATTACTTGGATTACTTAATGGCCGTTGAAATGGTGGCATTTAAGACAGTAAACTCATTATATACTGACTGAATACCCACCTGCACATCGATGTAGCAGAGCTGTGGTATCTGGTTGATGCCTTCCAGGGATTTGAGGCCACAGCGTCTGAGGGTGAGGGACTGAAGTTGAGTACACTGGGCGAGAGTGTTTAAGCTACAGTGAGGCAGGTCCTCCAGGGTCACTGTAGTCATCTGAAAGATAGGCGAAGATGCTTTAAAGTTCAGAAGGTCTTTCTGGATTTCAAAAGGTTAAGTATATAGTGTATCTGTCTTCACTGCTTAATTTAGGTAACATATCAGACACGCTCAGAGACACACATTAGACTTGTCACGCCTTGCATCAATTGTAAATTAGGAAAGAGTGTTTTTAACTTTCCCGCTTCTGACAGATGGCTTGAGGATTCTCTCAAATTAGACGTTCAAGATGATGGTTGAAAATGTGTTACATAGGGACTGCTCTCGTTTTTAAAAGCCCTCTTATTCGCCTACATCACTGATGTAATTGTAATTGCTCCTTCATTAATTTCTTTACACATTGTTATTTGGGTATTGTTTTATGGTCTGATTATTTTTATGATCATTTTATTTCTACTGTAATTTTTTAGATGCTTTTTATTTGTGCAGTGATCAGGGTGTCATTGGAAAAGAGAGCTTGCTCTCAATAGCCAAACCCTGAATAAATAAAGGTTATTCTAAAGTTGGCTTGTGTGACATGGTACAGGGATGTCATAAATTATATCTAATATGGATTAGTCAGAAAACTGCTGATACTGAGTAGAACTGAGCGATATAGAGAAAAAAACAGATATAACGATATTCTTGACAACAATTAGATTTTTAAATAATCATTAATAATACTGATATAATGATTAATTGGTTAAAAGCAAATAATAGAACAGCTAGAACAGTCTGGTAAGTTCAGAAAATGACATCCCTTTGCTGTAATGCAGCCTTTAAAAGCAGGTGAAGACAAAACTCCATCTTACGATATTACAATATCCAAAAGCTAAGACGATATCTAGTCGCATATCACTGGGCAATATATCGATATATTGCCCAGCCCTAATACGGAGCATCCTTTTAACATAGCTAGGTAAAATCAGTAGTACATATGTACTTGCAAATACAGTATTTAATACATTTGATTTATTCAACATTATCTTTTTACTGCCAAGTCAGAACAGGTCCATTTGCATACTACTAGATAGCTCTGGTGGCTGAACGTCTACTAACGCAAAAGGATGAGTTTCACGGGAGAGTTTAGAGTTCCATGTTTACAGTGACAAAAAGTTAGTTCTGAGAAAACTTGAGTATATACTTGCATATCTTCATGTATTCATTGTCAACGTGTCTATATCATGGTTGAGCATTTGTACAAATCTTACCTCTTGCAAGGATGTCTTGCCTGTGAGCTGAAGCAAAGAGTCTGGGCAGAGAGGGTGCAGACTGCTGGCCTCGCCAGCCCCTCTCAGCCCTCTCCGACTCCGAACGGATCCTTTCTGCTTCCTCTTGTTCTGGAGGGAGAGTTTGGACCAGGGGATGCAGTCTTTCATCCATGACAGCCTCTTCTTCTCTGTGTGCACTGGGAGGCACACAGGTAAAAACACAGGGGGAGGCCTTGCTGCTTGATTTTCGTAGTCCACAGTTTTATCTAGGGAGGTCTGACTGACTTCTGGGTCATGTTGTTGTGGTATGGTTTCAGTACTGGTGGGCCTGACTGTAGACTCGCTTTGTAAAGGACCAGGGCTTGAGGAAGTCCAGCTGGTGCTGTCTTGTAGTTGTGAAACCAGAGAGTTTTCTGTTTTATCTTTTTTTGTGCTGTTATTTTCTCTTTTCTCTTGCAGCTCATTTGTTCTTACGTCCTTTTCCCTGTTGTGCACCACTCTCTTTTGGCTGCCCTCCTTTAGTTTGAGTCTAATTTCTTCTTCGTTTTTTTCGAACCTCTTTAAATTCTCCCTTCAGCTGCTTCTCTTCCTCCACATTTTTGATCTCCTCCTCCCTTTTGTCTCCTTTTTTTCTTTTCGTCTCCTCCTGTTTCTTTTCTTTTGTTTTGCTCTTCTGTTCCAACTTTCTGTTGTTCACATCACAGCCTTTATAGCCATCCTCATCCTCTTTAAGCCTCATTTTGTAATACACTTCATCTCTCTGCTTCCTCTTCTGCTCTTCTTCTTTTGTTTTCTTTTCATTGTCCGTTTTCTCCCTCTCCCTCTTCTCCTCCATCTTTTTCCTGTCCTTTTCTTCCTTCTTTTTCCTCTCCACAAATGTTATTTCTTCATCTACATTTTCAAGTTTACTTTTACCCCTCCTACTCATCTCTTCATTAAGCTTTTCCTGAGCCATCGTTTTTCTCTCATCAGTCCCCTGTTCTTCGTTATTTGTCCTCATCTCATTCTGCTTCTTTTTCTCCTCAATGTCTTTAGTTCTTCTCACCTCCTCTTGTATTCTCATGTTTTCTTTATTGCTTGTTTTTCTCTCCTCCTCCTCTTCCTTTAGGCTCATTTCTTCCTCCATTTTTCTCTTCTCTTTCTCCATCTTTTTCCTTGCCTCTTCTGTCTCTTTTCTTTCTTTCTCCCTTTTCCTCCTAACATCCTCCCTTTTCCTCTCTTCTTTCTCTTTTGTCATTCTCATCCCATCCTCTAGTTTCTTCTTTTCCAAATCTATATCAACTCTTTCCTCTTCTCTCTTCCTCTTTTCCTCCCTCTCCATTCTCCTCTTTTCTTCTTCCTTATGTTTCCTCTCCTCTGTCATCTCTTCTATTTTTCTCTCTTCCTCTTTCTTCCTCCTTGTCTCCTCCTCCATTCGTTTCCTCTCTGCCTCTATCTTGATTTTCTCCTCTTCCCTTTTCCTCTTGTCCTCCTCATTCTTTATCCTCTTCTGCTCCTCTTCCCTCATCCTCCTCTCGTCCTCCACTCGTCTCTGTAAGTTGCTGATCAGTTCCTAATTGGTCAAGAGAAACACTAGAGTTATAACAAAGACAGTTTTCCCATTTCATTAGAAACATTTAATTGAAACTACATAAAACAATCCACATATAAATTGCTAACAGACCTCTAAGTGTAGATTATATTTGAGGTCAGTGAACTTTTTGAGACATCCCCCCCCAAATCTCACAGTTGTTGAAATAATGAGCACTGGGAGCGTGCCTACACTCAGTGGTCTCTCTGCAGGTTGGATATCTGGTGAAAACTGCAACAAGAAGGTTCAGGCATACCTGTTGCAGCAGCAACTCCTGTTCAAGTTTTTCCTGAGCTCTTTTCCCCATCAACTCAAATTCCTTCTGATGCAGCTGGATACAGAAAGCAACAATCAACAAATAACCATGACATGCATATGACATTTTTCATAACACTTTAAATTCTGGATTTTCTCTTTGATATCTTTTTCACAAAGCATGTGTGTCTTACTCTCTGACAACTTGTTAGCTACCAATCAATCTATCATGTTATCTTTACTCAAATTCCAGAGGATAATGTGATCCTTTGGATGCCTTCAACCAGTACAGCATGACATTTCTTGTGAAGGCAAGGAGGCAGTATTTTGTTCAAGGGCACTTGAGCAAACTAGGGTTAGGGTTAGGGTCAGCAGTAGTCCAGTAGAGGAAGTACAGAGTAACTCACCTTCTCTGCCTCCATTATCTTCTTCAGCTCCTTCTGGAAGTCTCTTTCTATTTGTCTCCTTTCCTCCTCCTTCTTCTCACAGTGTTGTTTTTCTTGCTCTGCCTCGTATTCAAATGCAAAAGGCTTCTCACTCTCCATATATTCATGTGTTCCAGTTTCAACTGGGACAAGTACAAAGTACAAAAATGTAAGGCTTTATTACTAGTTAGCAAGGATGAAAACCATGTGATATACAGTGAAAACAAGCTGCCTCAAAAATAATGCATAAAATGTATATCTCATCTCACATGAATGACTCGGGCAGAGCTTGGGCAAGTCAGTAGCACTATATACAATAATAAACACTACGTCGAACATGTTGCCAAAAAACGTCATCAAAGGGCGCCCTGGTAGCTCACCTAGGCCCAAACAATAATCTTAAAACAAAAAAGCTTCATCATTATCATAATTTTAACCACTGACCAGATCTAAGGAAATTGTAAACTTGTAAAATGTAACCTTCTACTCTATTCTTTGTTCAAAGGGTGGTATTATGTACATCTTCATTATACACTCTCTTACTACAATCATTAATGAAAATAAAAAAGGACAACAGTGCCCACTTGTGGGCAAAAGTTTTCTCACAACAGAAGTTACATTATCAAACCTTCAGCAAGGCCTCAACAGTGCGATCAAAATGGATAGAGGAAAAAGATGTAATTTAGCAGCAACGTCTATCACACCTGTGTACATCATGCTGTCACTCAGGCATAAGCACTTAAGTACCAAGTCAATAATGGTTTTCAAGAATTGTCCTTTTTATTCATAAGTTTTTGCAATTGTTATTCACAAGTGATGCCCAGAATTTGATGCTTTTACCTGGGAAATGTGCAAATGAAAAGGATAATTTAAAGGTGACTTCATCACCCTTTAGTGTGGCTTAGACTGTACAATTTTCAGTTTACAGAATTTCAGTAACTTGTAACTTGTCACACAGTGGGGTTTACACGGCATTGAGTCAAGCATTTTCACGTCAAGCATTTTCACTTCATTTTTTTAAACATGTACTGTACCTTCATTGTCGGGACACACTGACACATTGTGAGTGAAAAGTGGTTCTGTGGGTGCAGGAAGGAGGCAGGTGTCAGTAGAAATGTTGTTCTCTTCATTTTCTGTGTCACCAGTGACCTGGATTAGGCAAAACATAACTTGAGGAGTAGTTTGCCACAACTTGTATGTTGGATAGTTCACACAGTAAGAGTCTGAGACCAACCAGTAAAGAGACATTTACCTGCTCATTTGGTTTCCTCTTGTCCTTATCGAGTTCAAATGGCAAGTTCCTTGTGTCGTCAGTGTGATGTGATGCAGTGAAGTCTGAGGTAAATTAAAAAAAAAAAAACATCCATCATCATGGGAAACATGCTCACCTATGGTATTTGGAGGTAATGATAACTGGATGTCTCCTTATTCTATTCCAGATCTGTATCTAGAAATGCTATAGATGCATAGAATAATAAAAGTGCCAGGATAGATTAGTATTTTAGCAGCCATTTACAATACACGAGAGCTAATGTATTGCCCTTGTTCTCCACAGAAAAGTAATGCCTCTAGAAGCATAACGTTGCATGATGTGCAAGGTGTCATACCTTCAATTTCCTCAAGGATGAGCTTCTCACAAACTGCTGCTCTGCTCTTTGAGGTTTCAAAGTAGCTAAGCAGAGATGGGGGAATATCATCCGAGTCCTGTTGTGAGAAAGATTTAACTGATCATTTTTCAGCTTTGTCTGCATTTGGCTCCAAACTATATTGCAAAGATGTTGAGTATATGAGTCAGTTTGCAGCCTTATATCCCATGGTAGGGCCCTTCTGGTCCGCTTAAATCTAAAGGAGACCGTGCGCTTGCCATCAGGGCCCCTCCACTTTGGGACAACCTGCCTGGGAAGATACTGTAAGGCTGGCAGAATCAGTGAACTCTTTCAAATCCCTTCTAAAAACCCATTTTTATAGAAATGTTTTCATTTTACTTATTTATTTTATTGTGTTACCAATTTTATTAGCATTTTTTTGTCAAGGTTTTGTTTTATCTTGTCTTCTCTCTACTGTGTTTTGCCTCCTTACTCTTCTCTTTTTATTTACCCAAATGTTGTCTTGCTTTTGTTTGGCCCCATTGTTAAGCTCTGTTGTTATACTGACTTCTTCATTCCCTGTTTTTGCTATGCTTTGTCTTTCAAAGTCTTTTAAACTCTGTTTTTAAAGATGCTTTACCAGTTATTATTATTAAATGCATACAAAAATGGTTAAGGAGGCATGATGGGTGCCAGCCCTGATGATAGCTGCTGCGTCAACCTTTAACTTTATTGTCCCCCAGGCAAGATTTGACTTTCAGTCACATAAAAACACATAAAACGCAAATACTTGAGCAAAAACACATAAAACATACTACAGAAATATGTTAAACATATCATAACGTTATGCTAAATCCTACCACTCAAGCTAAAATATATAAGTTAAGCAAGTTAAAAGCTAGCTGCTAGTTACTAGCTAGCTACCATTAGCTCGTTGTCACCTGTCCAATTAACAAGTGTTAATTAACTTATTTCAGTGTTCTGGCCTCAGCAGGAGATTACTTACCTTCTCGTGAAACAAAAAACTCTTCTGCTCTTCTTTAGTTTCATCAGCATCAAATATGACTTGGTTATTTAGCTCAAGCATAATTGTATCATAATTAGCATCCATTTTAAAACGACAGCGACTCGCTGGCATTTAACTTGTACATGTAGCTATACCACCGCTATATAGCTATCTGTTGTCAGAAAGTTATCTTAAGTTGCTATTATTATATCGACAATACACATACTTGCTGTTTTTCTCTATAAATTGCTGTTAATTAACTAATTCAACATCTGCTATAAGACAGAATTAGCTATAATACATCCATGAGAAAATATCCATTCGCGTCTAGGAGATACTTTAGTCTCCATGGAAACATCGTTGTGAACTAGCTATGAAGCCTCGCTAGGGACAAACCGTGCAAAACGCAAAGGAAAAATTAAAGCTTCTTCACACACATTCCTTGCAACTCACATCTAGCTAAACGTTGTTATTTCTTTCAATTACATATTTACTTATATTTATCACTTTTATTATTTACATGTATTTGTAATAGCCCTTTTTAATCAATTGAAATAAAGCTCTGCTTTATTGATATTTTACATTATATATCTACATTAAGTATTGTTGTATTGTTTTCTGTATTGCTGCTTGTTCAATGTTATTTTTTATCCAAAAGTAAACTAAAGCTGTGTTAAATTCAAACCTCTCAAGCTGTACTGTATTGTAGTGTATTATAAGTTACATTCAGTATGTGCTCATTGTGTTCATTCAGTGTTTGTTGTTGTTGTTGTTGTTGTTGTTGTTGTTGTTGTTGTTGTTGTTGTTGTTGAGTGCCAATACGTTTTTAAGCTTTTCACACTTGCCAACTGTAACACTTTGGCAAAAAGCTGAGTAAGCAGATTTGTTGTGAATGAAATGTAGTGTCATGGTCTTGTGTGGGTATTATGGGCAGCCAGCTAGAAGGGGTCAGTGAACCTAAGACCTTGTAGGTGAGTCACAGGACCAGAAGAACAAAAAATGTGTTAGACTTTGAACAATGCACATATTTTCCACAACATTTCTAATCACAAAGACTAGTTCCTCTCTCCCGTGGTGAAGTCTCTGCACTGGTGCTGTACTCCTTCTCTTTGAGGAGATTCCAGTGGCCCACACAGGTTTTCCTATACACATTCCCCAGGGCTTTCTAAAAGGAACCCAGTCTCCTTCCTCAAAGTTTCAAAGAAGAACAGCATGTCCTCCATCCCAAACTGTTTGGTCCGGAGACACACTATGGTGTGTTCTCCTTTCTCGTGACGTTCCAGGACGAAAACAAAACAACAGAATGGCGCCAGATCAGACTAATTTTTCCATCAAAGGCCGAAACTGAATTCCACAACGACAATGAATGGCACCACATCAACAACACTTATGTGGCCTACAAGTTCAACACCATCAGAATCTTGTCAGGTCCGGCACAGACATGCTTTCATTAAAGGCATTATGGGTCATAGCACAACTTCAATTCTAAGCCTGACGGGCAGAAACAGGACACTTTGGAGCTTCCCCAGTTGTTGGAGTCAAACTGCCCGTCCCTTATGTTTCATTAGGTCCTCTAAGATTCATTGACCAAGTTCAATTGCTCAAAAAGGCTCCATCAGCAAGCCTTGTCCACTCCGATTAGGGCCAGGCCCTTTGTCAGTGGGCAAAGTGTCCGTCGCTTTTGTCCAAGTGCACAGAACCCAGACAGCAGCCAGACAGGGCCAAGCTGCAGATTTATATAGCAGATTATGCCAGTCAATGGCTCCTCCGGCCTAAACACAGCGGAGGTTTGGATAGCAGCCGTGTGTTTACACTGTCAAGGGTTTTCTGTTACTCGTCTGTAGCCATTATCTTGGCAGCTATTGGGCCTATCAAGCCTATCATTTCCATCTGGGGGCTTTGATGAAAGAAGAGATGGAGGGAAAACTTACCACCACCCCAAACTACTACTTTAACTTTCTTTCACTGCTCCATTTTGAATGCACAGGTTACAGAGTCACAGATTGTGAGATACTAACCATGCATAATATGAATTACTAAAAGGTGTTAAATGTTATTTTAATCATTTAGAATATTTAGTCATTATGGACTCAATTAATCACAGGAACCTAAAATGAAAGTACAACAAAAAAAATGAAATATTTTCCATGCACAAACTCAAGCTCACATTTCAAACCCCTCAGTGCTGGATGATAAAATGGATGATTCTTCTCAATGCACTGAGCCAGATTATAGGCTTCTGAGATTAAGATGACTTGTATGTAGACCTGATGGTAGTTGAAATATATTAGGTGCACGTGAGGAGTGAGATATTTAAACAAGCTAATCCTGCCCGAATGCCATTGTAACCCTAATCACATATGACACATTATTGTAGTTATCTTCTGTCAAATCAAATTCTTGCTTGTACAAACAATATCTGACGTTGGTTCTTTACAAACGTAAAGCTATACTTGCACAACATTGTCCTAAATTAGTGAAGTTCAACCAGTTCATCCTCAACACCCTCCTAACCAAAATTATCTCACCTTATGTGCGCTGACAACAGCACATCAGTTGGATTTGGACAGAGAGTTGGATTGCCTTTCAAAGTTATCACTACGCTGCCAGTGTGACCTTAGTTCATCTAAATCTGCTTCAAATGACTGTGGGATTACTATAATCAGAATTCCCTCCTAACAAGATGGAGGGGGCTGAAGTGTGCTTCAGGTTCAATGACTTAAAGTAGCACTTCTACTAGTTTGTATTCATCATTTATTTAGACACTTCTTCTCAGTTTTGCCCGTCATTTGTTTTGTAAACTCTGTATATGGTATTACAAGGTTTACACAATGTTTTCTAGTCTGCACATTTTCATCTTTGCAAGTATTTAACAGTCACATGCTGAGCATTTGACCGCATTTCCATACACTGGTAACATTGACAACCAGGGGCAAAATTGAATGTAAGCTCTTTTGTTTACTTCACTAAGGGACAGACGTCTATACATGTAAATAGAATATCTTAAGCCAAACTGTTGTGCTGAGCCATAGTCTGTGTAAATACATCCACTGTGTGGAGGCAGAATGGCTCTCTGTGATCAGAGACAAACTGTGGAGGACGCTCTGAATTTTAATGCAGCATTTGCTTTTCACAAAACATGCAGAGTGGAGGAAAATTACATGATCTTTTTTTCCTTTCTAGACTTTGATCACTGTATGTATGTACGAATGTAGTAATATGGTTCAAATCACTTTATTTTTTTTAATACTGCTCATGGTTGCTGCACCTGTGTTCACCCTCTGCTCTCTCTGACCACATATCTCTTTAAGCCCTTTACAGAAAAACCCAGTCAGCTCTGATTGGTCAGCGTTTCCAGGTCTCCTGAGTCTTAGCATTTGTGCCAAGCGGCAACTTTCGATAAGTGAAGCCAATGCAAAACTGCCTTGAACCTGCGCTCTATCTAACCAGTACAGTGCCCGTTCATAATGTGCCCGTTTGGAACGGGATGATTGCTTGGCCTGTGGTATTGCTGCTTGCAGCTTTCTACAGAACCATTGTACCCCGAAATCACTTATTTTAAAGTTTAAGTTATTACTTATATTACAATTTGAGAGAGAGAGAGGAAGAGAGGAAGAGGTGTTGCTTGCTCTGGAGGAAACTACTAGAACTGTTGGGTCCTTGTAAATTCTGGAGTATGGTCGAGACCTACTCCATCTGTAAAGTGTCTTAAGATAACTCTTGTTATGAATTGATACTATGAATAAAATTGAATTGAATAGAGGTGGAAGGTAATGAAAATAAAGAGAGTTAATGTTTAAAGGTCCAGTGTGTAACATTTGTCATTTTCAAAATGTGTGCTGCCCAATCCAATCTTGTCCTTTGTCATGAATATTTACCACCACTATCAAATCCAATCACTTCCTTTAAATGTTAAGGGGAAGATTTAAAAAGTGAAACTGGATCAGGGAATTCTCCCAGAATCACAACCAAATTCATATCTTGCTACTCACTATATGTGATGTTTTAGGCCTATTACCAGACATCCATTTAAAATGTAGGCAATGGCATACAAAGAGCCTTTTTTCCATGTCCACTGAAGTTTCTCAGCTTGCAGTGTAGTAACATTTGTGTGGTCCAGGTAGCTTTGCATGAAAAATGGTTGTTATTCAAAAGGGTACTTTTACTTTTATACGTTCAGTAAAATTCCAAGCCTGTACTTTGTTACTTTTACTTGAGTAAAGAAGTTTAATAGATTCTTCTACTTATGCCAGATTAGTTTTTAACACAAGTATCTGTACTTCTACTTGAGTATGGGAAGTGAGTACTTTTGCCATCTCTGTTTGCAGGTAAGGGACTTTCTGTTTTAATGTCAAATGATAAATATACAGGTACTGCTAATGGGTATTGTCACTTCCGAGCAAGTTTGAAGAAGGAAACATGGAGGACTACACGTATTCAAAATCAAAATCTTCTTCTTCTTCGCCGCCCAGAAAAAGAAAAATTATTTATTTCCGATGGAAATGTTATTAGTGTTAGAAAGAGGGTGAGTCTGAGCAGGAGCGAAGCACAAAATTCTGGGCTCTGTAGAAAGGATATTCTATGGGCCCCTCACCCCATCCACAGCTATTCATTCATGCATGTGGGTACTCAGTCCACTACACCCCCCCCCCCCCAGTCTGACACACCTGAGTCTGAGTGAGAACGAAGGAGTGGTGAAGAATATAAACTGGGCTTTTATTGTGAAAGGTAAAAATGCCTTTTTATTGAGTTAGCAGATGACCATATACCGAGCATATACCATCATACCGAGCTGAGAGTAGAAAAAACTGTTGATTTCATTTTAATACATTTACCCCATTATTTGAAGCAATACGGATTATGGTCTACAATATGACATCACTGACATTCAATAGTTCATTGTGATTTTCTGACATTGATTGTAATGGTGTGCATGGAAAAACCCACCCACATGGTGCCCTAGAGGGATAAAACTAACCATAATAACAGCACTTGGCCAAGTTCTGGTGTTAGTGCTGTGACGTACTGTCGAGACCCATGACTTATTATTGGCCTTGTGTCACAGGACAGTGTCTATTGAGGGAAGTGAGGAAGCTTTACTGCAGGTAATCCACTCTTTGAGAAAGCATCTCCACCTCCATTCAGCGAGCGCCAGAGGTGAGCCTGAGCCACATTACTGCCATTATGCTGTTGAAAATGAGCCCTGTGCATGTGTGGTCAGTGTGGATTTGGATGTCACTACATGTCACATTGTGAGTGAGCAAGGCTGACATCACTGACATCTAATAGTTTATAATTTTCTGACATTCATTGCGCAGGCTTGCATGGAAAAACCCACCCACATGGTGCCCTAGAGGGATAAAACTAACCATAATAACAGCACTTGGCCAAGATCTGGTGTTAGTGCTGTGACGTACTGTCGAGACCCATGACTTATTATTGGCCTTGTGTCACAGGACAGTGTCTATTGAGGGAAGTGAGGAGGCTTTACTGCAGGCAGATGGAAAGTAACAAAGTACTCAAATAGATTTTTCAGATATTTTTACTTTACTATTTATTTTTTGGGCTGTTACCTAGGTTACACCTGTTAGTTAGGTTACACCTGTTAGCTAGATTACACTTGTTAGCTAGGTTACACCTGTTACCTAGATTACACCTGTTAGCTAGGTTACACCTGTTACCTAGGTTACACATGTTAGCTAGGTTACACCTGTTAGCTAGGTTACACCTGTTACCTAGGTTACACATGTTAGATAGGTTACACCTGTTAGCTAGGTTACACCTGTTAGCTAGGTTACACCTGTTACCTAGGTTACACATTTTAGCTAGGTTACACCTGTTAGCTAGGTTACACCTGTTACCTAGGTTACACATGTTAGCTAGGTTACACCTGGCTGTTGATTCGATATAATGGCGATTGTTGAACGTCCTTGCTCATTAAGATAATGTAATTAATAGTGGCTTTATTGTTATTATTTACTATCATATATGATTCCTATGCATTGTGTATGGTAGCCTTTACAATGGTATTTATTTATTTTATTACCACACAAACAGCCATAGCAGAGCCCCCCCCTCCCATGTTTATACTGATGCTTGATTTAATGAAGCATCAATATCTCCGTCTGTGTTTTAACAGACACACCTGGGCCCAAGTTGGAAACCAGAATCAGCTTTAAATACAGTCCTTATATAGTTATTATTTTTGCGTCATCAATACCAAATTGAATCTCATTGGATGGGAATATACACAGACTTCTCACAAAATCACACTTGGATTCATATCTTGCTACTCGGTCAGAATCTTATTAACCTGGAGTCCCAGTCTCTGTCACAATAAATAAGCTATATGTTTTAGGCCTATTGGCAGACAGACATTTAAAATGTAGGTAATGACATATAAAGAGCCTTTTGTCCATGTCCACTGTAGTTTCTCAGCGTGCTCTCTAGTAACATGTGTCTGGTCCAGGTAGCTTTGTCATTCGCAAGGCTACTTTTACTTTTATACTTTAAGTAAATTTCCATTTGTTACTTTGACTTGAGTAAAGAAGTTAAATCAGTACTTCTACTTTTACCAGAGTATTTTTTAACACAATTATCTGTACTTCTACTTGAGTATGGGAAGTGAGTACTTTTGCCATCTCTGACTGCAGGTAATCCACTCTTTGAGAAAGCATCTCCACCTCCATCCAGCGAGCGCCAGATGTGAGCCTAAGCCGCATTACTGCCATTATGCTGTTGAAAATTAGCCTTGTGCATCTGTGGTGAATGTGTATTTGGATGTGTCATATTGTGAGTGAACAAGGCTGGGCAACAATTGAAAATCATTGTTTATTGTTCCTTTTTTATAATCATGTCGTTACAAAACTTTCATAATTCTTGTGGTAAGATATTGTGGTTCACACTTCCTATGTCTATCACTGTCACGCACACCAGGAAATGGACCCACAAATTGCTCGACTCAGGTAATTAGAAGTTCAGTGGTTTTATTAGATTACTAATAATCTATAGTAGTTTTATTAGATTACTAATAAAGTCTAGTTTTATTAGATTACTAATAAAACTACCTGCAACTTTTTTCCAAGAAATGACAGTCAAAGGGAAATCCAAAAACAAGCAGTAATCAAAAATCCAAGGAAATCAGGAATTACCTGACCCCACCCATATGTGTTGCACCTGCATCTCATTGTCCCCCCGTCTTGTGTATTGCAGTTCTTTCAACTTGTGATAAGAAGATAATGGCAGCTCACAGAATGATGTGAGAGCATCTGCACCTCCTCTTTTGGTACACAAGGTGGCACGGACTTACCCACGGCTCTGTGGTCAATTGTCCTACAAACAAAAAGGTAAACAAAGCCCACAAGAAATCCCTTGGGTGAGAGAAATCCTATCATTGAGGAACTCACAGTTAGAAACAAGAACACTTTGACTCAGACAAGACACAACATGTTGGGAGCAGATAGCATGTACTGTATCACCATCTCGTAATTCCATTCTTATTTCGCCCATCCAAACTCCAGCTGGCATCAGCACTTCTCATGGCCTTGCGGCCTCATTTTAACTCTTGTTTTTTACTAGAAAAAAACACTGAATCAAGGCTGTCAGGGTGGACATCACTGCCGCCTTACCGCTGACTGTTTTCTTTGGTTGTGTGTCATATCACACAGGCTTTTCTGTTTTTCAAAGCAGCTCCCAGACAGCATATAGAATGCATATCGCGTTCCCTTGGGTGAAAACTGAACTTTTCAAGACAATAGCACACATTCAAGGTCTGTAAGTTAAAGAGCTTATGATGTCATGAATAGTTATTCTAAATATACTTGCATCTTAGGATTGGATAACAGTTGCAGGATGGTACCTTTTAATGTGAGAGTAAATACTATGTGAGAGTCAGTGATGCACAAACTCAAAAGGTTTTTGGTTACCAGTCCTGAAAGTTTCAAATTTCTCTTCCACTCTTTTTCTGCTTTGATTTTACTTCAACAAATGTCACTTTTTGTTTAATTCTGGTATTAAACGCAATAAAACACCCCTCCATTAGTTGTTATTTATGATAGTTGGACAGTCTTTTTGGTAACCTTTGACGATATAGGTACAACTCTAGAGTATGTAGTTTGTGGTGTTGTTGAACTGTACTAAGTGTTTCTGCTATTTTTCCTACCCCCATGGGGTGAACAAAATAATAGAAACACCTGTGAGTTCAACATGATAATTCATCAGAACCACAAACTGCACAAGTTGAATCAACATCTCTCTAAAACAGTTTCAACAAAAACGAAGCATTACAACCATAATGAAACTAGGAGTTATTGCCGGACTGTATTCAACTGCATTAGTTTTAGATGGGTGGACCAAATAAACTGGCAACAGAGTGTATGACTTATATAATATCCATCTTATAACAATAACCATTTATCACATAAGGACAATATTTGGATGACATGAATCTTCTTTCTGTTTGCAAGATTTTTTTTCTGAGGGAGTGAGTGTGAAAAATCAGCAGCAGCATCACCCATTCAAGCCACCTCTGGGTGATTCCCATTGGCTGACAACTTGCGTCTCTGTGACGCAGTGAAAGCCAATATAGCTTAAGTTTCCATCAGATATCTGGCAGGGCGGGGTAAACTTGTGACATCCAGATGGCATCATGTTACCAAAGTCAGCGTCAGGTAATGAAGAATTCAACAGGTTAGGGTTAAGGTAAGCCGCCATCTGTGAACGGCTCTGTGTTTACCATCGCAAAATCAAAACAGCAGCACAGAACGGTCCATATGCATGAATCACCTGTTTTATACCTCTTTCAAAACAAGAGACATTGGTGTGTAGCATGAATTCAAACATGAGTTTATTTTCCACAATCAACAAAAATAAAATGTCTATTTTTTCTACTCTGGATGGAAAGATCAAGTAAAGGAGAGATCAATAAGTACTTGTGATGTACAGATGTTTAAGTATAAAAGTGTTCTTATGCTATCATCTTTTTGAATGGTTCAACTTAGTGTAGATGTTCGGTTAGCACATCACATTTTCATAAGAAATGTAGTACTTAGTACTGCATACTGTGAAGTGAAATAAGCAATAGAACTCTAGTGAGAGAACTACTGCTTGAACATCCTTTATGTGTTTTAAAAACATAAACTGTAACATTGTATCAGGCTCTAAATCCTCAAAATGACTCAACAAGTGTCAGAACCTTCTGTATTGGCAGCTTTCACCGATCAGAAATCATTATTACTACATTATTACTACATTATTATCACCTTTCCTATCAGTGATGGCACAGTTTGTCTGTCTTTCACCGACAGAGTGGGCGGGATTTACCCAGTCAATGCAATGCAATACTTTTAATAAAATAAAAACTGATATTGATTTTGTAAATATGGATGATACACACACATTGAATTGGCTATTTAGATATGAAACATATGGATTTGCTAGTTAAGTCAATTGGGAAAAAAGCCCTCTATCATGATATACTGTACGTTTGTGGTCGTTTTTCAGTGTGCAGTTTTAGTGTGCAGTTTGAAAGTACACAGTTGCTCTTTTGTGTGTATATACAGTATAAATCACCAAAAGATACAGTTTTTGTAAAATGTTGGTGTCTTGTATTCCCATGTGAGATGAGCCAGATGTTTGGCATGACACAGAAATCAGAATAAACTAGCTAACTACTTTGTCTTCGGTACATTGAGCACCAGATGATACTGTTTACCGTTTGCAGATTAAAGTGAGAGAGTTTAGTTACAGTTTATAGTCAGTGAAAGGGTTCTTCCTTTGCTCCACAGATTGAGCTGTAAAACTCTGAAGAAAGAAATGTTTATAATCACCTTGAGCTACTGCTATCCTATTAACCAAAGCCGCTGAATGCTCTTTTCAGCTGCTGCTTTATGACTTCACAAAATCCCTTACCACAAAAACCCTGAGTCACTCACAATCACCATTACACATAATGCCAAAAATCCACTGCATCCAATTTCCTGTGGGTTAACCCAGGCTCGTCAGCTTTGTTGTTCAGTCACGAGTGCTCTGTGTATTCTGTTTGACTTGTCTACTACATCTTCAGTTAATATACTGTACAGAGAGGACAGCAGAGGTACCAGTTAGGTTTTGGGCTGGGTGTCTGCTGTGGTGCGGAGCTCCATTCCCTTTCATTTCCCATTTCCTCACCACATGAAACCACGATGTTTCGCTTTCGCTGAAATGTGTAGCATAAAATTGTCATTTATTCCCAGAAACCAAACCAATACACAGAAGAAACATGGAAGATAGTATAATTGTGAATTAGTGTGTGGAAATGTCTATAACAAGCAAAACCAAATAGACAGCTGCAGAGAGGTAAGAGAGAACTCTCTGTGGAAAGGTGTCGAGATTTGATGCCCAACTATGCTGGGCCCAGTGTGGCCCATGAAGACGTTAAAGACCCCTAACACAGCTGTGGGGAGATTGCTATATTGTAAATGGCGTCTTTAACGAGCAAATGTTGGCAACATTTTAATAATTGTTGGCGTTCCTCTAGTTTATACACACCATAACCCAATAACTTTTTTTGAACTTTGCATTGCCCAAACCAACAGGTTGATGCAATGAATTGTTTTTTTTCCCATCTGGGCAGACACTCAAAGCATCTGGCTCCTAAATGTTGGCTGTACCACTGTGTAATCTCTCTATAGTTTTCTAATTTTCTTGTTGACCTGTTCATATCTGGGAGCTGACCACAGGAGGTGATCAAACTTTAAAAGGGGGCAAAGAAGAAGGAGAAGCAAACAACCACCTTTTTACAGCTTTTCTAGTGTTAAACAATAATCCACAGCGCTAGTCTACTCTCTGAACAGATGGGGAGTATGCAATAATAATACGTCTCTGGGTTTTTGAATGGGAGGTGGCAGATACCTAAATGATTTAATGATTTATAAGTGAACTACAGTTTCATCAGCCAAGCAAAACATGCATGCACTGATAGAATTAACATGAGCATTGGGGTTTTTTCAGTGCTCTCAGGGTTTATGTGCTATCCTGCTGATGAGATGGGGGCTGTTAGCAGCAATCAATAGGTCTGTTACTCATGCTCTTGCTGAGCTCCTGCAGAGAGGACAAGGTGCAGTGCGCAGGCAATATCCAGGATATTTTGTACACTGAGGATGACGGCCTCTGTTCTGTTCAGAGGCGCAGAGATATACGACACAATGTCTGAGATGTTCTTCATCCTTTCGGAGAGTTGTAAAGAGCAGTGATAAGGGCTATGAACTGGAAGTAATGGGATTTGTGTGAACTCCAGATACACAGTCTCTCACACAAGTTTTCTGGCCTGGCAAAGACCTCTTGACAACTGATATTTCTGTAATGATGTCCTCGATGCACCTGAGACTCCGGGACAACTCAGGACAAAGACTTGGGTGGTTCCGTTTCTCCTTTTAGAACTGCACTTTAGCCAGGAAAAAACTACAGTTTTCCATAGAGAAAAAAAAAACACGATAGCTAGTCCCCTCTTGTATTGAAATGTTACTTTTTTACTTTTTTAATGTTAATTTCACTTTTTATTTCGCTTTTTAAGATTGATTTTGCAAAAGAGAATGAAAAAAAAATCCAAAAGCATGGGAAAGAAGTCTGTCCATACATCCATCGTGTCCTTAGATTTAGAGCATGAGGAGAGAGTCAGATGCCAGAAAGGAACTATGATGCTGCTCAGCAGGAAATTTCTCCTTAAATGTTGTTATTTTTTAAAGGACACAGAATAATAGCACAAGTGCTACATTATAGGCCCAAATAGTGAAATAAAGAAGGAATATGTGAAGGTAGGACAATAGAAGTGGGACCCTGAAACTGTGATGTGAGTGGATGCACTTACACATTTCCCTCCCACGACCCAGTTTCAGTGTTGAGTCATACACATACTTTACACTTTGAGGTTTTACAGCTCAAGTTGTCACACCTAACTTTACCACCTCCACTCTCAGAAAGTCTTACCACCCAATCACACCTTAGCTATACTTTTAACTGCCTATTCCATCTTATATATACTGTATTACGTAGCTTCATCTGTGACTTCTTCATTGAAAAATCATTTGTTTTGTATGTAAAAAATACAATATTGCCCTCAGGAAAGTAGTAATAAGTACAAAGGACACAAGTAAAGTACAAGTTATCCTAGCTCAAAATTGAAACGTTCTTGTAGATACTTATAATACTTTTGGAGTTACTTTTGACTTTGTAAAAGACTATTTAATTAGGTATATCCTGACAAAAAACTCATGTTTTCACAGAAGAATGCATAACTCTATTTAATATTTGATCAAAGAAGTGTCTTTATTACACCCTGGTCATGTAGGGATTTTATGGGGCACATTGCTAGTGCTCTTATTTATCTATTCCTATTAGTCCTAGCCTATTAGTTATAGGCATCCACAGCGTTTTAAAAATATATATATAGTAATTGTTTTATATATGTTAGTTAGTTAGTAAAATGTGTAACATTGTCCAGAGAGCACAAGGTTGTCATTGTAGGAAACTTCCCTATTGGCAATCTATCGCACCCAACATACAAGTCTTGATCTACCGGTCAGTTTTTGTTCCTACCCTCATCTATGGTCATGAAGGCTGGGTCATGACCGAAAGAACGAGATCCAGGGTACAAGCAACTAAAAGGGGTTTCCTCAGGGATCCCCTGCTGGAGCTACTGCCCCCGAAGATGGATGGATGGATGGATGGATGGATGGACATTTTTTAAATAAAATAAAAAAATAATAATTTTAAAAATCCTCACTGACATGTTTCATTATTTAATTGTGTGTATAAACTGTTCTTTGGGGTCTACACATAAAGGAATATCTCATTTTAGACGTGTAATGATGTAGAAAAACAGATTTATGTCTAGTCTGAGCTATATGGTAGGCTAGGCTAATTATTGTTGCATTAGCCTTGAAGGGTGCACGTGTGGATGATGCGGGCAAACGCCGACCTTGACCAAAACCTTGCTTTTTATGTATTGATATCCTAAACACAATCTGTATTCAGATATAAAAAAGGACATCATGAAAATGAACCGGTATAAAGTACGAGCATATAGCCTAAATATCCAGTGAGGGAAATTAGCGTTTATAAACAGAGACACATTGCATTCTTCCACGAGCCTGCCCTTTTCCGTGTAGTAGTGGAGCGTACCAAGTAGAACAACAGGGGGGTTGTAGGAAACAAATACGTTAATTTCACCTTAAATCTTAATAATGCTGTCACAGATAATATACATTCATATAGTGCGGATTCAATTTGTTTGCGGTGAGCTACATAATGGATAAAAAGAGGGAAAATGACCCGTGATAGGTGTGGATGAGGATGAGCCCCCCCCTCTTTAAGTGTGCCATGTTTCTGGCTGAAAGCTAGAGAAGTATAGGCACCGGAGTCTGTGGCAGCACACCGGCCGGACTGGTTCACATAGAAACAAGTGATAATGTCTCCCCCGTGCATGTGCTCTCATAATTTCATTCCTTGAGACGCATCATTCCAGTAAAAGGACGACTTATTCTACACTGGTGAGTAGGCTACATAACAGAACCAGAAGGTATTAGGCTAATGATAAAAGCATGGCATGATTTGTGTGTGTGTATATGTGCGCGCGCGTGGGTGTGTGCGTGTCAGAAGAGGCTGAATGAGATGCCAGTGCGCAGGACGTGGAGCCTGTGAATGATGAAACATTTCACATAGATGGCATTAAGACTGGGCGGGAGGCAGCACATTAATTTATGCGTGGAAAAAAAATGTGCGTGGGTAGAACAACGAGCCGCATGGCACCGGTGTGTTGTTGGGTTTATTTTTTATTTATGGTTTTATCCCTTTTTATCCATCCGCTCGTTGGACATGTATTGAGTCATTCCTGAGTCATGTGCAGACAGAGAGAAAAAAATATCTTTGTGCGTGTATTCATCCTCAGCCCAAACACAATCCCATTCATTTGTTATTAGGCCTGATTGCTATGCCTTTTCCTATTACAGCCTCCGTAATATTGCAGCGAAGGTTACTCAGCATCCGCGGTCGTTTTGGCTGCTATGTTGCCTTCACTGGGTTATGAAACGACGGCCTTGCCTCACACAACCAGGTTAATCTGGAAGCGGTAAAGGCAATTAATCAGTTAATCCTCTGCTTGGTGAAACGTCGGGGACGCATGGTGTATTTCTGAAACATGGATGCATGCATCTAAATATTTCTGGGATATTTCGTGCCAGCGATGCGTTTTTATGAAAATATTGAAGTGCATAAATATGTCAAATTGAGCCTATGGCTAACATTTAAGGAAACAGGGGTGTTGTGCACCTTAAGGTGCCGTTGGCTGGATAGCGCCCACACCCTGAATCTTTTCTAATGCTATATATAGGCTAGTGATAATCATAGCGGTGATACAGGTTAATAAATTATGATTACGACTATTACAGGATAAAAAGAGACAAGGGACCCTTTTGTTTCTTCCACCCGTTTGGTCAGGGACCCGGCGCATGTCTGCTCACATTCCTATTTGTATTTTGGAAGTTGATATCCTTTAGGCTGGAGGCTATTTGAGGGGTTTTCCGTGTCCTGGAGAGCTGCGGAGAAAAGGAGTGTTTGGGTTCGTATGCAAATGGACTCCCATCTTTAATTATTCAGGAGGCTGGAAACGTGATCGTCTATTCCTCGACCTGTCACGGTCCCAGTCACCGTCCACAACCAGACTAGTCTTCCCTGGCATTTGGTTTTTGGGAGAACAATCACGTGTAATAAAATTAGCCTCATTCATTGATTTTGCTGTCCCAGACAACAATGTGATTTCCATGTGAGAAATAACTGATTCCCCCCTGATAAAGCAATATTTCTGGTATGAGCTGTTTCCCAGTCAGATAAGATGTTGTGGGATAGGCAAATTACAGTGTCACTGTATAAATTATTTTCTATAAAACGAACGTATGATTAAAATCAGATTGAAACGCTTTACTGTTTGAGTTGTTCAGTTAAATTACTATTTGTTAATAGGTTTAGAGTTAGGGTTTTAATTTGACTTTTTTGATATTTAAAGGTTTACAAAGTCTATTTTAGAATTCATTTGTCCAAGTCAGCAGGTTTTTGTTATATAAAGTTAATTTTGGGTAACAACTGTTTAATTATTTTTAATTTTTTGAAGGAAAATTAAAGGCTGAAAAAAAAGTCCCCAAACTCAAAGCGATGACGAGACTGATGCCTGACAACCTCTTCCAGAATTTTCACTTTTACTAACTGCACTATTTCTTCTTGTGCCCCACAGACATTTGGTGATAATGACGAAATAAACCACTTCCTGTTCACTCAACCTCTACAAACTGTCTCAAACCCCACGGGCCCTTGAACCCAAATATCTTCCAACTCGCAACTTTGCACAGTCAACGTACCAAAAAGTGACTTTTCCCAGACGCCGGCCCTGCTCTTCCAGCCTGCCAACTAAAAAGACGTTCCACCCCTCGCCCTTGTTTGCTTTATCAAATGCCCAAAAACAGCAAGGCCGTCAAGAGAGAGCTTGACGACGATGTCACAGAGTCTGTCAAAGACCTGCTTTCCAACGAGGACGCCTGTGACGATTCCTTCAAGAAGAGCTCGTTGATCGTCAACAACCATGAAGGGGAAAGGAAAGAGTGTGATGTGGAGGAAGGGGGCTCGGATGGAGAAGAGGAGGAACGCCCAGCCTGGAACAGCAAGCTCCAGTACATCCTGGCCCAAGTTGGCTTCTCTGTAGGCCTGGGAAATGTCTGGAGGTTCCCCTACCTGTGTCAGAAGAACGGAGGGGGTGAGTTACATTTTATCTGACAACCACATATACAGTAGAAGTGGGCAATATGGAAAACCATCACCATTATAGTTATAAGAAATATTGATGGTAACATTATTTAGTAACCCTAAAAAATGATATGATAATAAAAAATAAACAAAATGTGGTATTTTTGGTAGAACTGAATAAAAACATGAAATTGACATGAATAAATCAAACAAATGCATTTTAGTATTTCCTTCACAATTGAACACAACTATGATTAAACTGTGTATGACTTTAAGGACGATTTTGGTTATTACAAAGTAGGTCTTATTTTCATAGTTTTGACCATTATTTCCATAATTTTACTTAGCAAAAAAAGTTGCTGAAATCTTGAAATGTGATAACATTGCTACATCGGAAGCCAAGAAACACAAAGATTAAGATGATAAGACAGGTTGGATATAAATCAAAAGACAACAGAAAGTGAGCACATTCAAAATGTCAGTAATGAATGGCAAAAACTGTGAAACTAAGATTCATGTCGTAATTAACTGTGAGTATCCTTTGAAGAGACTTTAGTAACTAAATCAACAACATTAAAATGGACCTGCAGAGCATTTCATATACGTTGCTGTGGAGATAAACCGCAGACTAACCCCGAACTAAGCACAAAATGCCATTATATGACCAGGGCCAGATGCAAATTTAGGTTAAAACAAAAAAACTATAAAAAGTGCGTCATGAATGCAACACTTAAAAAAATGTAGAGAAGAAGACTGTACCATTCTAGTTTCTGAGGGTATACAGATCCAATTATGGACACATCTGTGTCTTGTATATGTTATTACAGAGGACAAATGAGGACAAAATTAGCATTTGTGTTGTTGTTAGCATTTGTGTTGTCTTTTAATAACTTTATTTACACTTATATGTGGGTCCCAATCTCACAAAGTGATCATGTAGCTTTTATTATGAAGCTGTATTTATACTATGTTTACAGTGTGGTTGGAGGGTCAACATCTAATCAATGTTATAGTGAATGTGCATGTCTAAAAAGTGTTGTGTTAAGAAATAACTGTTGGGAAACAGATCAGCCAATCTTCTCCAAAATGTCTAAATATATCATCAGGTTTCAAGTCTTGGGCACTAAAAAGGCTCCTCCTGAATAATCCTGTAATGCATATCTAGAATCAACACACACCAAACAGATGCAGGTATTGTATCATGTGCAATGTAATCAGTACTGCCTGTGTGCTGCTAAGTGTGTGTGAGAAAGAGGGAGAAAGAGAGTCCTTCCTATGTACCTGTGTGTCAAAACCAGACTGCTCAAAGAGCTTCAGGGTCAACATGAGAGTCGCGTAACCATCTATGTCTCTGTCAGTGTGCGGTCTGCAACATTTCCCCTACAAACAACAGCTAAACCCAATATATACAGTATAACTCTACTGTATATATACAGTAGAGTATATATACTCTACTGTAACTCTTCTCTACTGACTACATGTAGGAAATCATTATGTGAGCAGCACTGATTCTCTTGATTGTAATCTAACAATAACAACACATAAACCCTTCTGCAATCAAAACAACATGTGCCATTATGCCCAGAATACGCTACTTGACTTGTGTTGTTGTGTTACATTTTGTACTCACTGCAGGGTTAATCCTCTCATGTGTAGTGTGTGTTTGTGTATGTGTCTCGGGAAGGTGATAATGTGATGTACTTCTCACCTGGAGATTACATAGTGTAAAACCATTGACTGCCTCAAGAAAGCTGATTAAATGAAACCGTGTCAGGTTGTCCAGACAGGATATAATCTCGAGGGGGGGGGGGGGCTCTCTAGATATTGTCAAATTATCAACTCTGTTCAAACTATAATTACATTAAAATGGAGCAGATCTTTATGAGGGTACAAGATCTGATGTGTGTACGCACATCATTGCCTTTCATCTAGTTACTATACAATAAATTTCCTTTTGTGGTTGGGTGGCGAGTACAGGGCTAGATCCAATGATAATTTTCTCTCTGAATTGTTATAATTGTCTAAAAAAAATGTCAGAAAGTAGTAAAGAATGTTTCAAGCATGTGAACACCAAAAGAGCAGCCGGACCTGACGGTATCAGTGGGAGGGTCCTCAAACTGTGTGTTGACCAACTAGTGCCGGTTTTCAGGTTGATATTCAACCTGTCGGTGGCTCAGTCTGTTGTACCCACATGCTTCAAAAAGTCCACCATCATTCCTGTGCCCAAAAAAAGACCAGCCTGCCTAAATGACTACTGCCCATTGGCACTTATCTCTGTAGGGATGATATGCTTTGAGCGACCGGTCAAGGATTACATCTGGTCCAAACTACCCAGCATAGTGGACCCATTACAGTTTGTCTACTGTCCCAACTGATCACCGGAAGATGCCATAGCACCCATCCTCCACACCATTTCACTTGGAAAAGAAAGGAAGCTACTGTATGTGAGATTGCTGTTCTTTGACCACAGTTCAGCGTTTAACACCATAGTCCCCTCCAGGCTCGTCACAAAGCTCAAGGCAAGCTTTACTTAAAACATTGAAGAGCAGTTAAAAACGATAAAAATATTCCTGACAGGCGGAGCCCCAGGTGGTGAGGGTGCGCTGACACATCTCTTCTACCTTCTTTCTTAACACCGGAGCACCCCATGGCTGTGTTTTGAGTCCCCTGTAGTACTTTCTGTACACATGTGACTATGTAGCCACTTTCGACACGATCACCATAATCAAGTTCGCTGACAACACAGCTGTGGTGGTCCTGATCGCCAACAATTAAAAGGCCTACATGAAAGGAGTAGAAGACCTGAACCGCTGGTGTCAAGACAACAACCTACTCCTGAATGTCAGCAAGTCTAAAAATATGATTGTGGCCTTTAGGAAGAAGCAGCAAAAAAACGATGCCCCCCTTACAATCAATGGGTCCTCAGTGAAGAGGGTGGACCACTTCAAGTAGCTTGGTGTCCACATTACAAGGGTCTGACTCACACGCAACCTACATGGCAGTATCCTAAACTATGTTGTAGAAGTTGTTCTGTTCATTTGAGGTGCTTCACCTGCCTTACAACGTGGCAAGCTAACATTAAAAGGTAGCTAATTGCATTATACAACATCAGCGAACATTCTTACCTTCATCCAGGATTTTTTCATCTATGTGTTCGTCACATTACTTTCTGCTCTGCTCCCGTCATAATTACTTCAGACACAAGAGGGCGCCACCACTGTAAACGTTAATATGGGTCGTAATTGTTGCTTGCAGTAACGACTTACGGGGTTGTTTTTCGGGAGGAGGGCAGTCTTGTGGCCTTAACTTGTTATTTCACATCCACATTTTGTTTTGGTTTAACAATAAATCCTAAAGTCACAAGCTGAAGAAGTGTCCCTTCTTTCATTTTTCACCCCTGCCCCTTAGAATGTTTGTGCACACCATGGCGTTGTAGTAGCCATTATCATTTTTCATGCACATGTGCCTTCTGTCAACACCTGCGCTTGCATTTGGAATTACCCAACAACCCTCTGAAGCCAAAACCTACTTTTCCGTATTTGTTCAGAAACAAAGACAAAGAATGTTGCTCAATTATACACCTGGTTAGAAACCTTTGGGTGTCATCCTGTGTTTTGTTTCTCCATTCATTTCTCCTCCATTCAAGCATAGATTAACTCAATAAGCAATACTGTATTTAAGGTTATTTGATACAGTAATCGGTGATCACTCCTATTTGCTCTTACTACAGATGTGCAAATCTTCCACGTCACATGTCGCTGTACATGTGCTGGAGTAAAAAAAGAAACTAGACAGGATAAACCAGCTTTTTTTGTACTGTACGAGATCTGCAAGTGAAGACAACTGGGAAACTATTTTAGGAAAAGATGAAATGCACTCTTATCAGGCTGTTTGCTTTCACAAAGTGCCATCAAAGTGCTTGAATGTCCAAGGGAAAGTGGGAGTCGAGGGCTATAAAAGACAATGGAAAGCAGAGGGTTTGTGATGCTGACTGATGTTTAAAGCCTCTTCCCACGATGAACTGTGTATTCAGTGAACCAGAATTAGATGTGTTTAATATTAGAAACAAGTTAGTATACTGTTCATACACAAACACACACACATGCTTAAAACAACAGACACACGCATTTACTTCCTTGTCTGTGACCGCTCCCTACCAAGTCAAACCTGGGAGGGCCAGCAGGGCTCAGGAAAGGATGTGAATGAACATCCGGCCAGATCAAATAATAAAACACTGTTAAAACAGGGATGAAACTAATCTTAAAAAACAATACACCCATGACGGAAGTTTTGACGCCGTCATCCTCTGGCTCACAGCAAGTGTGTCAAGTCTCCCATGTTAACATTTGGTGTTGGGGTGTTTAGTTTGTGAGAGGACGGGGGGAAAAAGACACAAAAGGGGATTTTCAGATGAGCAATGTTGTTGCACCAAAACGTGTAACTACAAAAAGTTTGTTTTTAATAAAAGATTGGCTGGTTTTTCTATCAGTGGCCATGCAGTTTTCAAACGATGCAATGGTTTCCAACAGATTTCCGTAGTTGAGTCTCTTCAGTACGCCCACAGAAACTTCACGTGAGAAAAAGAAAAAAAACTCAGCGTTGTGCATACCTTGAAAATGAAAGGCACATTATTTAAAAATCTGGTGCCACTGAACATGTCAAACCACCGGCCATTTCTTCTAAACAAAGAGTTTAGGTTCTCTCTTTCTCTTTCAGCCATCATGTGAAGTCTTACTGCTCACAAGTATTCCTTGATTGTCACAAGAGATGTGCCACTCTGTATTTTAATGCACCACACTATTACACCCTGTCTTAATGTTAGTCATTCACCCTCAAACCTTAATTCTAGAGATAAATGCTGTCTTTAAAATGTGCCTCAAAGTAATCCCACTGTAATTTAGGTAATTTTAGACTTATATAGTATATTTCCGGGTTCCCAGAATTATTTGATTGCACCACACACCATGGGGGATGTATTAGGTGGAGACACACAGATGTAGCTCAGCAGCTGTGTGTGTGTGTGCGTTTGTTAGGGGCATAATTAGACAGACACTGTTAAAGAGGCTGCTGTGTGTTTTTTATGTGCTTCTGGGCAAATGTGTGACCATCAGGGGGACATAAGGTAGCAGTATAGTTAAAGTTTAAGGGGCCGCTGTGTTTGTGAGTTTCAATATAGCATGTGATAGAGATGTGTGTGTGTGTTTGTGTGTGTGTGTGTGTGTGTGTGTGTGTGGTGTCCATGTGCTTGTGAGCTGCTTCCAGGAACTGAAATGGTGTCACTTTACAGTTATCTGATGAAACAGTTTCCCCTTTTTTGCATGTGCTTTTTTTAACTTGTCGCGTATTGTTTTGACTGGCAGGAGCGTACCTGGTGCCCTATCTCATTCTGCTGATATTGATTGGCATCCCGCTGTTCTTCCTGGAGCTCGCTGTGGGACAGCGGATCCGCAGGGGCAGCATTGGAGTGTGGAACTACATCAGCCCTCGGCTGGGGGGCATTGGCTTCGCCAGCTGTGTGGTGAGTCATACTACAGTAAAGTAGAAGGAGCAGAAGTATGAAGATTTGACAACAGCATGATTGAAATAAGAATACAAAAAAATGATGCTTATGTAAAGAATTAAATATAAATAACAGGAACTTTGAAGTTAAAACAAAGGGGAGCTGCAGATTATTAGATTTTTTTTTTTGTTCATTATCAACCTATTATCTTCTCATACATTTTTATAACAAAAATGAATTATAGAATTTAAACACTGTATGAATATGCCCATTGAGCAGTATATCAGCCAAATACCCAGTTCAATGTAAAAGTCAATGAGCTGATCAATACTAGCTAACACAAAGCATATTGAGAGGAGACAAAATATTGAGAGAGAACAAATCACATATTGCGCAAAAGTGGTCCCCAAAAACCATCTGGCCATGACCCTTCAGGGACTCCGTACTTGTGTGTTAGGTGGCATGCTGTTTTTTCGGGTCTCTGCTAACATTATGACTAAACAGTCACTGTATGTGAAGAGCCATGACAATGAAACTTAAAAGCAAGTGAAAGTGAGATCCAAATACATGCTGGCAAAAAACACTTATCACCATAAGGGCCGCCAAAGAGAATGAAATGGAGATCTTCAAGATTGTAACTTTAAGAACACAAATGAGAAAAGATGTATTATAGAAACCATGATACTGTACATTGGTCATTAAGGGATGTATAAATTAGGCAAAAATTGAAAAAAGTCTCCTCTTGTAATAAAACAGCAACACAATGACATACTGAATATATATGGATCATGTTGGTAGGGTCCGTGATGATGTATACATCTTAAGATAAAGAATAACTTTAAGCTGTTTTTTGGTTTTGCTTGTCTGAAGTTAACTTGCCTCTCTTGCCTGTAGGTGTGCTTCTTCGTGGCTCTCTACTACAATGTCATCATCAGCTGGAGTCTCTTCTATTTCTCCCAGTCCTTCCAGCAACCTCTGCCATGGCATGAGTGCCCACTCATCAAGAACAAGACCAGTACATGTAAGAAACAATCAGACACATTAAGACCAGATTCACTAAACCAATTCATTGGCATAAATAACTTGTAACTCCTATTAGAAGGCTTTTATAGTGCTTGTTCTGTAAACCACAGGCAGTACAGTTCCTTTTATAAGAGGTAGACGACATACAGGCTGTAACCTCTAATGTTTTGTCCATAGATGTGGTCCCCGAGTGTGAGAAGAGCTCGGCTACCACCTACTACTGGTACCGTGAGGCCTTGGACATCTCTGACAACATTTCTGTGGGTGGAGGACTCAACTGGAAGATGACCGTGTGCCTGCTGGTTGCCTGGTCTATTGTTTGTCTCGCCATGATCAAGGGAATCCAGTCTTCTGGGAAGGTAAAGAGAATCTGGTTCTCTGATAGCTTTGTGTGACATGTGTGAGCGCATGATAGAAGGAGAACAGAGGAAAAGGCTTACTACAGCTGCCCAACAGTCCTGGCAGCTTGGCCTAAATAATTAGTTATAACAATTATAACTTTTGGACCCCTGCAAATGTGCAACAGTGACAGAAACAAACAGGCCATTTTTTACCCGGTGTTTTGGAAAATCCTCTAACATTAAATTAGCTCACTTTTACATAGAGGCTTATAGAATGCAAACTGTATTGTTGCCTGGTCTAAAGACACTGCTAAGTGACTACTGTAATGTGACTTGACAAATGTTTCTAATGATGCAGTCTCAGATATGACCCCCGAGAGCTCATGTGATCTTGTGTGAGATTTGTGGCTCAGCTTACTTTAGCTTAGGGTAGCAAAGCTGACAGTAGCGTGACTAGCATCCGGAAGGATTAGCCCACTTGTTAAAGGTTAGCGTTTGCTTGCAAACTTACCGCGGTCCTTCTCTCTTTTTAAAGATGATCTTTATCATTCCACACTTTCTTGTATCATATGACAAGCATTAGGCCGTGTACTTGCAAAGTTACAGTCAGGCTTGCGCTAATTGGAAAAATGGTCACACTTTTTAATCTTCCCAGAATAAGCTTTGATGGGGAAGGCATTTGATTTGGGTCTTATCCCCACTTCTAACATCAAGCTTGGGCTGAGTTACAACAAATTGTGGAGTAAAAATGAATACAGTACTGTATATTTCAGGGATCTCAGTTTTTGCCTGCAATAGAGTAAGGTCTTACAGAATTTGAGTCAATTTAACTTAATGAAATGAGTCTTTGTGGAAGTGCCAAAATCATGGAGAATTAACACCCAGCTCTGCAGCTTTAAAGCCTCTTTTTGCTAATTATTTTGGTTTTATAGTACATTTAAACTACTCAATCTCAGCTGCATTCATCAACTGCTGTACGCAACTGCTTCCAACACAAAGGTTCTGACAAAGCCACTTTGTCTTTGTCACACCAAACAGAAGAGGCACAAAGTTAGCGACTAGCTGGTGAAGAAAGTGAAACATCTAGCAGCTAAAGACGTAGCTGTTTTTTCACAAGTGGGTGGAGACCAAACCAGAGCTGAAAAGAGAGTAAATTAAATTCACATTTATCAAGTAGCCAGGAACATGACTCCAGTGGAATGCTCATGGTGCTGGGTCTGTCTGCGGTTAGTGGTGCCATGCCATATGTCCTATTGCCCATGATTGCAAAACACCAATAGTTTAAAAAAAACTTCCTACTGGACCAAAAGTCCATAGTTTGACGGCCCGTTATCCCCAAAAACAGATGCCAACTTTTATTTATTTAACGAAAGAAGCTAAATATAAAGCTAAATATCAGCTGAAATTAAAAAAAGTATTTTTGAAGGAGTCATACATTATGATTTATAGGTTATCTGTCTAATTGAGCAACATGTTAACATAGTCTGGAAAGAAGTAAGGCCGACAGTCAGTGAACTCCAGTGTGTATTTTCAGGGACAGACAATGGGCTTTCGGTCCAATTGGAAATGTTTCAAACTATTGTGGTTTTAGAATAAAAAGGTTGAGGTAAATGTTGCCATTTAATGCCTTGTACCAGAGTTAGCCTTAGGCTAATTTACATCTGCAGTCCTTAGGCAGTATATTGGCAGTATATTGTTTATGTTGATGTATATTTCCCCCTTCTGGCCAAACAAATATGCAGCTTTGAGGATTTGTTTCTTAGGTTATTAAACATGGAGTCAGAAAGATGTAGGTGCTTTGCAGAAAGTAACTATGTTAGGTGCCACCACCTAAATGAGTTCTCCCACCTTTGATCCAGACATTGTCCTTAGCTCAGGTCTTATCCTAACACCTGTCTGCAGTTTGTGTAGTTCCACTGAGCCCTCGTATTTTGCGTCACATTTATCACAACAGCCCCAGACAAAACAACAGAGGTGCTTTAATCTTGACCTCTGATACAATGGGTTTACAGAACTAGACTCATTTCCTCTGTCTGCTACATCCTGCTGCCTGCCAAGAAACATCACTGATAACCACAATATGCTTTTCTATCAGAGAAGTTGCATTGGCCCTTATTGTACAGTGTATATATATATAAAAATACATAGGGTTGTTATAAAAAAGAAGTAGGCCTAACCCCTCATTTTTGTAAAGAACTAAACAGAACCACCCAAGCTAGTGGTTCAGTTTGAGCCAAATGGTCATCCTCCAACTACTTGGTGTTTCTGGATGGCCTTTTGAGTTGGCCAGAGTAGAAATGGGCATGAACTTTCCCTCGAAGGGGCCAGCTCGAAGTGTCTTTGAAGTTTAATCAGCGCTGTGTGGTACAAAAGAATATTAATGCCCTCTCTCCTCCCATGTACACAAAAGCCATTTCCAAGGAATATCCCTATCGCCATCTGCATTTCTCTCCCATTTGTGTGTGTGGGTGGGCGTGAAAGGGATCAGGCCATTTTGGTTACCATGGTTATACGCGCTCTTTTGTCAGGAGTGTGGCCAAAAGAAAAAGTGGGGGAAGGTATTAATGGGGGATAGAATGGGGGATGGATTTTGTAAAATGGTGAAATTTATAGCAAGCATTTTAAAGTTGCTGTATGCCATTGAAAGTAACCACTTAAATGCCAAATAATAAATAACATAATCTCTTTTAGACGTAAAATCCTTTAGTTCACCGACACATTACGAAGAATCTTGAGTCTGTCTGTCATCATGGGAAAACTTTTAGTATCAGTTTATGTACAGTGCTGTTTTCAGAACATGACCTTTGCAAGAAGCACATCCTATCTGCCACGACACCTAATCTTCCATAATAAAAGTCTCTTTTATGATAGAACGTAAGACTGAGGTTACAAAGGAGCAAATATCTGCTTTCCATACAAAATAGCAGCATGTTTGGCTTTGTGCTCACCAAGGCCACAACGCTGGGAGGTTTAATCAGTAAAGGGCTGACAAGAGCTGCAGTGATGCATCATGCATTTCACAATGCATGTGAAAACGTAAAACCAACTTTGTATCTGTGCTGTGCTCAGACAAAGAGTGTGAGTATCACCAATGAACTTCATGTTTAGGAGAATCACAGATTAGAAATTAGTCTTTTTCTGTTTCCAAGCACTAGGAGGAAATCATTAAAATTCACATCCCTTTCAAATATATGAATTATTCCTGCTTTTGATTAGGGAAAATGATTCCTTTCATTCTAAGACGAGACATTACACAGTCTGTTTCTAAGCTACACATGGACCCCCATGTAAGAAACGCAATGTCTCTGAATGCTAACTGTGCTTATGACTCAACCCCAAACTCTCCCACATCTCCAAGGGCCTGCACCCAATCCCCACTGCTAGTCCTGTAAAGGGGCGTGTCACTGTGTTGCAGCTGAGTCAGATCTCTCAGTCTTTAAGTACCACCCAGTCTACACAGAGAAGAGGGGAAAAAGACAGGAGGCCCACTGTCTAATTAGCGCAAAAATTGGACAAAGGGTCTTGAACAGACTCAGCAGCTACCAGTTCTACCCTGGGACCGGCCTGCTGACATTGGTTGCTCAACTTTCACGGTAGTCATCGTTACTTGAAGATATATTATTGTCAGAGATACCCAAAAGAAAAATCTAAAAATGTGTCTCATGCTTAACATAAATAAATAAAACAATGTCATTGACTTCAGACAGAGCTGTTTAGCTTTAACTCTCCTTTCTGCACAATATAATGTTTAAATCATAATGATCAACACTGCATAGATAGTCAGGCAGTAAGATCGCACTACTATTTATACTTTTCTAAAGACACACACAAGCAAGTGTTTTTTTCTGTCAGGAACTGAACAGCAGTTATTTTAATTTCATGGCCAAGATCTCTGAAAGATACTCAGTAATCTAGAAACCCATGATAACTGGCACTGAGCGAGACATAATGTGTTCTCAAAAGCGGTCCAATTAAGTCTGTACTAGACTGGGTAAACATTTCATTTATCTTGAAACTAGTTCATTGGCATTTTCAAAAAACAGAATTTCAATGCACCTTAAATTCAGTTTTTGCAGCTTGTGATTGTTAGAAACACATTTTGTCCTTATTTCACCTCTAATTACACTGTGAATTATGCATCCATTGCTTCTGATAGTCTCATGTCTTCCAAGACACAGTGTGCCAGAGGGGAGGGATAAGACATCATCAAATATGCAGTGTGACTTTGTTAAAGTACAGGCTGACTTCAGAAGTTTGATGCCATTTGACAGGAGGTTTTATTTGCTCACAGGTGATGTACTTCAGCTCCCTGTTCCCGTACGTCGTGTTGATTTGTTTCCTGGTTCGGGCTCTGCTCCTGAAGGGCTCCGTGGATGGGATTCGACACATGTTCACACCCAAGGTAATGCATGTTTCAAGCCAGCGTTTCCCTGAACTGTTAAAGTACAAAATCAGAGCAGGGATGTTGGAGAAAACAAAGCCGCCAAGGACAAAGTGTTTGAGAGGGCTCCAACTATATTCGTTATTGATCAAACTTTGTCTATGAAATGTCAGAAAAAGTAAATGATTACATTTAGTCAGAGTCCAACCAATGGTCCAAAACCTAAAGATATTAAGTTTATTATCATATATAACAAAGAAAAGCAACACCTTCCTCACATCTGAAAAGCTGAAACCAGCAGAAGTGTGTTATTCCTGTTTGAGAAATCACAAACGATAAATTATCAAAATAGTCACCAATCGCTTAATTGCTCATGCTTTACTAAATTATTTCTTATACTTACTGTTCCCTAATAATCAGGCATATACATCAAAACCTTTTTTGTATTATCCACCAGCCACTGTTGAACTGAACTCAAAAATGAAATCTGCACTGCAATAGGCTGGCTCCTCTGCAGCAACAGGCCAATGGCACCTCAGGCTGTGGAATCATGTCACCATGGAAACAGGAGTTACTGAGGCTTTATGTAACCAACCAGCCGGAGATGCTTGTTCACAGCAGCAGCGTCTGTCTGTCTCGTGTGTCTGCTCAGTCTCCCTGGGTGACATCTTGGAAGACTTCAAACGACTCTTTCTGCCACCGTCTTCAGCGTACAGTACCTGCGGACATCAAAGTGGTGCTGCGTGGGCGTTCTAAGACCTTTGTAATAGAAAACTTCAACATGGAAACTGTCATGATGCCAACTGTCATTTGGAAAGATGGCACATTGAGAGTCTGCCTAATGTAGTCTATATCCACGACGTTTCACTTCTGGCATTGCTGCGGTGCCGCCAGAAACTCCGCCTGATGTCCCTCATTCAGGCCAGATGCCCGTGGTCATTTTAAACTCCGGTTGATTTCTGAGGACTACGGTTAACTGCTCCTCAGATCTCTGCCGGGTAAATCCAGACACACTATCTGTCCAATCTGAGTTTTCTGTTGCACGACTAAAACAACTTTTAAACGTTGACGTGTTCTCCCGAAACAAGTTCATTCCCAAGACTATTGGACTATTGCAGAGGCGGCGTTGCCGTTGCTCCGTCCGGCACCGCCCAGGACGATTGTGATTGGTTTAAAGAAATGCTAATGAAATGGCACCTTATTCTCACTTCCCCGCGGAATGCTATGTGGTCTGGTCTGGCAATGCCAGACTAGCAAAATACAAATAGAAATGTTAATGTTACTTATTAAAAAATAATTGAGACAACGGATTGTTGATCAATATGCTTTTTTAAAGCAGCGTAGTAGACCCATTTCCACTTTAACTTTTCAGCTTAGCTTAAAATTAATCAAGCATGTGTTTTCTTGCTGCCAGGTAAAGCACAGAACACACACACATGAGACAACACAGACCATATGTTTGTAATTATTATGTCATATAAAAAAAAAATAGGACTTTAGGATTTTGGGGGCACCTTAACTTCAGGATGATCTTTTTAATTTTATCCTATTTGGGCATGTGGAAATGGACCAACAGATCCCGTTGCTCTGGACGGAGACCAGCAAAAGATATTAGAAGCACTTTTCTGGTGAGGGCTGAGAGTTTACTGCGCAGTTTCCAACTGAGCTTGAAGATGTAGATGTGACGTGTGCAACCTGTCTGAAAGTTATAAGTCTTCTGGTAGCTATTCCAAGAGAAATTTCAATTTCTATCATTCCGTATCTTGCAGAGACAGAGCGCCTAGGTATACTGTATGTAAGGACATAGGCACAGGCTACATATTGCTAACTAAAATGCCAGGTAACATTAGTAATTAAACCTAAACAGCTAATGGAAGTCAAAACTGTCCAAATGCTTCTCCTGACAATACGGTGATTTGTCGACTATGCGACAGCAAGTCGCATGGTTATGACACAATCGTTAGCCAATTTTTACAAAAACGTCTGTTATGGAGCCATGATGTAAGATACAAGGTAATGGAGCCTTTTATGCATTGTTGTGTTTCTTTAGATAAACAATGGATAATTTAGGTTTTCAAACGCTTCAGATGTAAAGTTATTCGCTGTCAAAGTGGCGCCGAAATCAGTGGCAGTCAATGGAATGCTAATGGTGTGTGAGTGCGTGGTGGTAGCATTAAAATGGCGCCATAGGAGCTACGTGTTGTTGGTATTTAGTCAGTGTGGAAAGCATTTGTGATATTACTTTAAAGAAATCCCTGTGTCAGAAAATATCAGTGTTTAAACCTTTTAGACAAACAGTATTTGTACATATTAAATAGACATATTATAATCAAAAGAGACATGGAAATCTTTTTTGATATGGGATCAAGAAAACAAATATAACCATATTCCTTCAATGATGATCAAACGTAGACTGTATTGCAAAACTAAGCCAACTCTTCCTGTGTTGTGTTTCCAGTTGGAGATCATGTTGGAGGCCAAGGTGTGGCGAGAGGCGGCCACGCAGGTCTTCTTCGCCCTGGGCCTCGGCTTCGGCGGCGTCATTGCCTTTTCCAGCTACAACAAGCGGGACAACAACTGCCACTTCGATGCCGTCTTGGTGTCTTTTATTAATTTCTTCACCTCTGTGCTGGCCACCCTGGTAGTGTTTGCAGTGTTGGGCTTCAAAGCTAACATAATGAACAGCAAATGTGTCATACTGTGAGTAATACAAGCTTCCTCTTTCATTTACATATTTATAGACTGCAACTGCATTTTCTGCAGACCATCAAAGAGCTGATCAACAAGTTCAGGTGGGAATGTAGCTCACAGTTAAATGGTGATTCTGGCTTTTTGAAAGGCATAGTGGCTCTAATATTTTTATTTAGTTTGGGGGCAAATCTCCTGCAGAATTTGTTCAATAAACAGTAGTCTATATCCACAACGTTTCACTTCTGGGATTGCTCAGGGGTCGCTGGAAATTCTGCCGGATGCCTTTAAGTCTTTTTTGCCAATGTCCATTGCCTATTTTGGCTATTTTACAACGTGGCTCTGAACAGCGCTTAGCTTCGTCCAAGACGATTATGATTGGTTTAAATGCCAATAAACCAAAGCATGTTTTTCTCCAATCCTGAAATGCTGCGTGGACTAGCCAGTCCCCCCTCTGAAGCACTGTAGAGGAAGGTCTGGCAATGGGAGACTAACTTAACATAAAGTCATAAAATCTGCTAGTGATAATCATCATTTCAGCCAGCAAAATTGATGTTTTGATGTTGTATATGCTTGCGCAACAATAGAGAGCTCGACGTGCTAACAAACTTCTGCCTGTATTTTTTTGTTTTTTAGAAACACCAACAAGATAGTGTCATTGTTGGGGAATGGCATTGAACCAAGCCTGATACCCCACCACATCAACCTCACTCACGTCAGTGCTGAGGACTACCAACAGATGATCGATATCATCAAAGGGGTGAAGGAGGACCAGTTCCCCGCGCTGGGACTGGCGTCCTGCAGCATTGAGGACGAGCTCAATAAGGTACATGCAAAAACTGCAAGTCTTAACACATAAAGGTTCATAAAATCCCTAAAAGTCACCGATGTCAAGCCATATCTTCTCTCCCCCTAACAGGCAGTCCAAGGCACAGGCTTGGCCTTCATTGCCTTCACAGAGGCCATGACCCACTTCCCAGCATCGCCCTTCTGGTCCGTCATGTTCTTCCTGATGCTGGTTAACCTCGGCCTGGGCAGCATGTTCGGCACCATCGAGGGCATCCTCACTCCGCTGGTAGACACTTTCAAAGTCCGCAAGGAATTTCTCACAGGTTAATGAGACCTCAAAGTACCTTTTCTTTAACTCCTGCGAGGATCAGATTAATTAAAATGGTGACTGGAGTGCTTTGAAAATGGTTTGAATGAACACATTTAAATTTAATAATTGTACTATTTTTTTATACTTAGATGAAGTCAAACAAACCGCTTTTTGTGTCCTAGTCTGCAATTTGAAGGTATTCTGTAGAGTTCAGTAAAGGAATTGTGATCCCTGTGTCACAATAAATGTCGTGGGTGTAGGAATTAGGAAGGCAGTAAAGTTAGGAAATCTTGAAAAATTGGGGATTGGATTGCAAAACATTCTGTTGAGGTTGGCTTGGTTTAGCTTGATCCCTGGATGTCTATGAAATGTGAAGCAACTCACATAGGAAATGCACTCTTCAACTTCTCCAAGGATGAATGGGTTATAATAATTTGAATATATTTTATGTACATTGTAATGTTATGATGCCAAAGTCGTAAGCCCTCCACAGACATGAACTAAAGCTAAGACTAACGTAACCTACCGTTAAAAAAGGGATAAAGTACCCAAGATTAGCAGCGTAGTAGAAATACTTTTTATAAAATGATCACAAAAAACATGAGCGGTTTGATTAATGATGACTCTGTGGCTAACGTGAACAGATGTGGACCATCCCACTGGTCTTTTGACTCAAATAGCTTTAAATTGGTCCTGCTCTACTTTTACATACTGTTTTAGCTCAGTTTATGTCTACTCTTCTCATCTGAGTTTGGGTGTTAGTGTGTGTGTGTGTGTGGGGGGGGGTCAAAGATGTACAGCAATGCTGTTTCCAATGAGAAACTCATGTTTGAATATGAACCTTTAGAGTGACATGTATTGCAGTGTTTCCTTTAGGATTTTTTTAGCAGCGGGGGCAGGTCAAACAAAAATATGTATTCACCTCTATTCACACACAATGAGACAATATTTGGCATACAGTTGTGGTTGAGCTGTCTTTTTTTAGGGACCTATAGGGCATTTAACATCTACAACAAGTCTCCAAAATAAATTCTTCATAGGGAAACCAAAACCTTAATGACTACATCTATAGACTATTTTCCAATTTATATCATATTAATGTTAGTGAGGGCTAGACAAGCACTGTATTTTAAACTCCACTGTAGCTGTTTCTGGTTTCCAACTTGGCCCCAGGTGTGTCTGTTAAAACACTGACGGAGAGAATTTCTTTCTTTTGATGCTTTATTAAGATCAAGCAACAGTACAAACATGGGCGTGGGTAGCTTTGGGGTGTGTGTGTGTGTGTGTATGTGTGTGTGTGGTTCTGCAAAAAAGTAAACAACATTGTAAAGGCTACCATACACAATGCATAGGAATTATATATAGCAAATAATAACAATAAACCCACTATTAATTACATTATCTAAATGCGGTGTAACTACTTCAACATGTAAATAAATTTTTTTTTTTTAAACGCGAGCAAGGACGTTTAACAATTATATAATTCAATTATATCAAATTAACAGCCACGTGCAATTAAGCTCTTAGGTGAACAAAAATCACCAGCTAACTTAATTTAAATTTGCAAGATCTATAGACCAATACACCAACAGGCTTAAATGAACTGACAACATAAGTTAGGACGCACACATGCAATCTCAATTGGCTAGGTATCCTCCGGACAGAGGCAGTCTCTTTTTTCTTTCTCTCCTTTTTCCGCAGAGTGGCGCGCGCGTGCCCGCTCCCGTGGCGGGCCGCCACGGCAAAATCAACATAGAGGAAACGCTGCGATTGTAAGATATCTTTAAGTACGGGCTGTAACTAACAACCTGCTCCTCTCCTGCAGTGGGATGCTGCGCGTTGGCCTTCTCCATTGGCCTCCTGTTTGTTCAGCGCTCAGGGAACTACTACGTGACCATGTTCGACGACTACTCGGCTACTTTGCCTCTGCTCATCGTGGTCGTACTGGAGAACGTGGCCATCGCTTGGGTCTACGGGATTGATAAGTAAGTACACATCATCATCATCTCAGGGGTTTTCCATAGATATAAAGGACATAGAGACATAGAGGAATTTTTGGCGCCGACCCCCTAAAGAGGTTTTAGCCAGCGCAAAGGAAAAGTCACTAGCACTGAAATGACAAGAATTGAGAAAACTAAAATAGTGATTCAAATCCTCTCTAAATGTGTTGAAGAGCAATTTACAAACAAGCAGAACATTAACTGGAATATGAGCGCTAATCTCAGTATTGGGGATTTATTTACTTAACCCTCATGTTGTCCTTGGGTCAAATTTGACCTGTTTTCAAATGTCAACATTAAAAATATCAAAAAACCTTGGCAAAAACATCAAAAAAAGCACCCACAACATTGAAAAAGTGAGCAAAATGTTTTTTTTTTCATGGTTGACAGGAAGACAACACAAGGGTTAAGCATAATATACATTTTCTAATGATCAAATTGTCAGAAATAACCGGAAAAGGCACAGATTTCTGTCAAATAAGGTCACACAGACTCATTGCCTTTACTGTACGCGGACTGATCATGCTTTAAGTGCATACTCCCCCCCCCTCCTCCCCCAAAGGCCCATTCTGAGCCAGGAAAAAAACCTGCATCTGCATTAACCTTTTATGAATTACTAATCTCTTGGAACATGTAAATAGAACTGTAATACTGGGAGATATAATTTGGTAAACATTGCATTCTGTCTTTCTGTTTCAAATATTTTTGTCAAACAATAATTAAAACTTTAAATTAAATATTTATAACATGTATTTTTTTTTTTTACACAAAGTTGATCACAAACTAAGAGCTGTGTAAATAGGCTAAAAAGCTTACAGTCTGCCCTCAGTTTTGTCTTCTACATGCTGTGAGGGCTTCCCATAGGAAGAGCCGTTACTGAGTCGGTCATCTTGGACCCATGAACGGGTATATTGTTTGAATGAAACAATTTAAAAGGAGCCATGAAAACACCATATAAATAGCTGTAAAGGCCATCTGGTTCATAAAGCCGCCATATGAAACTATTGTGAGATCCTTACCACAAACATCTGATCTCACCTCCTGCTGCGTCGCTCTGTTTTCTCCCCTCCCGCCTTGCCGCCACTCTCTCAGATTCTTTGAAGACCTGAAGGACATGCTTGGCTTTACGCCGTACCGTTTCTACTACTACATGTGGAAGTACATCACACCCATCCTGCTGCTGGTCCTCCTGTGCGCCAGCTTCATCCAGCTGTCCATGACGCCGCCCAGCTACAGTGCCTGGATACAGGAAGAGGTGAGTCAACGTCTCCGGCTCGTCTCTCCTGGGACCGGGGATCAATGGGGGTGGAAGTTCTCCCACTCGTTGTTAAAGCCTGGAACAAGTAAAAAGCAAATTAAAAAGGGTTCAAAGTCAAATGAGGCAGTAGATTGAAATTGGGGGAGGGGGGCCGGCAACGTTTGCACACATTCAGGGCGTCCTTTAACCCTCAGACAATCAACAGGATGTGCCGTCTACCACAGAGACCTTCAAGCACCTGTTTGATCAGAAAACTTAGTCATTTTAAAAGCTTCAGTAAGTGGAGAAAAGGCCAAATGGGGCAGTGTCCCTGTAGATTAGTGGAGCTAACGCTTCTCGGCTCACCAAAGCAACTAATTAGGTTCACCGGCAGCTGTACTAAGCCTCACTGCGAGATGCATTTACCTTACTTAAGTGAACAGCAATTGGTCATCGATTTTCTTGTGCAGGCCCTTAATGCCTTCAAGTAGACACCTGAAATAAAGTGATGAGAGCAGGGCTGCCACTAACAGTCATTTTCATTATCATTGAGAAAAAAAGTGTGATTAATAGATAGTAGTTATAGAATATTCAATTATACACAAAAACTTGTGGAAAATGCCCCTTGCAATTTCCCAGAGCTAACAGTGGCATCCTCTTATTGCCTATTTAGTCCTACTTAAAGTCTACAAGTCAGATACATTCAATTTACAATAATACAGTGCAATAAAGCAGCACATCCTCATATTTAAGAAGCTGAGATTAGTTCATGTTTGGCATGAACTTTTAAACTTTTAAACATTAAACTTTGCTGTTGTTTTTTTTTTCTCGTGTCCGTCCTCCAGGCCAAAGAGCAGACCTTGCACTTCCCTCCATGGGGCATCGTGGTCTGCATCTCCCTGGTGGTGATGGCCATCATGCCTGTGCCTGTGGTCTTTGGCCTGCGCTACTTCAACATCATCGACGACAGCACTAGCGGCCTCTCCACCGTCGCCTACAAAAAGGGCCGCATCATCAAGGAGACCGCCCGGCCGGGCGAGGATGACGACACCAGCCTGATCCAAGGCAAGTCGCCCAGCGAGCAGCCCTCGCCGATGCCCGGCAACAGCATCTACCGCAAGCAGAGCGGCAGCGGTGGCCCTGACGCGGACACAGCACCCAACGGCCGTTACGGTATCGGTTACTTGATGGCCGACATACCGGATATGCCCGAGTCGGACTTATAGACTGACTATAGTAAGCCCTGCCCGGCCATACCGGCTGGCCACTCTTCCCCTCCACCCCTCTGCGTGCGTTTAGTTGCCCGTATCATACATGTATATTTCACTTGTTCTGTATATTCTTTGTAGATATCGTAGCTGCTCTGTTATTTGTCGTCTCTGAACCTTATATAAAAAAGGTGTGGGAATAAATGTCATCATTGTCTAACCCTTAACCCATTTGTTTGGCTGCATCCCAAACTCACCTCACCTTGCTCCCTCCTCCTCGTAGACGCTACAGGAGAGATGGAAGCAATGAGGTGGACTCTCCATGAGGCCTTCTTGAACAAACTGCAAAGAGGAGGCTGTAGAGGAACGTGTTAGAGCTCCTGCACACTGCCTGCGTGGCATAAGCGTGGCGTTTCTATTGCGTGGCGGCTGTGTGGCGTTTTCTATGTCTGCGCACCAGAAACGTGTCTGACTGCTGCTGCTAGCCTTGTATATTTCTCATTGACTCACGCAGTAGTATACTTCATGTTAAACATCAATATATGTGGCCAGTGGGTAGAGCAGACGCACATATACGCAGAGGTCTAGGGTTCCAGTCTGAGCTGTGACAATTTCCTGCATGTCTTTCCCTTTTTCACCTAGAATATTTTGTACTGTATAGACAGGTGAAATATTTAAAAATCGATTTTCTTTTTTTTATTATTACCTTTATATCTGCTTTTATGTCAAAACCTAGACACTTTCAAACATCAACATGTGACTTATTAAATGTATTTGTGTCAAAATGACATATAAACATCTTTTCGGATTCTATTTTGCCTGGAAACACTTCCAACATGCTTGCGAGTCGCGTGAAAAATAGGCGGCGGTCCGATTTCTAGAATGCACGCACGTGTGTGTTACGCAGGCAGTGTGCAGGAGCCCTTAGGGGTTCAAGAGGTCATCTTGGGACTGCGCCGGTGTCTGTGAGCTGTGTAAAGCAAGACGGCTTCAAATCCTGCTGTAAAAAACAGTTGTGTATATTATGATCCCTAACCGCTGGCCAACAAGTCCTGAGATTAGCAGCAGTGCAAGACTCAAGAGATTTTTCTTGGTGAAAGTTGAGGTCAACCTAGTTCAAACAGAGAGAGAATGGCCTTTGAAAACCACTCCTATGATTGTTTCAGACAAAAGTGTGCCTAAGTCAATTATATTTGTTTATAGAATACATGGACGTTGTATATTTAAGGTATTCTGTAAATATAATATAAATATTATAAATATATTTACTTTGATAGTTTGGATATAAGAACACCATGTTTTTAAGGTTCAGAAGTACTTCAAATCCTTAACTCTTGTCTTTGTTTTTTACTAATGTGCTGTCAATGTTTGTGAGGACTGAGTTCTCTTTGTAAATAAGTTTTCCATGAAATGGCTTCAAATGCAAATGTCTTTTTTCCCTGTCAAGATTAAAGATCTAATATGATCCATAACCTGAAACTAATGGGATTTTTTTCTATTAGAATGGCAGTTTTTCCTCAGGCCAAATTTCAGGTTTCCATTACATACATATCTCTCTACTTCTCCAATATATGAGAAATATGTTAATGTGATTAACACAAAAAACACTATATCAAACATTCAATATCCAACCACAAATACAAGATCCTTAATATAAAGAAAGAACAGCAAACAAGTCTGTAAATCAAATAAGTAAATGTAATTTAAGCACTTCTACATAAAACAAACATTACACTTCTTCCACCCCCTATTTTACTGTGTTCTTTTTTATAAATAATGCTCTGACAATATCAACAGAGAGCCATCACAGTACATAAAATAGTATTTACTGACAGTATGACACCATCACAAGCAGTTACTTTAGGTAACATGTCATAAAAACATTGTACAAAGTTGACAGCATCTGATAAGTCATGTGGAGTGAGTGAGCTTTAACACACACACACACACATAGAAGAATAAATAATCAATTATAAACAGTTTTAGAGGCTTTTTTTCCTTTGGCTTTCTTTCCAATTTCTATTTTTAAATCATAAGATAAGTAAACAAACATCTTTGCTGCAGTCCGCCCGGAGAACAACACAAATTAGACCATTTGTGTCCCTTTTAGAAAAGTGTCTCTTTTCACAAATTACAAAGATTGTTTTCCTTTTTCTTTTTTTTTTAAACATGGCAAATTATTTCATTAAAAAAAAAAACAATCTTCAATCTATCAGGTAATGAGGTAAAACGTCTCCTTCCATGGGTACTGCTGACAAATCGATCCACTGGAGAGTTGATCCCTTTTCCACCAACAATCCTGTAAAAAACCGACACATCTAATTGGTTTTGGTATTGCTGCCACCACTACTCCTACTACCGTTGGTTCAGGCTCAGCAACTTGATTGAAATCATTATTATGATATAGGGCGAGTACCAAATGCCTGGAGTTTGGAAGTTCCTATTGAGGTTTTTGAAAGAAGCTTTGAATGTCTGTTGTCATATTTTCTGAGCTCATCATCGCAAAACAAAACAAATCAAATCAAACCTTGAACAAAATCCTCAATTTAAATAAAGTGATTCATAGGATTAGTCAATAAGTCAATATTATCCCTTTTTCGTAACTACTTTAGTAATTTACTGTAATGGTGTTACAGTCAAAATAGATTTTTTATTTGTTATTGCGGTTATATAAATGTAATTTATGGTGCTGCTAGACCGCCTCGTTAATACAGGTGCGTGCCTTCCTTAGCGTGCAACGAGCGGGAGAGCAAACAGTGTAAGTGCTATTTTTGAATATTACGTTATATTTGTTGCCAATCTTCTTTTGTTTTTTACAATACACTTTAACTTTTGGACTACATGCATCGGAAATAATCCTACGCAGCGATCACTACAATCTAATTCTAATAGTATAATACTAATAATATTAGTGTAGCATAATTGTTATCTGCAACATGGGCTGGTCAATATGGAGAAAATCAAATATCACGATATTTTTGACCAAATACCTCACTATCGATACCGCAACAATATTGTAGTGTTGACTATTGGTGCTTTCACAAAATATTTATACAAAGAGATTTTTGATCAATAAATCATTAATATGGATATAATGACTAAGCGGGTAAAAGCAAATAATAGAACAGCTAGAACAGGTAAGGTCTGGTAAGGTCAGAAAATCACTTTACTGCAATGCAGCCTTTAAAACCAGGAAAAGAAAACACTTATGCCATATTACGAAATCACGATATCAATATAATATCAATATATTGCCCAGCTCTAACTGCAATTGTGCAGAAATACTGTCTTTAAACAGAATGAATAGACATGAAAGAAGAAAAAAACTGCGCAGCATTCGAATACTGATTCAGAATTCGAAGGTCAACGTTATGAATGAAGCTTCAAACGTTTGGGCACAGCCCGATCATGGTTATATTACAGACATTTCTGGATGTTGTAAGTGTGTGCAAAATGAAATACATGACAATAATATTAAATAACAACAACAACAACAGACATGATGTAATGGGAATAAAACACATACTAATGTGTGGGTTCAGGCATGTTGGAGCTGCTCTCTCATTTTGGCTGCGATCTGCTCTCTTTTCTCGCAGTGTTTGTTCAGGTCTTTGCCCTCCATCGGCAGCGCGCCGTTCCACACCATCAGCACCGACTCCTCGCCTAAGAGCAGACGCAGGCTCACGCTTTAGAGAAACTCACACAGCGAGACAACTGGTTTCATACAGTGTAAGGAACCATCGGACTCACCAAAGTCATTTCTGTCTTGTCTTCTGCCCAAAATCAGCACCACATTCTTCCAGTTTAGTGTTTCTATTCATGAAAAGATAATCTGTAGTCATCACCGACATACACAGCAGCTTGTTTAGATGCAGTATTTAAATAATAATTATGACAAAGAACAGGGGGGAAAGAAAGACATATTGAATTTACCACGCAGGCAAACTGTGAGCAGCATGCTGGGCTGTTCCACGCATTTTTTTTTTACACAACAGCCCAAACAGATTATGACTCACTATAAAAAAAGCCAAAACGAATAACCCGGCTGTGGTATTATGAGTCTTCTCAGTAAGGGTTTCTGCTGTGGCAATATGTATGTCTTTAATTTACTGTAGGCTCAAATACTACTCTATAAACCCAGTAGAAAGCAAAAAAGATTGAAACTGTGGAACAGAATGCAAATAAAAACAACTGCACAAAACATGTTTTCCCTTAAGTCTGAAATTATCTAGAAGCATCTGAGATTATCACCATCTCATCTCATAAAACATTTATGCTAATTAGGTCAATCATAAGAGTAAGGATTGTATTAGTTGGCACAATCTATCTTAACACATATTATTTAACAGTGTTCAGTATGTACTTCGGTTCCCTGAACAAAATACATTTTCGCTATTAACACGCAAATGTATGCCAGTTTGGTTCTAAGTACTAGAATGTGCCCTCACACAGACACCATGGCAACATATCACCTGTATGACATGTACATGTTGCACCATAAAAATAACACTAAATACATAAAATGCATGAAAGTTAAGCACCCACCTATGAGTGCGGAGGCGATGCAGCGGATGGAACTGCAGACAGGGCCAATGACCTGCAACGGCTGGTGTTTGGAGAGCTCCAGCAGCAGCAGGTGGCCCCCTCTAGTGCCGATCCAGAGAGTTGCTGAGCTCTGCACCAGCAGGGCTTTGACTCTGGCCCAGGAGGGAGCTGCGTCAGCGGGCAGCTCCACCTCGCTGCCCTGCCTGCCTCTGCAGCCCGAGTCATGTCTGCAGGGACCAGGGAGAAGAGATACAGCTGCAGTCACACAAACACTGGGGGCACGTTCAATCTTAAAACCGTGTGCAACGTTTTGTTACGGTTTCCTTGTAGAACGTCATGTTTCATCGGAACAATGTGAAACGGTGTGCATCGGCTTTGACATGTTTGTTTCTCTCATTTGGTGGGTGCGTCTCTTGTTTATTGGCTGTGTCACAGGTGATACCCAATCAGCAGAGACGTGTATGTAAACTTGTGGTACTAAAAAGACAGAGCACTTGTGCACACAACAGTTTAACAAAACGTATTGCAACGTTTTGTGTGGGCTGAACATGGCCCTGAATCTCCAAAATGTCACATTAGGCTGTCAAGACTATAACAGCAGACAATAGACTATATTTAAAAAAAGAATACCAGGTTTCCAAGGTTAACTGAAAAAATGAAGCTTTACTGAGACTTGATAGAAAATATTATAAATAAATATACAACAAATATTATTGTGTGAGTGTACCTGATGATCTGAGCACAGTCGATGCAGTCCACCATCCTCTCACTTCTCTTATCCCAAACCTCGACGGTTGTTGTCCCGGCTTTGCTCAGGTAAACATATTTATCCACAACCATTCGAGACACGCACGCTTCACCTCCCAATGACCGTGCCTGCCTGATGGACACACACACACACACACACACACACATTATACATATTTCCAATTCTACAAAAAGCTACATTTTCATTTCATGCAAATAGCCTTTATAATCGTTTTTACGCAGGAGACTGTTTAAATAAGTACAAAGTACAAATGCTCATTCCTCAGTCTTCATTCCACTCCCTTTTCAAACATGTTTAAGTTTTAACTACAACCTGCCCCTCCCCTCATTCCCCTTCATGACATGGACTCACTGGAAGACGAGGTTGGGTCTCGTGTCGATGCTCTTGCAGACGTCGTAGTCTGCGGTGAAGGAGAGGATCTTGGTCCCGCAGCCGGCCCACACCGCCCTGCTGTCCAGCGAATGCGCCGACTGGCCCAGACACATGACAGGCGTGTTGACGTTTCCCACAGTGAGAGTTTTAACCGGCTGCCCGTTTTCTTGCTGGAGGGAGGAGAACAAGAAGAAAATGAAGTTCCAAGCTGCTGCTAGATAACGTTTCGGATATTGACAGCATGGGAGGACAAGGTGGGCAAATGTTGGGTCTCTGTAAAATATAAAGTGGGGTCTAGACCTACTCTACCTGTAAAGTGTCCTGAGATAACGTCTTCTATTGACGCTAAACAAAATTTGACTGAATTTTGAGAACAAACACACTGGGTTGTTTATTTAATATCTAACATTCACCTTGAGTACGCAGTCCTCATAAACAGTGAGAACTCCATTTGCTGTTCCAACCAGCAAGTAATTCTTCCTTTGGCTGAAAAGAAATGAAAAACATCAAAAGGCACTATCTTAAAAAAAGTTGTAGATTCAGCATAATTATCTTCTATCATAATACGCATACTGTAATATTTCATTTGCAGATTGACACAAAATGTTAACTCAAATTAATTATCATGGTTTCTACACATTCTCCTTCTGTTAACAGCCCTGTATCAATGAAATCAAATTATAAAAACTAGAATGTATCATTAGGAAACATATCTCGTTGTGCTACACAATGAAAATAAAGTGCTTGAACTTGAACATGCTACAGATTATTAGTTTTATTATACCAGCCATAAGCTAGGATGCCACAATTTGTAGCCACACTTATTCGGTACTGTTTCAATAGTCTTTGATGTTCAAGACCAAATTCAGTCCACAATCGGCATTATCGATTGTGGACTGTAAATGATGCCAATGTCAGATTCCTGAGCTATTCATAATCCTCAGAGGATGATCACCAATTTGATGTTTTTGTGACCCTCTGACTCGTAGTCTGGCCAAAACCCAAGAAATATTGAATTTTCTCACGTGCGGTGAGGGTGTACATGGAAGTACAGTGAGGTGACGGCGTCTGTGACACTCTGCAGGTGGTGCCAAATCGACGTGTCCTGAGTGCTGATAAGCACTAAAGAGCCGGATTGGGTGCCTGCCACCAGCCAATCACAGGACTCGGTCGGGATTTGGACGGTTACAAGACACAAAACGGGACTGTTGTCGATCTCCTGCAAGAGTGAGAGAGCCAACTTTAAAAACATGAAGCAACGAGGCATGCTGGATTTATGGAAAAAGGTAATTAGTCACAGTAAAAACACACACTCAAAGGGTTAAACAGTTAGTAAGAACAAAAATGAAAACCCCTTTGTCTGACTTAATGAAGTGATTGTGCACTCATGTCATTGTGTGTCTGTGGTAGAAAGGTGATCCTACTCAACATGTAATGATAGGGCCTCCCATCAGTGAGAAGGGTAAACCTAGTAGGTTGGATGGCACAAACGTAAATTCAAATAGCTGTTTGGACTAAACAGTCATAGATGGCACCTTATACCTGCTCACTATGCTCTATGCTCACAGAATATATGTTATTCATTTACTAGGACTGCAACTAACGATGATTGTTTCATTGTTGATTATGTTCTTGATAAACCGATTAGTTGTTTTGTCTATAAAAATGGTAAAAGATGTCAATCAGGGTTTAGCCCAAGATGACGTCCTCAAATATCTTATTTTGTCCACAACTCAAAGAGATTCAGTTTACTGTCACAGCGGCGAGATGAAACAAAAACAACAAAAAAACACATTTAAGAAGCTGCATTTAAGAAAGAACTTTTTTTTCTCCATAAAAACACTCAAACCGATTATCCAACTAGATAGCAATTCATTGAATAATTGACAACTATTCAATGAAACTTTGAAGGTCTATAATTTACGTGCGTGTTTGTGGCAGTTTATAAATACGAACTTGTTCATGTGGTGCATGTAATTTGATTCACAGTCGATGCCACACAGAGACATGCACAACTTTGCATCTTCATCCTCCTCCAGTGAAAGTGAAAGATGTGATTAGAAGAGGAATGAGAAGGTAATCCAACCAGATGTCACCCGATACGTCCACATACTTAGAGGGCCATAATGCCAAGCATAACAGAATGAAACTGCACTGCATTGAAAAAATGCACTGGACTGCTAATATTAGGACATAATACTTACAGTGAAGTACAGTGTCCAATATAAGAGTAGCTTCAGTTTTTGTTAAAGCCTCTAAACACCCACACAGGTGTTTTCCATTATTCTGGCTGATTAGACTCTTTTCTGGTTGAAGGTTGGCCGGAGTTTTGATGGGAACTTATTAGATCACAAATTCTTTCTACCAATAAGGACAAAGGTGTCATTTTCCCCACCCTAAACAGGTGCAACAACATTAACGGGAAGATGTCGTTCTCTCAGTCTAACCACACTCGCACAGCTATTTTTATTGAACCTGACTGATTGGAACCCTTCCCAGGAATGTGTGTGTGTGTGTGTGTGTGTGTGTGTGTGTGTGTCTAAACTGACTGACTTGACATCTTTCTGATGATGCGGAATTTCAGGTAGCATGACTGCCACCAACTGTTGGGCGTAGCCTGGAGCATCAGGTGTGTGAAAACATAGAGGCCACAATAACAAAGATTTGCTGCTGTTTTCTTATGCAAGGTGTGTGTTTGTGTAATCTGCAGGACAACGAGCGGAAAAGGACAGGGATAAGGTGTTTCTTTATACTATTTTTATATTTACAGTATTTATATTGTGAATAATTTGAAACATGTTATGTACAGTATGTGTGTGTTTCTTGGCAGAGGCGTTTGTCCACAATAACCAAAGTCGCCTACATCAAACGTCAGCTGTCAACAACACGTCACCAACTGGGAAACTCTGTTAGCAAAATTTAGCTTGAGTTTTCACTGGGAAAAATGTTTCCACGACATTCTACATCCGGGATTATTCTGTTTCCGCCGGATATTCTGCTGTAATTCACTCTTTTCTGCTTTTGTGTTGGAACTTTAAACTCCAGTCGATTCCTTCCTTCTCCTACAATGACGATTGTGATTGGTTAAAAAAATGCCAATAAAGCAGAGCACATGCCCTCTTCCGCAGCGCTGTGGAGGAAGGTCAAGCAAAGCGAGACTACATCAACCATAATAACTGAAATCTCCTGCATAGTTGTTAAGAAGCTTTAAAATGCCCCTTTTTCCTCAAAATGAAACCAAACCAAACATGTGAGATCAAGAAAAGGTTAACGGCGCTGTTGGTACCTGTGTAGTGACTGTGCTGGTGTCCAGGTCCACGGCCGTGATGGAGCCTAGCCTCTGCGTGCTGCTGCCTCCTCCCAGCCAGGCTCTGTGCCGGTTGGAGGAGCAGTCCCTGCTGCCGGAGCGCACTGTGAAGCACTCAGCGTTGAAAACCCGGGGAACCACCAGCTCCCTCATCAGGCACAACATCTCCCCTGAATTCAGCCTATCAAACACCTGCACACATCACAAATGTGTAGTGATGTGTTAAATGGTCTCTGAAATCTATTCCTAAAGCCACGATATGTGGTGCTGCTTCGCTTAACGTGGTTGTACAGTGTTCGGGTCCTAACCTGAGCAGAAGTGGGTCGACCCTGAGGGCTTTCCCTCAAACAGTCCTTCATCAGCGTCTGGAAGCCCGGCCACGGTGAGCAACCGTAGTGTTTCACTGGATCTGTGTAGAAGGCAGTGAACATGTCACCAGCTGTTCTGACTTTACCTTTCAAATCAGTGCAGAAATGTATGAAAAATAAAAAAATAGAGATATATGGCATTGATAACTTGCATGACTATTTTTCTCACATACTATCACAAAATGTTAATACAGTCAGATATGATATACTAGCAAGCTGAGATATCTAGCAAACTGTTTAACATATAACTGGTCATCATAAAATCATGGTCAAATGAACAATCTGTGATCCAAAAGACAAGGCTCATCCTGACAACAACATTAATAACAAGACGAGAACCTGTCATGACTGTCAAATCAATTTTTACTTAAAAGGTGCAATGCTGATTTATGTAGTTGTATGATCACATTTAAGAAATTTTATCTCATATCTCCCATAAAAAAAACCTCAGACAAAAATATTGGTGGGATAGCGGCTAGCATCAGTTCAGACTTGCAGCAATACATCAAACACTGTACAACACAAATCTTTCATTATTACCTGGCAGTTTCCCCTGCACTGCAACCTCATCAAACTCACTGGGGAACTTCATGCCGTCAGAGATGCGCTCACCACAGGTCAGGAGGTCGTAGAGCAGCAGGCCGAATGAGAACACATCCGCCTGCTGGTTATAGATCACGCTGCCTCGGGCAACCTCTGGTGCTCGGAAACCTGCCAGATATACAGCAATCCATTTTAAAAGCTATACAAGATGTCTTACACACAAAATGATATCTGATTTGGAAGAATAACCTTACAGTATGTGACCGACAGTTTAACTGCAGTTTCTCAGGGTTCAAATTCAGGTGAGAGGTTTAATTTTGTACTTCTTTTTATTGGGCCAATGCACATTAATCAACATTTCTGTAAATGCGCCAAAGTTAGCCAGTCAGCTAATAGTCAACTTTAGTTCTAGTTACCTAGCCATTATGTCTTTATGGTTGGAGGACATGGGGACAACATGCAAATCATCCACATAGAAAGGGGATCAAACTCTGCAGTGACTACTTGCTGTGAGGCAGCAGTGCTACCCACTAAGCCACCGTGGCGGCTTATAATGACTCATATATAATAAAGATGTATAAATTTTGAGGCGGCATCTTACCTGGCGTGCCCTCTGAGCTCCTTACTCCCATGCTGCAGCAGTACTGAGCGATGCCATAGTCGGTAATCTTGGCGATGATCTCGGAATCGGTCTTCAGGTTGAACAGAAGAACGTTGTGGGGCTTGAGATCTCTATATATGATCATGGCTGCGTGAAGGTACCTGATCACACAGATTAAACAATGACCAGAGCAAGTTCCTTTCCAAACTGTCACATACACTACCGGTCAAAAGTTAGGGTCACTTACAAATTTCCATACCACTCCATTATAGACAGAATGCCAGCTGATCTGGGTGGGTGGCTGACCTTTAATGCAATATCTATATTGCCTATTATCAGCAACCATTCATCCAATGTTCCAAAGGTACATGCTGTGCCCTAATCTCACATAATTTTAAAAAACTAACTAAGAAAATATTGGAGAACCCTTTTGCAATTATGTAAGCACATAATGTAATCTGAAAACTGCTGCCCTGGTTAAAAAAAAAACAATGCAACTGATCTCAGCTGGTATTCTGTCTATAATGGAGTGCAATGGAAATTTCTAAGTCACCCTAAACTTTTGACCAATAGTGTATACTGTATAACATGAAGTAACTCTGCACTTCAACTTCATTTACACTGTATTGTATCATGTTATGTAACGTTGACTGCAAAAAACTTCAAGTGCACTTTCCATGACTTTATTTATTCTAAAAAGAAAAATTTTAAGTTGAAGGCATGGAATGTAATGTCTAACTCTGTACCTGAGTCCGTCGGCAACATGCAGGGCGATTCTGTGCTGGAGCTTTAGGTTCAGGCTGCCGTTCTCATGTTCAAATAGGGAGTCCAGAGAGCCTCGCAGTGCCAGCTCCATCACCAGGACCTGAGGAACTGAGCCGGCTGCCAGCAGACCCACCAGGCTGGGGTGACGGAGGCGACCCAACACCGCCAACTCCTGGAGCAAAACAGACAACAACAAGAAGAAGTTAAAGATGGTGGCAGTAAACTACATGTAAATAATTAGATTTCCCAACGATGCATAGAAAATAGGGATTAGATTGATTGATGAATGTGATGGCAAATCTTCAAATAAACAATTTTAGGCCATACTTTCTGTTGTGGTTCAATTCAATCATCTGCAGATGGATTCACAGCAACACACGTACGCCAAGTGTATTTATGTATTATTATTATTATTATTATTTTAACCTTTATTTAGGGCAATCTTTCTTTTCCAATGATTCCCTGATTACAGCAAAGAAAAAGAAATAATAAACGATTACAGTATAAATAATCTGATCATAAACAATACAGAAATTACAATGTGTAAAAAAAACATTATGAAGGAACAATCACAAAATTACAGTACATATAAACAATAAAAAACAAATGTGAGTCACTGATGTAGGGGAATAAGAGGGCTAGAGCAGTCCCTACAGTACCAGTCAAAAGTTTGAGTGTGTCCAAACTTTTGACTGGTACTTTATGTAACGCATTTCAAACATCATCTTGAAAGTCCCTATGGAAACGAGTTGTTCCGAAGTAAGTTACATTTTACAGGAGTGTAGAAGTTTAAAGCATCCTTTCCAAATTTAAATTTATTTTAAATGGTCAGTGGTACCTGTCTGAGGAGTCTGTAGATGTAAAGCTCAGATGCATGCTTGTTGAATATTTTCACGGCTACTTCTTCATTTTTGTAGACACCTCGATAGACAGTCCCAAAGCCACCGTCCCCTATAAACAAGATATTTATGTGTTATGTATCAGTTGTATTTGAACATTTATTTACCTTTTAATATTGGATATTATGTGGAAATGATAAACAAACCCAGTTGGTTCTCTTTAGACATGTCTACATCCAGCTCTTCACTGTCCAGTATTGTCCCTGCAGGCTGGTCACTCAGTACCAAGTCAGGGGCGATCTGAGAGATGGGGAGTGTGTAGCGGGGATCCTTCGGGTTCACCAACAGAAAATCTGTGAACATAATGTAACAGACATAATAGGATTTAAATAATTGGAACCATGCATGTGGAATGATTAAAAAACGTGCATATTTTTACGCCCTGCAACGCCTTGCTAAACCCTGAACTGCTATTAAACTATTATTTCTAGTCATAGTTCCATTATCTTTATTGCTACTATAATTGCCACATACCAACTGCTATATTTATTATGAATCATATTTCTCTATATCTGTATTAGCATCTGTGTGTCCCAACTGGCAGATGGCCGCCCACCTAGAGTCTGGGTCTGTCTGAGGTTACTACCTAAAAGGAAGTAAATTATAAATTATAAATTATGTATTTGTAAAGTGTCTTGAGATAACTTGTGTTATTATTTGATATTATAAATGAAAGTAAATTGAATTTTAGAAAGCAAACAATGTGTTTTGTACCAAAGTCTTATGGATGAAAAAAGAAACTGTCTTCAATTCATACTGACAAAACATGTTGTGTTTTGTTTTATGTACCATTGTCAAAATATGTGAAGAGGTCCTCGAGCAGAATCTTGCTCCACTCCTGCCCGTCCTCAAAGCTGTAGAGAGCCCACTTTTTCAGGAGAGCCTCACCACTACCGTGCATGTCAGTGTTCAGCAGGCCAGGAAACCATTCCTCTAGCAGGGAGTCGATGTGATCCACCACCTGACCCAGCAGCACCCGGCCTGAGGGGTACACAAACATATTTAATCATTGACATGAAAACAATAAATACAGAAACAAATAACACATACATATACTGTAACTACATAATAGTAAGAAAAATGCTGTATGCATGTGGAGGTGTGTCCAGCAAGACCTGAGCTGGGTTTTTTGTTAAAATCTTTTCTTTGTTTTTTTATCCACACCTTTGCGTGAAGAGGGCACAGTTATCCTGACGAAGCTGGAAGGGTTCTCCTCCACCAGACAGTAGGCCTCTGGGGACCAGCTCAGGTACACGCCTCTCCTCCAGTAGATGCGGTTTGGTCGCACCGCTTTTCCTGGATAACATACAGCGAGGGAATTTCTTTAAAATTTGTATCTGCAGAGTAGTATCCCTAATGAAAGAGTGGCTGTTTCTGCTGTACGTTCAATTTACCTCCTCCACAAAGCAGATAAGAAGAGACCTCCAGTAGTCTGCTGATCTGGCGAGACCAGTAATCCATGGGGAAGTACGGCATCTCGTACAGACGCACAATCACCTCTGAGTTCTCACAGTGAGGCAGCTCTATCACCGGTCTGTGTTTGGACAAACTGGAAGAGAAGAGATGAGTGGATAGACACAGGGAAATGTTGTGATATGCCAATTTATTTGGTCCCTCGACAACAACACAACCTAAAAAAAAAACTAAAAAAAACACACAGACATCTGTAGCTGCAAATAAAAGAAAAGAAAAAACATACCTGCTGGGTATCAGTAGCTGGTCCTCGCCAAAGGGTAGAGCGATCTGAAACTTCTCCAGCAATTTGAAGAACTGCGTCATGTGGCTCTTGGGAAAACATTTGGTCTCAAACAGAAACTTTTCCACCACTGAGCGCTGAACAACTCCTTTAGGATGCTCCCAGAAGCCACCACTCTTTAATGTCAGCTTCTACACAGAGAAAAGACATCACCGGGAATTGGTGCACTGGACAGATCTGAGGCATTCTTTAGCAGTCATGTACCTGCAGATACGAGTGTTAAAAGAGGCTTTTTATGTGGCCTCTGACTTGCTCTCTAAATCTAGATTAGCTATTTAATAGAGTAGAAATAATATGGGGAATTTCTGCCTGGAACCTTTCTTTGGAGGCATACTTGTTTTTGTAACTTACAGATTTGTTGTTTAAAAGGGAACAGCGGATGTCTGCTTGAAAATAACACACTTCATCTAAGTATGTACAGTATAGAGCAGTGGTTCCCAAAGTGGGGTCTGGGGACCCTCACGGGTCCTTAAGGGGGGTTCCCAGCAAAAGGGGAAATCATTTATTTTCACTATAATTCCATCCACAAGTAACACAGTCATGACAGAATGTATGACTATTTTGGCCATGGTTTCACACTTTCCGTAATAAACATGGACAAAATCTTTCAAATGGGGGCCCGTGGACTAATTTGTGTCAGTTTAGGGGTTCTTGATGGGAAAAAATTGAGAACCACCACCAACTGAATCGCAACAATCTCTTTTAGATGTAAAAACAACTAGGCTAGAACAATTGTCTATTAACGTGAAAGTGAGAATAGATTTGTTTAGTGGTTTAGATAAAACTGTAAGATCCTGTTTCATGTAAACACATTATTAAAATGATGACACAGCGTCTTACAATTTTATCTAAACTAGGGAACACATCTTGGTTTCTATAGTTTATTTCAAACTAAAACAAAATAAGTGTGTTGCAACATACAAAAGGAAAAAACAATATCTATAAACTGTTCTAAACAAACAATATGTGCAAAATGTCCGGGAAAAAAAATGAAGCTTGTTATTTTCTCCCACCCCTTATTTAACTCTAAATAGTTCCTGTATACTAAATAGTTCCTCTATAATCCTGTCTATTCTCACTTTTAAGATTTGAATCTGTTACTTTGAGGTCATTCTGCTTAGCGACAAGAACAACCAGTTAGCCTGAAGCACGGGTGATTGTGTCTGGGTGTTTCGGATGAAGCTACCTGGGAGATGATGTTGCACAGCCACTGTGGGTCGATGAAGTAGAGCTCTTGAAGCTGAAGTGCAGGATCATCAAAGTGCAGTAAAAGCCCTTCAATGTCAGGAGGAGAAGGAAAAAAAACTAGCTTGGTCATATTGTTGGTCCCTGAGACAATATTTCAAAACAAATGAATTATGAAATGTCAGTGTGTTGTAGAATAGCTCTATCTCCGTATGGATTACTATTCCTACTCCTACCAGCAAATGAAAAATTGACTATATGTGTTAAAGGGAAGGCATAGTTAGATTTAAATTCATACAATAACAGGGATGTTAAGACACTGAACCCTAAGTTGCTCCCTAGATGCTGAATGTAAAAAGCTGTCCACTGCTCCTAATACTTAGGATGGGTTAAAATGCAGTAATAGAATTGCACTACATAATACATAATAATAATAGTATGTGCCAATTAAGGAATAAAGTTTATTTGTTTTTGTTTTGAACAGATGTGACTCAAAAGGAATCCAGGTTATACTGCAGAGTATTGTCTTCAAGTCCTGATGCTAAGATGAAGGAGAGCTGGGGGATATTATTAAATTAGGACGCTATATTCAATTAAATGGTATATCAAGGTAACGTGAAGGCCTGTTTGATGTTGAATGCAGCAGCCCAGAACCCGACTGACCGGCTTCACTGAGGAAGTGGACAGCGTGGGACAGCTCAGCTTCCTCCAGCTGCAGCTGACTCTCCTGGATGAGCTGCAGCAGCTCATGGTGCCTGAGAACGGGGAACTCTGGGGGGACCTTGGTTCTCTCCTGCAGAACCCGGCGCTCCAGCTCCACGTAGCTGTCTGGAACCAACTGGCCCATCACAGGCTGGCCCTGGATCTGTGCAGGGGACAGAAATGATACAGTGATAAGATAAGATAAATTCATCTCGTTGTTGGCAGTCGAGCGAACAAAACATGGCGACACAGCACACATAAACACACAATAAACATGCATAAAACATAAGCATATATTATTTCATCCAAATGCATTCATTTGGATGATATAATGGAAACATTTGTTAAACCTCACACAAGACCCCCCTAACTTGTCCCACACTCACAGAACAAAGAGAATCCACTGCACATCCTCCCCCTTATTTTGCACTTAATTCTACCCAGATTTCCCATTAAATCATGCTGTGATCAATAACCTTTAACTTTCATATAATTAATAGGAATAAAAAGTATTAATATAATAATGCACAATATGTGAACAGAGGAGAGCTAAAAAAAGGAAAGAAAAGGTTTAATCTGCTATTTGTGTCCTTTTACCTTGAAGCTGGTGACTTCCCTGGCAATGGCCTTGCGGAGCTTGGCCATGGCGTCCGAGTCTTCACAGACAGACACCATGTGGTAGTCCCGGATGGCGGGGAAGCCCTGGTGGTTCAGCAGCTCCTCTCTGATCTTGGCCAGGCAGGCCTGAAGTTGCAGCTCATCACTCACATCTGTGTGGGTTCCTACCAGGATGACCGGGGACAGAGGGGCTACGGCCTGAAATAAAGAGTGTAGGGAATTTTCTAAAAGAAGGAAGAAACCTCTACACATGTACATAATTGACATTTCAAAGTTAGCTGTGGTTTCCAAAATATTTTTTAAGTTTAAAAAGTTAAAAAGAATTTTGTAAAGGTCCTATATTATGTTCATTTTGAGGTTCATACATCTGTCCATACTAGTGCCTGTCTCTTTAAGCCCAGTCTGCGCTGATTGGTCAGCATTCCCGGGTATTCCACATCTGTACTCTCATTGCAGCCGGGGAATAACTGTAACAGCACTTTATCTGCACTTTCTGCCTAAATGTAGTATAGCTGTTACACTACAACTGTACAGGCTTCCTGACGGCTCCTTTAAAGGCACAGTTACTGAATACAGCATTTCTCTTTGGATTTAGCACTTTGATACTTTCACAGTATTTATATAACACCTCCACCTGCTTTATAATGAAAAAAGAAATGGAAATATCACATTTTACAATATGGAACTTTTAATACAAGTGAAATAATATTGTGACACTGTTTTTCATTATGAGATGATAATTTTTTGAAAGGTAAATACTACTCTAGTACTTCTAGTACTAGTTTAATGCAGTGGTTCTCAACCCTTTTGAGTTGTGACTCCCCCCAAAATAATGAGGTAAGTGTTTGCGGCACCCCCACTCCCTGCGACAACGAGAAAGAGAGCTGCAAACAAGTGTAAACAGCTGTTTCTGTATTCTAATGTACAGTATGTTAATAGTGAAAAGGCTTGTTCACAAATACCAAACACATACTAAGTGGCAGCTGACTTAAAAGTACCATATCAAATTTTTGATCCTCGTTACAATTATCATTGACTTACAATATATCGTAAAACAATGGCTTAAGATAATCAAAGCTTAGCTTCTACAAACAGAAACATTTAGCATTTAGTCCTTTGTTTGTGATGTTTTATAAATATCTCAACAGGGTTAAAACGGTTAAAATGGTGATTTCAACACTCCACTACGTGAAGCTTTGGTTCTTTGACTCACTTTGATGTTGAAGAGCCATGGCTTGAGTGCGTCCACCTGACTGGCTCCTTTGCTGATGTTGTATACCACCAGATAGAGAGCTCTGGAGGTCAGGAAGTGAGGGTGAGACCCGCTGAACTCCTCTCCACCTGGGTGGTAAAGAACCAAGGAGGAAAACTAAATCACACCAGCTGAATAATACCCAATATACCGTCATATGGTCTATAAAATGTAAGTAAAATCTATTGTAATCAGTGGCACACGCATGACATCAGACATATAAATCAAGTGACTACTACTAAGAATAACTTTAGACACAGTTCATACAGCTTTTCAGATAACTTAAAACATCTCCATTATCGTCTCTTTGGTTAAGTACAGCAGTATATTGTTGCAATGTTAGAAAAAGAGAAATGGTTTGGTATCATGTTATAATAATGATATTTTTAACATTAAGACAAATTGTGTTTCATGTTATTACAAGATGCATTTCATGTTATTATAACATACAAACTTATCACGGTATAACAAGAAACTTTTCTCGAACAAGAAACTTTTCTTGTTATACCAATAAAAATATAAAAAATATATATTTTGTTATAACGTGAAACATTTTCATGTTAAAACGTTATAACTTACCCTATGTTGTTATATTGTTTGAATGAGGAAACTGTGTGCAGAGAATGGATAATATGAGGAAAATGGCTCATTTGGTTTCCTTTTCCAAGACATGGCCAACAGTTAGACATGGAAGTGATAAATGAATCAAGACTACATGAGAGCCCACCTGAGAAGTCCCAGACGTTCAGCACCATTTTCTTCTTGTCCCGCTCCCTGATGGTCCAGTCCCGGACGTCGATGCCAACGGCATCCTGCTTCGGGTTCAGCTGGGTTCGCTTCAGCTTCATCAGCTGCTGGATCAGGGTGGTCTTCCCGCTGCCAGCATTCCCCACCACGATGAGCTTCATCCGGTAGTACGGCACTGCCTTCTTCAGCCGCTGCTGCAGGAACCTGGGAGAGAGGGTGGAGGAAAGGCATTTATTATAGGGCTGCTCAATTATGGAATAAATCATAATCATGGTTATTCAACAAAATTACAGATTGACTTTAGAAAAGGAACTTAAAGTTAAACAAATCAACAGTGAGAACTGTAAAAAACTTTTACCATTTGGACATTTTTTTGTCACTCAGAATACGAGACAAAATAAGAGTATAGTAATATGCAAAATAACTGTTTTCCTTGATAACTGTTTTTGTGTCATTAAGAGCCGAAAACGTAATCGCAAATTACAATTTTTATTAATTGCACAGCCCTGTTTTATTATGACATTTATTTTGTTGATTTATTTCTTCTTCTACAAGACGCAGTGATTAAAACCTGTAGTGAAAATAGCACAGACGGGATTTGAGATTAACATCTAAAGAAGTGATATTCAAATAGCATTTAATATTAATATCTTAACAATAAAAGCCCTCCGGTTTGTAAAGCCCCTGACCTGACTATGTCCTTGGTCTTGCTGCCAATGAGTTTGAGGTCCAGGTGGAGTCGAAGGCCGTCCAGCGGCAGGTCCCACAGTCTGCCCAGTTTCCCCATCTCATCAGGGAAGGAGCGCAGGTTGGTGTTACGACTCACGTCCAAGGAGGTCAAATCTTCCAACAGGCCGATCTGTGGAGGGATCTGAACAGAAACGGTACAACCATTATTTACATGCATTCATTAGTTTGATAGTCATTAGTAATGGTAATAACTTTTTTAGTTTGTATTTTTAATAATAATAATAATTTATACTTTTTATTGATTCCCATTGGAGAAATTACCAGTTCACCTCCTTGGCAGTGCCCAGGAGGCATCTCTCCAGCTAACAGTCCACACTCCGGTTACCGACCCCCTACCGACTGAGGTACTGACACCAAGATCACACAATGAACTAAGGACTCATGATAGCTAAAGAAAATCCTGTAAACTTTACCTCTGTGAGCTTGTTGTCACTCAGGTGGAGTTTCTCCAGTCTGGTCCATTTGTAGGTCGGCCCACTCAGATCCAGAACTTTGATACAGTTGTGACTGAACATCAGCTCTCTGAGGTTGCTGGACTCCCAGAGTCCCGGGCCAGGCAGATCAGCGATGCTGTTGGTTCTCATGTCCACTGACCGCAAGCTGTACACGCAGAAATTAAACATTTTGCACCATAAGAAGAGGGATGCATTGAATCTGTTTTATAAAAAGGTCAAATCTAGCTTTGAGAGTAAGTAAGTGTCCATGAGACGCTGTAATAGCAATATGGAAATGTGAAAACCAGCTCAGTATCAGACTTACTTTGGGAGATTAAGGATCGCCTCAGGAACACAAGTAAAGCTGTTGTTTGCTAGTTTCAGTGTGGTGATCTTGGATGGGAGATATGACAGGGAACCTGGCGAGGACAGTAGAGATGTTTCAGGTTCAGGTTCAATTTAATCACAAAAGTTAAAAGACAAGTACAATCATAAGTCATAATGCAGTTATGTGAAATGAGACACCCTGGTGAGATATTTAAAGCTTGTGTAAAGGGGCCCAGACACTAGCAAATAATACACATTATAAATACAATCATATTGTTTGAATACAAAAGTAAACATGTATTATACAATAACATTTACAACCTACACAAAAAGAAAAGACAAACCATAACTACCCTAACCCTACCTAAGAGGTCCCAAAACATTTAGTCCATTAGTCTATGTATTGGTCTAATAAGAGATGCTGTAAGCATTACGTTGATATTTTGTGTCTCCACGTCACAAAATATGAATGTAGAACAATTGCTCATTGCATTTTCGAGAAAAAAAATCCTCTCCGAACACTCAATTTGTCAAGATTGTATGGATCCATTCAAAAGCTCTTTTTTCAGTTTTTAAATATCATCTGGACTGACCTGATAGGGGTGTTGTAATTAAATGAATTTCTTTCAAAATGTAAAATGCTCTTAGAGCTATGCCATATCTGATTCTAATGTGTTTTGGAGGGAACAGTAATTCAGAGAGTAAACGCAGTGTGAATTGTAATTTCCTCAATAAAACAGTATAAATGGTAAATTATAAATGATTCCGTTTTGCTTAAATATTCTCTAACTGGGCATTTGGTCTGTCCACGGAACCTTAGTCACGTGGTGCTTGAGTGTATTCCAGAGTACATAGCAGGCAGACGAAGAAGGCAATTGCAGATTATTGTATCTAATAATCAGTTAATAGTACTCACAGATTTTGTTCATGGAGGCACTGAAAGTTTCTAGTTTGGGGCAGGCGGACAGGAACTCTGGAGAAATATTCTCCACGCTGTTCTTGCTTACATCGAGCAACTTGATCTCAGGCAGAATCAGAGGCACACAAAGCTCAGTTATACTGTTACTGAAAAGAGAGAAGGAAAATAGAAGGAAAAACAGTTGCTTCACCATTCTGCAACTAGACATATGGATGCATGATGCTGTCATAAAATAGTATGGTTATGTTTTTGCTGAGGAACCTGATTTGACATAAATAATACAAAAAAGGTTAGATTTGTCCTAGGTTATTCAGCACATAAAAATAATGAGTATGACAGTGGGAAGGGGAATGAGATGCTAAACACCATTCATCACATCAAGTCAGGGTCCAGTCTTTTCTGCTGGTCTAGGACATTTTGCTTTTGCAGAATTTCTTTACACTGTGCATTATTACTATTTAATATGAACTACTACTGCACTTACTTGAAAACAAAAAATCCTAACCATGTAGCCAAATGGTTACAAGGCATAAAACCTTATCCAGGACCATTGTTGGATGTCATTATAAAAAATGCCAAAAGAAAAATAATCTCAAAAAGTATCTGAGAAATGTGGTCCATAAAGAAAATTAGAAATTAAATTAGGAAATTAAATAATGTTTACTATGATTTAGATTTACAACATACAACAAACTTATTACATCTCTGTACTGATGTAGAAGTTCATATCAGAAGCAACAACTTAATACACAATAGAAGTCATTATATAGGCCATTAATGTGTTGGCCCATCTCTGGAAATTCCCCATAATCAATGGAGACATGCCCAGTGTTCTGCTATGCAATAACATGTGAAATCCATCCAATTTCATAATTTCAAAATGTCCACATTTCCTTTTAGCTGAATTACAAAAGTCCAAAGAAAATCTTATTATGTGTCTGTCATTTTCATTGCAACCAACACAACTAAATAATAAAAGGGACATTCATGTGGGTGCTTTTACTTCATAACTGCCAGACTGACTTCATAACTACATACTGTAAGTGCACAAATAGTAAGAAAAAAACACTCCAACACTACACTTGAATGTCATACAGCCATGATGAACTCTTCAATCCCCTGCTCATCTGAGAATTCAAACCAGCAGCCTACCCTTCCATAAACAGCTCCTCCAGTTGACTCATGGCACGGCCCAGCTCGTGAGGGAACGTGGCAATTTTGTTGAAAGAAAGATTGAGCTGCCGCAGTGATCGGCAGGTGACAGCAGGGTCAAAGGTCAGTAGGGGACCCACACAGTTACGTGAGACGTTCAGCATGCTCAGTGAGAGCAGAGACAGCAGCTCCACTGGCAGCGACTGGAGCTGGTTGCCCTGCAGGTCCAACCGAGTCAGACTCTTCAAACTCTGTCAAACAAAAAACAAAAAGGCTCAGTGTACATTTTTCTTTTAGTATTTGATTCGGTCTAGCGATTCGGGTAAGATTGGGTGCCACCTGGCAAAGAGCTGAGGGAAACTCCAGCAGTCTGTTGTGGCTCAGGTCCAAACGGAGGAGATGCCCCAGCTGCTGCTGGACGAAGCCATCATCCATCAGACAGGACAGGGAGTCCAACTCGTTCCCCGACAGGTCCAGAAGGCGGATCCTTTCCTTCTCTTTGGGCAGAGCAGCAGAGCTCTCAGCAAATCCAAACACTGAAGGGGCGACAAATCATTAGCTGAAATCTGATGGAAAGACTGCAACAAAAAAACAACAACAAAAAAATCGCGTAGATCAAGACAAAAACAAAATATTGCTGCTCTGAAAAACCCTTTTAGAAAAACTAAAAGTTCTTGCATATACAACTTCAACTGGAATAATTATGGATGGCAAAATACAATGTTTTGAAATTTACACCTAACCATCCATTTTTCATCTAGTAGTAGGCAGACTGAGTAAGCTGTTAAATTGTAGTAAGAACTCTCTTTTTGGCTTGTTTATTTTTCTGTCTGTAAAAAGGTACTATATCAAATAAATTATTATTTAAAGTAAAATGCTTTTTAAACTCAGTAGAAGTTGAATCTGATGGCAAAACCTTTTTGACTTGAGCCAGTCCTTCCGTATCTCCTGGGTACATGCTCGCTGTGTTCCTTCTCAGTTGGACCACTCTGCAAAAGCAGAAAAACACCAGAGAGAAAAACTAACAGTGAGGGAAGAGGCACACATTTGGGTAAGATTTACAGTTCTGTTAGTAAGAGAGAGACTGCAAGGATATTTCACTTAAAAGTAATTTAAATCCAATCCTTTATGATGTTATTTCGAACGCACTCCAATGAAAAAAATATTCTGACCACTGTCCTAAACATAAGATGTAAATGAAGATGTTTCACGGTACCTCTGCACTGGCGTGTCTGCGGCGTGTCTGCTTCCTTTTGAAAGACCCTTCTCTCAACTCTTCTGTTGAATTATTATGTGGCTTTGGAGACAGAACACCTGGCAGGGAATCACTCCCTACAGAAGGACAAGCACACGTTATCATCAGAAGGTGCACAACATTTTATTTAAGAAACCAATTCAAACCAGACTAGCTCATATGCCTTTCACTGCCACAAAACAGTATTTTTCCTCTCAGTTTGAGGTTCAGGTTTGTAAGAACAATATTTGTTACCGTTCCCCTGTGTAATTCAATTTTCAAAAGGTTGTTGCTAATCAAAGCCCAAATGAATCTAAAGTTTAGTTTCATGTGCTCACACAAAAATGTTTTACGTGCGCACATGAAGTTTTTTTCATATCAGAGGGCTTTATAGGTCCACAAGTTTGCAAAGAATACAGGAAGAGCAGGGAGAGCTGTATTTGCAGATTATGAAGTAATTGGTCACACTCCAGATGAAATTGTTACTATGGAAGCATCACTACACTCAGTAATACACTGAGACTAATCACTCACCAACTCAAAAACATCTACAACTAATCAATGTGGCTTCTGTAACGCGCAACAGACTGTGAAAAACAATTCAGAGGGATGACGTGTTAATTACTGAAGTGGAAAAACACAGGCTATTACTGAGTATAATCTTCAGTGGTGTTTCTGAGAAAACAAAGTTACAGTGAAGAGATATGAATTTATCAACTGCTGGAGAACAATAGAACTACAGTCTAAAGTTTGACAGATTATTTCTCCTCAGTTCAGTTTTAGTAGAACTACATCTAAGTATTTCTGTTATTCAGGCGTACAAATGTAATCAGGTTCCACTTCAAGTCTGAAGACGCTTGCTGCCTGTGTTGGAACCAAACATAACATTGAATCATATTCATTAATATAGGTTAAACCGTTACTTTATCAACTAATTTTAACTCCTCATAATTGTACGTGTGCCATAAAGTCTGATATCTATGAACTTTACCGTCACTCTCCATATCGTCAAATAAACTGTCGTCCATGGAGACGAAGCTGAAGCTGGAGTCGTCGCTCTCGTCAGAAATGTAGCCAGATGTGAGACACGGGTCGCCGCCCAGAGATCTAGGAGGACCACCGAGACTCTTGGACCTCTGGAGAGACTGAATATACCTCGCCAAACTCATACCTTTACCTTAAAGACAAAACACGGTACATGTACATTAAGACAGGGCTGCAACTAAATATTTATTCCATCTCTGAATTCTTTTTTTCAAATAACTGATCAACTGCTTGTTCGAGAAAATGTCAGAAATGTTTCCTTCAAATGACTTGTTCTGTCCAAAACCTGAATTCACAATATGATAAAACAGAGAATAGTATCAACCCCTCCTCACTGTTCTTGTAACGGAGACTGTATGTTCTGCCTCTTTCTGTCAGCAGGGGGCTGAGCCAGGCGGCGTCCAGGCGGCCCAGCCGGAAGCCCCCGAGGCAGAGGGCGCTGTTGTTGAGGTCCAGACCCAGACGGCCCAGCAGCTGAATGACTGTAGGTCCTTCGCCCCGCTTCACGCTCACAGCCAGAGCCCTGCGGAGGTGCTGCTCGTGGGCACCTCGGCTGAGCAGGAGCTCCACCAGCTCCAGAGGGCCGCCTCTCTCACACACCTGAAAAAGAAAGCACAGAGTTAATGATTGAGATTGAACTCAAATTAAACTTAAATTATTCTATGTATTAGTAGGGTTGAGTACTGAAACTGAATTTTGGTACAGTTTGAAAAAAGTTATTGGCAAAGAGAATCGACAACTGTTCAGTACCAAAACCTGGCCTAATGTGTCTGGTTGCATTGGGAGTTTTGTTAGCTGTACTATTTGTATTGGCACTGTATCAAACATAGTTCCCAGCTTTGTCTATTAGTCTATAAAATATCTAAAATAAACAACAAAAACCCAAACAAATGTCCATTACAAGTTAGTAGTGCTTCAGCTAATGTTTTCATATTTTCAAAAATTTTAATTGCCTACTTTGTCCCATCAGCGGCAGAAAAAGTTATTTTTCAATTTCCAATCAAATGAAATGGAGAAAAGCAGTAAATCACCCCCCACCCCCACCCCCCATTGGAAAAGCTGAAACCAGTAAATATGAAGTACTTCTATTTATTAAATGACAAATGTTATGAAATAATCCGATCACAATTGTTTTGTTGTTCCCATCCTATTCATCTTCCCTAAGGCAATAAGCTGCTGAACGCAGAGCAGCTGCAGTAGATATCTTGAATGGAACTTCAGGTTATATGTGTTTAAAATTGGTGCACTGTAATTTGTTATTTGCAAAACACTTGGCACACATTTTATTTAATCTCGTCCCATTAAATAGTAATTTTTTTTATTGTATTTACTCAGTTCTTATTTCAAATATTTTCTTCTTGCATACTTATGGATTGCGCACCTTGTTGTTGTTTTGTCGTTGCTGTCATTGATTACTGGCAGTGTGAATGTGTGTGTGTCTCAGTGGACTGTACAAACTGAATTGCCCTTCGGGGATAAATAAAGCTATCGTTACTGGCTTGACCTCTGTGAGCTGACTCTTAAAGCTATTACGAGATCTTGGAGAACATATGACCCGAGCAGGTTTGAGTTCACAATGTTCTCAAGATTTAACAGACACACAAGAATATGTACATTTTCTAAGAACCGCTCCATTTACCATTTCTCCATTTATGATAGATAGATAGATAAAAAGGGGCACCAGAGGAGTAGAGGATTGGTTCAAGGTAGGTTCACGCAGATAAATCTTCAGGAAGGCAACATTTTAACAATTTATGATGCCAATACAGATAAGAGAATATCACATTCACAGCAACAAACCACCAAATTCTGTTGATGCACAGAGTAATGGTTCTTTTAATAGTTTCCACATTATCATCAAATAAGTATATTTCTTTCCAGAAGAAGTGTTTGAGCTAAATGCTAACATCAGCATGCTAACACAACAATACTAACACGCTGGTATTTAGCAGGTATGTTTGTTTAAAGTGTTAGCATAATAACAACTGCAAGCTATGGACAAAACAAAATGTTGTCCAGTCAACATTATTATTACATATCATCCTAAGCATCAAGGGTTTTTTGTGTAACCAAATTCTATGGCAGTCCATAGAATAGTTACTGGTCTGCATACTGGTCTGGACCAAATTGGTTGACCAACCAACTGCCAATCCTAGAAAACCATGCCAATAATGTGAAAAATGTCCAAAATATCAGTTTTTGAATTCTGTTTTGAGCTTTTTTGAGATAATACGCTAAAAGAACTCAAGAGTGTCAGGAGTGAAACCGTACCTTCCCTCAACAAATTAAACATCTGATCTGATATCTGATTTGACAAACATGACGATATTTGGCTAACTTTGCCTAGTCTAAATCCACGACGTTTCACTTCCGGGATTGGTCTGTTACTTTGATCCAGAATTTTTGCCAGATGTCCTTCTTTTTAGCCCAATGTCTCCGTTAGACTATCTGTCCAAAGGTTTATCTCCCATCCCGGAATGCTGTGTGGACTAGCCAAACCCTTCCCCGTTGCACTTTGGAGGAAAGTCTGGCAATGCAAGACTAAACTTTCCCTAACCCTGGCATGTGTGGTATTGTGACCTCTGACCTGGTAGATGAGAGATTCTGTTTTGGTTTTCCCGTTGATGTCTGCACCCAGCTCGATCAGACACTCAGCCAATGTCGTGTCTCCGTCCTCACAGGCCTTTTCCAGCATGCTGTAGTGAAGCTGTGAGTTGCACCACATCTTAGACAGAGCCAGGCACACCGATTTACGCAGCTTGACAGCAGACAGAATGAGAGGAGAGAAAATTAAACGTGTTCCCTTACAATTTAGTTTTGTACTGTATGGGCCAATATGTGTCTACAGTACAGCCTGTGGTTCGACATAATTGACTGCTGATACATAGTATGTGAATGAGTCTAAAACTCTTGATATTTCCATGTAGATATGTCTTTTTATTAAAGAAAGAAATTAGTGCATTTTATGACAGCAGATCAGAATGGAAAAGTCAAGAATCTAGGAAAAAAACTGCTCGTTCTTTTGGAAAGTAGCAGTTAAGAGACAAATACTTATCAAAAATTTAAGTCTTTTTTTAAATATTTGTTTGAATCAAGCTGTGTGAAGAGGACCCTGATTAAAATATGTGGTGAGAAGAGAGAGACAGAGAAAGGAGAAACTGAAAAAGAGGAGGAAATAGTGGTTTAGTCGTGTCTAACCCTCTAACTCACAGCATTGTTGTTCTGGTCAGGAGTCTCTCTGAGGTGTCTGAAGATCTGCCTGTCAAAGTCTTCTCTCTGAAGTTCAGCAGCTGCTCCTGAACAGGCGTCCAGCATCCTTAGAGCCACCTGAAAACACTGCGGGACACCAAAAACATGGACAGATTATGAGTTTGCAATCACTGAACTATAATCAGTAACAGTCAAGAGAAGCCAAGTTAATTTTACTCAAAGGATATACCCCAAAATACAAATTTGCATCAAAGGGCTTTACAATATGTACACCATACAACAGCCTCTACCCCAAGTCTACACTACTGTGACTGGACCTCTTTATCCAGACCACTAGCAATCAATCACATCTACGTCTACATTTAGCATCATAAGAAAGCTGCCTGTTGGACTACAACTGTAAATGTATAAAGTAGGGTGAGAACATGTACAAATATGGAAACAGATGTTATTGTGGTTCCTAATTCTAATAACAAATATGTCAAATTTAAAGTTCTCAAGTTTAAAGCAGGGCTGCTAGACATGGCAGTAACAATATGTATTACATTTTTACATATTTTGTGTTTTATTCTCAGCAGTTTAAATGTTGTAGTTGGTCCTTCTTCAGAGAGACGCCAACTCCAAAATAATTTAGTAAGTTTCAATGGAGATCAATCTAACTGCTAATTCTTGACAAGCTGTTAAGAATTACAGATTTGAGGGTTAGCGCTTAATGACAAAAATAAGAACTAAATAATTAAACATGCATTGTGTTTCAAAGGTTACCTTCAGGAGCATCTCAGACTCTTCCCTGTACTGGATGAGTGAGGCGACCACGACGGAGGCCAGAACAGGTACGATCATCCTCGACAGCTTCTTCTTGGTTACGAGGTAGTTGAGCAGGGTAAGACCCCAGTAGTGTATCTCTGAAAGAAGTTGGGAAAGTTAGTGAAAGCATGATTAATCATCTTTAATATAGAAATAATATTTGAAATGTCTTTTAATTCCACTATTCAACAACTGCACATTCAGGTTTTTAGACACCTTTAGTCAACAGATTTCCCCACATTCACTACAACTAGAGTGCCTCCAAATCTGCTTTTATGGACCTAAACTCAGGAGGGCATAATGTTCTGTAAGTGAAATTATTTATTAGCCACAGGTGCCCAGACTTTCATTGTAGAGTTGGGCTGCATGACATGACCTAAAATCAAAATCACAATTAATTGCACATTTTACCTCGTTAACTATAAATAAATACAACTATTTTACCATCATAGTTCATTGTCAAGGGGTGTACTGTAAATAGGCTCAAATATTAAAGGTAAAATATTTTTTCTAATTCAAAAGTGCTTATTTTTGTGATTTTAAAATAATTGAGGGAAACCAAGTGGAACTATTATGGCTATTTATTGACAAAGTATGAAATTGAAATGAAAGCACACATTGCTTGAAATGAAAATCTCACATTTTAGTTAATTACAGCTTCAGAATTTCGATGTCGATACATTTTCGATTAATCGTCCAGCCCGACTGTAGAGCCAACACTATGCCATCCTGTTGTTAATCTTGTTTAAGACACATAGCAGATTTTTCCTGTCCAATTTAATATTAAAACAATAATCTAATTTGGGTAAATTCGGGCTATTACTGACAATTGTTTACTGTACCTCGTTCCTGTGGGAACATCTGTAGTGTGTGCAGCACTGTGTCTATCGCCCCCTGCTGGCAGAGCAGGTCCACTGCACCGGAGCAGTCGGCCAGAGCAGACAGCACCTTCAGACCGCACGTCTGGATGGTCGAGCTGCTGATGAACTGCACACAGACACAAACACGCTGGACATCACGCTGGTGGACCATATTTATACTGTGTCTGCAGCTGAATAACGCATATAATTGTAAAAAAATATATATGACAATGTTATAGTACTTTGGGTTTGTGAATGGCAAAAAAAATGTAATTTAAAAAAAAAATAGGGTAACGAAATGCAGTTCACAAACAAATGCTTCAACATCTTAAATTAATATCAACATGTTGCCACAATCTCATTGCTATAAATAAGGGTGGATAAAATATCATAAACACCTATGTGTAATGCACCTCTCTCAAACAGATACAAAATATCTGAACATATCTTTCATGGAGGTCGGATTTATGAAAGATATTTGTTGTCTTAGGACTGCATTGGTATTTGCTGGGTGTACCTAATAAACTGGCAACAGACTTTATAATGTTTATTTTATAATTGTTAAGAACGAAACAGCTTTGGAAAAACAACCTGAAGTTTAAGATTTTGGATTCAGTCTGTGCAAGTGTCCTTTCATTAACCAAGCATACACTGTAAAAAATTAATAAATAAATAAATAAATGAAAGTATTTTTGACCCCCCTACAGCAGATAAATGGTTTTAAATCACCAAAGAGATTAATGAAATGGAAAGACTGTTTTTACTAAGACCGAGAATGATTTATACATTAAAAATAGAAAAAATTGATAATATTGTTGATGGGATAATGAAAATGGTAGTTAGATTTCCCCTCTCACCTTTAATTAATCTTTAACTTCATGCTTTTCTTTAAATGGTTAACAATATCCAAATGATGTAGCGCTACATACAGAACAGTATTCTTTCCTTTGTTACTTCTGACATAAAGATAAGATAGAAAGAAATAAAAAAGGAATTAGTTAACAGTACATAAGATTGTTTATAATGGGGGTTGGACTTCCCCCCCGACATGTGATGCCTTTTTTTCTTGTTTCTACCCTTTCCTTCATTCTTCAGTTATTTTTGTTAATGTAATTACACCCTTTCAAAGTTCTGGTCACAAAACAACCTACTATATCATTTCTACAATGAATGGATGAACTGTTTTTGAATCTACAGTATGTAATGAATGAGAACTATACTGTATGTACTGGCTGAGTAACAGTTCACTGCTTCTCTTTATGTGCAAAACAAAATCCCATGAGGGCGTTTTTCAGGCTCTTTTCATGTATTCTTGTTGGTTTCTGTGATATGTGTGCTATTTTATTGTATTATATCCGTCCATATTTTTAAAAATCCCACAAGGACAAAAATGTGTGGAAAGGCTGAAAGAAAATGGGTAATATTTTGGTCAGTGGGTTATTACCCTGTTGAGAACCTCCAGGTAGAGGGTGTGAGCTCCTTCCACCACACACTGGTTTTTCAGCACCTTCAGTGACACGTCGACCATGTCAGGATCTGCGACCGAGACGCCGTGCTCCCTTAAACTCCTTTCTAGGAATACAAACACACCAAGGAAACAAGTAAAGACAAAGAGGGAAGCACACATCTGCTCTGTTGTACAATCACTAATCTAATAAGGAGTGTTACAAATGCAGTACTTGGAGCACAGGAAGAGCACACCATTAACTAATCAAGCTGCTCCGCTGCTCCACTGACCCAGCTTTGTTCCATTTGGATTCGCAGAATATTAATACTGTAAATGGAAACGTGTAGTCGTTATCCTTCCTGAAAAGTAGCTGGAACTATCAGATCCCCTAAACATGCACAACTGTATTTAGAGCTGTTCATTCAATTATTGGCCATTCAATGCTCATTATTACAGCTACTGTTTAATTCCACAGCAAATTGAAAGACACAGATCTAGCATATAATGTCAAAACAGATTACTGAGGACCAACATTGGCATTTATCTGGACTTTTGCTTCTGTCCACCTGACGAATCCAAGTCCATTATTCACTCATTTTAGCTAGTAAAAAATATCTTAATCTAATTTCTTACTCTGTTAGATGTTCCGCTTTCTTCACCAGCTAGTTGCTAACTGAACTGTCTGGTGTTTGGTGCTGGACAGGTTGTGTGCAGCGGGTTTATCAGAGCTTGTGTATAGAAAACAGCTGCCTGCTGCTGCTGGAAATAAGGATTGATGAAAATCCTAAAACAGTGAGCTAAAAAAAGGCTAACAGACTCAGCAGGGCTGCAAAGTTGGTGATAAGTTGCTGTGGGTACATCACTACAAGCATCTCACTTCACACCGCACAGTCATTTAATTAAGCGTTGATGAAGAAAATGCTGATAAGTGAAACAACTTAGCTGACTGGCTTTTACTTCATGTTTCACGAGCTCGCTGTTAACTTGGAAAAAATTACAGCACTTTCTTAAAATCAACTCAATTGTGCCTCTTGGACAATTTAGAAACCTGGTTCTAAACCTGCAAACTTCTACTTGTAACGGCTTTAAGTATTTGTATTTTCTTTTGCATCCACATTATGCTATTTTATTTAAATATTTTTCCAATTCTGAATGTTTTATTGTCTTTCTATAATTTCTCATGAGTGTACTTTCTGTGACTGTATTTGTCTTTTTAATCTGACTCAACTCTTCAACAACAACAAAAATCTAACCGAAAAGATCATCATATAACCATCATTTGATTGGCAGGCAGGGTACCTATGGGCCGTGCATGAACACAACAGAGACAAGTGCACTTATATTACCTGGGCAGAGGAAGACCAGGCTGGCCTGCAGAGCCTCCAGCTGGACCTCTGGATGGAAGTTGTGGACCTTCATGCTGCTGAGGATCTGACTCATGGCCATGTTCAACTCATCTAGACTGGCTGTCCTACAGATATACAGTAAATCAAATATGTATGTCACAACATTTTGAGAAGATATTGTTGCTTGATGTTCATGACTTGATATTTTAATAAGTCAGAAAACAAAAGCCCTACAAAAAAAAGGTACAGAAAGTGTGGATGAGCTTTGAAAAACAACTCTCCACTCAGTGTATCTGTTTATTTCTCATTTTTTTGTTATTTATACTAACTCTTTTTAAAACCAAGGTGGACATCATGGAAGGGAAACTGTTTGTGCCCACCTTCCCTGGAAGAGCAGGCTGAGCAGTTTACAGGCGCTGACTGAAACTTCAGCTGAGGTTGAATGTCTCTTCATCATTTCCACTAGGTTGACGTGGAGGCCACTGGACAGCAGCAGAGAGCGCATTTTACCTGCAAACGGAGCAGAGCAGACCTTCGCTGCACGAGCCAAGAAAACATTTTTCATATATATATCTTTATATAATTGTTGAATGTTACACTTGCACGTTTTTTTTTTTTTTGGCAAACTCAGAAGAATATCATCACCTCTTAAATTGATATGTCGAGTTTATAAGCAAACAGGTAGTCTATAGCCACAACATTCCACTTCCGGGATTGCGCTCATTCTGCCGGACATTCTGCCAGATGTAACTCTTTTCGGATGTCCGTTTTCCGATGTCCCATTACCTTCCGCTTTCTTTGTGTCCGGTGGATTTCTGAGGACTATGGTTACCTGGTCCTCAGATCTCTGCAGGGTAAATCCAGACAGCTAGCTAGACTATCTGTCCAATCAGAGTTTTCAGTGTACAAACAAGTGTACAATAGTTTTTAGTGCCTTTTCACTGAAAAGAGCTGAGTGCTGTGGCCAAAAATAGCACAATAAGAGCTATAAGAATGAACCAAGACAGCAAAGTTGTGGGCTGGCCAGTTAAACATTAAGTTAAATCTCATTATGAAACTCCATAAAGCCAAGCGGAGCTGCAGATCCAGGTGATAACTCTCTGTAGGTTCACTCCGATCGTTCCTTCACAACGTCGCATTATTCATCATCACATTGTTTGTTTGATACATTGTTATGTTTAAAATATCAGTTATAGCTGATTTAGTGTGGACTGTTGAAGACTCACTGTTGTGTGTGAGGAGTGTGGCGATGGCACTGGTAGCAGCTTGAAACACACTGGGGGAGGAGGAGTGGAGCAGCATGGCCGCCATCAACTGTCTGTGGACAGGAGTCCTGAAAACAACCACACAACATCCAACAAATGACATTACATTCTCACATCAGACATTATTAAATATTTGTTAAACAATGAACATGATAACACAGCACTTGTATAGAGGTCTGCCCTGCTGCATGTCATCCCCCCTCTCTTTCCCCTTTCATATCATCATCTGTCCTGTGGAAATAAAGGCCTAAAAATGATAGCACAGCACTAAACTAATCCAACAAAATCTGATGTCCCACATTTGCTTATTTTAATAGAGGTTTTAAATAAATGATTATATTTCTTTTGGGCTTTTCTGTTTTAAGAAGATGTGTGTACCTCTCTTCTTGTTCCTCTTCTGAATGCTTCACTCCGTGCAGTAACAGATTGTGAATGGCCCAGCTTGCAGCTTCCTAAGGAAGCAACAGTGATTTGCACAAGTTAGACACTTTGATTTTTTTCATAAATGATTGTATGTTAAATATTGTCTGTAGCTCAACGGGCAGAAGAACTTGGGGCTGACCCATAGACCGTCTAAGGACTGACCTGAACATCTGGCTCGGCAGCGTGGAGCTCCAGTGCCGTACAGCAGACCTCCATCCAGCCCAGGCCCATGTCTTCCACCTCCTCCCTACCCCGGTTCTCCTCCTCCTCCCCTTCCTCCAGACCCTGCTCGGCCACCGCTTTGTTCTGCACGATGGTTGGGGCTGACAGATGGCAACAGTAAAGATAATTACAACGCTGCATAAAATCAAGTCTAACAATCAAAGGTCTTCTATTCTTTAAAAACATACAACTTGTTCTTCTCAACCCTAGCGAATAGACAATTTCTGTGAAATTTCCTATTGAGAACTTTGTTTGTCAGCTGGTTTTCCTAATCAGTAGATCATATCATAGCTAAAAAAAGACAACTGCATTTTTTTGGTTACAAACAAAGTCAAAGACTAGTAGTTGGTTTAGTTTAATTGGGTTAAATCTTCAGGCTTAGTCATGTCTTGGCTATATTTGGCACCCTGGAAAAAACAAGCTGGTGGTACAGGGCTGATGACTTGATGAAATCAATCAGCATAGTAAGAACATCTAGATAATTAGAGTTTAGATTCTCTGCCCGACCACAAACTTGAACCTCGGGCCGGGTCATGCTGATATTTCCTGCCACTATCCTCGGGCCGTTCCCTTGATCAAGCATTTTTTAATCATTACTTATTTAGCTTAATTGGGTGGGGAGAAAGCTATGCCTCTCCAGCTTCTCCCGTAGCTCTGGGTATATGTCGTGCACTGACTTGAGTGTGAGGTAAACTGTGCTAAATCGTGTCTCCCCCATCAGTAGCACTGTCTTTGATAATTGCGCTACCAGGCCCGATTGTTTCAGATATCTCATTAGTCCTTTAGCAGCAGATTTGGTCTCTCCTATATCCGCTGCATTGTCAGCCAGTGCGTCGACACGCAGACCGTGGCGAAGGACAGTATTAATTAGAGGATTGAGACAAGAAAGTCTCCTATATGGTTCCAGGGCTTTGATTATGTTGCTGCCCACACTATTCGGCTGAGGGAGCTATGTGTCGAGGATTTTCTTTTTACATTTCTTCATTCGGATCCATTTGCAATCCATTCCATTTTGAATAAACATCGCAGTTAACATGCTTAGTCCTTGTTGCATTATTCGATAAGATAATTCTTAACATATTTCTGTAGTTCAAACAACTCAGAATTGTAGTTGAGAACGTCAGTCATACCGGCCCACGTATGCTATTAAAACATTGTTGGGTTTAATTCTGGTTCTGGCTCATAATTACAGTTAATATGTCGGACCGGGCCAGGCTCGGACACAACGTGCAGGGTCGGGCCCGATCTAAGCTTTATAGAGGATATGCTGTTTTTGTCCCCTGATGTAATTTTTCTTCTTGTGTATAATACTGTTATGTGACAATGTTGAGGTCAAGGCATTAAATATAGCATATGGGAGTGTGTGTCCTCACTGAGGTCAGCCAGACAGGAGAGAGCGGCAGCTTGCAGCTTGACGTTGTCAGGGAAAGTCTGACAGGCTCTGACCAAGACCCTCAGGACGCCGTTCAGTACCAGGATGTTGTAGTAACTCTCTACGAGATGACACAAAACAAAGCTGGATTAAACTGATGCATGCGTTGAACCCATCACTCTTAATTTGTCAACTGGCAAACACAAATTTTCTTATCAGGATGAAAAAACTGCCGTATTGAAAGAGAGGATTCATTGATTTCCTAAACTGTGTTATCACCGACTGTCAACAAGTGAGGAGATACTCCAAAGTTATTCAATTACAGAACACCTGAGAGTTTTAAACACTCTTAAAAAAGTGTTGACTACATTTTACATTGGTTCCAGTGAAGTAAACTACAGAAACATGCAACCAAAACCTATTTTGTCCCACAAAGAATAAGTTTTAGCAAGTTGTGTATGTACTAGTTTATTTCTAACATTCTGAAATAAGAAGCTTTTACATATACAGTACAATGTAAAAGTATCTATCAAATTCAAAAGCTAACTACAAAAAGCTAGAAATACGTCTATGATCCTCTAGTATAACCTTTGGATCCACTAAACGTAAGAAATATGTGGTGGAAAAAAAACACTACACAACTGAAAAAAACTGAAAACAATTGTTGGAGGAGGGAGGCTGGCTATCAAAATGATACTTAAATATTAATATACATAGTTATACTATATGGCTAAGGCTGTGGAAATTTTGAACCTCTGACCCGTGGGTCTGACCTGATGTAAACCTCCTGAACAGGCAGCAGGCCGTCTCCTGCAACTCCTCCACCTCGGAGAACGTGTCCATGGCGGCGACGATCACGCTGTAGCACCGAGCGCCTCCCGACATCAACATCTCCACGTTACTGCCTGGAAGAGAAAAGCTATACAACTCAAAACAACTACTCCATCTCCGGGGGTTTTTTCCTCTTGCATTTCAAATGGCAACCTTCATGTTACAACATGTAAATAAAAAATGTATGTTATTGTCATAGTATGCATATTTAAGATTTCTTAACCAAAAAATAATTGATGTTAGCAAACTCACGATGGACAACACAAGGAACAAGTAATAGGAAAGAAAGGAAAGACAACCAAGGGGTTTAGAAAAAGTCCCTCACAAATGACAGAGAGTGGTATCTCCTGGAATCCCCCCATGAACTGTGATAAATCATACATCTGAGAAAAGACACAGATTAAAGTGGAAAAAAAATCTTATCTTATCTCTCTGTCTTTTTTTCATGTCCAGCTCCACCTGTACTGCTCAAAACATGCAGTTAACTAGAATTTCAGTGTACAGCAATGTCTTGGTTTGTTCTTTGTCATTTTCAACCTTCATCTTGCTTTCACTGAAATAAAAGTAATGTCATTTATTATGTTTCCTTATTTTACAACTGTAAAATATCCTTCTCAATACATATGTTGGTCTTTAATACCTAAATGGAAGCTATCCCAAAGATGCTTGATAATGGTATGAACAAAAGAATGTTTTCTGAAAAGAAATGTACAAAATCTGTTGTAGCCTTTTATTAACTTATGTCACCTAAAAGAAAAAAATATCTTGCAGTGTGGGAGAAACTTATACCTTTTCTTCTTTTTTCTTTCTTGTAGTATGCATGTATGTATGTCATGTAATCCTAGTAATACAAGGATTTGTCACTTGCATTCTGATAATCGCTTTTGCTGTGCAAAATGTAAAAACAAAAACAAATGTTCAAGTCTTCAACCCAATTATCTATTACATGACTATGTTTGTGGATAGCAAATACATAATCCCATCAAATGAGTTGTTGTGTTCCTCACCAAGAGGGAATTTCCATGAAGATTTGACTATTTTCAACAAACGCAGCTCTCCTGTCCCGCAAAAGACTGTTAGCACAACGCCACACATGTTTACTGGCATTTGAGGTATAATCTGATTTACCTCAAGACTGTTACGGTGACATCATAGTCTGGTGGTGAGGTTAAAAATAGACCATGTGAAGTAAAGAAAGAAAAGAGTTGATTTTTTAAGGCTTTAGTGCGTAACTTTTTGATATTAATAAACATTTGTTACATTCAAACCATTGCCAAATAAGTTACTGCAAAGCTAATTAAGACTATCAGCTCCACACAACTCTCTGTATTTCTCAGTATGGCTATGTTCAGTTTTGTCCGGCAACTTTTGTGCGCAGAAACTCGAGGGAAGATAACTACCTCTTCTGAAGAGCCCGTCATGTTTTCTAATTCTCTGTGTCGTCCTTGGCTACTAGCAACTGTGTAGAGGAGGGGTGGGGGCGAGTATCATGTTGACGCCCCAACAGTGTTTTTGTCATTACTTAGAATTCCTCATGGGGGCGACAGAAACTACGCACTATAGCTTTAAAGTGCTTCCTTCATGATTAATACGTGGTCGTCGGTACCCGATCTGTGCTGTCTGCACAATCCGTCCTGCACATGCGATGTTCGCGCATGCGCAGATGATAATCCTGTTTTATGAGGATTTACAGCACTGTACAATCTGTTCCACGTTTCTGGTCGTCCACTGGGAAGCTAACGTTAGTTTAGCTAACAGCTAATTTGGCTAACTGCTAGCTTTCAGCTTGATGCAGTCTAAAATAACGTTAACTCAAAGTAAACACTGGGAAAAGCAGGCTACCGCTAAATTAAGACTTTACAGTAATAACTATAAAGACAAGTATTTTAAATGAGCACAAGTAAAGTAGAACTGACGTAACAGCTGTTATATATTTTAACGGTTATTTTCAGGTTTTATTTTGAGGGTCTTTTAAAGTTATTACATGCTGTCTCAGCTAGCGGTTTGCCAAATTAGCTGTTAGCTAAACTAACGTTTGCTTCCAAGTGGAACGGCAGACCGCTACGAGCATGGAACAGATTGTGCAATGTTGTAAATCGTCAAAACAAGATTATCATCTGCGTGAACATCTTGCGCATGCGCAGGACGGATCGTGCAAGCAGGACAGATCGGGTACCAACAGTGGTGTGTAACATATCAACCAGTACATCAGTAGAGTGAAGGCACACATTCCTAAACTCCTCCACATGAAGAGAACTACTGAATATACGTATCTATTCACCGTCGCCAAACTGAGGTTCAAACCAAACCTTTACTAATTTACTAATCAAGTAGTTAAGTTAGTACTCCAGTTCTTTTCTCTCCCTCCAAGACCTTGGTGTGTGTAAAATTAGGTCTTACCAGGACGAGCCAGTGGGAGCAGCACCTTCATGGCCTGCAGGTGCAGCTCGGGGCTGTCTGGGAACATTTGCAGAGCCGCCAGAACAACTCCATGATCCTGGTTCTCCACAAACTCCACCAGGTGGTCATCACTTACTGGGAACACAGGCATAAGAAAGATATTCAGCTACTATATGCAAGCAGAAAAATGTTAATGCAAATCTATCTTAAAGGCTAACTCTTAATTTAATTTATTTATTTTTTGTGCATTTTTTTTTTTTTCAAAAATGCCAATAAGGACCTAAACAAATTAATGAAAGCTAACATTAGCATTCTGACCTGCTAATATTAGCAGGCAGAATGTTAGCATTAGGCTAAGTGGCAGCCTAAGTGGCAGCTGAACCTGACAAAATGTCCTATAATGACCAACTTAAAAGATGTTTAACCGGAGATAAACTTTTTTTTTAAAGACAACAACATTTTCAGCCTTTTCTCTGGAACCAACCCCAGGACAACCTTTGGTGTAAGAAACAAGTAATTGCAAGGCTTTTTCCATGCAATGAGCATTACAGCCTCACAGAACTCCAGGCATTGCTATAGACTAGGCTAGTATAATATATAAGAATAAACAGAGCCCGAAACATCTTAAATACACTGCAATAGGACAGAGTAGGCTATATCTGCTATTACCATTGAATACCATTTAATAATAGGACAAAGAAAATACATACCACTCTACACACTAGAATACAGTATAGGAGGATAGAGTGCGTGTGTGTCTGCTCACCTCTCTCCAGGAGGAATTGCAGAGCTCTACAGCCTTGGAGCTGCACCTCTTCACTGTTAGGAAACGTCTTCATTGCCTGCACCACCAAGCCAAACACATCCTCTTCCTCCTCCAGCACCAGCAAAGGAATCATGTCTAAATAACCATGAATCAAACAAGCATACAAATAAGCCTTAATGATGCCTTAAAGAAAAGCTGGAGCAATTTTGAATTATACCTTCAGGGCCACAAATCAATTAGTTTTAAATCACAATTTACCCACTAACCATTAAAATCACATCCTGTGAGCTGGGCTTTAGCTATAAGTCAAAGAAAGGCTATTCAACTCGACTTTACTGCAAAACCATTCAATTATTAAATGGCTCCCAATTTTGCACCAGTACTTTTACAAGAGCATCTAACACTGTATTTTAAAGCACCTGAAACATTATTCTGTTCTAAATATCTTTCATCCATTGATTTAATGCTGTGACTGTTTGTTGTTCTGTCATGAGCACACTGAGGCAAATTCTGAACAACAAAGTATGGCAATAAAGTATTGAATCTTGGATCCATCTTTTAGTGCTTGTAGCAGGAGTGATGCCCTGATGTGTTTTGGCATAACTCCTGTGAAGTCCTGTACCTGATCTGAGCAGGAGAGCCAGGGCTCGGAGTCCAACCATGGTCACTCTGCAGTCTGTCCTGTACTCAGATAGTACTTTCAGGATCTGCCTGGAAAAACACATCAGGACACATCACTAACGAAAAGAAATAAACCAAGGCTGCAGCCAAGACACACTTGTGTACTCAGAACTTTTTGAACATTTGGTGGAATACAAAGTGATATAGAGAAAATGTTAGACAGCTATACAAAGGAACTGAAAAAAGTCACTTTACAGATACAACTGACATTGTGTGATACTGTTACATGACCACAGAGGTTACCTACCATGCTCAGGAACTGAAAACTACGTCAGAATAATGCGGACCTGAAACATCTTAGTACCTGCCAAAATCTATTACCTTAAGGAAAAACAAATATAGACAAGCTAAAGAGGCTTAAATTAATTTGCATGTTGTTCAAACGTAGCTAGCTCAAATGTGGAATGATGTTTTTAAATCTGGGCACACGTTAAGCTGACACAATACTAAAAAAAGAGTTAATGTGGGTGTATCAATTTCCACTTTTTATTTACTCTCACACATTTTCTAAGAAAATCCATGAAACTCAACATTACAAAGCAACCAAAAGAACAAACATGAACATTATGCTTAATAACTCTCAAAGTGTTTACTTCATTTTGGGACGATTACCTTTTGAACTAACAAGACTAAGAGTAATAAAGGATAAAGGATACATTAAAGCTATGCCAATAGTTCTGTGAGGCGCTGCTTTGAGCTAGATCCTAACATCAGCATGCTAACAAGCCTACAATGACAATGCTAACATGCTGATGTTTTAATGTTTACTATGTTTACCATCTTAATGTAAGGTGTTAGAATGCTAGCATCGGATGATTAGCATTAAACACAAAGTACAGCTGAGGCTGATGGGAACGTCAACTAACAGTAGTTCATCACAGCTACAGCACCTATGTATCTACTTACTGGTGCACTCCCAGTACATCCCAGTCCTTGGCTGCCTGCAGAGGTCTGGTCAGCTGGTCCAGCGTATCGGGGCATATTTCAATTAGACGACACAGCAACGACCAACCCACCTGTAGCGAGAAGATATCACCGTCACACAATAGAGGCCAAAAGACAAACTATCAAAATGAAACTAAAGAAAAAGATAGATGAAGAAAAAAAAAAAAAAAAATCAGCTGGTGGAAATGTAACTTTGGTGCCCGGATAGCTCAGTTGGTATATATAGAGGTTTATTCCTCGACGCAGCGGGCCAGGGCTCGACTCCAACCTGTGGCCTTTTGCTGCATTCCCTCTCTCTCTCCCTTTTCACTTCTTCAGCTGTCCTGTCATTAAAGGCCTAAAATGCCCAAAAAATAATCTTTAAAACATAAAAAAGAAAGTGCAACTTAACCTGCAGATGCTTTGCCAATATGGGGAGTCAATGTCTATTTCACATCAACAATTTTCCACCTGAAAACCTAAAAACAATTTAAAAACTTCTTTGACTTGACTGTAACAGAGCCAATAGCAATAAGCCTTTGTCCCTATCTAAAGCGTTTTATATATAAGCAACAGCTGAATTGTTGTTGCAGTGTGTAAAACAAATCCTCAACAAAAATATGTTTGAGACAAAATCCTGCGAAATGAGCATTAAATGATTGACAGCACCTGACAAAATACAACACGCACAGCTCTGGCAGCTCAAAAGCCCAAATAAAAAGGAGACCGCTGAAGGAAAACTGCGTAAAAACTCCCAACAGCTCAGGAGAGAAACATTTTTTTTGTATCCCTAAAATGAGTCTGTTATGACTGGCCGACTATCTGACTTTCGTTTTTATTATGCTCCAATGTCACCTCTGATAAGCTGCAGTCACACGACACCATAAACATGCTAGATCAGGTGTAGGCATGTCAGCTTTGGAGGACCTTTAAGCTTAGTAGGTGATACTGTTGTACGGACTTTAACGTTGTGTGTTGTTTAAGATGGCACACTATTCTGTTTCCTTTCACAACATTACAAACAGACACTTGGACATTTGTCATTAAAACCAGCTGTGTTTAAATCAGGACAGGAAGTCTGTTCTCTCTATTTAGGCAGACAAAGTTCAAGATGGCCGAATAGCACACTGCTGATGTAAAAGGACAAATAAACAACAGAATCAAGGGTTTGTGAGGTTTCTGATGTCCTACAGTACCTGCTGGACTCCTCTGCTGCTGATGTAGGACACCAGCACCACCATGAGGGGGACATGGACCTCTTTGTCTTCAAACAGCTCAGCTGCTGCAACAAAGCATAAGACATGATGTGACAAGTTAGCTTTGAACGAAAGAGACGCAGTCTTTTACACTCATTTTTATTTTTGAATGCGTATAGTAAGGCTTGGATAATAAGCAATAACTAAGATCAATCAATCTATATAATAATAATAAACTAATTGTTTCAGCCCTAATCGCAAGTCCTGCGTTTGGAAGTACATAAAATAAAATTATATTATCAAAGTGTGCTTGGGTACAAAAAGTAAATAATGCATTATGATAAGTTGTGTACCATCTTAATATTGAAATCTAGTTGTTGCTTTGTAGGAATAAACACATAGCAAACTTACTACAGCAATGCGTCTGTGTGTCCCTATGTCTTTATGTCCTATAAGCTTTATCTGCAAACTAGAAACTACAATTATGTGTTGAATGCAGTGCAGTAAAAGTACCAAAGGATAAAATTGCAGGAAATTGAATAGTAAAAGTCCCATAATTACATAATAATTACTATTAATAATAGTCCCATAATTACTTACAATCAGTGCAGACACCCAAACTGCCAAATAATACTCTCTTAAGACCAAATAAAGTTACTCTACAGCGGTGGTAAAGTGTTAATGTACATTTTTGAGGTACTTGTACTTTTTCATTTCCATTTCTTGCAACTTTTTTGCTCAGCTATACCACATTTAACAAGAAAATACAGTACTTACTTCTCCTTTACATTTATCTTACAGCTGCTTACTTTAGTTTAGAGAATAAGATCAGACCTACAAATATATGATCAGTTTATAAAAATAATGCACTATTACAGATTCAATTACTGTACCCCACAGTGTATGAAGATAATAATATAAGCTCCACCAACATTAAAAGTATGCTTTCCATGCTAATGCATTAGAAATAATAACACTAATTTATATAATAATATAACATTAGATATGGACATTTTTCTGCATAATGAGTACTTTTATATTTTAAGTAGCTAAAAAAAATTTGATAGTATTTCTGTACTTTTAAGTAGGATTTTGAATGCTGGACTTGTGATGGAGTATATTTACACTGTAGTATTACTATAAGTGAAGGATCTGAGTACTTGTTCCGCCAATATGCATTAAGTCAAACAACATGGCTAAAGGAAATCAAGCCTGTTTATGATGAGCAGCATCATGATGATGCACATGCATGAAGAATGGGTTCCTACCATTGTCGGTGTGCGCCAGGAAAAGCAGATCTTCAATTATTTGTATTAGTGTGCACAGTTGTCTGTCTTCTTGCAGGATTTTCAGCCTCACCAGAAGTTTCTTCAACCTTTCTTCTAACTCCTCGTTGCTAACCATGGTGTTAAACATGCTGGTTTCCAGCTGAGGAGTTGAAGTGCATTTAAGTCAATCAGTAACGTTACAATCCCTCAGAACCGAGCTTCGGGCGGGCCAAACTGCTGCAGCATTGCTCCAGTAGCATGGGTAGAAACGAGTAAAGTGGCGCTCATGTCATTACATTACATCACATTACTTGAAATTAGCTATGTTACATCATGTTACATTAGCTACAGTAACATTACGGATAAGTGGCCGTCACGACTAGCTAGAGAAGCTGAACGTCAGTGTGACGGGGTTTGGATTCAGACGCTGACATCACCGTCCTCGGCTAACTTTCTTCTGGCAGAGAAACATGTTCCTCTTTACGTAGTTGGAGACTTTCTGTTGTTTCTGTGGGAGAAAAAAAAACCACAGAGTCCTTTCTGAGAGTATGACAGCCGTGTTCCTTCTTCCTTATAGTCACATCATATGACTCAGGTTAGAAAAAACGTCCCGTCTGTTAAAGAGGAAACTGGAAGCAGACCGCGAAGCACAAGCACAGGGGGGGACGCGAAGAACCATCTATCTGCAAACCGCGTTTCACTCTCGGTAAAGTTTGTAGGCTGCGTACATTATAAAACCGAATAGTTTTTTAACTCGATTTACGTTGGCTGTGATTGACAATTTACACATTTACGGGCTATCGAGTGGCATTTAAGCTGCCTCCCACACCGGAGTCTGCTGTCAGTTACAGATTTATATACAGTGAGATATCTAGACTTGGCAGTGATTTGCGCCGTATTACATTCAAAAACGGCAATTTTAATGTTTGTTTGCGAATGGACAAATATACTAAGCCAGAAGAGAAAACATTCAAACGTTTTACAGCTAAATTAAAGCGATATATAAATTCGGCATATATCACTTCACACACAACTGCAAATAATTGTTTATTTTTGTGGGGTCTCGCCTCTCACCATCATCGTCTTTGTTTTGTATTGCGCATCTAGTAGTGTAACTGCGGTTTTTTCTAAATTAGTAAGATTACCAAGTCTCCAATTTAGTAAATCGATATTTTTTGTATATAATAGACAGTGAACGATAGGGACTATAGAAGTTTTTATTTAATTGAATGTCAAAATATTTTACCATATTCAAATGTTATTATTCACATAATTTTATTCCTGTTGCATAATTATTCCTGGGATGAAGGCAAGGTTGGATTTGTCAAAAATCAAACTTCTGTTTGGGGTAAAAATGTTAACATAAAAGGACTTTTTTTCCTATGATATATAAATAACCAAATAAAAAAGACAAACAGTTCATCTGATCTTCTAATAAAAAAGAGGGGAATGCTAAAAATAACCCAATATCATCATTCTTCATTTTCTAGGATAAGAAATCGCTTATATGGAAATATGTTGTAAGGTAACAGCTGTCTGCTGTGAGAATCATAGTGGAGGCACAGGTAAGTTATTATTATTATTTATTTTTGTCATTAACATTTTTTAAATTTATTTTGGTGATGCACCATACACATGGTAGCACAGGTGAGTTATTCAAACAATGGAAATGGGCGTTCCTCCTTTCCTGAAGCAACCTCACATGATCCGGGCAGACAGTCCATCGATCCGGGGCCGTCCGCCAAACTTCCTGCTTGTTGAAGAGGACACAACAACTTTGTTTCAGGTCAGGATACGCTTTCCACGGGTATTTTCAGTTAATTTTGCATGGATAACATCTGTTTTATGTGTTATGTTGACGTTTAATATGTATCTGTCATGGGTGATATTTGTTCCAGCAAGTAATTCAGTAAAGTTGTAAAGATATTCACGGATTCGAAGTTCCGGGTTCCGAGTAATCTCTAAAACTACTCCACTACTTAATCAAACAGCTACATATAGGCTACAACACAATCTACTTTTGAAAAAAGCGTCTGCATAATTCGGGCAATAGGTTATTTATTGGGGGAAATATTCAATATTAAATGTAGTTAATAGTACACTAGACTATACTTCACACAAAACCCAACTAATTTCTTCACTATAGGCTACTTTTAAAGAAAGAAATGCTTTTGCATCGATTTTCCCACACACAACTGTCAACCCTCTGTGAAAAAAAGATTATTAGTCAGTTAATCGTGTAAATAAAATCAGTATATCTATTTTTTAGACAATAAATAAATACAATAAACACAGGGATAGAAATTGCCGAGTAGACAAATAAATGGTCTGAACTTCTGTTTTCACGTAGATAACAACCGATAAACAAGAATTTACAAAAATCATAGATTTTAAATAGATTTATGTAGAATATATAATACAAGATAAATAGATTTTTTCCCTTCAAAATGAATAAGTATGGAATGATTTGGAATGCAAATGACGCATCTTATGTATGAATAGCTTTTTTTTTACATTATAAGGCGTGAGACAACTTTTTATTAATTTTTTTTATTTTGTAGGAGGTTGCTCTTTTTTCCTCTGGGCTGGCATCTGTCCGTCACCTGACTGTTTTAAGCATGTGCGCATGCGCAAACACTTTGTGCATGCGCAGGACGGATCGTGTACCGACAGCAGCTGTAAACAATCGTTGAAAGTCAATTTAAAGCATAGTGGTCTGAAGCCAATGAAGTGCACCGTTTAGGCAAATGTCTCACAGCTGTCCGTCACTTGACCGTTTTAAACATGGCCGTACTCAGAGCTAAGCGGTAGCTGTAAACAACCGTTGAAAGTCAATTTAAAGCATTGTCTGAAGCCATTAAAGTGCACCGTTTAGGCAAATGTCTCACATAACATGACTTGACTTGACAGTGAAATCTGCTGTAGTCGTAACATAACCGCAAAGTCGACCACGGGGACATCACGAAATGTTATCGTTGGCTAAATTTAGCTAGAATAGCTGTTAAAATCTCAAGGTTTTGGCTTGCTCCCAGTTTCTTCTCTCAAGCTGGATTATTTGGACGTCTGGTATTGCAAAGAATGCAGCATAAGTATCTCTTTTGTTTGGGCCCACTTTGTTATCAACTGCTATGTTTTGAGGGAGATTGTAAGCGACAAATGATGTTAACTCCTGGTTTCCCCCATGTCCAGCAGCCATGAAGAATACAGTTTGAAGACCATGAGCAACTCCATGGGAGGCAGGAGACAGAAAGCAGAGAATGGCGGAGAGCAGACTCTTATTGCGCCTCCATCTGCTACTGATGGGGAGCTCCTGAACCAAGATGCCTCCACATCAGGGTTTGTCTATGTGTTGGCATTCTTCTCTGCCCTGGGAGGATTTCTCTTTGGTTATGACACCGGGGTGGTCTCCGGGGCTATGCTGCTCCTGAAGGAGGAGATGAACCTGAGTGCTCTCTGGCAGGAGCTGCTGGTTTCCAGTACTGTTGGGGCTGCGGCGCTCTCTGCCCTGACTGGAGGCTTCTTAAATGGTTGGCTGGGGCGCAGGATCTGCATCCTTTTGGCCAGTTTCATCTTCAGCATCGGTGGCATCATCTTGAGTTTAGCACCGGACAAGGTGGTTCTTCTTGTGGGCAGAATAATCGTTGGTGTGGGCATAGGTGAGTTGATGTCATTTGGATACATACGTCCAGGTAAAGAGAGGGGGTTATCACATAGGACTGTGGACATCATGTAACAGAATAGAATTAGAACTTATTGTCCCAACTAAAAATTTGACCTAAAATCTGTCTCTGTCAAAATGAAACCCTTTCTTGATTTCCGCATCAGGCATTGCCTCTATGACAGTTCCTGTATACATCGCCGAGGTTTCTCCCCCTCACCAGAGAGGTCAGCTGGTCACCATAAACTCCCTCTTTCTCACTGGTGGCCAGTTCATTGCCAGTGTAATCGATGGAGCGTTCAGCTACATGAGGCACGGCGGCTGGAGGTATGCACCACTACACTGTCTTCACTGCTAGTAACTTCCCATCAGGCATATACTTTAGTTTTGTTTACCCTTAAAACAATCTCTATTTGTGAAGAGTGTGATTGATACATCTGCATTGTCAATATTAGCTTGTCCCAGATACATTGCTAATGCCAAATTAAAAAGAAACTGCAGTGCAAAAAGGCCAAAAGGTTTTTTGAGGTAATCTAGTATTGGTGTTGCACTTTTACAGTTTATCTACCTGAGAACACCACCAGGTTTATTTTTCAACTGTGAGATATCTTGGTCACAACTTTTATTACTTTTACAACTCAAGTACTGTTACTGGGGCTGCGCTTAAAAAAAAAATCCAATATTGGTAGGCTTTATTTTTGTGCACTCTGTTTTCTTGCTCACAACATTGTATGGCTTTAGTGAGTCGGGGTTCATTCTGACAGCTGAAGGATCCAGGTGAAGCAAACAAAGGTTCATATATGGGTTGGGTTTTATCAAGGCAACACTAATCCTTAAAAAAAAACAAATGCGAAGATTGGCTCAGTTCAGTTGAGTTTATTCTTTGTCCCAAAAGGGCCATTTGTATGCAGTAGGAAGTCATTACATGAAGAATATGCAACACAAACCACAACGATTAACACAATAAAAACAGCAGATTCAGCCTGAGTCAAAGAATAAATAGTTGCATTGGAGGGATAATGAAAGTAAGAAGAATTACAAAAACTCAAACAATAGATAATGATAATAATAATAATAATAATAATGATGATAAATAAGTACCTTGGGGTCTTGTTCGCGAGTGAGGGGACCATGGAGCATGAGATTGGTCGGAGAATCGGAGCAGCCGGTGCGGTATTACATTCTGTGTATCGCACCGTTGTGACGAAAAGAGAGTTGAGCCAAAAGGCAAAGCTTTCAATCTACCGGGCAATTTTCGTTCCTACCCTCACCTATGGTCATGAAGGCTGGGTCATGACCGAAAGAACGAGATCCAGGGTACAAGCGGCCGAAATGGGTTTCCTCAGGAGGGTGGCTGGCGTCTCCCTTAGAGATAGGGTGAGAAGCTCAGTCATCCGAGAGGAGCTCGGAGTAGAGCCGCTGCTCCTTCGCGTCGAAAGGAGCCAGTTGAGGTGGTTTGGGCATCTGGTAAGGATGCCTCCTGGGCGCCTCCCTAGGGAGGTGTTCCAGGCACGTCCAGCTGGGAGGAGGCCTCGGGGAAGACCCAGGACTAGGTGGAGAGATTATATCTCCAACCTGGCCTGGGAGCACCTCGGGATCCCCCAGTCGGAGCTGGTTGATGTGGCTCGGGAAAGGGAAGTTTGGGGTCCCCTACTGGAGCTGCTGCCCCCGTGACCCGACTCCGGATAAGCGGATGAAGATGGATGGATGGATGGATGATAAATAAATACAAGGGTCATTAATATAAGCAAGGGCTATCACCTCCTCTTAACCAAATTGCCTGAATGGAAAGAGGAATAAAAGAGTTTTTCTATCTCTGTTTAAGAGCCATGGGGGTGCTAAATTGTTAGCCAGATGGTAATAACATGTATTCTCCATACAGAGGGTAAGTGTTGTCCTTGCAAATTAAACATGGCTTTTTTTTTATCTGTTTGTTAAAAACGTCAGTAAGGCTGCTGAACTTCACACACACCCACACTTGGATTTCAATGCCTTGAACATCTTCAGTTGTGTGTCTTTGCTGCCCTAGTTTATGATTTTAGATTTATACGATGACGGTACAGCTTGAAATTGACTCCCTGTAATGCCGTCCAAGACCTCTGAAGAGTCTTCGGACAACCACCTTGAGAATCAGCGGTGGCAGATGTCTCTTTTAGCATCTCACATCAGTGTCTTTCACTCCTTGTCATTCTCTCCATGTAGGTACATGCTGGGTTTGTCCGTTTTTCCAGCAGTGCTGCAGTTTGTCGGCTTCCTCTTCCTGCCGGAGAGCCCTCGTTGGCTTCTCCAAAAGGGCAGGAACCAAGAGGCCCGCCAAGCTCTCAGCCGGATTAGAGGGGGCCAGAACATTGACGAGGAGTACGACACCATCAAAACTGTCATCGAGGAAGAGGAGAAAGCAACTGGTGGAGGTGAAGGATTTCTGTGAAAACAGAAAAAAATAAATGCCTTGACCAAATGAGTTTGTCTGTATGGGACAAAACTGTCTGTTGTGCAAAGTGACATCAGTAGCTAAAATGTAGGTACATGAGTGGAATTTTTAATAATTATTAAAGGTTTTTGGCTGTTTTTTCTTTAGGACGCTTTGTTATTTTGCGCATCCTTCGCCACGGCCCAACTCGAAGGGCTCTTATCGTTGGCTGCGGCCTCCAGATGTTTCAGCAGCTGTCTGGGATAAACACAGTCATGTAGGTCGATCCCATCCATTTATCTTGTAATAGCTCCCATTTAATTATCTATCTACTGGCTGACAGCATCGCCCATTATTGTAAAAGTGATAAATCAGAGCCTTTTGTGTTTTTAAGATGTGCTGACCTGTCTAACTTGAAGACCCTCTGCTGAGATATGGTTGGATGTTAAAATGTAAATTGATTTGGATTTTTATTGAAGCTCTTGTCTCTTTTTTTAGGTACTACAGTGCGACCATTCTGCAGATGGCAGGGATACGGGATGTTAGACAGGCAATCTGGCTGGCTGCTGCAACTTCTGCTACCAACTTTGTGTTCACCTTAGTTGGAGTCTGGCTGGTGGAGAGAGTGGGCCGCAGGCAGCTGACCCTTGGCAGTCTTCTTGGTTTGCAATTTAGATATTTCTACAGTAATTTCAAGATTTTCAAAATCCAGTGATCCATAACAGAACTGAATCGTTCTAAAATAGAGCAAGTCTTGCTGAGAGTAATTTGATGTTTTATTAAGACAGTTTATATCTATTAGGTATTGTGTCATATTACCATAGCATTTAGTTATTGATAGTATTCAGATGGACGTACAGTACAATGGACAGGGAATGTCAGCAGGATACAATTTTTTTCTCTATATTTTATAAGTAGTCATGTGCAGAAGTCTCTGTAGAATTTATTTATCCAGAATTTATGGAGACATTTTTTTTTTCTTCCCATCAGAGCTTCATTTAGTGTGTTTTTTGCTCTAATGCAGGTACTGCTCTGAGTCTGACTTTGTTGGCTGTGGGATTCTTGCTATCTGCCCAGTACTCTCCGCCTATCACCATCCACCCAGTCGACTCTCAAAACTCATCCTGCAGATCGTATGGGTAAGAGAACAAATCTACACAGTCATTAGAATTGTTACCATCCATACCATACATTAGTACATTATTCTGAAGCCATGCCATTACCAGAGCTCAGGCCCCAATGCAAACAAAGCACAATATTAGACCTTACATTGTAAGGCTTACAAGGACCCGTCTTTACTTGTTACCATTCCATACCATTATTGATAGGACAGCTTAGACATAAAAGGGAAGAGAGAAGGGAAATAATGAGGAATGTGGCGAGGAATGAGCCTCTGTACATGGGCGCAAGGTGTACCTGTATTTACTTGTTATGATTTGAGCAAAGAGCCATCTCAGTGTTCTTCCTGCGTCTGTGGTCATTATTTTCAACTAAGTTATCACGGCTGACAATGATACGTGTGCTTGTCTGTTGTTCAGTCAATAGTGTGGCATATTTGTGTGGACATGTGTGTATTTGAGAGTATGTAAGTTAGATGTTTCACGTTCAGCTCTGTCTCCAAGGTCCTGTGAATTATGCATGTTGGATCCGGACTGTGGATTTTGTTATCGTGAAAACGGCACCAGCGTGTATGAATCCTCCTGCGTTCCTGTCAATCAAGTGTCCACAGAAGACGCCGCCTGGGGAAGGTCAGACACCGTTTTTCTGTGTGGTTGTGTCACAGTACATACACTCCCACTCATTACAACATGATCATTATGTTTAACATATGTGCGTGGCAGTAGCTCAGTCAGTAGGGAGTTGGGTTGGCAACCGGAGGGTCCATCCCCGTATGGACCAAAGTATAGTGGTGGACTGGTAGCTGGAGAGATGCCAGTTCACTTTCTGAGCACTGTCAAGGTGCTCTTGAGCAAGGCACCGAACCCCAAACTGCAGCCCCCCCACACTCTGACATCTCTCCATTTAGTGCATGTATAGGTACTGAGCATGTGCGTGTAATAACAGCAGAGTGTAATTAGTATTTTCCCCTTCCTAATAAAGTATACATTATTTTTTACATTTTATTCATCCAGGGAAGGTTAACTGAGAGGAAGCTGCTCTTTTGCAGGACCCACCCTGATCACATTCACACAGTTCCACATTCAAACCTGGAAGCTGCCCGGTACAACCACAGTCTGATCTGCTGGCCACTGAGCAGCTCCACTAGAATTCCGGTCGGTTTCAACATGTAGGCCTGTTTTTTGTAAATTTGGAGTGCTGTCACTAGAGAGAACAAAAACAATCGGTGCTGCCTACACCAGGTTATCCTCCTGCTAGAGTTAGCACCCAACAGGCTTAAACAGGGCAAGTTTTAAATGTGCTTTTAGCCTCTAAACATGTTCAAAATGTCTTTAAAAATACCTACCCATGTGAAGTGATTCCTTCTGAGTGAACACAGTGAATCTGACTGCAGTAGATGTGAAAGAAATGCATGAAAGTTAGGTGTTAGGTGCTAACTCTAACAGGAGGATGACACGGTGTAGACAGCACCAATTGTTTTCATTTTTCTCTCTACTGACAGCACTCCAGATTTACAAACAGAGCTACGTGTTGGAACGACCGGAATTCTCCTTTTAAGGGCCTTGCTCAAGGGCACCTCAGTAATGAGCACTGCTCTTTCACTTGCCCCACCCAGATTTTATCCTGTCGGTCAGGGGATTGAACCGACAACCTCCCGGTCACAAGCTTGCTTCTCTAACCTTTAGGCCACCACTGCCCAAATTTAAAATATTTAAACTTTAAGATATACGTCCAGTAGAAGCACCTGTGTTCTGCACTGCAGTTAGATTGCTGTGCACATGACATATCAAAAATAGCAGTTAATAAAAGCAAAGAAATGCCAATTCAGTTGCTTTCAGCATCTTAAAAGATGAAGCTGAATGAGTCCCATCGTCTTTGTGCTACTGTACTTCATACTCATAATACAGAAATCAAATGCAGCACACAGAGTTGCCTTCCTGCCTTATTTTTCTTTCTTTCTTTATTTATTTTTTTGCTGTGCTATCAAGATTGATTTTGATTTTCAATCGGCGGTTTCAATTTCTTGCAATGTTTCTTTCATCCAGATGTTCCAACCAGACAGAGGCAACTGATACCCCCATCTGGGCCTACAACTACTGTCCAACATCGTACTCCTTGGTCGTCCTGATGGGCCTCATCCTCTACCTTGCATTCTTTGCTCCAGGTCTGAAACGACTTTGTCATTGTCTTTTAAACTTCTCATACCAACGGTCTTCCTATGAATTACAAAGTAGTAGTTTTTTTTATCTTACTACAACCTGAACTATCTCTGGTTGTTCTGAGCTAGTTTTCGTTTTAAAAATCATATATTAACCCTCGTGTTGTCTTCCCGTAGACCAACATTTAGTTTTTCTGCGTAAACATTTTAAGTTAAAACCTCCTTAAGATACTTTTGTCACTTTTCCCAAAGTTCTTTTTAGATTTTTTGGACATTTTTGTTGTTGTTTTGACCAAGTTTTTGATGCTTTCTCCGACATTTTTTGTCACTTTTTTTTACCTTTTCTCACTTTTACCGAAGTTCATTCTTACTTTTTACAATGTTGTTTTTTTTCCTACATTTCTCACTTTTTTCAGTGTCCTTAATTCTTTCTATTTTTCTTTCAAACGCTATAAAATTAAATAAAACATCCAAATTCAATGAAAATAGTGATTTAGTTAAAAAATTAATTATTTAACTTGTGAAGAGCGTTGAATGGAACCATCCACGTTATTTTTTTTGAAGCCCAAATTTCTGATTTAGAAACTTTTTGAAAATGGGTCAAATATGACCCTGAGGACAACAAGAGGGTAAATAAGTCCTGTTTATGGAATACATTCACAACTCAGAAAACCACAAAAACGTCACACACCTTTCACTTCACTGTGACACAAACCCTGTTGGCAGATACAGGAAACAGTTGCCAGATAAAGGGTATGCTTGTTTATACTGGACCCTAAACAGGGTGAAAACCCAATCTTCCTGCTAATGAATGCCTAACCCATTTATTATGTGTATGATCATAAAGGAATAAGAAAAACATAATGTATTGTCTCATTGTGTTAGGTATGGGCACCATGCCTTGGACAGTGAACTCTGAGATCTACCCACTGTGGGCTCGCAGCACCGGCAACGCCTGTTCAGCCGGGGTCAACTGGATCTTCAACGTCCTGGTGTCTCTGACCTTCCTTCATGTCGCTGAGTATCTGACGTATTACGGTAAGATGATGGTAATTACATGTCACATCATGAACTGCTTTTATGTGTGAGGTGAGGCATTTTATCAGAAAAGCATGCGTTTTGTTTTTATCATTATAGGTCGATTTTTGCTGTTTTTGAAATTGTTTTAACCCTCATTGTATTGTTCCCATTTCAAACTCATACATTATTCTGTGTTGCTCACACAGTTTGCCCTGGTTAATCAGTTCACTTGGTACAGTCTTCCAGTTCTGTCTACTGATATAACTCTATTTCTTTATTTAAGAATATGTTGTCTGGGAAATCATCCCCTGGATCTTGAGTGGGAAACTTTGGCCTGATCCTAAAAAAAAATTTTTTTTTACTCCTTATATACAGCAGGACAGTGGGGGTCCTGGTTTGCTTTTCATTAGAGCAGTGTGAAACCAACTATGCAGCAATACATGTTTCATTCATTCAAGAAAGCAGAGGCGGGTCGGACACAAGTGCATTGACATTGTGACATTAAATAAACTGAAAAGCTAAACCCCAGTTTGCATTTTCATTAAGTTCTTAGGTAGCACGTTATCGTCTGTTTTGGACAATGAAAATGATCTGATTCTGCTGGACGCTAATTGAATTCTGTAACACCCTTTGCCTGTGTGGATGTGGAACTCATATCATCTTAAATCTCATATGAACCCACCTATCAACCAACATGTACACATTTTTTCATTTTTATTTTAATGTTGTCCCACAATATGCATGCGCAAATGGCAGCCATAGCTCAGAACCATGAACTGTTTAAAAATAAAATAAAAAATCTTTATCTCTCTTCCAGGAGCGTTCTTTATGTACACCGGCCTGGTTGTTTTGGGTATCCTCTTCGTCCTGGGTTGCCTCCCAGAGACCCAGGGCCTGCAGCTGGAGGACATTGATAACCTGTTCACCGGTCAGCTCTGCTCCTGTGGAGCCTCCTCACACCGTGACAAAGGCCACGTCCACTACATCCGGGTAAAAGGCAGCAACCGCCCCCACTCTGACAACGATGCTTCAGATGTAGATTAGACTGGGAAGATTGTCTTATTCCACTCTGTCCTTGGTTTTCTGATGTGGGGAGGAGGGGTACTCATGTTGCCTTCTGCTGGATGCAATCAAACACGAGCTAAAAAGGCCTGAGCTCTCCGGTGATTGGCTACAAGTGGCACTGACCCCTCACTCATCTCTGCTTTTTCCGTCTACCTTTGTCTCACCTGGGAGTTGGTCTGCTTTTCATTTTGACTTTTGTGCATTCGTCTTGTTTCCCATCATTCCCTCTGTCATAAACGGGAATATTGGAGCAAGACTTTCCAGGGTTATGGTGACTGTGAGCTGGGTTGATTGGAACGGTGTTGCTGGGATGATGATGATTATTCCACTTTATTATATCCCACTTCATTACATTTTATAGTATGTCATAAAAAAATCATGTGACACAAACAGATTATGGTTCTCGGGCTCGGTTTACACCTGTTGTCATTTCTAGCCACTATGGATCATAGGCATGCTGAGGGAACACATATTAATGTTAAAAAACCTCAAAAAGAGACATTTTCATGCCATGGGACCTTTTAAGGACATTAAATTTAAACTTTGGGGAATGGCTTTTGTTTTCCCAGCTGGTAGGATATTGTGAAGAACTCTTTGCATGATTCCAGTTGAGCATCCGTCTTTTGTCTGGACTCTCAGACTTTTATTCAAATACCACGCTATAATATGTTTTTATTCTAGCCTTAATGATCTGTAGTTTGAAATTAATGAAGATTACAGATCCACACATGGAGAAGGGAAACACTCTATCATTGATTTGTCCTTTTATTTTGACTTTTTCACATCTGTACACATTCTGTAGAACTCTTTCAAAAGACATTCCTGCTGAAACCACTAACATGGGTTTAATATTTTAATCTGTGCTATGTGAAACAAAAGAGTTGATTGCCGCTATTGTTTGCACAAAGAGTGTCTTTTGAAATAAAAAAAGACAATATTTATATGGCAGTGTGCTCGAACAAGTTGTTCAAATCTTTGATTTTCTAGCAAGGTTCGGAATTCAGCCCAGCCCAATACGGAGCGGTGGGGTCGGACAGTGCCTTAGCCTACATAACTGTAAGTACTGCATCAAGGTGCTAATAACGTTTTCTTCTGTCCTACATATATGCCTTTATAATGATTTAATAATGATTGTTTTTACAGCTCAGATAATGGTGACCAAGTAGCCCTGAACAACTTAATAGCAAAGCACCTTTGTTTACAACATCCTGTTTACACACACACACTTTAATTCAAAAATCAAAATCAGTTTTATTAAACTGCAAGCTAGAAATGGCCATGCCATGTTTGTGCAATGTGTTATTTTAGAAAAATCATTATTTTCTAGTAGTGTATTAGTAATGTATGGACATCTGGGGATGTCTAAATTGAAGTTTTCTGATGAGTAAAATGGAAATTATTCGGATTAGTTGGAAATGGCATAAAAACTTTATTTATGGGAACAAAATCCTCCAATATTTCTAAACACAGATCTGTAATTTTTATAATATATGAGAGAGAGAGAACTCACCAGCCTGTGCAAGAACTTAAAAAGGGGAAAAGTATTGGAATTTGTAAATGTATTCAGAATACTGACACAGACATTTTGTACACAGTTAATTTATTATTATTATTATTATTATCGGGTGGACAGTAATGAGTGTTATGAAAAGAATAATCAAGTTTTTATGTATTAGATCCATTTGACCGGATGACAAATGAGATGTGTTCATGTTACATTTACATCATGTCATTTACATTTTGTGTAATAAATGCTCATGCAGTATGTCCAATTCCATGTCTCTTTAATCACGTTATGTTCTGTGAGCTTTGGGAAATAAATATACGCACTTATGAAGCAATTTCAGGCAATGCATTGCTTTTATATAGTAAAATGTAAAGGCTTTGAGTAAGTTTTTACATTTCAAAAGTCAGTAGATAAAATAAAATAATAGCTTCTGTGTTAGCTTTGTTGTAGGCTAAGGCATCTTTACCAGTTAAAGGGTCAGTTTCACTCAAATTGCAAAAAAAAAACACTGGGGCAAAACAACCTATTTTCTCCTGAATCATTAATTTGCAATTATTCTTGATTAACTGAAGCTACAAATGGAATTTACTTCACCCCAAAATTGTACTAGGGTGAATGCAGACATCTCAAAAGCAGTATCTGCTAACTTGGAAAAGTAAAACCAAACCTATCTGCAGGCTAGATACCACCAGAGTTGAATTATTTGTATATATAATTTGGGTGAACTAGGCCTTTTTAAATGTTGTTTTAAGGTTGTTGTTTTTTTTATTAAGCTAATGGAAGATTATGATTTGGAGTGTAAACACAACCGTTCCCAGAGCCAACACATCAAGTTATAAGCTGATAACTAACTCAGGGTGGGATGGTATTTCTGACCACACGGAGACCCTGACCCACACACTGCAGGTTAGCAATGAATGGGAGGAAAAACTTAAGTTGAACTAATTTGGGTATACATTTTCTTTCTGAAACTAAGTCAGATTTTCAGTCTCTGTAGAGCAGCCAGCATGCAGTCTTTGGTTTGTCTTCATTATAATATGCACTGACATGTGTCTAGCCATTAGTGAGCCTGTAGTTTGTCATGCCCTCCCTGTCCCAGTCACTTGATAGGCTTGTAACAACATTCCTGTATTCATGGTGTTATTACAGCTTTGCTATGGCTTAGTTTTTTAATAACAATCTTTCTATTGTGCTTTGTAACACATAAACACCAACACGGACAGACAAACCATACACAGTGGCCCCAGAAACTAAATATCTAAATATACATTCTATTATTGCAAGCTATGATTTCTTTTAAAACAATATTTACTTCTCTTTGCCCAGTATTTTATAAAGGATTTACAAGTCCTTAAAACATTTCATCCATTTTTATATTGTTGCTTACAATTGTGTTGATAAGTGATGTCCAGCCGTTTTGCCCATGTACTGTAGAGGTTACATTATGTTCAGGTAAGATTGAATGTAATATACACTGCCCAATTTTGAATATATCAAGGTATTTCTGCAGAGCAATAAGATACATGTACTAAAAATTGCACAGTAAAATGTGCCAAAAGGTGGGTGAGCATTCCTATAGAAGCCCAGTATTCATGTTAAATGTTTCATGTTCAATGCTGACCTATCAATAAGCCCTGCAATGGGTGTTCACTGGGCCCTCTGAAGGGAGACACCATTCTCCACCAAAAGTGTCCTTTAAATCCCGTATGTAATCAAAAAGACATTCTGCATCAGCATCTAAGAAATTTCCTCAAAAATCAGTTCTGGTCCCTGTTCTTGTTGTTGTGTACCCACTGTTCCACCACTTGGTGGCCTCATACAGGGCTCTGATGGTTTACATCCACTGGGTGGCACTAAAAGTTCCCATAAGTGAGTAAGCATCTTACTAGCATCCTTTATACAGACAACTATTTTTTAGATTGTACCAACCTGCAGGCATGTATTTCACATGCATTTATTAATACTTTTTAATGTTTCAGACGGGCTTCGTAAACGATACTTCTATTCTAATTTTAATATTTTTATGCTATATGTATCTTGTAAATTGTCTATTAGTAAGTTTTGCTCCTTTTTTTTTTAAGATTATTTTTGGGGTATTTTAGGCCCTTATTTGATAGGACAGCTGAAGACATGAAAGGGATGAGAGAAGGGGAACGACATGCAGCAAAGGGCCACGGGCCAGAGCCAAACCCGGGGCCGCTGTGTCGAGGAGCAAACCTCTACATATGGGTGCCCGCTCTACCAACTGAGCTAACCGGGCGCCCAAGTTTTGCTTTTTTATAAAAACAAATTTCGGTAGGTCTAAAGGAAACCAGTTTATACAGATACAACCTCATCATGAAAGTATTACACAAATGGCAGGATGTGTTTGTTTGTCCTCATGCCTAATAAAACTTTGTCAGATTGACAAAAAAACCTACCCCCAACATTGAAGCATGTTTGATTAGTTAATGACTACTTTGTATTGTTTATTATTACTGCTTTAATGCTGTTCAATTGTTTTGTTTTCTGTGTTCCTTTAATAGTAAAGTGCACTAAGACCATGTTTAATGGTGATGTTATACTTTAAATAAAATATGATTGATTGATTGGTTGATGACAATGCACGTAACAAAAAATGCATTAGTTTAAAAAATGACGTAAGATTTTGTAGAGCTTAAGAGATAAGATAATGTACTTTTGATCAGTTACAATAAGAAAAACAATCTGACATCAGTTTTAACAAAAGGCAAGGTAACACTTTACAATAAGGTACACAAAAAATATGTAGTTAATGATTAGTTACTGTTTTTCAGAAGGGTAGTTACTGTTTTTTGAAAACGTAAAGCATGATTAGTTACTACACTTCTGAAAAACAGAATACCCTTTCAAAAAACAGTACTACCCTTCTGAAAAACAGTAACTAATCATTCATTAATCTTTCAAAAACAGTAACTAATCTTTAACTTCCTATTTTTGTGTATCTTATTGTAAAGTGTTACCAAGGGAAATTTCATATCAATATCCTAATAAAGGAATGACAAAAATTATAATATTAAAATAAAGTTTGAAAAAGGCAATAATAAATAATACAAGATAATAAATCTCTAAACAAATTAATTAAAATAAAAACCCAAATATGCTGCAGAGACTTTGTTACATTTGGCAATACACTTTTCATGTTTTTAGACACTTAAAACAAAATTTTGATTGATATAGTATGAGGAATTTACCTGCTAAAGATCAAATGTATTATGTTTTTAGGTTGATTGTGCAATTAACTGTATAGAGCAACCTAAATCACTTGATTACAAATTTAAATCTTTACAAAAAGTATATTTCTGATTTTATACAAAAAAAAGTGAATAAACCCCCTTGTTATGACGTCATATCGTAGCCGTTTTTCCCAGGAGAGGGCGTGGCTTGCTGACGCATTGCGGCTCCCTCCCAAGTGCGTAAACGGGCAGCAGCAGAGAGGCTCGGCTGCGCGTGTGTGCATTTTTGTATCAGTGTGTGTGTTGACGTATGCGCGCGCGGCAGTGGGTCACCTAGCAGCAGCAGTCTGTATGTGGGCTCAAGCCGGAGCTGAAGCATCCGAGCCAAACTGCGCAGAGATGCGGTGCACGTAGACGTGACATGCGGACACACCGCCTCACCTCCTCGCGCTGATGTCATGGTTAAAAACACCGTTCAGATATTGTTTGTTTGTTTTGCAATGGCGCCGCTGAAGTCGAAGTGAACAGCTCTGGGGCTCGGTCCGCTCGCCTGCCTGGGAGTGCAGTTTTTTTCCTCACTCTTTTGCCAGGGCAAGGAGCCAAGACAGATAAATCCGTTTTTTTGTCCTTTTTCAATCGAGTATTGTTAAGGAATCATGACTTCTGGGCAGGACGATAGCTCAGTCCGTGTGGCACTGAGGTAAGTCAAAAACATTTCTTTTAATTGTCCATCAACGCTAAATGCGTAGCTGGGGTCTTAATTGCCCGGTGCCACCTGTCAGTCAGTGCCGTGGGCCTACAAAACACCTGCAGGTCAACAACAGCATCTGACACACACACACACACACACACACAATATCTATAAATGATCAGCCTCATTTCATTTTAGCACGGTGACCCAGTTCCAGCAGGGCACCTCTTCATGCTGCCACCGGCTTTTCTTGACAGATCTACCTCTGCTAAGATTGGAAGTTTCACAAAGTGTGATGCACAGTATGTTTTCTGTGTATCACACCCATTGCACAGGTGCACACACTTATGTCTCCAGCACACTCTGGTATGCACGAAGAGGGATGATATCATCTATTGTAAGGGCTGAGCTATTAGAGAAAGATGGAGAGAGCCAGGGTGGGAGAGAGACAATCAGCCAGTGTGTCTCCTAAAGCCTGGCCTCTCCTCAAAACCTCCTGCAGAGAGACAGTTAGTCGATGAAAGAAGGGCTTCACTGACAGCCAGGTTTAAGGAAAGGCCAGTGGGCCGTTCAGTGCAGCTTGGGTAACGCTGTCAAGTCTGCTCTGTTTGTAGACAGCCCAGGCATGGCTCTAGTGAATTAAGCCTGTTAGAATCGTAGACATGTTTGATATATCAGAAAAGAGACTTCCTTTCCTCCAAGTACATACGCTTAATGCACTATTGTGCTGAAGTAGGCCGCTCCCACCCAGCTGGTGAGGTGGCACAGTGACAGTGGCATAATGGGAAACCAGTCCGTCTCTCTGTAGCTAGCACTCACGGCCATTCAGGGACATTTTGATCATTATGAAATGATAGATAATAGCTGTATTGTTGCATTAGTTTTGTCCTTTTCTTCTGTATCTGTTCGTTTTACATCTTATCCATGCTTGGATTTGCTCATTTGTGTCTAATACTCCACCTCATGTGCGCTTGTTAACAAAAGTGCATCATCATCTTGTGTGCGTGTGGAGCAAGTTTTTCCAGAACTTCCTGATTCCATTTCCCATTTTGATTGGGGAAATCCACATCTGCATGTTGGTGATGCTGCTTTTCTGAAAATAAAACAACCTACACAAAAACAAAACATTGGCATATTCCAGCGTGTTTTAGCAGAAAATGTTTAATTGGGTAAAACATCAAAAACATGTTTTGATGTTTGGAGCTTTTTCAAAAAAACGAAGAACAAGCTTTTTTTTTCTACAGATGCCATTTTGGTTGGCTACTATGGAGATCCAGAGATCTCGCGCGAGAGCACAATTTTGAATTTGCTCAGCGAGTTACTCAGGCATCAAGTAACACTGCTCATTAACTATGCCCTTGTAGCCGAGCTGCACCAATCACATCAGTGTATCTGATATAGGTGGGCCAGAGGCAAGCTAAACAGATGACGACAGATTAATCTACCAGTTAGCTCCGCTGGTAGCTAAGCGTATGGGGCTCTGGATATGTCACCCCTTGTGTTGTTGTGATTGGTCGTAGTGCAGTGAGATTTTTAAATGCACGCTTGGTGCAGCCCCTCAAGATGTGCACCTTTCATTACTTAATGCCAAACCCTTAATCTTTTGGATTTGTGCCTGGATTTCCAGGCTACCATTTTGGGCCGACCTTTAACATTCATACAGGGAGAAATCCATTGTAAAAGAGAGACTGAGAGGCACCAATGTCAAAACCAACTATGTCAATAGATATCAGTTTGTTTTGAGCAACGGGGCAAAAGTCATCCAGGGGGTTGCATGAAATCACCAGGCTGCCTAACTGACGCAGAATTGAACATGCATCGATGAGGGAAAGTGGTTCAACCAAGGTGAATTACGATTAATTACTGAACAGGTCCTGGAGTGATCTACAAATCACAAATCAATGATATCTATTACTAGTGTGGCCAGTGTGGCAGAGTATCTGAGTCTGCCACATAATACAGTCAGGTGTCTCTAGCAGGTGATCTGCTTATGCCTTTTTTGTTTGCCCCTGTGAAGCTGCACAGTTAGTGGAAAGAAACCTTCTAGTGGTAGCGCTAAGTGACCATAAAAATAACAACCTGGCAGTTAATACTGCCAGACTGTGAAAGGTCTGTTTATGTTGTGACTACTGTGGTGTTTTAACTCATTTCTGTGAGACAGCTTGAGGCTGCAATTTGTAGTATTGTTGCATAGGACTGGATCTATAGAATACAAAATAAATATTAAATTATTAACCTATCTCAAACAGTCTCTCAAATTTCCCAACTCATGAGTGTATGAAGCAAAATAACTCACACAAAAAGCCAGTTTCTTACCCTACATCTGATACAGAAACTGCTAAACTAATTCTGGCCACTTACTAAATACTCACATGCTTGTCCAAACTGGACTTAAGTATCTGTTCAAAATGACTCACACTTTCTAAAAGACTCTTTCTAAGATGGTGCAAATTGCAGTAAAAGTGTGGAAAGCATTCAGCCAGTAGGAGGTGGATGTTCTGTGTTGTGGTCCCAGGAACTAAAATTACACCTCTGATTTTAGCACGGTACAGTCCATTTCTCTGTCATATGTAAAACTAGTTGTTTTTATGAGACATACCAAGAGAAGCACAGTTGATCTTTCTCAATAATATATTTTAGGCTTTAGGCTTTGACTAATCTACACTTTTGAAGCATTCAGGATATAATAATGCCCGTTAAACCCGGCTTGTAATCAGTATAATTGGGTTTACACAGCTTTTTCCCATCTAAGACACACAGCTCTAGTGGTAGGTTTGCATGGCATGTTTTAACTCCTACTGACTGTTGACAAGTCTCACGTAGCACGTGCACAACCAGTTCAAATTGGGTGTGACAGTTCATTCGCTCAGCTGCTTCAAAACCAAATAAACCCAACGAGCTACAACATATTTGGGTATGCTCACTATGCAGGGGTAAGTGTGTGGCAACAAAATGGCTTAAAGCAACACCAAAGCACTTTTCTTCAGTCCCCCTACAGGTAGGAAGCGGAATTGTTTCATTCGAACTACAGAATCTGCTACCCGATCTGGCAAACTTGCATAGTGCGGTAATAGCCGGTAGAGAGCTGCAAAGCAAATGCAGAAGTGCCGTTCACCTTGTTATGAGTTGATGAACCACAAACAATTTTGGGAACATTATTCTAAGGTACAAAAGAATCTGTGGTGCTTTAAATGTAATGGAAAACATGTTGAGCTTATCTTGGAGACCAGTGAATGCAATGTGCTGCTTAAGCCATAATGCTTGATCCCGGATTGCATCCTTAAACAGGGTTGCTGACGGAATGAGGGGTCCGCTTGAGGTTGTTTAATCGGTTTAAGACCCAAGCTTATTTTAACAGAGGCCGTCCTGTTCTTTCAAACTTCCACATAGGGAAAACAGAGTTCAACGCATTTGATTTCATCTTCCGTTTGTATCCATAGTATGAGTTTATCCATGCACAGAAAGGCTGAGCGCTGATGGTGCATTGAGAAACACAGTACACCTCAGTATATAGGTTCTATTGTAGTGGGCTTATTTGCACAGTGCAAGACGCCACAATAGTTTGTCTTAAATGGTAAGTGTACATTGAGGGGAAGGGCTCTGGTGCAACTGAGGACTTGTTAAACCTGCCTGCTTGGGGTAATTACTGCACACAACAAATACTGTATGAAGCAGCAATCATTTATTTTCAAGGCGGTGTCACATGAGCAGTGCAGATCAAAGCGAGAGGGAGTGACTTGGTCTCTGTTTATCTGCTGTAATAACTTTGTATGCTGTAATTTGGCTGCTGTTGCCAATCCCAATAACGGCTCAATAACATGAAGTAGCCTTGACAATCAAATGACGTATCGCATCATGAAAATTCAGTCTCTTCCTTATTCTTTCCCTCTGTAAGAACTTGATTTTGATTCTCAGCTCTAGGGCATAACAATGACGGTAAAGAAATGAAATGGGTCCCTAAACCTCTTAAGGCTTAAGTTGCTGGCTTACTTTAATGTATTGACATGGGGGCATGCAGCAACTGGTATAAGTGGCTAAGTCTAAGCCTCAGGTTGTAGCTCACAAGCCAACTGTAGAGATAGGGTTGACTGTGGTAGTAAAAGCGTGTTAAAATGAGCTGCACAATTAGAGCAGATATCTGCTACTACTTAATGACCAGGCCTTAACTCAGATGACGAGACAACAGCTGACAATAGTAGGTGCGGGGCCTCTCAGCTAAGAAGATAAGTGGGTTGCGGAATGACAAAAAAAACATGGGAAAAAGAACAAGTTTCCTCAAAGTTCAATTTAGCACAAATATGCTCATTTTAAATTAAAATTATGTTTACAAAAACGTGACAGTTTGCCAGGTTTTGTTGGATGAATTATCACGGTTTATCTTTTTTTTTTAATTTTTTTTTAAATAAATCCTGACAAAATGTAAAAGTAGGATAGTTTTTGAACACAAAAAATACAAGCAACATGGGCAGGACCAGTAGAGGACTGGCAGAGGACCAGTGGGAGCTAGGATACGGGACGTTGAGATGCGTGTTTGTTACCCATGGCATCACCATGCAGACACAAAAGCCCCCACGGGTCTAAAGCCCCTCCAGACCTTATGCTTTGTTCACATTCACTGAGCCAAGCCAGTCTGTCAGGAGTTTGACACTGGTGTGTGTGTGTGTGTGTGTGTGTGTGTGTGTGTGTGTACACATGTTCACACTGAGAGCTTCTTTAAGCTGAATACTTTGTGTTAAACACCTGCTGAAAGTAAAAGTTGGGGGAATGAGAACTCTGACAGACCATATGAAACACACAGTCACAAAAATTCAGTCTGAACGGAACGAACATGAATTCCTACAGTATATAACTTCCCACAATTGCACAATATGACGCCAATGCCATTTTCAAAATCAGGTTTTATGCAGTACTGTATATCCTAAATTTGCAGGTGAATATGCATTCAACAATCAGTGTGAATGTGGAATAGTATTAGGGTATGGTGGAGCAGCACCAGTGTCCAATTCTTTTAGGTAAGCCCTTTAACTGCAGTAGAGCGGGAACCAGAATCAGTCAGCAGTGATTCTGATAATTAATAGATGAAGTCAAACAAAAATCCAGCTTCTGAAATGTGAGGATTTGCTGCTTTTTCTTTGTCTTGTGCGATATTAAATGAAATCTCTGCTTTATTTTAAAATTGTGCCATGTTCTGACATAGATAGTTATAGACAGATTAAATTATTTTTAGTTATTAAAAAAAGTATTCACGATTTTATGTGGACTGATAAAACATGTGGACTAACTCGAAATATTTAAAACATGAATCCAAACGTCAAAATATGATTCCACTTGGAACATTCAGCTTCAGGTATAGCCTGACCATATTGTAATTAATAGTGCTATTTTTTTCTTTTTAAATCTTCCACACCACCACCACAGAGGCAGGGTTATTATTTGTTGCTTTGTCCGGAGTGATGAGCGTTGGCTGTGACTTTTGTTGTTTGCGTCCAACTCTGCATCGCCGTGCTGTGATCCACATCGTTTTAGTGAAGAATCGGCCTGAAGGGGAGCTTGCATTGCGCTGTACTGTATTACTTCTCTACACATGCCGCTTGTCTTTTAAGTGTTAGCCAAAGTGTTAAAGTGTTAGCCAAGTTACCCAGACAGAAGCTATGAATAACACACCTACTTTGCCTGCAGCACTAGTTGAAGGAGGAGTGTGTGTTTCTCCGCTCATTACAGTGGAAGATGAACTACATCACTTTGGTTTTTATTCAGTATTATTTCATAGTGTTGCCATTAGAGTTGATATACTTAATATATATGTATGTATATGCTCTCTTTGTCTGTAACTAAGCCTTCAGGTGATTTGCTTAAACTGTGCAAAGTGCCGCTGTTAATAATACGTACAGTCCTTGTTTTGTCTGTCAAAAAAAAAGAGACAAATGTTGTTTTGCAAGTATCCAGAGCTTGAGGGGACATCTTTGGTTTGCTTTGTCAAACCCAACAATCCAAAACCCAAAGATATTCAATTTACAATGATGCAAGACAGAACCTTGCAGCAAACTCTAAAATTTGAGAAGCTGGTGCAGTAAATGTTTGACATTTCTGTGTGGTAAATGACTTAACATTGTTGGTTATCTGTAAAATAACTAATGGATATGTAGTCTCTAATCCCAGCATTTACAAATTTACAAGTCTTTTCTTGAACAATTAGTCAATGAATTTATTAGTCAACCATAAGAAAAAGTTAACAATGAAAGATGCCAAGGCTGGGCTCCAGCTTCTTAAATGTTAAGCCACTTTTTTTGTTTTATATCTTTTGATTTGACATTTAAACTGTTAGACAAAACAAGTAGTTTGAAGATATCTTCTGGGAAATGTTTTGACTAAATGATTAATCAAAGAAAATGTTTTTAATAAGGAATATAATCAGTACAGTCCTACGAACATCCAAAACAAAGGACAAGAGACTTCTTCTGCAGTAGAGAGTCCCTGCAGCAGGACTTCAATGATCAGACATTGAAATGAATCTTTAGTAACTGACTATCGTCATGGTGACAGGCTGCCCTGTAACCCAGTCATTTGAGTGAAACCCTGATACATTTTTGTTCGTCCGCCATCACCCTCTTGCTAAACAGAAGGTTCTTCTATTCCAAGACGATGCTAAGCATAGCCTACACTTAAACTCAACTTGCCCCAAAATAGACTCACGTCTGGCCGTGGCTTTACTGGCAGACTCAGTTATCTATATCACAACCTCTAAGGAGTCAGCGCATTTCTGCCAGACGCATCTGCACCGATGCAGAAGGCCTTTAACTGTGGAGTCACATGTGGACATGTTTATGACAAGGAATGGATTTCCTCCCTCCTCCCCTCATTATTTAGCACTTAGGAAACAAGCTGGTCCTGTAAAATGATTTGAAGGTAATTACAGAGCTTACATGTACACCACACCCATGCAAATATGTTGATGCCTTTGTCTTTCTTCTCTGCTCCTATTTTTTTGTCATTTTCTTCCTCCCTGCTTATTTTTTCCACTCCAACACAATTCAGTTTGTTTGCTCACTCTTCCCTTTTTCCTCACTGACTGTACAGATCCGACCAGTTAAGGGGCTCAGCTAAAATGGATGAGGGTGTATATGTGGATCTGGGGCCACGAATAGGATGTGGATCTAAGTTAACGTCCATCATCAAACTGCCAGCCAGCGTCACAAATAGGCATCACACAGTCACAAATAGCTCTGTTTGCATAGTGAGCTGACACCTTGTTATGTCAGGAGGCTGTCCCTGCAGTTAACAGGCAGGGAGGTGGACAGGCTGTGTCCATTAAATGCAATATTAGACATTCTATCTGTGGTATCGCCAACATCACTGGCCTGATTTAGATGATGCGTCTTTAAGCCAGTTTATTAAAAATAAATGATAAAAACTTTGTACTCAATGGTAACATCTCAGATGGGGCAGGAACATACAATTATTTACATAATAAAGAATAATTACACTAATAAAATGTTAAATATATCACAAATAATACCCAGAGTCCAACGTCATGTCTTTAAATTGCTTGTTTTATCTGACCAACAGTCGAAAACCAAAAAAGAAAAGCAGAAAAGTTGTTAAATGGCAATTGACTTCAGTGATTCATCAATTTAATAAATTGTTACAGATTCACTTGTTGTTTCAGTGCTCCTCAACGATACCCCTGGCTCAATTTTATAGGATATTTTGAGAAATTAGCCATAATTGCATTATGTTGTAATGTAAAAAGAATTACACACTGGTGAGACTGAAGAAGGTAAATTCTAATACAGTTAATGAATAAACATTTATAAAAGATTTTGACCATTTTATTTAAAACATTATAGAATCTATTTAATAGCAATGTCTCCTCTATTCAAGCAACGGCTCCCTTCTAAACATCTATGTCTGTGTCTGTGCTTGCTTGGTGTGACAATATCCCAGCATCATGTTCGGTCTAACATTATGATCTTATCTTTAATATCCCAACCCAAATCATAACCATAACGCTAACTACACTTATGGCGTGCAGAGCAAAGTTTCAGATCCATGGAAAGAGACAATCAACGGGTTTGTAATTCACTTGTCTCTCGAGTTGGTTAACGGGGTCCAGCAGGCGGACATGCAGCTCCACCAGGAGCTTTCTAAGAGAACATTTGCTAAAATCACTTTAATACCTGCTTGCTAAAAACGATGCAAAAAATGCGATCCATATAATACAATTGGCACACGCATACTGGCAGCCACTTTAATGATACAACAGGTTCTTCTCTTATCTATTGTTCAGTGAGGTTGTCAGACACGTTGGGCATTGTTTGGATTTTAACGATTCCAATTCCGATTCTTCATTTCGATCCCGGTTCTTATCTATTCTTGATTTTAATTCTTTGAGGTGTGGAGTTGAAATGGGTCACATGCTTATTTCACAAATAGGAGGAACTTTTTATTTTTGATTCAATGGTGGGTTGCAGTTTTACAAGGTTTTTTCTATGTAAAATTAAACCACACTAGAGTGCCGCTTACTGCACTCCATGGCTGCAACACAACAAGCGCCTGACTGCTTACGTAAACCAAAACTTACGTCTATGAAGCGATGATCGGATTTGAAACCAAAATCCTCCAAACGATTCCAATAAAGAAACCATTATATTGGAATCATAATTTTTGAAACAATTCCAAATAGGAATTGGTTCTCGATGCTCAGCCATATTCCTGTCTCAGTCTTGCACCTAAAATGCAGCCGTGGATTAAACAGCGCGGAAGGCAGTGTGTGAAAACGACCTGCTTCACCACCTGCGTGTACCATGTAGCAGCTGTCTGAATCTGCATTTTTATGAGGTGTTAGTAATTAGAATTTTGCTGTAGGGGCATACGCTCAACGTGGGTGGTATCTTTATTAAACGTTTCGGTGTTGACTATCTTTTTGCTGGCAAATAATGGCAAGAAAATAAAATCGTATAGCTGACAAATGGGTAACTGTATAGCTGAACTGACTTCTACTCGACCTCGGCTGATGTGTTTACCTAACCTATTATCTGCTATCTGGCTGCCTTGAAAGCTGCAGATGGCGACAAGCTGATGTGTCCTACACACACACCTACACACACACACACTCTCGCTTACTTTCAGGGCTGGCTTTTGTTGCTGGCCGGTGGTTGACACAGAGATGGGACTCCTGTGTCAACACCACATGTTGAATGACATTGCAGTCCAGGCTCTGCAAAGCAGGCAGTGAACTGGAATGTTTGAGTCCATAACATGCAGCCACATACGTCATACTGTTATTTCTTCGCTTTTATTTTTTTAAATGATGATATATGTATTTATTATTGTTTGGCCAAGTGGTCTGGAATAAGCTTATCTGTGACATAGTACAAATTCAAGTGTGACTGAGAGTCATATACAATATGTTTGTAGTGAAATTGTATGTCTAATACAGACTTTTTTGCACATTTCAAACATCTTTTAAAATACTATTTGTGAGTTTTTAAAGCTTCTTCTCTAATAGTATTTAAACACTTGTGTGACACTAGTGCTCATATAATGCTTTTTGTTTTTTCCCTTTACATTATTGTTATATATCTTTTGGTGCACCTTATAGGTTTACATAGTGAAAAAGTCCATCCCGAATGGACTTACCGTCTCCAACAGAAAACACTGTTCACAGACTGCTGCAAACTGCTCTACTGTAGTCCACGTTACGTCTGTAACAAACGTTATAACCCTCGCCTCGTGGCCCGCCCTCATACTCTGCAACTGACTAGCTAACAGTATTGGGAGTAACGCGTTACAAAAGTAACACAATTACAGTAACGTATTCCTTTTGCTGTAACGCAGTAATATAACATTACTAATTAAATTTCAGTAATATTATACCCGTTACAATCTTAGTATTGCATTTTAAGAATACGCCAACACCGTGAAACATTTCTTCACAGAAAAAAAAGTGTGAGTATTATTTCCTGTTGCTGTATTTGATGGTTGAGATGACTGCAGAGACAGATTCACCTGAAAGATGGACTTTATTTTCAGGTGTTGTCACGCTGTGTTGAAGCGAGCTGTCCCGCCACTGTTCCCGTGGTCACAGACAGAACCAGAAACGGTACAGACTACATCTGGGTCCCAACAGGTGACCGTGTGTCGGCGCGGACAGCCATGTGTCCGAGCTGCTGACAGATAGAAACATGTCGGGTATTAATGTTTAGGCTTGCTACACAATATACATTTTATCAGCCTTGGAAAGTAACTATGCTGTACTTCAATACAACTGTGAGATACTTTCAATTGAGTATTTTCATTTTCTCCTACTTTATTATACATTTTACTTTTCTATTTTTATAGCTTTAGTTACTTCAATCATATGCATATTCATATGAATTATACAAAGTATTATGAATAGTCTTTGATGCATTAAAGTGGATAAAGATAAGACTTAATTGATCCTGTGGTGAAATTCACAAGCTATTTGTGTTAACCTAGTTATGCGCATGTGCGACTCCCAACAAAGATGCAACAGAAGTGTGATGCCTCACTCTGTGACAACAGAGAGCTCAACACAAAGAAGGAGCTGCAGCAATGTCCAGTACATCAAAAATATTGTTTTTTGAAAATAAAACCACATAAACCTATTCTGGTACAGCCTCCAAATACAGTTATGAACTTGAAAATGAGCATAATAGGAGCACTTTAAACTCATTCAGGGTTAGCAGTGATTTCCAGGGAAAGGGTGACAGACCCATCCATTCAATTTCAGATACATTTGCTTTTAAATGCTGCAGTAGTGTACAAAAGAAGTGATAGAAAAGTGGTGAAGGGGTCCGACCATGAACCTCAAAGCCCCCTTTCCCATCTAGCCGGGGATCTCTGTGGCATGTTATTCCTTGTCTCATGAACAGGGAAGTTTCTTTAGTTTGGGCTAACTCATAAAATGGCTGACTGTGTTTCTGTAGCTGTTGTCCGAGAGGAATCTGGTTGAATAATGGTATGGAATTGTCTGATTTTTATTTATTTATTTATTTTTTAAATCAGCATCAGCATCAACACTCATTGCTACCGTCACGCCATTAAAATGTCACCTTTGCAGCAGTAAGTAAATCAGCTTTATTTTTGGACTGTTCACTATTTTGTTTTTATTATACCTTTTTAACAATATCTTTAAGAAATAGGATAATTTCTAACTATGAATGGCTGTGAAACTATTCAACAAAAACTGAGTAACCAATGTCAGTTCAGGATGATTTTATGTCAATGTTTACATTTGTGTAAATATATTCATGCAAAATTAAACAACCAGAGAAAATGTATAGCATGTTGCTGCTAACTAATGTGACTAACTGTATGCAGTAAGAGTTTATTTGTTGTACTCAGTAATCCAAATTTAATTACACACCTTTTAGTGTGTGTTTGGATAAGTGTTTCCACTCCTGAAAAGGATGCATCATTCATGGCACACTGATGTGTCCACAAATAAAGTGCAGGCTAGAAAAAGAGGGAGGCTTTAAACATATTGCTGTACCATTCCTTTTAAGTAATGTGATCATTTGAACTTAAAAGTCTAATCTGCTATCTTTTCTGTGCCATATTCACACCAGACATTGTTTGGATCAAACTTTTACACTTCAGGGTTAGGGTTATTTAGGAATTTAAGTAAAACAAATATAATGTAAAGGAAGTTTTTTTTTTTTTTTTTTTTTCAAGAAAATAAACCTTCTCATTGTGCTTGTGACCTAACATAATACTTAATAGGTTTATTCTAACATTACATTTAGGTTACACTGACATTTTAAAATGCCTGGTGTTATCTTTAGTACTGGTTTTATTTATTCTATTTGAGTATTTTAATAGTTGGCACAGTTAACCTATCATACCTTCATAAACAAAAACTGTTTTTTGGCATGCAAGTTGGCTTATTAAAATCCAGAATTGGATATGACCAACAAAAGAAAGCCCTTTTGTTAATAATGGTGCATGCATTGTGTGCATACAAAATGTGCCACTGAGGGGAAAACATTTCCCCTCCAACACTGACTCCAGCCCGCCTGCTAGTTTTTCCTCTCCATGTCGACAGCTACCGATGATCCCTTACTGACACCTCCTGTTGCCTAACCTTCCCCTCCTCTGCCCCCCCCGACAATGATGGGTTGGTCTGCTTCTTGACCCTTGACCTGCAGGAAGCAGTAAAGCCGTTATCGGCGTGCCACAGGGACTTTGCACAGCCTCGTTGGTTTTTGAAAGCACATTTTCCTAAAGGCTCACAAGCTCCAGGATCAGTGGGACACCCATGTGTATGCCAACCAATGAGCTTATGTCAGTAGCAGTAATGTTGGCCTCCATGAACTTGGTGTGCAGATTACACAACACAGTAATGTGCCCAGGCAGAGGCCTGGGTGTGTGTCTTGTTTTTGCCAGCTCTGGCCTTGTGTAAAAAATGTGACGAATTTGTTCTGTATCTACTGTTTCTCTGTAGTCTCTAGTTACAATCATGACTATGGAGATGAAACCTACGGATAAAACAATTTAAAGATATGACTCAAATTGAGGTTTATTATGTTCTAAGAAAACATATTTGAGTTTGATATGCTGTCCCTATTCTTGCTATGGTTTGCCAGAGTTTGTTTTGAGTGCAGACCTGTATTTTGTGGCTACGTCAAGTCTGGCAGCGTAAGTTTCATGTCAAGTCCTTGACAAGTCAAGTCATAAGTCTTTTTTTTTTTTTTTTTGCTAAGATAATTTTTGGGGCATTTTAGGCCTTTATCTATAAGACAGCTGAAGACATTTCAATCAGGAGAGACATGTTTGCATATACAGCTCAAATAAATTGTACAAAGTCTTTGGTGATTAGACTCCATCGCTATACAAATCTTTCGTGTATCTATATAGGGGTAGTAGAGAACTATCAGACCCCCAGATGGAATCTAGACACCGGTGGTGGCAACGAAGGAGCCCGAAGACCAGACCAAAGGAGGCTCCGGGCCGTCAGCTGGAGTAGATGAGGTGGAGGGTTGCACTCTTGCCTGCAACAACAGCTGAATGGCAGAGGGAGAAACCGATTTAAAGCAGGGTTGTGACTCTGTGATTGGCCCTTGCCATTTGTGTTACGATTCTGATTGGTTTAGCAGGAAGGTGAGGAACAGCTGATTCGAGTTAGGTAGAGCATTGATTAAGAGTGAGGTCTTCCTGAAAGGATTTACGCGGAGATACATTTAAATCAGGAGAGACAAGTTACAGATATGCAAGTTATACACAGCATGATAAAATATCGCTGAATTGATTTAGGAGTGCATCAATTAATAGTTATGTCTTCCTGAAAGAATTTACGCTGAGCTACATGAGTCATACATCTTTAATCAGCCAATTACAAGTCAAGATTCAGGTCTAGCATGCCATTTCCTTTTAAAGCTGTGTAAATACTGCTTTTGTTACGTGGCCAAAGGATTTTCAGTTTGATGATTTTGAGTGGTCGCTAAGACTAGAAAAGCGCTATATAAAGGCAGTCCATTTACCATTGTGTGACAATGCAAGGCATTTCTGTCGTTGGATTTATTTATTATTCTGGGATTGTACCAGGTCAAAACTTGTGAATTTAATGTTTTCTTTCAAATCTCAAGCCTTTAGTAAGTCTAGCCTCAGAGCGGTCAAGTCTCAATTCTCTGTCCAGGGAAAGCTTGGTAGCATGTTTTGTAATATTAACCTTTTCTTTTATAGTCTTGAGCTGTCGGGGAAGTAGTGCATTAATGGCAAGCTCTATTTTTCAGTAATATCATATTTCTGTGGAGAAATGTTTTGGTTTTAGTCATTTTATCTTTGCAGGAAGAATTTGAGGAGTTTGGGGTTTGGTTTCCTTCTGGTCTGTCCCCCTGGAGAGGGACAAGCTTTTACTTGTTTAAGGACACGTGCTGTGCACTGCGCAAGCAAACAAAGCAAACGCTACAACTGATTGTGGGCTATATTGACTTAGTTAAAATCTACATATTCCTCAGCTTCCATTAAAAAGATGTTTTCTAACATTTGTGATTTAAAAGTAGCACATTTTGAATAGAATTTGCTATTCTTTATTTTATTTATTGATGTAATTGATGCAGCATAGACACTAAAAAAGTTTTTCCACTTCAACTAGAGCTAACTCTCTTTTCTAACTTGGTTTTTTGGCTAATTAATATTTCATATCTTCTAAACCAAGTTGAATTTTTAACCCAGACTGAGTTGGCAGCTTTGTGCAATTGAACAGAGTCTAAAGGCCTGGCTAAGTGGTGGTTGCACTTTAAAAGAGGTGAAATTATCCCTTTGGGTAAAGAATAATTATATCATAAAGCCTTACTGAGGCTAGTGTCAGTCACGAGGATGAAGACACAGAGCGAAGGATTAATTCACGGTTTGGGTTGCCAGTGAATTAACCTCATCCTAACGTCTCTGACGGGTGGCAGGATGCCGAGGGAGTGGGTCTCTCTCTGGTGCCCCTCCTCTTTGCATCTTTCAGGCGGCCAGACCAGCTTTATATCCCACTGGGATCAGATTATGACTGTAATTCTCCGATTCCATTACCGGTCACCATAGCAACCCCATCCTTTATGTCACGCAGAGTACAGAGTGTTTCAGTGCTGCACAGACATAAAGACATATTGGTACCTTATTAGTAAATATTGAACCCCCCACAGATAGGAAGTCCAAGCTTTTATCAGTGATGGATGTGTTATGGACTGTGGCACAGTTTGCGTGTGCTTGTGGTTTTCTTGCCGCCCGTCTGTGGCTTGGTGTTCAGTTTAAGTGCACAGTGCTCTGAGCTCTTTGTCTGGTGCTGTAGGTGGTCCTGTCTGGCTGAATAGGCAGAGCATGAAACCACTTCTAGTGGTGTTTCTGATACTAAAAATGTACCTTGTCATTGTATTGCAAGGCAGCGTGTAAGCATCCAATGCTACAGAGGATCTCTGTTATGCCTTTTATCCTGCAGAGCTTTCTTTTAAATTGTGTGTATTTGGGCTGAAAATGTCTTTCTTTAAAAAAAATAACAATGTTGCCAGGCAGTTATTTTATTTTTTGTGATAATTTTTTATTTTTATTTAAACAAAACATTGTTTTTCACAAAAGTGCAAAACATAAGCCCAGATGACAAAATACAGAAAAGTATGCTACACACACCGAAGAAGGCACAGTGCACCTTTTCCATAATCCTTCCTTGTGATCAAATGTTTCACTCTAAATTGCCAGGCAGTTTTAATGCAGTGGTCCTCAACCATGCTGTGAAAACCAGGACTGTATATTAATATCCACTTCTGCATATTAATGTCCTGCTTCTTAGGTGCCTCGCTCGCCTCAAAATACACACATGCTTTAAGTCTATCACAGTGAAATCCAGATATCATTCCAGCTCCCACAGTGTTAAGTCTTTCTCTTTAAACCTGCAATCCCCCCCCCCCCCTCCACCCCTATTGACTTACGCACACACCATTTGAGCTCTTGAGCTCTGTTGCACTAATCCCCGTAACGCAGAGGTGATTTCTTGCAGTGTGTTTTCTATGATGACAGTAGAATTATGGGATAGTACTGGATAATATAGTACAGTTTAAGTGTGACGGTAACAGTATTTAATGAGTTGTTGTTGTGTGCAAGTACTGTGGAGATGTTTTAAAATGAATGGCAAAGATGGAATAAAATATATTGTGATGTATAAAGCCAGACGTCACTGTAAGAGTCTTCCATACTTATATGCAAGTATCGTAAGGTAGGAAGAAGGCTATTAAACAGCAGCTTCAGACCTTATAGCTGGAAAGATGGCCTTGATAAACAAACTATCTTTATTCTGTTATTAAGTGAGATTTATGGTATTTTGACCAATGAATCGTCTTATGGTTTTTAATATTATACTACTGTGTCTCCTCTATGAAGGACAGTTATGCTTTAAGTTGAGTGGGCAGCCCAGTGGCGGGTAACATCATCCCATGCAGCCGCACTGCTGCTCTCAGCAAATTTCCACATTAAGATCCGGCCTTACTCTACAGTCTGCAGCAACCACTGGAGCTTCAGCTTGTGTGTGCGTGGCTTTGATTTTTGGCTTGTGTGTGTGCATGAACAAAGGTAGCTCTTTTTTTTTTCTTCTTCTCCTCCGCTCTATCTAAGCAGTAGCCAGGTTCTCTGCAGACACAAATGAAGTAGACCTGAATGACCTGAAATCAAATTTCTATCTCAGTTTTGTGATTGCAATGGGCTTTTATTTATATACTCGTTGTAGTCAGTATATGGAAACAACAGAATGAATTTAATAGTCACCAGAGCAGATATTCAAATGACAAGCTTGACAAAAAAGTAAATAATATAAAAGTGGCAAATCTGGCGTTAATTGTTAATTAATTTGTCTTTCTGTGGAAACATGACCACCAGAATAAGTCTCCTGACTACTAATAATTTCTTTAAATACTTATTTATTTCTTTTTTTATTTGGTGACATACAGTATATCTGTTCCAAATCCTTAAATCTTTTTTTTTTTGCAAGATTAAAATACTTTACTTACTGGTTAAGAACTGTAGATGAAGCTGAAGGGAGTTCTGTTACACCTCTATATACTTCCGTTGATGATTTATTGAGTACAAGGGGGAGGGGAGGGGGAGGGGGAGGGGGAGAGGGAGGGGGGGTGGCAGCAGGTTATCCGTTACTCATGGCCAGACAGCAGGTCTCTCATCAGCTCTACGTCATGACCTTTGACCCTAACCCTCGTCTGACCTCTGACCTGGCTCCTCCCTGTAACGCTCAAACTCCGGAGCCCCTGAAATAGACGAGTCCCCCCCCCCCCCCTGTTGCTCAGTACTCTGCAATCATTATGCATTATTGATGATAATCAATGGGATCTATTTATCTAAAGTTATGCTTATGAAATGGCTGCAATTTCAGCCGGTTCTTACAGTTTTTGTTATCAAAATTTACACATTTCTCCCACACAAATACACACACAATGCCTACATTGTAACTTTGGCCACTCATTTCCTTTTTCAACATAGTATTATTACCTTGTCTTTTACAAAAGAAATCGACTATCTTACAACAAATGAACCGACCATGGAGCATTATTTAGTGTGGTTAATGACACTGGATTTTCAAATGGCAAAAAGAGGAAAAAAAACACTTTTTTTATTTCTAATGTGCACTTTGTTTTATTTCTAATCATTCATTTGTACAACAAAGACTTTTAATACAGTATAGTTATTATCATTATGATAAAACGAAGTACATCTGAAAGTAATTTAAATCTTGAAAAATAGATGTCTGAAAAAAGGAATATAAATTCCTACAACTTACCTCCAAAAACAGCTACATTTTGGCAAATTGTGTTGTCATTATTTCAGGCAAAACTATCTAATATAAATGTTTGCATTAATGAGAATCCAATCTCCACCAAAATCCTGATGGTACGGCAAGAAGTCCGACTGTACATGTAGATGAGAAGAGAGTCAATTTGGGAAATTCCATCAGATTCCCGGGTGTGGAAGTTCTGGGGGAGAGTAACAGACAGGATTACACACCCAATTAGTGTGCTAAATTGTCTGAAACAAAGACCCCCCCCCCACCCCACTTGTGGTTACAGGAAAGGATTAGATTTCCTAAATGCTCTTACAGTCCACAGAAACATGTAATTGGTTGAATCCGGTGAATTTGTCATGGAAGATAATTGATTTTTTTTTTGACTGTGGATCATGTTTATTGTGCATTAAAACAGTCCCGTGAGATCCAAACAATAGAACACCAGCTCTGTACAGAGAAGCATTAAGGAGATTTGTTTCTTTGTGTAGTTTTGTTTACACAGGGTTTAGCTAGATTCTTAGGATGAATGGATGTATGGGTTTAGCTAGATTCTTAGGATGTAAATTTAAGTTTATTTTCTTTCTTTTTTTTACTTTAGTTTTTATTGAATATTCAGTACATTGTTACTGATCAGGCACCTCAATTTGTGAGTAATATATGAGAAAACAAAAACCTAAAAAAGGAAACTCCTGTGGGAAAAGGTGATGTTAGGACAATCGGGCTCATACCAGTTTCTGGTGTAAGTTTATTTATTTTCATGATGTTAGCAGAGGAGAACCAGATAAGTTCCATAAATAAACTAGAAGTGCTCTGGGAGAGCGTAAATCTCCACCACGACCATGTCCTATCTCGCAGTGTTAACGAAAGTGAAAATGAATTGTGTATCCACCCTGTGATTTGGAACTGTTCCAAAGTTTAATGATTTCTTTCTAGGCTCATGCTACATCCTTCCACCAAGTTTCATGGAAAGCGGGCCAGTAGTCTTCAAAGTCAAACAGAGCCAAAAACGAGGTAAAAAAAGGTGATTGGGATATCCCTAGACGTAAGTCTCTGAAATCAGCAGAGTAACAAGACTTTGGTAAGACTGCACGTCTTACCTAATGTACTTTAACCTAAACAAACTTTGTGCTGATTGGTCATGTACTCAAAGCGCAAAGTGTTCTGACCACAGAACCCTTTTAAAACTGTAACTGTAGTTTTAAACCAACTACTAACTACTTGCTAAAACTAGCCACGACCAGCGTCTACTTCATAATAGAGCCTGACCAATATATCGTCGGGCCGATATTAGGCATTTCCCAATCTATAGGTATATGATTTTATAATGGCCGATTTATTTTTAAAAAAAAAAAGAAGAAGAAATTTAAATATTCATTCATCAGAATTATTTGTAATAAATGAATATTTAAAAAATAAAAACAGACGGTCAACCATGTTATGAGTTATGTTCAATATTTTAAGATATTAGTCTTTGTCAACTGCAGCTTTTACAATTTAAGCTGCTGATATACACTCACCGGCCACTTTATTAGGTACCCCATGCTAGTAACGGGTTGGACCCCCTTTTGCCTTCAGAACTGCCTCAATTCTTCGTGGCATAGATTCAACAAGGTGCTGGAAGCATTCCTCATGGAGTTTGGTCCATATTGACATGATGGCATCACACAGTTGCCGCAGATTAGTCGGCTGCACATCCATGATGCGAATCTCCCGTTCCACCACATCCCAAAGATGCTCTATTGGATTGAGATCTGGTGACTGTGGAGGCCATTTGAGTACAGCGAACTCATTGTCATGTTCAAGAAACCAGTCTGAGATGATTCCAGCTTTATGACATGGCGCATTATCCTGCTGAAAGTAGCCATCAGAAGTTGGGTACATTGTGGTCATAAAGGGATGGACATGGTCAGCAACAATACTCAGGTAGGCTGTGGCGTTGCAACGATGGTCAATTGGTACCAAGGGGCCCAAAGAGTGCCAAGAAAATATTCCCCACACCATGACACCACCACCACCAGCCTGAACCGTTGATACAAGGCAGGATGGATCCATGCTTTCATGTTGTAGACGCCAAATTCTGACCCTACCATCCGAACGTCGCAGCAGAAATCGAGACTCATCAGACCAGGCAACGTTTTTCCAATCTTCTATTGTCCAATTTCGATGAGCTTGTGCAAATTGTAGCCTCAGTTTCCTGTTCTTAGCTGAAAGGAGTGGCACCCGGTGTGGTCTTCTGCTGCTGTAGCCCATCTGCCTCAAAGTTCGACGTACTGTGCGTTCAGAGATGCTCTTCTGCCCACCTTGGTTGTAACGAGTGGTAATTTGAGTCACTGTTGCCCTTCTATCAGCTCGAACCAGTCTGGCCATTCTCCTCTGACCTCTGGCATCAACAAGGCATTTCCGCCCACAGAACTGCCGCTCACTGGATGTTTTTTCTTTTTCGGACCATTCTCTGTAAACCCTAGAGATGGTTGTGCGTGAAAATCCCAGTAGATTAGCAGTTTCTGAAATACTCAGACCAGCCCTTCTGGCACCAACAATCATGCCACGTTCAAAGTCACTCAAATCACCTTTCTTCCCCATACTGATGCTCGGTTTGAACTGCAGGAGATTGTCTTCACCATGTCTACATGCCTAAATGCACTGAGTTGCCGCCATGTGATTGGCTGCTTAGAAATTAAGTGTTAACGAGCAGTTGGACAGGTGTACCTAATAAAGTGGCCGGTGAGTGTATATTACTGTACATTAAATGTGGTTTCTTGATATGTTTTGAAACAAAGTTCAAAGAGCCTAAATTTCATGATGACCAACATTACAAGCAACCAGCAGCCTGAAAATCAATGTAACACATACTCTTAACCAGGCCTGCACGATTTGAGGAAAAATAGGAATCATGATTTTTTTGCTTAGAACTGATATCACGATTCTCTGCCACGATTTTTTTTGACCATGACAAAACAAAACAAATTGGCAATACCAAACATAGATTTTTTTTTGGGCCACCTATAGCACATTGCTCATCACCACAGGCCTGTAAACATAGAGGCTGAGGCATAGAGAGGAAGAGAAGAGAGCATTGGGAGCTTTTTAAAACCTATTATATACAGTCTATGTTTAAAACTCCAGGAAGAAAGTAGTAGCATTTGTAATGCACTCGGCTCATAAAATTAAATGAGAATCAAAGTCATTAAATCCAAGTTATTTAAAAATTAAATCGTGAAGAGAGTGAATCAAGGTAGCGATGTTATAACTATTAATCATGCAGGCCTACTGTTAACCTTTGAAGGACTGTGTGTTACCAAATACAGCCACTAGAAGAAAAAGAATAGTTTACATTGTAAGCAACAATCTTTCATCCTCTACCCCACTCAGTGAGTTGTTTTGTATAGTTATTTGCAGACATGACCTCCAGGCAGGACATTACCTCTCCTCCCTCGCCTCCGTCCAGCCGTGTAATCCTGCAGCCGTGGCGTTATTGTCAGCGCTGGGATCCAGTGTCGCACAGACGGACACAATGGCCGCACTGTACTCCCCTCACAGCATTGTTCTCCCCTGTATTTGGAGGCACAATGAGGCCCTTATCCCCACAGTACTGAGAGGCTGGCTGGACCTCTGTCAGGTGCTTTTCTTCCAGGCTTGTTAGTGAGCTGAACCTACGAGGAGAGTTTGTTTTTAACGACAAAGCCATAACTTTCTGAAAGATTGGTCCACTTGGTCACAATTTACCACAATGTGAGAAGAACATAGATGCTGATGCTGCTTTTCTCCTACCAGTAAAATAACTTGAATTGGATTACCCAGTTCCTTCATTCAGTTCCTGTTGTGGTGGCACAACATCAAAGGGTTGGTGATGGAAATTTAGGATTGATATCCACTACATTAGAGCATGTTTAATGAAGCATGAGGTTAAAAGTAGAAATGGCTCTGTGGATTCCTGCACACCGACCTTGGAAGATATTTATTGAATCAGTACATCAACACTTCGGCCCTTACTTTTCCAGAAAATGAGTTACGTTTTCGTCATCTCTAACTTACTCACAGTCTGAGGAAGGCCTGAGCGGTCTGACCCATTCATTTGATCTACTGATTCAATAAATGTCACCTTGAGTGTAAGATCAGTGTGCAGGAGTCTCCTTTAGGACAATGAATTTCTCCTCATGCATAAGAAATATTGGATGTGCAACTCTTTTTCTTAAACCTTCTCAAAGTAAGAAGGGAGATCTTATGTTAGGGATGAATTATAGAAAATATAGTTACAATATTAAGTATAACAATATGACACATTTTGTCAAAATCAAATTAAAATGACCAACTCAATGCAATGGACTGTGTTCTATATGTTATGTTTTACATACGTCAAAACAAAAACTTCAATACACAATTTTTGTTAGCTTTTTCACCAACAATAATGCTGATTTTGAGCTGGTAGTCTTTTGATTCACACATTCCTAAAATGTAATGTCAGTATTTCAATATAACTATGGTATTGTTTCACATACCTTTTTTTTAACTGTTGTGGGGGGTGAGAGTCATAAAATGCTCAAATAAATGATCCCTTTTCCTGCAGCACTTTCTCTCGTCTTCCGCTCTCACATCCACATTAAACTAGTTAATCCCTGGCAGATTTCAGTCATTCAGGCCAAAAGTACAGAAAATGAGTACATATTAACCCAGCTGGCAGGTTTTATGGGACAAAGTATTGGTTCAGATTAAGATGTTGACCCTGCTGTCTTTGCTGTACAAAAAACACACATCTGCAGCAGATGAAAATGTTTGCAATTACAGAAACAAGTTCAGTATGTTTCTGTGATTTGTGACGGTCAAGATAACATGGATTTTGGAATAACAGTTTCACCATTTAGATCTTAAAGAGGGTTTGTTTCCCAAACACTGACCTGGACAGCTCTGAAGGCACTGGACTGAACTCAACCCATCAACTGAACTGTACATATAACACTGTCCATCAATAAAAGGGTGAAAGAAATACTTTGATGGGGGGGAGGGGATTGGCATCAGATGTGTGCTTGGCCATCAAGTGGTATTTCAGACTGGACGTGCTGCGATGATAGCTTCACAACGATAAAACACACCGATCAACCATTTGGCAACTTTTAAAACTTTCCATTCACAATCTTATTGGTGTCTATTTCGGCGTCTCAAACTCGCCATCCACTCCAAACGTAACGTTACTACTCTTTGGCCGGCTCACAAGCCCAAACAAGTGTGTGCGGCGTGCCTGTTGTTTCGTTTCCAGTCTAGCTAGATCCGGTGTGGTGTTGTAGTTTTTTAACATTACTACTAGTTGCAACAGCATGTGAAAAAAAACTACGAAGTTTGCTAGACCAAAAAGAACGTTAATCTTACGAATAAAAAAAAATTGATGCCATTAAAATGGGTTTGCGTTAACACCGTTAACGCGTTCAACTGACAGCACTAAAAATGAAACCGGTGCTATTGTGAACTCCTTATTCTCTGTGCATATTTTTCTGTTCATGTTTTTTCTTATGTGTACATTTTTATTTGGTTGTTTCTTTCCTTGTCTCTTTTTCTTTTGCACTAGAATTGAGCTACCGTTTTAATGGCGGGGGGCCCAAAATATGCAAATGCAGTGCTTTAATTACCATGTTCTGTCTCCAGTTTACTGCTTAATTAAGCAGCTCCCTGATTGTGCTAACTTATTCAGCAGCAGAAAGAGTGGGGTGTGAATCACAGGTTTGATGCCCACAGCAACCACTGTACTTGTTAGCAGCTACAGTAAATGTGCATCCTGTTAGTGTGCCCTTGAACATGGGGTGGTGATGGCGCAGTGGTTATGACACATGCCTTTGGTGCAGGAGATCCGGGTTTGATTCCCACTGTTCTACATCAACCAATGTGTCCCTGAGCAAGGCCGCTAAATGACATGTAACGTAACATAACAAAGCGCCCCTTAGCAACTGTCAGTTGAAGGGGGAAGAATATTAAAAACACATCAATATGATGCAGTCCAGGGCTAACTACTTCTGTGTTAATTAACACACCATTAAATTAATACTTCTCTGAAAAGCTTTAACAAAAAAGGTAAAGGTGGAATATGGGGCACATCTTGCATTATATTTTCAAAGTGTACCTAATCAAGTGTACCTGTGTACCTCAACAAGCTCTCATCTCAGTTTTTTCTGTGTTTTTTTGTTCTGTAGGATCCGCCCTCAGCTGGCCAGGGAGAAGATAGAGGGATGTCACATCTGTACGTATGTGATGCCCGGGGAGCCTCAGGTGATCCTGGGGAAAGACAAGTCCTTCACCTACGACTACATGTTTGACATGGACTCCCAGCAGGACACCATCTACACAGCCTGCACCGAGAAGCTGATTGAAGGCTGTTTTGAGGGCTACAACGCCACCGTCTTTGCATACGGACAGGCGAGTCTTTGTCCTCTGTGTCACAGCTGTCGTGCTGATGGTGGAGATTTATGGCTGGGTGTATTTACGTAGGGAAATTGGCTCTGTGCATCTGTATGTCTGAGGATAGAAAGATAAGGGGTGTTTGAGAGGTGGGGAGTGTTGGTCTTTGGGGGAAAAGGAGACCAGTGGAGACTTCTGTTGGGGAATTTGAACCGTATAACCATAGTTTTAAAGGAATATTGTTGGAGGCATTTAGTTTAGCCTAGCAAAAAGACTGGAAACAGCTAGCATGGCTGTCTGTAGATAAAGAAAACCGGCCTACGTATCATATAACGTGTTACTTAGAGATACTGGTAGTCAGATTTTAACATTTAAACAGAGCCAGGCTAGTTCTTGCCTCTGTTTATAGTCTTTATACTGAGGTAAACTAACTGCTGGCTTTAAAGCAATACCAGAGAACTTTTTAAACTTTTTAAACTTTTTTTTAATTTTTTTTTTTAATAATTCCAAAATAGTTTTCAGTGGTTTATCAACTCATAACAGTGTGAACGGCACTTCTGCATTCGCTTTGCAGCTCTCTACTGGCTATAACCGCACTATGTAAATTTGCCAGATCAGGTAGCAGATCTGTAGTTCGAATGAGACATAATGGGACAATACCGCTTCCAAACTGTAAGGGGACCAAAGTGGGAAAAGTTACATAATGTTGCTTTAAAGGTCCCATGACATGGTGTTCTTTATGCTTTTCTATAGACCTTATTGTCCCTTAATACTGAATATCTGAAGTATTTGCCCAAAAGTCAGCATTGGTGCAAAATTACAGCCACTAGAGCCAGTCCCCCAATGAGCTTTCACAATGAGCTTTCTGTTTTAACAATCATTAAAAATGTATGACAATACATATTGTTTATTAAACCCCAAATCACAATTTTTCTCAGAGGGCTTTACAGTCTATACAACACCCTCTATCCTTAGACCCTGCAGTTATAAAAGGAAAAGAGGCCCCAGGAAGAGCAGCAGAGGAGGATAAACATGCAATAAGAGTACACAGAAGTAACGGTACAATAGAGAAGTGAACCCAACTAGTGGTACTTGTACTTCCAAATTTGGGAAAATGATAGATAAATATAAAATAATACCACAAATTGGATTACAAACTAGTGTTAATCCTGTGAAATTAATATTTTGGACAGTGGTATTTCTTGTTTATATCCAGTGGAACAACTCTTTTGAGCTGAAGTGGATTAATCCATATGTTTGACAGAATTTTGAGAATTGATTATTTAAATATTGTTTTTAAGCAAAAATGCAAACATTTTGCAAGTTCCAACATGCAACATTTCTTTGTCTTATATTGTAGTAAATCTTTGGTTTTTGAACTGTTGGTCAGTCAGAATTAGCAAGTTAAATATGTCACATTGGCCATGTTTCACCTTTTTATAATGTTACATAGATCAAATGATTAATTTAGAAAATAATCTACAGACTAACGGATACCGTACATTCTTTCTTCAGTTACTCCCCCTTCTCTTCCACTCCCCCGGCCCTACAAGTTCAGCACAAATAACATGCAGCTTTGGGCTTCATAGCGCCCCCTCCTCTCCTTTACCTCCTCTTAGGTTTCCGTGGTGACAGAACTCCTGCTGTATGGCACTCACACGATTCAAAGTGAAGTGAAGCGCACACACACCTTTTTAGACAGCTATACATCTTTAATGTGTGTCCATATTAACCCATATCTGCCCAGTAACGGCTTCTGTCACTGCTGAAACACAGGAGAGCACAGACTGCTGTTGGTTTGGCCTGGATCAGACCTGTTTGCCTCTGTGGCTTTACAGGGACTAATCTAGATTTAGACCGACTTACTTGGCTGCATCACATCAACTCTGCCCGGTTGGGTTGCAGATATAAACAGAAAGTAACAATGTAGGGTAGACAGTACATGTTCTGTGTTCTCAAAATGACTTTGGTGTTTGGTGGGTATCTTTTTTTAAACTGTTTGTTCTTTTTGCAATACTAAACATAACATGCTAATTGGAAGCATGTCTATGCAATGATCTTGAATGTAAGCAATACATTTCAAAATTGAAGAGTGAGGGAAAGTGCAGGTTAATGGTGAAAAATATCTTTACTGAGACTTGATTGGCCAGAATGAGACGACATTCTCTTTTAAATAAAGAGACATAGGTCACCTTTTTTCTTTACAGGAAACTTACAGGAACTCTACAACAACATGCATAGGCCCCAGCTAAATGAGAGTTCATCTCGGGGAATGTCAAAAGGCATTCTGGGAGCTATAGAAAGTAAAAAATCACTTTAAAATAGATGGAAAACAAAGTAAAGTCAGTCAATCAGAACTCTATATGACGAACTGTAAGGATAATAATAATACTTTATTTGTATAGCAGTATTAAAAGCTGATTTACAATGTGTCCTTTACAGGGCCGAAGCATTTTTGGACATTTCTGTCCCATCATGGACTCTCATTCATGGTTAGGGCCCTTTAGTTTCAATTGTGGAAAGTCTTAATGCTACAGCACACAATATTTTAGACAGTTGTGTTTTTACACAACTTTATGGCATCAATTTGGGGTAGACTCTCTATAAAGAAATGTTTTCCCCAGTTTGGTGTAGAAGAACTTGATTGGCCTGCCCCATCCAACACCTTTTTGGGCTGAACTGGAACGCCGACTGTGATCCAGACCTTATTACCCAACATCAGTGGCTAATCTCAGTAATGCTCACTAATCCTTGCAGCAAGATTTCAAAATCTGGTGGAAAGTCTTAAACTACAAAAATGAAATATGCAATGGCAGCAGATTAATGCCCATGGTTTTGGACAGATGTTCAGCAATCACGTAATGTTCGTGTGTCCACATACTTTTGTAATTGTAGTGTAAAATCACAATAAAACATTAACACAAGACAAATCTGGGAAACTTATCTCTACTACAACTGTGAAAGAAGCTTGTAATAAACAATGTATAAATAAATGTATACACATTCAAGATAAAAGCATGGTAAAAAAATTTGAAAAATGGATACAGCATAACCAGAGATCTCTTTTTAATTCCACACATTCTTCTTCCTTGTCAAACTTGACTCTTTCGTTACCCACAAAACGCAAAGTGACATCCCTTGAGGCAGTTTATCACACTTCAGGCATCTCCCTCTGGAGCCACAAAAAGTTCAATACAACTTCCAAGAGAAAATTGGAGTTTCCCTTTTAAGGCAAAGGCACGGTGATCCTGAATTTTTAAATTTCATAAACACTTGTTTTTGGTTCTTTTGTATGACATTTGTCTCCGCCCCATTCAGACGGGTTCAGGGAAGACCTACACCATGGGGACGGGCTTTGATGTCAACATCGAAGATGAGGAGCTGGGTATCATCCCCCGCGCTGTCCACCACCTCTTTAAGGGCATCGAGCAGCGCAGACAGGCCGCTCAGGAACAGGGACGCCCCGTACCTGAGTTTAAGATCAACGCCCAATTCCTTGAGGTACACACTGCTTCTCTGCATCTCATTTTCTCACTTTACATGCTTCTTTAAAGCTATAGTGTGTAGTTTCTGTTGCCCCCATGAGGAATTCTAAGTAATGACAACAAAACTGTGGGTGCGTTCACATGTTACAAGCCTTCTGTGATCACGCTTCACCACCACCCCTCCTCCAAGCAGTTGCTAGTAGCCAAGGAGAACACGGAGGATTAAAATAAAAACATGGACTCTTCAGAGGAGGTCATTATCTTCACTCGAGTTTCTGCATGGGTAAATTGCCGGATGACGCAATCTTCTGAACATAGCCATGCTGAGAAATGCAGGGAGAGTTTTGTGGAGCTGATAGTCTTAATTAGCTTTGTTGCAACTCATTTGGCAATGGCTTGAATGATACTGATGTTGGTTATTATACAAAAGTAACACACTGAAACTTTAAGCAAAGAAATCCTTAACTAAAAGGGTTTTTGCTACCATTATAGGGCTGAGGTGCAGCGTGGCACCATCTAAGCCAAAATAAACGTAAAATCACTGTGAGCATCAAAACTAACTAAATGACTTTCATCAGATGTGATGATTGTAGTTGGTCCCCAGTGGACTTCTTTAGCAAGTTTTTTTTGTTGTGATTAACACAACAAATCCACACGTCATCGCCACCCAGACAAAAATCAAGAAAAGGTGACAAGGTACAATATTCCAGACCGTTCAACAAAATAGACTATAAACCATAAACCAAACCAAATAAACGTGTATAAATGACAACACCTTAAGCCCATCATACACATCTCTCCCCAGCACAAAGCTTCTTAGGAGTCCTCCAGAAAGCTCAGATACTTTTCCCCATTTTCTAGTATAGACATCCAGTGTGGCAAAGCCCACTCCTGGATTGACCAGCCCCCAACCCCTTCATTCCTCCATCCTCCTAAAATAATCTGTCTGGCTATCATTGAACTAGTCTGGACCCAGCTTCTTATGTTCTTATCCAATCCGCTTAAGATTGACCCATCTCCCAGAACAAATAATCTTGGGCTGAATGGAACCTGGGTATCTGCAGTCCGACATAGGTTATAATGGTTATAATAGGTTATGATGTATTTTGGTATAATGTAGGTTATAAAATTCCTGGACATTATAATAGGACCATTTATTATTATCTGCTCTAGCTTTTCCATTAAAGTTGCTTCTTTTATTGAAAAACTTGAGGGAGGACCCCCCAAACCCCCTTCCAAATACATACTACTAAGTCTTCAACAAACCTAGGCAAAACACTGACAAAATAAAGCAAAGAAAGTATAATCTTGCATTAGGCTTTACAGAGATGTCATGGGTCAGGCTTATATTGTTGACACTGCTTGTTTAACTAGCTTTGACACTAGCGCTCCATCATTTAAGAAATTTCCACACTGACAATTGAACTGCAGCAGCTGTCATCATAGGGGTTGGGAAGTGTTAAAGGGGGGGAGATGGTGGTGTCTCCGTCTGGACTGGAAGAGTTAACAGGAATGATCCGTGTAGACAGTTGTGCCGGTCCATCAGACTGTGACAGTGCTCAGATTCCTAGAGAAGACCCACAACTGAAGAGGTGAATGAACAAATATGGATTTGCTGCATGTTGTTCCCCCTCTCTCCCCTTTCATGTCTTCTGCTGTCTTAAAGGCTGAAAATGCCCCAAAATAATCTTGAAATCTTGTCCAGATGAGAAAAAAAGAAAAGAAATCAAATTCACAAAAAAGATAAAGTAACATGCGTAACCGATGAATGAGTTTCTCCAGTCACCATGGTATCCGAAAACATTTTCCAAGTAGAGAGAAGCTTTGACTGGATGAGAGTCTGCGGTGATAAAAATCTTGATTCACTGATTTGAGTCACCGGTTTTTTACCATGCGCTCACATGCAGAAGCTTAATGAACAGCGAGTTTTGCCTCTCAGACAACAAACAGGCTGCTATTGAAGACTTTCAGATGCAGAGGATTAATAAAGTAATTTTTCCAAGATGCTAAGAAAATACATACATATTTTTTTGTTGAAAAGATCTGAGTAAGTTCTGCAGAAGAAAACTGACTTGAGAGTGCAGAGACATGACTATATACACCTTTAAACTTATTGGTAAAGATGCTTCTGTCTGATTATAGCCTGAAAGTGAAACCTCCAGACACTTGCCAACTTCATTTTTTGGGAATACATTGATGTACAGTTAATATTAAAAGATGCTAGAGTAAAGCTCAGTGAACTTTGTAGTAAAGATGCAAATTAACATAACATATCAGGTGCCTATAAAGGGGACTAAATGGGATTTTAGTTTAGATAATTTAGTTTATAATACTTTAGATAATTAGTTTATTAGTAATACATAGCATGCTTTGTTATATTATCATTATTATTGTTTACGCTATACACTGGCACATTTTTTCTGTATGTCCACTCACAACAGGGTTAGTAGTTCTCTATATAATCTTTGCCAAGAACAGATGGACTTTCAACATTTCCTTTCCAGGTGTTTCACCAATCTCTATTAGGCAAAAACAGCTGGAATTGTTGGCCTTGCTTCTTTATATTGGTCCTTATAATGCAATTCATGATACTATTACAAAAGTTCAAAATGTTCACATATTCTGTGAGATTTGATGATTTAGTCCATGATTTAAACTAAAGTGATGGTGTGTGTTTGTGCGCGCATGTGCGTGTGTGTGTGTGTGTGTGTGTGTGTGTGTGTGTGCGCGCGCTACGTCTCTCTTGTAGCTTTATAATGAGGAAGTTCTGGACCTGTTTGAATCCACACGAGACACAAAGCAGAAATCTCACATTAAGATCCACGAAGACGCCACAGGGGGAATTTACACAGTGGGAGTGACCACACGGAACGTGTCCTCCGAGGCTGAGGTGTGTAACTGCCATTTGTTAATGACTAACATTTATATTTATTATTGGATTCACACTCTTTAAAGTCAACCTATTTGCTACCACAAGGCCTTTACAAATAACTCATTATACTCATATTTACTTACTCATATGGTATTCATTCCTGCACTGATTTTAACTTTATAATTATATTTGTTGTGTTTTCCTCCAGCTGTGTCAAAGTGAGTTTGACCAGTATGTAAAGCTCTTTCTCTGCCTGTTCAGATGATGCAGTGCCTGAAGCTCGGGGCTCTGTCTCGCACCACAGCCAGCACTCAGATGAATGTCCAGAGCTCTCGATCCCACGCTATCTTCACCATCCACCTGTGCCAAGTTCGAGTTTGTGCCTCCGACAATGTTAGTACAGGCTCAGTATCATTTAAAAAAAAATGTATATACAGTATATACGTATATTAAAATATAAACATAAGTTTTTATTATCTGTTATTTTTTTAAACATAATTTCTCAGATGGCAGGAATCCCATTTTGCATAGAAATTAAGATGGCACTATTATTTGAACATGCTTTCCTTGCAGTGTCCTGTATGTCTGTGTATCTAACACCGTTTGTGTGTGTCATTGTCACTCAGCAAGAAAGTGAGACTGATAACAGAGTCTCCAATGGAAACTCTGAGATGGACGAGTACGAGACGCTGACAGCCAAGTTTCACTTTGTGGATCTGGCCGGTTCTGAGAGGCTGAAGAGAACCGGAGCGACAGGCGATCGAGCCAAAGAGGGCATCTCCATCAACTGTGGACTGGTGAGCTGCTTCTGCCTTCCCTGCATCACTTCAGTAGGATCTGTAAAGCCACTCAGAGATGCAGAGAAGCCAGAGCCAATGTTATGCTAGAGTTTGCTTGCCATCTAGTGGCTGTTTTTCATACATGTTCACCCTGCACTCAATAATCAACAACTACACAACAAGAAAAATACTCCACAGAGACAGGACGTCCCCATGTCAACGTTTTAACATTAAACACATAAATGACATGATTTCCTGAATAAAACCCTTTAACTGATCTTTACTATTTAACATGCACAATCTTCGGTGTGGAGCTCTGTCAGTATCAAATCATTTTAAGTGTTCTTTCTCTTGAAAAAAGGACATATACTAAATATTTTAAATAATTTGAAGGATTTTATTTGTTAATGTCCCTGTCATTGCAGGGTTCACACTATTTACATAAAGTTCTGGAGTGTTTTGACATGTGTTTTCCCGATGAAGAATGTCAACAGAATTAATACATCTAATGGTTAAGGCAGGGATGACCATGGGACTTTACAAATGGAGCAACACATTTGTTGCACTAATTTTGATTGTTTGGCTCTTTTACATTTTAGAACGTATCCCCTGCTAGCTTAACTGGTTAATGATGTCATGGAATAAAATGCAACAGATCGAGAGCCTGTTTAGTAAACTGTTTTAGTTGAACTGTTGAGACATTTTTCCTCTCTGTTGCTGCAGCTTGCTCTGGGGAATGTAATCAGTGCTTTGGGCGACCGGAGCAAGCGGTCCTCACACGTGCCTTACAGAGACTCCAAACTCACCCGACTTCTTCAGGATTCATTAGGAGGAAACAGGTCGTCGGTGGAAAACTGGTTTTCCCTTTTTCATAAGTACCATCTGTGTCGTTGTGGACTCAGAAGTATTCTGGTAAAGGCTTTCAAAGTTGTTTTTTAAGTAAGCAAACCAAACTTTTCTTATCTTTTAAAGGAAAATAAGAATTAAACCCCACAATTTGTCATAATGATATTAATGCAAACATGAATTGCAGAAGAAAGTAACAAAAGTTCAAGATCAAGTTTAAATGTTTATTAGACTGTCTCATCATAAATGAAGAAATATAGCAAAACTGGGGGGGATATACAATATTGATATACAGTATATCCATTGGTTAGGTGGTTTAAAATCAAATGAATTAAAAATGTAACTCATACTTCCACAAAAGCTTGCAGTGTTTTACCAGAATTAAAGCGTTCTGGCGTCTTATACCTAGACATGAGCTTACATGCATTAAAGTAGTTTTTTTCGACTGGCTTTCATTTTTTTTTTTTTTTAATTTCTCTCTCAAATGTATATCATTCATCAAACACATAGGTTTGTACATTTATCAAAATGTGCATCAGTCTTTTTAAGAATAAATATCCGTCTCCTTCTTGTCTCAGCCAAACAGTGATGATTGCCTGCATCAGCCCGTCTGACCGGGACTTCATGGAGACGCTGAACACGTTAAAGTACGCCAACCGAGCCCGGAACATCAAGAACAAGGTGATGGTGAACCAGGACAAGGCCAGCCAGCAGATCAGCGCTCTGAGGACGGAGATCGCTCGACTGCAGATAGAGCTGATGGAGTACAAGACGGTGAGGAGAGAGGAGGGGTTCAAAGGGCACGGAGTGCATTGAAAGAATGAAATAAATAATAAACAACCAGGCAAAATCTTTATGTCAAATGGAGCTATCAATCTATTTCCCTTACCCCCAACCCCCCACAGGGTAAACGCTTGACGGGTGAGGACGGCGTGGAGAGCTTCAGCGACATGTTCCACGAGAACTCCATGCTGCAGACGGAGAACAGCAACCTAAGGGTGAGAGTGAAGGCCATGCAAGAGACCATCGATGCCCAGAGGGCGCGCCTCACCCAGCTGATCAGTGACCAGGCCAACCAGGTCCTTGCCAGGGCAGGTAGGTTAAAACCTGGAGACTCATAAAGTCTTCTGAGTAAATGGCAAATAAGTAGTCCACATTTTATTATTTACTTGGTCTCTATCTTGGGTGTGAAGTTGCTCATTGCAAATTTCCAGGAAAAACAGCGTGAGTTTATTTGGTTTGGGTAGAAAAGCCATTGCGCTCTTCCTCTGGCTCATCTAAAATCTAAAATTCTCTTCCAGGTGAAGGCGGAACTGAAGAAATTGGAAACATGATTCAGGGTTACATCAAAGAGATTGAAGACCTCAGGTAAACAAGTCTAACTAGATTATGTAAATGATAACCGTGCCCCAATTCCATTCTACATACTTATTCCATAAGGTAAAATAATAATACTTTGTACTTTTTTTGTTAGCTTATACACAAAACATTGTACTTTTTTGTAGCATTAATTACTTTTTTGATATTTCAAATATTTTATTATGAAGCTTAATTTCAAAAATCAAGTTACAAAACTGTATTATAGGGCTTCTTTTTTGTAGCATTAATTACTAATAGGAAATAATACAAGACCTGCTGATGGATACTAATCAAACTGTGAATATGGAATTCCCAAAGGATTTAAAATGTTTAATAACATTTTATTAGAGCTGGCTTTTCTGGCTGCTATCAGCTTTGTTTTGGTTTTAAATAGCATTGTGGGACATTATTGTCCATCAACATTACATGATTTTGTGTACATTCCAACAACTTTGATTGTACTTAACTGTACGTTACTTTTCCAGTGTGAATGCACTGTATACACACAACTTGCTGAGATGTAGTATGTTGTATGAAAGTAGATCACATTTCTGCAGTTTATTTGTCTGAATGCCCTCTTTTTTACAGTTGAGTACTCAACCCTGTTATTTATCAAGTGCCCCACCTCTCAAATTACTCTTCTAGTAAATGAGGACTTGTAAGCAAATATAAAAGATGTGTCAAATTGTAAATAGTTCTTAAACATTAATTTATCCAACGCTTATCACCACATAAGTGGGATAGAAGAAACATAACACATTTTGCGTCATACTTAAGTGTCTGGTTTACAGTATTTGTGGGCTCAGAAATATTAATTACGATTAAAACCTCCATGAGAGACATGAAAGAGTGCAAGAGTAAAATTAAAAAGTAAAAACTAAACTTGGTATATTTTCAAGCTCTCTGACTGCATTAATATCTGTACAATTATATATGTGTTCCTGCCGTTTGTGCCCCTGGGTTCTCCCCATCAGAGCCAAACTCCTGGAGAGCGAAGCCGTGAACGAGCATTTGAGAAAGAATCTGACACGTGCCTCCAATCGTCAGTCGTTGTACGGAGGGCCCGCGCTGCTGGCCCCCGAGAAGGAGACTTCTGACATCATCGAACTCGCCAAGAAAGACCTGGAGAAACTTAAGAAACGAGAAAAAAAGAAAAAGAAAAGGTAATAAGACTGCTGTAACCTTTCAAATTGGAATGGCACTTTGTTTGGAATGGTTTGAACTTTGTAAAAATCACAAACATTTCAAAGGCACGTCACTGGCTGCTTCACCCAGATGTCAGTTTGCCTTTTATTTTAATAAGAAATATGGCAACAGTTCAATATTTTGTACATACATATTTAAATACAAGTAGACCTTCAGACATGATTGTAAACTGAGACCTTATACAGTAGCTCATAGATGCTTAAATAATTATATGCGATTTTATTGACTTAATTTATAGACAATATAGAAACAATTAACACACATTTAATGTTTGTTATGTAGACTGTTGTGAAGGTAATCTAGTGCTGATATGCATAAGAATTTCACTGCAAAGAGTAAATCCTGATGAGACATCTGCAACTGCATTAGAGACTGATGCGAGGCTCCAGGTGGAAAGATCAGTGCTGCTGTGGGGCACTTTAAACGGGGATTAAAGGTGGTGTTTTCAGTGCAGAGCCTCTTCTGATCATTCTTCCCTCCATTCTTTCTTCCTTCGTTCATCTCTTGCTCCCTTCTCTGGTTTGACCCTTCACCCCTCCCTGAAGACTCCAGCTGCTGTTGGAGGAGAGAGAGAGGGAGGAAAGGGGGGAGGTGGTGGAAGAGGTTGATGATGCCAGGTTTGTCAGAGCTTCCACCCTCCTGTTGCCATTCCCATCCTCCGCTTCCCCTAATTCAGCATTTTATTTTTTACCTTTTCTTTTTCTTTAATTTTGGGCCGGTATTTCCCCACCTGGTGTGAGACTTGCTACCATTAAAGCACTTTCCTTCCATAAACACTTCTTTTTACCATACCATAAGCCATTGTCTCTCTTTGGATCTTCAGTGTGAATCCCTCAGCTAGCTTTGTGACTCCTCACACTACATTCCTGATTTCTTTTTATATTAATATTATATTAACCAAGTTTTTAACATCCACCACATTTCACAATGATGTCATTTAATAGACATGCTCCCTAAACAGATCTTTTATATTTCTAAATTTTTACCAATAAAATAACTTTTTAAATCATGATCAGATGAAAGAAAAGTATTTTATGTATTTTGCTAACATTTTTATCCCAGCAGACATTCAGAAAAATGCATCAGGTACAGATCAATATGACTATGTAGGATATGTAGTTACACATGCAGTTATTTTTACCTTATGGCAGAGATGTGGCAGCATTGCGGTTACGTGGTGTACATGGTTATGTGATAAGTACCTCTTTTCCCTTGTGTTATTTCTTTTTCATTTTGGTTAGTTTATCCAGATGACTTTGCGTGAAACACCACCTCAACATTACAAACCCTCCTTGTTGGATAAGATATTAATCCAACAGACGCTTCATGGACTTGATTCACTTTTTTTTCCATGTTATGTTTTGCTTGTGCTGGTTTTGTCCAAACTCTAATGAGATGCCTCCCTCTTTTGTTAAAACAATACGCTGTCTTTTCCACAAACAAGCTCATGAAAACAGAGCAGCGTCGTCCCTGTGTATAATTCATCATGTCATGACATAATACAGTTTCTCATTAACAGTACCAGCTTTATAGCTACATAGTGGTGAAGTCCATAAAAACGGTTGTTTGCCAAAAAGACAGCGTTATGCATTATGTCGTTTACAAAACAATATCTATATTATCTGCAGATGCTTCTTGTTTACATGTGTTACAGTACTGTTGGAGGTGTGCCATGTGCTCTGCTCAGTCAAACTGGATAAATGATGTCTCTGATTCTCAACCATGTCTGAATCTTTCAGTGCCAACAAGGAGGAAGTTCCTGACAACGAGCAAGAAAAGGGCACAGAGAAGGAAATGTCGGAGCGAGTCCACGAGGAAGCAGAAATTGTACGATTGACCACCTCTCGTGTCATCTTTACATTCAAACGCTGTAATGACTGCCTTCAGATATTAAATCATTAGTATGTTATGTTGTAGGAGGTCCAGGAAGGCAGCGACCACGAGGAAGGGGAAGAGGAAGAGGATGAGGAGGAAGAGGAGATGGATGTGGAGGACAGCTCAGATGATTCTGACTCTGAGTCAGATGAAAAAGGTATGAGGGGTGGAGTGTCTGGTCTCTCTTTCTTCTTAAGAAGCTGCTGATTCTCCACAAGGGGGAGCTGTTCAATCACTCTCCAACCAGCAACATGTACAGTACAGCTGTGATTAAAGCGGACCACTTTTGATAGTTTCACTCAAGATGCATTAAAGGGCCAGGTCAGCAGCAATGACTGTTGCTGTCACATTTATCCTCAATGTTTGGACACATATACAATATCTTATCTTATATACAATAGACTACAAAATGAAGACTAAGGATACAGAATGATTGTACTTCAAGTACAACCTTTAAGTCTTCTTCTAGCTACCATACATCTCTGCTTGTGTATATTGGATGTCAGGCACCAACAACTCAAACACTTGTTGAGGAAGAAGAGCAACATAATGCCGACGTAATAAGTGAAAGTACAGCAGTTTCATTTTGTAAACTTGAATGAAATTGTTCCGCACTGAGGTGAGCAACGAAGGGATAAAGGGCCAGTGGATGAAGCTAAATATTCAAAATAATGTATTCCATAAATGTTGAGTCCAGGCTGTTTTGCCCACTGAGAATTGTTACCCGTTTTCTTGCTACAGGGCGCACTTCAAATGGTTTGCATTTAAAGGAACAGTGTGTAGGATTTAGTGGTCTATTGGGAGAAATGGAGTAAAAAATATTCATAATTATGTTTTAATCAGTGTATAATCGCATGTAACTAAGAATCATTTTTTTTGTTATCTTAGAATTAGCTCTCCGTATGTAAGGGTGCTCTTCCACATGCACCGTGATATTTCTACAGTAGCCCAAAAAGGGACAAACCAAACACTGGCTCTAGAGAGGGCCTTTTTGAGTTTTTATGTTACCTGAAGGCCACCATAGGTTCTACTACATGCTTGGAAAGGCGGGGGTGAAGAAAGGAGTATTCAGTTGTTTGCAATCTGCAACCTCATTACTATATGCCATTAAATCCTACACACTGTTCCTTTAATCTGCAGAAAACATCATCAACTTATGTTGATAGCATACATTGGATAGTTGAGATGAAAGAAAAAGGTTATTTTTAAGTAATATTTCTAAAGGGACATGTACTATAAAAGAACCTAAAACAAAAAATACTGGAGATTTGTGACTTCAACACCACTGTGGACGTGCATACGTAATGTGATTCTGTGTGTCCAACAGAGAACTTCCAGGCCGATCTGGCCAACATTACCTGCGAGATCGCCATCAAGCAGAAGCTGATCGACGAGCTGGAGAATAGCCAGCGGCGGCTGCACACGCTCAAACAGCAGTACGAACAGAAGCTGATGATGCTGCAGTGCAAGATCAGGGACACCCAGCTGGAGAGGGACCGTGTTCTCCAAAACATGAGTAAGACAAAGACGCCAAAAGGGGGAGTCATGTATTGGTCACTGGGAAGAGAAACTGTACATTTATTTACTCATGCTCGGTTTGGATAAAAACATCCACCCAAATATGGGTTTGGTTTTTAATGTTGGTGCCTTTTCAACTATCAACTTATTTTAGTCTTAAAGCATACTGTATTTAAGTTTTAGCACGTCCTACTTGCATTTAGAAGAATTTATATCTTACCCTTGTGTTCAGTTTTTGTTCTTTAGTAATAAAAAAATAACTGTGCAGAAAGCTCGAGACTTTATGTACTTCAGAGAATCCTTTAAAGGAAATGCTCTCCGCCAGCAGCCAGATGGTGACAGTTTATATTTATCAGCACTAATGGATCAAAGCATTGTCTCACTAAAAACATGAAGGAGTTTTTATCTTGTCTAAATTAAAAAAAAGCACACAAAAGTGACTTTTTGACAACTGGAGATAAAGGTTTTTGACTGTTTAACCCATTACAGAGAATATGTTTGTACCTGCAACACAGTATGGGTGCTACATAAAAAAAACTTCCAAATAAAAGTGATTGTGTTATCTACAATCCAACTTTTAGCTTTACAGCATTTTTGGCTTTATAGCATTCCGTCTCTTTAAAAAAGATCCGATTCCCATGACTTTTGTGTTGCATACTTTCAGATACAGTAGAAACTGGCACAGACGACAAGTCTCGCAAGATCAAGGCTGAATATGAGAAGAAGTTAAGCGTCATGAACAAAGAGCTTCAGAAGCTCCAGTCGGCTCAGAAGGAGCATGCCCGTCTGCTGAAGAACCAATCGCAGTACGAGAAACAGCTGAAGAAGCTTCAGATGGACGTGGCAGAAATGAAGAAGACGAAGGTGTGATTGGTTGTCCTCTTTAAGTGTGACCGTAAAAACACTACTGTAATGCTGCCGGTTAAAATTTGAAGTCTCTCTTACTGCTGTTTTCTTTTGATAGTTTTAGTTTTTGTAGAGTTAAGTGTGTTTGGAAGGATGTGCTTCTACTGGGATTAAAATAAAAGTTGACATAATCTTGATATAAATCAAGTTTGGGCAGCATCAGAAACGTGCATCATTTTAGCTTTATTATCACATCTCGTCTGTCGTGTCTCTTAACTATCTTTCCTGTAAATTTAAATTCGACTGTCTCGATTTGAACCTGATGGGAGCAGTTTGTATTCTGAAGAGGACATGGGAAAGGGTCCATGATATGATTTTCCTAGCCTGTTTACCTATAGTCTTCTCAAAAGAGCATTTAGAGGGAAGCTTCCCCACCAACGTCACTTCCATTGCTGTGTGTGTATTTGTAAGAATGGACCTGGTTGATTATGAAAACTTTCGCATCAGAACATTGACTTACTTTCACTATACTTGTGTGAACATAATATAATTTTTTTGTCTTTTTCGATTTGATTGTTCCAGGTTCGTCTCATGAAGCAGATGAAGGAGCAGCAGGAGAAGAACAGGATGAACGAGTCTCGCAGAAACCGAGAAATTGCTTCGTTAAAGAAAGACCAGCGAAAGCAAGAGGTTTGCCCTCTACATCCTTTTTTCCTTTAGTTGGCTGTAATCACAACTTAATTTAACCTTAGTCATGAGTTTCAGTACAATTATTTAACAATACTGTATTTGTGTTTTAGCACCAGCTAAAGTTACTGGAGGCTCAGAAAAGGCAGCAGGAGCTTATTCTGAGGAGAAAGACGGAGGAGGTGAGTAGCAGCAGACCTGGGTTGGATTGTATTTTTACATGGTGTCTGCAGAAATTCTTGCTGATACATTATAGATGCAGAAATGCATGCGGTATGCTTTTAGTGTTCACCTGTCATGTTTCTGTTTCATGCATGTGTCAGGTGACAGCTCTTCGGAGGCAGGCCAGGCCTACCTCAGGTAAGGTCATCAGGAAAGTCAATGTCCCAGAATCAGTGCAGGACTCCACCCACAGACCTCCATCTGGACGCTTGTACTCCTCCGGCAACGCTGCTCCCAATGGCACTCGGTGAGTCTGTGTATGTGCACGTCAATGTTTCCAGCGATGCTACTAAAAATAGATGCTTTTATCAAACCAAATCGAGCCAGGTTTTATCCTCGCAACATTGAAACACTGTACACGGAAGTGTTCATAAATAAGACACCTGCACCATCATAAATCACCCTGGAATGTAAAACCCTCTAAATATGTAACATTAATCCCTCTTTGCACATTTTGACATTATTATGTTGGATTCTAATACATAATTCTGCATCGGTAATCTGTATCTGAAACATATTAATGAATTATGTACATCATCCCTGAATGTTAAATGTGTTAAATCCATCACTGACTGGTGCTGTGTGTGCAGGTATACCTACAGGCGCACAGTCGGTATTTACTCCACCAGAATCGCACGTAATAAATGGCAGTCTCTGGAGCGGCGGATCACTGACGTCATCATGCAAAGGATGACCATCTCCAACATGGAGGCCGACATGAACCGCCTCCTCAAGGTAAAGCTACAGCAGTGGGTTGTTCTACTGTTATATGTCCTAATCTGTCGATTACAGGACTAAAGAAGGATAATGACCAGCAGGAAATATATCTATGAAGGCAGGCAAAGCAAATGGGTAATATGCCTGCCATCCTTAACATCAGTACTGTGAAGTGCCCTCAAGCAAGGCACTTAACTGTCAACCTGCTCTGGTGCAGCTTCTCATTTCTGGAAAACATGCACTTGGACCATGTGTTGCAATATATGTGTGACTCTACTGCATATATGACATTAGCATCACCAGCAAAAAGACATACAAAGTGTAAAACATACTCCTGCACATGCAGTTTACTTTTCATATAGTTTTACACAAAGTCACAACACATAATAGGCAGATATAGGGTATTCTGCTGTTTCCATTTGATTACTGTTGAGCCTGAACAGTCTAATACCCAAATGTAAGAAGTATACACTTACTTTGAGTTTCAGTTGCTAGTAAATTCCGCCTAAATTTTCTGCTGAATCAAATTGATATACTAAAAATAATTGAGAAGTGTCTGGCTGCTATCTGTGAGACGGCTAACTTGTTGCTGTTTAGTCAGTGTGAACTGAGGGGCTGTTCTAAGGTTTGTTTTGGGGAAAATGATGTCAATCCTGACTTCAGAAGAGGCTTTAACTACTGCTACATCTTCTGGTTTTTGCACAATGAAAAAAAAAACCTTTGCTTGTTTCCTCCCCTGTATTTGTGCAACATTAGCCATGTTACACATTTAGAAATGACTCGATGGACTGAAATCTGTTATCATTTCCGAAGTCAACAAAGTGTTTTTTGTTCATAGCAACGAGAGGAGCTGACTAAGCGTAAAGAGAAGGTCATCCGGAAGAGGGAGCGGCTGGACAGGGAGGGCCCAGAGGCCGAGAAGGCAGCGATTCCCCTTAACGAGGAAGTGGATGCGTTGACGGCCAACATTGACTACATCAATGACAGCATCGCAGACTGTCAGGCCAACATCATGCAGATGGAGGAAACCAAAGTAAGAACTTTGGGAATAGATGGATTCAGTAAAATAGAGGAGAACATGAATGAGCTTCATCTCATTACCAACTACTTTTGAGCTCTTTTATGTGATGGAAAATATTATTTGCCTTAGAGAGTTTCAGAGAATTTAACCCTTCAAAACATTTTTGTGTTGTATGAATTAACACTTTTTTTCCCAGGAGGAAGGCGACACAGTGGACATTTCTGCTGTGATTGGTTCCTGTACCTTGACAGAAGCTCGTTTTCTGTTGGATCACTTTATGTCCATGGCTATCAACAAGGTACCAGCCCCACAAACACATTGGTACACCACAGTACGTGCTTATTGTGGCTTTTCAACAAACGTGAATACGATCAAGGATAAAATCTGTGAGATTTACCTCAAGATAATGTCATTTAACATAACATGAATGGATTATTGAAGGAGCCAATCAGGCCTACCAAGTGGCAGGGGCCTCCCTGGCCTTCACCTTCCAAATGTCACTTGAACAGATACTGTACATACTGACCATGAAGAGATGCAAAATGACCAGAAAGAAATGCAAAGCAACTGCAAACCGACAAAATAACTACAAAGAAACACAAAACCACAAAAAAGATACATAATGACTTAGAAAGTAAAGTGGCTTTTTTTGAAACATTTTTATTCCAGCAAAATTGCAGAGAAATGCAGATTGATATGACTTTGGATGCTATGTAGTTACACATGCAATTATATTACCATATAGCAGAGATTTGGGTGTAAATTTGAGATGAACAGGAAATAATACCATCAATATTGTATAATGTGTGCGGTCTGACCTCTTCAGGGTCTCCAGGCAGCCCAGAGGGAGTCTCAAGTGAAGGTGATGGAGGGCCGGCTGAAGCAGACGGAGATCACCAGCGCCACACAGAATCAGCTGCTCTTTCACATGCTGAAGGAGAAGGCCGAGTTCAACCCCGAGCTGGATGCCCTGCTGGGGAATGCGCTGCAAGGTAATGACAGGGTTTGTTCAGGTTGAGATTGAAGTGAAGATGAGGACCAAAAACCCAGACCAGACCCCTGGTTTAACCCAGCACACCCCCTGGAAGTCTCGTTAATATAATGTCAAGGAAAACTGAGATTCAGATTTTATTCTGGGACGACGATGTTGTTTCTCTCCCACAACACTTCTGTTAAAGTCTGTAAATGTACCATTTCCAGGTGTCAGTTATAAAGGATTTGGCCTTTCAGGAAGTGTACTGGGTTACTGGTCAGGTGCATGATTGGGTTCTCTCGCCTGTTGCCTTCTGCTGAATAAAAGCTGGCCTAATTATTGTCCAACTGGCACATAATCCTACTGTTACACATTCCTGAAAGTGTTCTAGATTACAGTTTTTTTACAGAATTTTTTACTACAACATTTCTACAACTTTCTGTGTTGTAAATGCAAAAGTATGTTTGCCAGCCTCTCTTCAGTAGGATGCTCTGTTTACAGTAGCTGCACTTTATTTTGTTTTTTAGAATTTCGGGGGACAGTGTTTTTGATTTGTGCATTGCCTTTTTTCTGTTCCCCCAAATTTTCCTTTTTTTTGTTTTTGTTATGTTTATACAGAACTAGGTAACGTCCCGGCTGGTAAGTGAAACCACATTAGACTCTTATCTGTGTTATGAATGCATGGTTCCTTCCCTTTGCACTTTGAAAACTAACTAAACATAACATGGAACAGGTGCATGAGGTGCAGTGCAACCAAGGCTTCCCTCATCTGTCTGCTGACCTCTCCTTCACTTCCCCTCGTCTGGATACACTCTACCTCGTCCTCCTAGCTCACCATTTGCTACAGCCTCCATGCTTTAGCATCCTGCTAACAAAAGACCCTTCTACAGGAACCATGCAACATGGATATTTTAGCTTTGTTGGACCCTGTAGGTCAGCGGACCCCATCAGGAGCAACGCACTAATGACTCCTCCACCTTGTTGTCTCATATACACATCTCTCTTTTAACCCTCCCCACCCAGCTGCTCTCTGACCTTTGACCCTTTCCCATCCAGTGAGGACCAAGTATCTGTTAGTCAATAAAACGGCATGGCGCCGCGCTGACATCGCCCTCATCTGCTTCCCTTGTTCATCTTTTTTTCATCCATTTTGAGCTCTGTAAAAAAATTAAAATTAATGAAGTAAAGAAAATTGCGTCACCCTTCGGTGAAAGTGAGCAAAAGGATACGTAACTTGGGCGTAGGAGAAGTGTACTTGCTAAGAACCATTTTAGAAAGTCATAAGCAGTGATCTTAGGTTTTTTTTTAATCAACTCTTAATATTATTCACTGATCTCATTTGGCAGAAAATGGGGATGATAGCAGCAGTGATGAGTCAGCCCAGAGCCCTTCTGCAGAGGGAACGTAAGTTTAAGCATTTGAATTGTATAATATGTTTTAAAAAAGGAAATTTTGTTTGTTATTTATTTAAAAATGTAATATTATTTTGGTTATATCTTTGTTGTATTTAGTTATGTTATGTGGGGTTATTGTATGTATGTATGTATGTGTATGTCTTGTATGTAAATGTTTACGTTATTTTGTTAAACTTTTAAGTAATGTTATCATACACTTTATGTTAATGTTATGTTACATTTCTATTTTGTGTTGCGTTATATTTGTTAAAAAAATTGATTATGTTTGTATTATACATTTATATTTAATGTTACAATGTATCTTTTCTGTTATGTACTATATGCTTATGACATATAAAACTCATGTATCCCCTTTAGCAACTTGACGTCAGATCTTATGAAACTTTGCGGAGAGACCAAAACAAGAAATAAGGTATTACAATGTGTCTATGGCGTATTCTCCGCATACACCAGTATTTCCAAAATTACTTCTTTTTTAAATTTCTTTCTTATCTGTGCTCCTCAGGCTCGTAGGAGGACCACCACTCAGATGGAGTTGCTGTACGCAAACAGTGACTCCGCCCATGACGCACCCACCGCAGACTTCTCCAGTCCGATGCTGCCGTTGGCTGAAACACTGGATGGGGGAGGAGACATGGAGTCGTCGGGCTCGTCAGTCAGGGACTACACAGCTCTCTCTCCCGGCTTTTCTTCTAAAATGGGCAGCATGTAAGTCCAGGCGCGGCACTCTCTTGCTAACACAATAATAATTACTACTTCCTTCCTTCCTGCATGTTTGATGTTGCTGCTCCAGCCTCTGCTTAAGTTCATTTTGTTTCACATTCATTATTCATGAGCATCCTTACATCAAACGGCCATACCTTCCTCCAACTGATGAGTCCTTTGAAGTAAAAGCATGTAAAGAGGAGACAAAATTAACATTTGTATGGCTTATTTATTACATACCCTGCAAAAAAGGCCTTTCTTAATCCTTAATGCAGCTCAGTTACACACTGAAAGCAAAAATACTAACCAGACTGCTTTACCTGGCGTGTGAAATGCCACACTTCAAACCTTGGTGCAAATTGACCTGTATGAAAAAAAGAAAACTAACTGACTTGGCTGACTGTGATCCAATAGTAATAGGACTATATTTTAGCTTAGCACAAAGCCGACAGTGTCCTCAGTAGTTAAACATGAGCTTGTGAAAGAACCACCACTGTTTTGGGACTTTAAACATCAGGTAACGTGTTTCTGTGTGTACTGCATGCCAATCTCTTCATTGTTGCTGTTATTTTATGATCGTTTCACATCCTTCTGTTGTTTTATCATTGTTTTTTGTACACTGTCTTTTTGTGTTGTCTGTGGATAACTTTATGAAACTGAAACGATCAGTTCTGGATCCAGAACTTCGTCAGGGATGGAAAAGCCATCGCCAGAGCCTTCCCCGTTTTCTCGCAGGAAGACGTATAACAAGGCACAAGCAGCGGCTGACAGGGCAAAGGTCAAGGAGATTAAACAGTAAGAGTTTGTTGCTGCTGACAAAAGCAAAAATGACTTCAACTCTACTAATTTTTCTTATCTCGGTTTCCTGATTTGAAGAAGCATGTGGTCTCCACTAAATCAGAAATGCTCTACGCCTGGTGTGATTACCTTTTAACTTGCTAAGTTCTTCGCTGAATTTGAAGTCATAATGTTCCTACCTAACTTGGATGGCTCTTTATTAAGTCGTTTTGACACAAATTCAGTGTTCAACTTGCTAATCAACCCGTCTGCTGCTGATCTACTTGTGATACACATTTTTATTTATTGAGGAAATCTCTGTCCTTTCCCATCTTTATCTTATCAGTAGATATTTGTGAGTGAGACTGAAATTGAAAGAATGTGCCAAGTAAACTGCTCTGATAAATTTGGCTTTGCATCTGCTGAAAAATGATAATGTGTTGACAACTTTTATGTAAAAGTTTAAAATGTTTCCTGTCATCCTGTCTTAAATAACACTGGAAGACCCAGTTTACTTTATAAAATAATAACTGAATTGTATTTCCATGTTAATGATACTACTGAGAACAGTTACTTAAGTTTAATAGTTACTTAAAATTTCATTATGTTTACTTAAGTTGTATTATTTTTAAGCATTTCTTGGCACAATTACCTCTGTGCTTTACGCATATCAGCTGTTTTCCAACTTGAAGCAACATTTACTTAACATTCACACGCATGGTCAGTGGTACTGACCGTACTGAATATTGCTGCATTCATGTCATATGGCACTATGCGATCTCAGATTTCCAGTGGTTACCACCACTACTCAGATTGTCTGGTTATGCATTCAGAGGTCTCCATCACAGTGTAGAGGGATTTATCAAGTGGCATACAACAGACAAAAAACAACTGTTTTATGACATGGCGTTTTGTGATTGAGGAGGATAAACCTTTTATTCCTTTTTTGTTTGGAGGTTTACCTTTTATTGATAGACTGATTGTTTTTTAGATTTATTGTAGAGATAGACAAGAAGTTTGAAGAAAGAGAAGGAAAATAACACTCAACAAGAGCTCCTGACCAGAACTGAACCAGGGACGCTGTAATTACACAGTTTTGTGTTGACTCACCAGAGGAACTGTTTTGCTACAACAAAGCATTTACTCTGCCACCACCCTGGCTAGATGTGACTTTTTTTAAGGATAAGAATGTAAGTAGTTTATTCATTTTCATCCATCCGATCATTTTATTTTCTGGTGCATTACGACTTCAGTTTGATTTAAGCTGCTGATAGATGGTTTTTTTATATACGGTGCATTATGCTAGTGTTAAATTTGTCTTATTATTTTTATACCAATAATTGTGTTCAGAAGCCTTCAAAACAAATGCTGAAGCTTGACAGTATTGAAATAGGGTCAAGGGTCTGAGGATAGCGTTTTTGATGTAATTTTGGGCTGTATAGCTTTAGTTGAATTGAATTTCCCTTCATGCTGAAACTAAAACTAGGCTATGAAATCTCTGGGATGTGTTAGGCTTTTAAATAAAAAACAAGAAGACATTTCACAGCAGACAAGACTGCTGTGAAATGTACTAAGGGATGTTTTCTGTGAAGCTCCACTGAGGCAGGATCTATCACATTGAACCGGAAACATCAGTAATGTCTTCTCTAGGGCTTCAGAGGAATCTGAACACGCTAGACGTCTTCCTGTCCTGGTGGTTGCTCCCATATGACGTGAATGCTGCATATGCCATATCTCCATGTAGTCCTCCCACACTGCTGCAAATAGTGTGTAAACAGCTTAGAAGACACTTTTATTAGGCTGCAGCTTAATTGGCAGCCCTACTGTCTTCCTCCACAGCCCAGTCATCAGGAACCAGAAGAGCAGCCTGCCTCATCCTCGCTCTGCTACCGCTTGTCCCAGTAACCACGTTGCTGTGTTTAGCCATATGACAGGGTATCTGGGGCGTACTGCAAACGCCCTACAGGATAAGTAAGAACTAGAAGACATGAGCAAAATTGAAACAAGCCTGCAACAGAGTCACATTAGAGTTTGGAAAAGCTGCTGAAGATTAGTAGAAACATTGCACTCAAAAATCTCTCAATTTTGTTAAATTCCTGCCTTATTTCCCAACTTACTGTATCACATAATACATATGCTCACTCTAGAATTGGCTCTTCTTGAAGTTAAGTTGTACCCAACACAGAATGATTAGGCATGATTAAGGTTAAGGAACTTGATAAGTAGTTAGTGTTTAATTCAGTAGCTAATAAGGTCTCAGTTATATTGGATCCTCTTCTTCTCCAGGACGAATCGATGCCTCCACCTGTCCTCCAACCACATCCTTCGTTCTGTTTCCCCTCCTCTCACCAATCCACACAAGTACAACGTTTTATCTTTTTTTCCCCCAGTGCCACAAGGTTTACTAAAATTTCACTTCTGGTGTACAGGGGACTGCAGACACACCGGGTGTGGATTTTATCAAGCTGATTTGTACAATTACACTATCAGATGCCAATTTGTCAACATGACCAGCCAATTAGTGATCCACATGGATTTCGGTGGTGCTTTAGAACTTGCGGTCCCTGATGAGCCGACACTGCTGGTTTCAAATGATCATCCGTCTTTGTCTCCTTGTGTGGTGGTGTTTTTTTTAATTTATCATGGGCTGGAAAAGCTACTAATGGTGCAGAGGTTTTATGTACACTAAGGGTGACTCTGTTCACAACTGTCTTATTATTCTTTGGACTGTTCTGTCACCTCTGTCTTTTTGATTCTCAGCATCGTCTAATCAGTCACGAGAGCTGCATGCTGTGCATGACTCTGGTTGTGTGGGTGTGATTTATATCTGAGCTGCACTCAGATTATTAGACCGTGTTGTGTCCACGTTGCACTTATTGATGAGTGTGTGTTTTTTCTCCAGGGGCGTCATTAACCCGGTGCCTCCCACTAAAAGCAGTCGGTCTTCGACGTTGCAGTGCGTCCATGTGGCAGAGGGACACAGCAAAGCTGTTCTCTGTGTCGATTGCACTGATGACCTTCTCTTCACCGGATCCAAAGGTTAATACCCACAATCCTCCCTCCCTCCTACCTTCCCTCACCTCTACACTCTTTATTACACTTTGACAAGCTGTTAGGCTTTTATATAACGGCAAATAAAACCTGACCGGGATTAATTAAGATTGTCATATGCACAGTGTGGAGATAAATGAGGTGATGGGATGAAATGACATTGTATATACAGTCTTATTGTGAAGGAGCTTTTTATGATGATGAATGGAGGTAAATATATTGGCAATCAACTAGATGAAAGATTTAAATTATGTATCCCAGTAGCTTCTTTTTTTTACCAGATAAAACCACTGCTCTTTGTAACTTTGGTGTTGTTATTATTGGGAACTGGGTTTGTGTTTTATACCTCGCTGCTTTCTGTTGCTCCAGTTTTGGCACTCTCTTCTCAGCATCTTCCCTGCATACGTAACGAATAAAGATGATAGACCGTGTGATTTCTTGCAGACCGGACCTGTAAGGTGTGGAATCTGGTGACGGGTCAGGAGATAATGTCCCTGGCTGGTCATCCCAACAACGTGGTGTCAGTCCGCTACAGCTCCAGTTTGGTCTTCACTGTCTCCACCTCCTACATAAAAGTCTGGGACATCCGGGACTCGGCTAAGTGCATTCGGATACTCACGTGAGTGTGGCGGTCTTGGTGGAGATCAGTGCTCTCCAACTGCTCTTTTAGTACCATGAAGTTTTTTCAAAAGTAATATGTACAAAAAATGCCTTAATGCCCTTGATTTTTCTTAAGTAACTGTTTCTTGACAAGATCACAAGTAACAAATTTGGACTAATGTCATAAATTTGAAAGTTGCATATACATCCATAATGTCTTGGTGAGTGTGTGAATGTCTCTGCAGAGTCATCCATGTCTCCTCCATGTGTCTCCAGGTCTTCTGGTCAAGTTACTGTTGGTGATGTCTGTGCGTCTAACACCAGCCGGACGGTCACCATCCCAGCAGGAGAGAACCAGATCAACCAGATCGCTCTCAACCCCAACGGGACAGTTCTGTACGCCGCCGCCGGAAACTCCGTCAGAGTCTGGGATCTTCGAAGGTAAGCAGAGGGGCTGAATTTAAATACCTGGTCAGAGACAATTCAGACAGTGATACTGCACATGGATCAACTGAATGTGTTTTTTAGCCACTCTAGCGATGTGGTTTTGGGATGGCAGTCTCTTTGATCTATAGTGAAAAGTCTTCACAACTGTCTTTTCCTCAAGTCATTCTACCAGAGAATGAGTTTAACACTTTATGATTAAAATCCTGTCAAGCTCCAATTTACTTTGATATTAATGCTCAAATGCTAAATATGGATGGAAAATTAGGAAACTATTTTCATCATTAATACCATTTACTTAATTTGAAATTCAAGGCTTGTTGACTATTAACATTGCCTTACTTTGTTAGATCAAAGAACATACTTCAACAGTAATGATTTGTTGTTATTTTTTAAGTGAAAACATCTACAAAGTCAATATAAAATTGATTTTTTACTGGAAGAAAAAGTCAATTCAAAAAACATTGTGTATATATAAAACAACAGTTGATCTTTGCATTTTTACAGCATTCTGATGGGGCTTCAATATTTTCAGATGCATAACACACACCTTGAGTTAATTTACCGCCCGATTTCATTAGGATTCAATGTGAAACCTGACAGGCATCCAATCCAAAGCTGTCATCTGTTATTTACAGCCAGCTAGAATACGTTTTGATGAATTGTTCCTCTTTGAAAGGAAAAACATTTTATAATCAGCAATCCGGATGATTGAAATAACTTAAATCAATATGTACTAAGATGAATTGCTCCAAACTCAATTCACAAACTTTGTTTACCCACTTATTTTTTTTTAACATGAGTGAATTATTTATGAAGTAAGAACAGTTTAGGCACCATAACCCTGTCTTTAAAACGTGGTATTTGATTTAATATTATTTATTTTCTCTGTCAGGTTTGCATCCACAGGGAAACTTACTGGTCACCTCGGCCCGGTGATGTGTCTGACTGTGGACCAGTCTGGAAACAACCAAGACCTAGTGATCACTGGGTCCAAGGACCACTACATCAAGGTGTGTTTGTCTGTCTGTATTTACACCCAGCACATGCTCTTAAAGAAGAATTCCGGTCAATTCCAACACGTACAGTGGCTTACATAAGTTTACACACCCATGCTAAAGTTGATGTAAAAAGAGGAAAAGAAAACATGTTTTGAAAATTGATCTTAATACCTTAATTTAAAAAAGAAAAAGAAAAATCCAACCTTTTAAGAACACCAATTTTCTTTAAATGAATAATGTATTGTAAATAAATAAATGTTCTTCCTTAAAATACAGGGGGCATAAGTATACACACCCCTATGTTAAATTCCATAGAGGCAGGCACAGTTATATTTTTATAGGCCAGTTATGTCATGGATCAGGATACTATGCATCCTGAGTAGGTGTCCCCCGGCCTTTGACATCATCTCAAATCAAACCAGCTATTAAGCAAACTGAAATAACACCATTTTTAACTCCAAAGGCCAAGGGAACTTAGTCAAAAAATATAAGTAATATAAGGACTTTGGAAGTTCAATCATGCCCGATTAACCTTAGTATAATAAAACTAATGCTGTAATCTTCTTTTAAAGAGCTGCTGTGGCAATACAGTTTATATGTTGGATTTCCCAATAAGATGCACAACAAAGCCCTGTATCTTTACCGTGCCTTTAACATGCCGTGTTCTGGCTGTTGCAGCTGTTTGACGTGGCTGAAGGCTCGTTGGGGAGCATCGGCCCCACACACAACTTTGAACCTCCCCATTATGATGGCATCGAGTCACTGGTGGTCCAGGGGGACATTTTCTTTAGCGGCTCTCGTGACAATGGCATCAAGAAGTGGGACCTGGACCGCAAAGACTTGCTGCAGGTACTGGATGATGATAGAAGATGGTAGAAAAACTGTATACAGTATATACATTGCAAATATAGAATGAGGAGACTGATGAGGGATGCAATGAGATATTTGTTTTGGTATTTAATTCAATGCACAATTCTGAATTAATTTGTAAGTTTGTTTGTGCATCATAAACAAGGCAACTCAGTGCTTTACACAACACAAGAAAATGCATTAAGAAAACATAAAATAAACACAAGGCAATAAAAAAACACGTGAAAATAAAATATAAAATTATTTTTCTAATTTAAATGACAGATGGCAGTATATTGTTGAAATCCTTTTCATAATTTAAAAAACCTTCATTCCTTCTCTACAACAGCAAGTCCCAAACGCCCACCGTGACTGGGTTTGTGCGCTGGGTGTTGTACCCGGGTCCCCGGTGCTGCTGAGTGGCTGCAGAGGTGGGGTGCTCAAGCTGTGGCACACGGACACGCTGGGGACTCTGGGGGAGCTGAAGGGCCACGAGAGCCCCATCAACGGCATCTCTACCAACAGCAGCCACCTGTTTACCGCCTCTGAGTGAGTCTTACAACAACCAAACACACACTTTCCATGGCTGTCAGTTAGATTTAGCATACATTTTTAAGGTTCTGGCACTGATGTCCAGATCTAACCCAGTGACTTGCTGTCTCTTTGCATATGGATAATAATTTTGCTCTTTCTTACTGTTTCGTGTTCCTGTCTTCCAGTGACCGGACTGTGAAGATCTGGCGTGCACGTGGTGGACTGGACAGCACTTTAGAGGTGGTTGACAATGCAGACGAGGTGGCCAGTATCTGAACACTCTGAGAGCACTTTGACCTTTAACTTCTCAAGCCCAATGCAGACTCCTTAAACACATACTCTCCACGCCATGTAACTTATATGTCTGAGCCAGCAGGAAATTAATCTCATCTCAACAGAAACTAACACATCATTTTCTACTTAGACTCTGTGTGCTCAGAGAGTCCTATTCAGTCTTAGTTCACTGTATTGTTAATGACTGTTTGCAGGATATTTTTTATTTTTCTCTTTTGCCTTTTCTTTACCGTGGATCATGATAAGAACTTGTACCCACAAGATGTTTATTTAAAAGTTGAACACACAGAAAATATCTCTGCTGCTCAGCTCTGTGCCAGGATAAAGTACACCTGCGGGCACATAATTACCATTACATAACATTATTATTAGGAAAAAATAGACAGGACAGAGGAGAAAAGTGTGGCAGAGCTAACGGGTTGGTAGCTGGTCTTCGCAACCCACTTCCTCAGTTTCTTGGGATTGTTTGGATTGTTTCTCTGCAATCATAGCACCCCCCGCTTTAAAAAAGACAAATCATCCCTTAACTTCTCCTGCTTTTGTGCGCCTCAATTTCTGCGGCTATTTTAAGATCAGCAACCAAAACTGGGCTGCTTAGCTTAGCTTAGCTTAACTTAGTATAGCGACTGGAAAAGGGAAAAAACTGCTAGTCTGGCTCTGTTTAACTGTAAGAAAATCTATACTAAAAATACTTTGGTATGGTTTTGCTCACAGCCAATCCCCGCAAGTATTAGATTTAATGTGATGTGTGATTGGCCCGCTACTGCAGCAGCTACTACAACTACTTCAGTCTGTGCTGTGGTGAAGTTGAGGGTGGTGTATTTGACCAAATAGGCAATTCAGCGTGCCCCCCCCCATGCACACTCACACACATGCACACACACACTACACATTTCCTGTCTTTATGCTAAGCTAAGCTAACAGGCTGCTGGCTGCAGCTGATATCAATCTTCTCATCTGATTCTATAAGAAAGAGTTGTCACTATTCCTTGAACTATTGAGCACTTGTGAAAACAAATACAATTGGTCTTTGAGATGCACTTAATTCTTCGTAAATGTGATGAGGTTCAGCGTTTGAAGGTATTCTACACTTGTTTCATCGTATGTAAAATTGTATGTTCACTCTTTACATGTTGCAGTTAACACTCACTGAATCTACACTACTGAGTCGTCGTCTAACTCCAATGCTGCTAAGTTGTGTGCTCACCTTCTTCTCTCAACCCTATAAGAGGGCTTCTTGTCATGGACTCCGGGTGAGGTCCGCTCTGTACCGAGCAATGCGTATGTATATAAATGTAATGGTATCTTTTTGTTTTTGGAGAGGAGGCCTTCAGACTCTGCCCGTGTTGTGAGCCTAACCACATCTGCCTCCCAGTTCTGATGCTTGTGGGGCCTTCCTGGAGACGCTCGCGGTCTCCCTGATGTCTGTCGCGATTGTGAGCTGTCACTTTTGAATGTTTGGTGAAAGAGCAGTTGGAGGCATTATCAAAGTACGTATCTGATGTATGTAAACGACGTAACAAAAAATAAGTCTGACTGAATGTTAGTTTTGCGGGACCACGATCTGAGCAGTCTGACACGAGAGCCGAGAGGACCAGAGTTGGAAGTAAGACTGACGGGCTTTAAAGCTTTGGACGGAGCTTTTCCTCCAATAAGGTGGCAGATTGTGTTCACTGGCCTACGGTTAGTTTTTTTTTCTTGGTTTTGTTTAAATGCTGTCCCTGTTCCCACTCTGGAGTTTTAGAAGCCATTCCCAAGTGGCGGACTCTGTAGCGATTCTAATGTCAGATGCCTTGGTGAGAATAAATGCCATCTGTCAAAAACAACCTACTCTGATTCTTGTTGTTTTTTTGTCTTTTAAAGACGTATTAGTCTTATTAATATATCTGTAGGTTGGTTACATAATTACAAACATCTAAAGTTAAATGTGTCATGTCTTTTTTTAAATTCAAATCTGCCTTAAAAATGTAATTTCTCATTTGTATTTCTAGCCGTTGGTTTTCCTCAATTTTAGACATATAGCGCTCATTTGATGCACTTTACTTTAAGTTGCCCTATTTAGCATTAATGAGTAATATACACACGTATATAAATAAATAAATCCTTTTATACCACACCATAATAGCCATTTTTAAGTGATTATTGATGTACAGTGTGTTAACTGTTATAACCTCTCATACAACTCAGTTTTACGATATTGTCCATTATTTTTTTATACATCAGCCTCCACTTATAGGCCAAAGGGAGTTATTGTTGATGACAAATACATTAATAAGCACTTATATTTGCTCACTTCACAGAAAATCAACAAAGCATGGGAACGACCAATACAAGACTCCATTTTTGAATTCATGTTTATTTTTGCTGACAGCCCATAGCTTTTATAGATATAAAAGGTTGTTTCCTAATGCCACTTCTTCTGTTATCAATCAAAGATGCAATATGTTGCTGTTCTTGGGGATGTGTCTACAGGTTTCCCAAAAAATATCTTAAATCTTTTCACAAGACCAGAAGGATTGCATGCATGTGCTCACACAGCCTCCAGCACTGCTGTTAAGAGCGCTTCATCCCTATATTTACACACACACACACACACACACACACACACACACACACACACTTAATTCCCAGAGTTTCTGTGTTTCTTTTCACACCGGTTTGCTGTAGGTGAAGCTACTTTCTGTGTAGCAGATGCTGAGGTTTAAGTGAGGAAAGTTGTCATGCCTTCAGATGTTTGAAGCGATGACCACAAGATGGCAGTAGCAGCACCTACAGGACTGACCCTTATCCTCGGAGCTGTCCATGTCCAGAAATACTTTCACTGACATTTTAGTCATCTGGCTAATAAGAGAAGCAGTAGAGTATCTTAGATTCCTTCACTGACATATCCCAAGATTCACAAGGAGGCCAGTGAGTATTATTACCCGTCTGATCTCCTCCAGCGTCCCACTCCCTCCTGCTCCCTCAGATCCTCTTCCTCCATGCACCACTCTGTCCTCTTCCTCCATGCACCACTCTGTCTTCTTCCTCCATGCACCACTGTCTGCCCGTCTCACCACCACGGGGAGCAAAGCATTCAGCCGCTCTGCTCCCCGTATCTGGAATTCATTACCACCACCAACTTAGAAAAATGTATTCATTTTCAAAGTTTTAAAACTGCCTATTCCACTTAAATGCCTATTGATAAGCCTCTTTCTGTTGTTATTGTTGTATACTGTTTTTAAAATGTCTTATGTATCCCCTGTACGGTGTCCCTGAGTGCCGAGAAAGGCGCCTTTAAATAAAATGTATTATTATTTTTATTACATACCATCTGACAAAATGATTATGGAGCTGCTGTGGCCCCTGGGAGTCTGGAGCATGAAGGCTTTGCCCAGTTAGTATTTACAGGCAATCAGCAGTAAGGAGTGCAAGGTTAAAACGAAATTATAACCTCAATTACACATAACATTTCAAGTACTTTAGTTTAGTGCATTATGATGTATAATTACTAGCCTACTTTGTTTCTGTCTGTTGTACTGCAGTCCTCCAAACCATACAACGATATAGGTAGTTTGTTGAGTTTTTCTGGGACAGTCTCATTTTAAAAGCAGATTTTGCTGATAATACTTCTGAATGTTTACTTTTTAATACATGACTTATAATGGTGTATTTTTAGATTGTTGTTGTATTGGTACTTTACACTTTTAAAGGATCTGAGTACTTCTTCCACCACTATATTGGTAATGAATTTCTAATGAAGGACAACATGACAATAATACTGAATTGTTGCCTGGCCCCAATGATTCTACTAATATAACATCTTACAAGTTATAGTGTACTGTAGACTGTATACAATATCACGTACTGTATGTTGCTCCTCCTTTTTTTCTTAATTTGTTTGGCGGTGGGGAAGTTTCTGATCCAAACCAGGGTCTGAGGGTAGAGGGCCTCACATGCTGTAGCCTACATATCGTAAAGCCCATATTTTGGGCTGGATACATAAAAATGACCCCATGCTTAAAATTCTAAGACATACAGTAGCTGTGATGTTCCCACAATCCAGAGAGAACACTTATACGGAGACTTTGTTCAGAAGCCTAATGAACGACTCGGTGGGGGCCATCAGGGTCTGCCGTCATAAATCTGCAGGACTGTCTGACAGGCAGCACCAATCACCGGCCTCCTGATGTGCATGTTACCGTGTCGAATGTGTGGATGACACTGAGATAATGTCGGGTTGAATTTGACCCAGAAGACTCAGCAGTACTTTTCACTTTGTGCCAGGAGTTTACAGACACCAACTTTGAACCCTAAGTAATGGCTTTATATCAATTCCACTACACAGACTTACCTCTTGTTTAACAAAGCTGCAATTACTGCTACTCTTGCTGACTTTTTCACAAACAGCAGTGTTCATTGGTCAGTAGCCTCTTTCTTTGCAAGGCTATTAATCCTCATTTAAAAACAGCACAACCTGCTGTTTCTCAAGATGCAGAGATGTGCACATTTTATCCGAGCCCTGCTGCTCACTGCTGAGCAGATTGCCGCCCCTTAGAGAGAGATTCTGACCTGCCTCAGCACAAGCTAGATGGGCAAGACCCTTCTACACTGAACAATGTCAAATCACACCGACTGATTATTTTTTTATATTTTTTTTTACAGAGGATGGGTTTCTTTCACTCATAATTTTAATTAACGTGGCTGTGCCCTTATTAGTAGGTGACTAATATTTACCTATAATTACTATTGTTTTGGGGTCTGCAAAAAAAATGCAACTTTGTGAAGAAAAACAAACCCAAACTTGAAAGAAAATGTTGTGGTAGCAACTGTTTTGACAATCAAGACACTTTTCAGGTAAAACGGCCAAACATTTGAACATTTCAGCTTCTCAAATGTGAGATGTTGCTGCTTTATCTTGTCTTACATTACAGTAAGTCGGATATCTTTGGGTGTTGGGACTGTTGCTTGGACAAAACTAGGCATTTGTCTACGCCATCTTGGGCTCTAATGATTTTTGATGTTTTACAGACCAATGAATTATTTTAGAACATTATTGGCAGATTAATTGATAATGAAAATAAATGTTAGTTGCAGCCCTAATCTATACTATATTTAAACACCATTCCATAAAAACAAAAGTATTATTTTAGTTACTTTTTCTCAAATGTTAGCTCGATTTATTTAATATCTTCTGAAAGTTTGGGATCTTAACTACAGTTAGAATAAAGTTTGGCGGGTTTGAAAAGATGCACAACATGAGCTTGTAATAACAGACCCACCCAGGCAGGGTTAAGGCCGTTAATAGGTTTTAGAGAAACTATCACAAGACCATGTTTCTTTCTGGCAAATTAAAAGAAAGGGAGATTGAGGAGACAGTCATTAGAAGCTGTCAGAGCCGCTCCGCACTCTGATAATTTGAAATCTATTTGTGGCACTGAGGCAGGAATATAATACAATTCTGTCAGTCCAAATACACTGGCAGCTTAAAACAAGAACGACTTTGCCATTTCAGGGATTAAACCCAAATTCAAGTCATGCAAGCATTTTGATTAAAGTCAAACTACTTGCTCAACTCAAGCTTCAGATTCAGATAATAATAATAATCCTAAAAAGTAATATTTCTGCCATCCAAGAAGAAATTACCAATGTTTCCAATGACTTTTAAATACTGTCTCAATCAACCAAGTGTAATACCAAAATTATTAATGGTTTCCAATATGAATCTCAAAAAACCTAATAACAAAATCTTGGGAATAATTGTAGATCTATCTTGGAGGAAGTGTTGATAAAATAGTTGCCCAATATTAAAGCTGTGTGTCAGGCAGCTACACCTCTCAAATCACCACTTCTTCTGGATCATTCCCTCAGCTGCTGTGCAAAGCTCATATTGAAGTGGTAATACATGCTGAGATCATTTAGACCACCATGTCGTGCTCTCAGCTAAACAAAATAGATTAAAACAAGATTGGCTACAGCCGTGTTAGCGCCACTGTAAGATTGTACTCAGGCACAGCCGTGCTTTGAGCTAAATGCTAATGTCAGCATGTTTGTTTTTAAATCTCAGTGAGGCTCTTTCCTGCTTAAAAGAAGGTCAAACACCTGTTAGATTTGCCAAATAAAGAGCCGTATGTTTTCTGTGGGGTGATATTAGTTTCACTGACCTGCATGTTCCAACCCCTGAGTGATTAAAATGGAGCTTGGTAGCATCCTGATAGCAGTCGTTCCCAAACTTTTTTCAAATTAAGCAGTTGCAACTTCCAATCACAAATCTCATAAAGTCCTACGTCAGTTAGTCATTTTACCTTCTCTAATTGTTTTAATAAAAATCGTATTGGCCTTAGAGGGAAAACAATCTTTTATTACCCCAAGAAGATGCAGCCATGTTAGCAGCTCTGTAGGGCTGCACTGAGGCAGAGTGGTGGTTCAAATCTCATTTTATTCTTTCTTGATTTTATTCTGGTGTTTTATTGTTTTTAAATGTCATTCTAGCATTTTCTGAATTGCCTCTGTGTTTGAAATATGCTAAATAAATAAAGCTAACTTACCTTTAAACTGAATGTTGTAAGACAATGTCAATGTTTTTTTTATGTTTTATTCATTTATATGCAGATCTAATCCACAAAACAAAATACATTACATACAGGCTAATCATTAGTTACTGAAGGGTGTCCCTCCCTCGAAGGCATGAGCTCCTTGTGAATAAATACATAATACATAATTCTTGTAATGCTAACATGTTGCTATTTAGCAGGTAAAATGTTTACTTTATTAATCTCACAAGGAGAAATTACAGTTTACACTCCATTGTTATTACACACAGGCCATAATTAAACACACATATTCAGTACCTATACTGTACATGCCATGAAAAGGCGCCCTGAGCAGTTGGGGGTTTGGTGCCTTGCTCAAGAGCACCTTGGCAGTGCACAGGAGGTGAACTGGCACCTCTCTAGCTACCAGTCCACCACCATACTTTGGTCCGTATGGGGACTTGAACCAGCGACCCCGTTGAAGTCCCCATACGGACCAAAGAACGGTAACCATATTTACCCTCTTAGCGAGTTAGCATGCTGACAACAACACAAGGTATAGCTGAGGCTGATGGGAATGTCATTAAAAAACGTAGTAACAGGTAATTTTGAGGCGCACATAAATGTCTGTCCCACATTTCATGGCAGTCAATTTGGTAGCTGTGGAGATATTATTAGCAATATAGACTTGCTGATGGCACCAGAGGAAAAGTCAGGGATCACCAAAGTCATGAGGAGTAAACCTCTGGGCACCATATTTTGTTTAAATTTCATGGCAATCAATCCGGAGGTTGTTGAGATATTTCGGTCTTGACCAAAGTAGTGGACCGACTGACCGACCAACACTGCCATCCCTCATTTGTAACTCTATATTCACACTAGAGTTAGTCTAAATCCACGATGTTCCACTCCCGGGATTGCTCGGTGGCTGACGGAAATTGCGGATTTCACTGATTTAGGCTGGATATCCGTAACTTGGGCTTTCTTTGTGCTGACATTTAAAACTCTGGTAGATTTCTGAGGACTATGGTTACCTGGTCCTCAGATCTCTGCAGGGTAAATCCAGACAGCTAGCTAGACTATCTGTCCAATCTGAGTTTTCTGTTGCACAACTAAAAGAACCTTTAAATATTCACACGTTCCACCTAAACAAGTTCCTTCCTGAGTCTATTTTGCAGAGGCACTGTTGCTCCATACGGCGCATAGCCCCGCCCAAGACGATTATGATTGGTTTAAAGAAATGACAATATTGTACTTTGTACTTGTCAAAAAAATTTAAGATGAGAGTTTTTGCACCTGATCAGGATTTTGAATGTCTTCTGTATTCCTGGCTGGTCTGTAGTCAAAACCACCGTTGTCGAGTCCAAGACAAGTCCAAGACCAAGTCAAGACCGAGTCCAAAGAGGTTTGAGTCTGAGTCGAGACCAAGTCCAGGACAGAAAAGTAAAGTCATATGCTTGACAGAAGATAATCATTTTTGGTTATTTGTTGATATAAAATCAAAAACAGTGTCACATCACCCATTATTTGTAAGTATAGCCATTCCCCTCTAATCTAAAGAAAATAGAATGACATATGGTGATATCTCATAATAGCAGTTAGAACTGATACAAACACCAATCCACTACTATTACCACTGATACAGCAGGTACTAGTGCTGAGCATGTGAGCAACTAAATGATGTAGTGTAGAAAGGAAGTGACCAGTATTACAGAGTGTACCCCTATGGTTGGTTTATGCCTTCCCTTAAAAATATAGTATTATAGTTATTTGGACGTGGGTTAATAGGAAAGACGTGTAACACTGCTGGTCCTGAACGACTGATGAGCTAAATGGATTTCACTGTAGGTTTGAAAAGCCCACAGTCACACCCCTCCCCCACACCAACTCACCAATTTACACTTCAGACAATCACCTCCCCCCCACTGACCCCTCACCTGAACTCACAATCTGTGAAGTGGATGTGCGCCAATGCTTCCAGAGGCAGAATACCAGGAAGGCTCCTGGCTCAGATGGTGTGTCACCATCCAGCCTGAAAATCTGTGCAGACCAGCTGGCCCCCATCTCCCCTCAGATCTTCAACCGATCACTGGAGCTATCTCAAGTTCCCTCCTGTTTCAAACGCCTCAGAATCATCCAAGTCCCCAAAAAAAACCACCAAAAAAACACTGCTGGACCCCCTGCAGTTTGCCTACAGGGCTAACAGGTCTGTGGATGATGCAGTCAACTTGGGACTGCATTACATCCTGCAACACCTTGACTCTCCAGGGGCTTATGCAAGGATCCTGTTTGTGGACTTCAGCTCGAGACAAAGTGCAGAATTTTAAAATAAATCCATCAGGAAGTTGTTTGGGGAAGGAGCAGGTTGGTTCACACACACACACACACACACACACACACACACACACACACACACACACACACACACAGATTACACTCAAGGAGCTGGAACAAAATTCATTTTTCACAGTATACTCAACAGTAAAAGTATTTGTACACCGTTGTATCCTTCAAAAGGCACGGTATGTGTTTCTCCATTTCAAACACATGTCTAAACTTGTGAAAAGTCGAACAACATCCCTGCCTAAACTGTGTTTCACCTCCCCTCTAATATGATTATAAACATAATAAAGACACCTAGACTCGGAGACCAAAAGCCATATTTGGCAAGAGCCCGAAATGAGTCCGAGACAAGTCTGAGACCATAGGGTCCTACTGAGGTACTAGCTAGGTACTACTGATTCCTTCATGTTTACAAGCAAGGTGCTTCCAACAGTCTTGATTCTAATATTCTCTAAAAAATATCAAAGAGGGGACAATGTAACAACAGGACAGCAGTCTCCGCAACACCACTAGCTAGAACTCAAAATTGAATGAATTCAGGTCATTCATTTTTCCTAATTTTCTTTTAAGGAAAACGGGATCATCTGGTGGCCTTTGTATGCCATGTGCTGAATTCAGGCAGAGATGAGGCTGTAGTGTAATATAGGCATCATTTTAACCAGAAAATTACACTGAAATTGTGGAAGCCTCATTCAGTTCCTTCATCCAAAATGTGACTCAGAGAAATGGGTGACATGCAGAAAGATTGAGGTTTCAGCTCCATCATAAAAAAAGTTAGGATATAACTGTTATATGGTAGCCTATAGTAGCAGATTAATGCTCATGGTTTTGTATTTCCAAGCGTCCAGATACTTTATTAGGATGCTCACATACTTTGGGCCATGCGCCTTCTGTAGCTTGTAGCCTATAATGGTATGCTTATGTTTGCAGTTGTTTTGGCTGATTTTAGAAATAGAAAAGGCTGTATTGGATGTATTGACCACATCACCTGATCTTAACATTCCAACAGCGCCCGTTGAAAATATTTGTGTTTGGAACGGGCTGATTGCTTGGCCTGTGATATTGCTTACAGAAGGACCCCAAACAACTTAATATGCAACTGCACTGTGGCATACTACCGATTTACTGATTTACATGACAGAGAATATTATATTGCAGATTCAGAATGTAATCACAAAATATCACAATGAAAATTTGGAGTAATCAGACATTAGCGCCATGGACTCATGGCAGTGCGCTACCCACCCAGCCTAATATGAGAGCTAATCAGCACCTATCTGCATTCATCAACCACCAGAACCGGACTGTGTGTGTGCGTGTTTGTGTGCGCAGAGACAGATACGCTTTATTAGATAGATAAAAATACAAGATTAATTTAAAAGAAAATACCATGACACATGGTAATGTAAATACTAGATTAGATGATACATTTCTAAATTTACTTTTGAATGCCAAAAAGTAAATCCGGATGGTGAGAGAAACAACTAATGAGACATACCATAACATATACTATCTAGTTATTGGACAAACTGCATTATGTCTGTATAGTAACTTGAGGGTCCTGACCCCTCTGAGGTCACAAAATAAATGCTAAGGCTCGTATGATGATTAACAGGACATAGAAAAGAGAAAAAAGACAAAATCTTTCTTTCAAAAGACTTTTATTACTGACTTTTATTTCCATGCTTTTACTATTTCCTTGTGGTTAAGGGGTCTTACCACAAAAATGAACCACTGTCTGGACAATACCTGAATGTTGAGAAGCTACATTTTGGGCATTTAAAGGGCTGGAGCATGCAAGTCAGTAAAAACACCCCACAGGATACAAATGGCTCATTTTTTGGCTTGTCTAACAGGTGTTTGACATGTAGAATGAACTCTCTGTCTATTACTTCAGACTAATTGGAGCTGACACATTAATTCCCATTTTTAACTCTCAGTTCCATGCTGATCTAGTTAATTGAGTTTGTTTTGCTCTTCAAGTGGTCTATGGCATCTGGCTCTGACACTTGCCCCAGCTCACATGACACACCTTTTTACCTGACCTTGTTGATGGCAGCAGCTAGCTCCATGTGGGCAGAGAGGAAGTGTGTTGCAAGGCAAGGCAGTTTTATTTATATACCACATTTCAGCAGCAGTGCAATTCAAAGTGTTTTACATAAAACATTAAAACACAGTTATAAATTAATACAAAATTAAAAACAATTAATACAGAATTAAAAACAGATTACAGGAATAAAAAAACATTTGTTTATTTTGGCCCTAAACCAGCAGAAGTATTTTAAAACCTATTCTTTTAGACACTGGAAGCCAGTGTAAAGACTTTAGAATTGGAGTGATGTGATCCACTTTCTTGGTGTTAGTGAGGAATCGAGCAGCAGCGTTTTGAATCAGCTTGAATTCAGGTCAGACTCCATAATTACACCAACATTTCTGGCTTTGTCTGTTGTTTTTAACGTTATTGTTTGAAGCTGAGCGCTGGTTCTTAATCGTTCCTCTTTCTCTCCAAAAATAATAACCTCGGTTTTTATTTCACTTAAGAAAGTTGTGGCACAGCAGTCGTTAGTTAGTTTAAGGCACTGAGCCAGTTTTTGTATTAGACTGTAGTCCCCAGTTATGGCGATGTGTGTATTGTCAGCATAACTATGATAACTTTTGTTATTATTTTTAAGTAGTTATTATTAAGGCACTTCATCGTACTAAAGGTATTTCCAGATTCCAAAATATTCCTGAAAGATCAAAAGAAAAAAGAAAAAGAAGTCCCTTTCGTTTCCAAATCAACGGAAGGGACAAAGATGGCTGCCCGCCGAATACTTGGAAAAAAAAACTTACTGGGTAAAAATCCAATTTTATCGTTAGAGGATAAATATTGTTTCATCCAGATGTTAAGAATAATATTTAAGGATTCTGTAAATATCGCCAGACCAGCAGTACATTTTAAAGACCTTCTGGGTTTGCCAAACATGACCGAAACACCAAAACGGTAGCTAATTTAGCTAGCTAGCTAGCTAATTTAGCTAGCTAGCTAGCTAGCTAGCTAGCTAAATTAGCTACCGTTTTGGTGTTTCGGTCATGTTAGCCCTGTGACCTGACCGTAGACCGTTAATATTAATAAATATGCAGTCTATGGGCCTAGGCTAAGGTTAGCATGTCGGTCCAGTTTTAAGCGGACTGCTTTTTAAAGTTGACTTTTACTCATAGTTCCGCAGCTCAACCCTTAACGTTAATCTCATTTGAACTAACATGCCCCTTCTTCTGATTTGTTATTGCCGGTTGGGAAACATCCTTTATCTTTGTCAATGTATGCGATCCTGTGTGGATGAATACTGTACACCCCCTTTTTGTGTACCCTATGTGTGTGCATGTGTCTTCCCTCCCCTTCACACAGTCCCCTCTCCTCCGGAGAACCGAGGCGCACAGAGACGCAACTCCAGCGCGCTGCAGCTGCGCGTCCGCGTTCCTCTCTCTCTCTCTCCGGTGCTTCCCGCTTCCAAAAACAAACGGCTTGTTGTCGTTTCGTTGCAAGGCTCCCCCCCTCTTGTCATCTTAACTCGGTTCCTCTCATGTCGCCTTTAAGGCGCTGGATACGGTGCGATTTGTGATCGACCCAGCAGCAGCTCGATGAATATGGCGTGTATTGGGGACGCAGACCCTTTTACCGCTGCGATACCTGCCACCAAAGTTGAACTCACGGTTTCTTGTCGGTGAGTACAAACTGCTGTTTTCCACCGTCTTCTCCTGTTATAAATACAAATGGAATGATTATATCTACGTCGTAAATTGTCTAATAATTTTGATATTTGACACTTGACCGGGAGTCAATGTCGGTCACTGGATGGACGTAGTGGAGAGTAAAGGCACCAGGAACTCCGTTCGCTACCGTTTAAATTGCTGTTATTTATGAGTTTAGCCTGATATACATCCTTTTAGGGTTCAGCTACAGTAGCCTAGTGGAAGTTGCATGTTAATATAGGAACTTAAATAGGGTTTGTCTGTGGTCGGCAGATGGAAATCAGAGTTGACATGTATTTACAGTACTGCTGTGATACAGATGTCATATGCACATCTGTGGGAATGTATGTTTTATCACAGCAAATAGCCACTTTTTCATGCCTGGTAATAACCCGCAAATTCTATGGATGTTGTGTGCAGACTGGATGAAGCAGGCATGGGCAGTGCGATTGTTTCGGATGGTAGATTTACTACTGAAGCACTATCGTCTTCACTAGGCAGTAATAGTAGAGGGGTACTGTAAGTGGGGTTGGGAGAAAGAGTGTAATTTCTGGATGCTGCAACTGGCTGATAACACACCTCGCCTCACCTCTATTTTATTAAATAGGCTATCTATCTATCTATGTATCTGTCTATCTGTCCAGCTATATTAGAGCTGAGACACTTGAGTTAATCCACAGAAAATAAATCAGTAACTGTTTCGATAATAGATTAATTGTAACTTGTCAATCAAAAACACCAATAATTCCTGGGTACAGCTTCTTAATGTGAGGATTGCTGCTTTTCTCTGTTTAATATGACAATAACGTGAATGGGTTTTAAACTGTTGGACAGACAAGATAAATATGTCCTTTTGGGACTATGGGAAACTGTGCTAGACATTTTCACTGTTTTCTGGACTGATTGACCAATTAAATGCAAATAATGTCTTCTGTGCAGGCATAGAGATGAGTACCACAAATTAACGTAAAAGCCAATATAAAGTGTCTTTGTAAGGTGTTGCAGAACAGCCCCAGCTTAGGGCTGCAACTATTATTTTCCATATGGATTTACCTGCATCTCATTACTCTGAATATGATTAACTGAATATGAATATAATTCATACTTTCTAGCATTTTATTGACCATCAATATTTTAACTCAGTTAACTGTTTATGCTCTACCTCAGTGCTATTTGGCATTGCTTTTCCAACGTCTCTGCTGGAGGGATAAACTTCCAGAAGTTATTAACTCATTTGATGTTTTAATGATGATGATGGTGGACAGCCCCTTCTGGCACATTGCTACAAAATCTGTCATACGTGTTAAGTTGGGTTGAAATTTGATGACGTTCTTTGATAGCTAAAAAATATGATTTCAGTTGATTATTATTGACAGAAAATGAAACAGCAGCACTTAACTGATTAATGGTTAGTGCTTTTTTTCTTTGGTTTCTAAGATAGAAAATCTTGGTTGAAATCTCATTCTTCACATTGAGACAGTTCACAAAAACAATATCACCCCAAGGTCCACATCATAGCTCTTCATATGCTTTCAACCCTACTCCCGATCTTCATCAGCAGATGGAGTTTGCCCAGTTGTCATGGAATTGTATTGCTATTTTGAGCACTTTAAGGTCTTCTTGGCAATATTGGCTTAAAAGCTAAGACTGAAATTGAATTGCTTGAGAATATGAAATGATTATTCTTTTGGGTTTCTGACTGTTGGCTGGACAAAATAATCAATTTGAATACCGCATCTTGCCCTTGGGTTAGACCTAAGTTAATAGCCATTTTTCATCTTTTTAATGTTTTTTTTTATCAACCAAAACATCAGGAAAATATACACCATATTACAGGATAAGAAAATTATTTGTTAGGTGCAGTCATAAAAAAAACATTCAGTGACCTCTCCTTCCCTGTATGGAAGATAACGGAAGTACGGATTTTGTCACCTATCGCTATAATATCAATACAGTATTGAGATAGGAGAGAGTCATCTAGGATTTTGGATATCTTAATATTATAATATACTGTAGCTGAGAGTATTTTATATATTATATATATATATATATATATATATATATATATATATATATATATATATATATATATATATATATCTAGGCCTGTCACAATAAGAAATTCTGCAAGCCGATAAATTTTCCCGGAAAATTATTGCAATAAACGATAATATTGTCGTGGACTCTTGGTCTTTGTTAACAGAAATGCACTGGAATAAAAACCTAACAACCAAAACAATTAATAAAATGGATGTAAACAAAATTGCACTTAAAAAAATATTAAACATTAGGCTCAGACAGAAAGAGAAAGAGTGCCAAGGTGAAGCAGATGCTTCAACTAGGGCTGGGCACCGGGCGCCAATCCTAGTATCCGAGTATTGAAAAATGATTTATCCTTTGGTACCAAATTTCGGTACCTGAGAGCTCTTATCCGTTCTCTCTGCACTCTGCATATTGACAGAGAGTGGAGCTCCGACACACACATGCGTGCGCAGAGGTGCAGACGGAGTAAACTCAAGCAAAGTACGTTGGCTCTGCAGTGTTGTTGAAATCACAGGGAGTCACGGCAATCCCGGTAAAGAGGTTTTAAGTGTGGCAAAGTGACTAGGGCGGCTGTGGCTCAGCGGCAGAGCGGTTGTCTGCCAATTGGAAGGTTGGTGGTTCAATCCCTGGCCCTGCAGTCCCATGTCAAAGTGTCCTTGGGCAAGACACTGAACCCTAAGTTGCCCCCGATGCTGCGCATCGGACTGTGCTTGTTTATCTGATGAGCAGGTGGCACCTTGTACGGCAGTAGTACTATAAATAAATACAGCACATTTACATTTACTAGAGGGCTCACTCCTCGTTACGCTGAGGAGCCGAAAGTGGTCTTCCAAAATGATCAACCTCATTTTTATTTATCATGCGATTAATTGATTTATTGACTATTGCGACAGGCCTAATCATAGCCAAACTACTATAATCACTTTCATGTTTCTTGTGTGTAAGGGCTGCAACTCAGTTAGATTGTCTGTAAAGTGTCAGAAAATAATGAAAATGTTCATCAAACTTTCTCAAAACCCAAGATGACGTCTTTAAATAGTGTGTTTTGTCTATCCAGCCAATATACAATATATTTAGTTTAGTATCATATAAAACAGAGAAAGCTCCCATGTGAGAAGTTGCAGCCAGCAATTGTTTTGGCATTTATGTTTGAAAAACGACAACTATTAATCAATTATCAATATAGTTGCTTCTTAATTTTGTCTTTTAACTATTTCATAAATCAAGTAATTGTTTCATCTGTAAAAGCACCAGTCACTCTTAAACTATCTTTTGTAATATAACAATTAAAACATGGTGCAATATCATATAGAATAATAAAAATGTTGAGGTATGTAGATGCAGTCAAAACATATTGTGATATTTGATTTTTCACTAGCATCCATCTCTATAGGTTTAGGAGGAAGTTGTGTTTTTTGACAGATGTAATTTTACTGGAAAACAAGTCTTGTAAACCTGTTTTGAGACACATAATGAACAGAAGAACAAAGAGTTTGGACAGAATTTAGTTTCCACTGACCTAAAATCTGCCAGCTGCTGCAGGAGACCGAGCTGCTGTTGTTGTTTTATGTCGGTCTAAGATAAAAGCCTGGTAATGACTCGCCAGAGGAAGTCAGCCTGGTAATGACCTGAATGATTTTGAGATCAGAGCATGTGAAGACTTTTCTTCCAAAATGATGAAGCCACCATCTGGACAAAATAATTTTTCTTTTGAAATTATGGCATCATGAAAGAAAAGCTATTTTGTTAAGAGTTATGAATCATCGAAGGGTGCCCTAATCAATCGGCCACTAGTTGGTATTGACCGATATTTAGGATCGAGATTGCTTCCAACATGGAAGGATTTTTTTTATTTGAATTGTTTGGAAAATTGGGTTTCAATCCAATCATTGGTTGCAAAATTAACGTGCGCAAGTTGTGCTTTCCGTTGCAGCCACCGTACTTCCAGGCACTTGTTGTGTTGCAGCCATGGAGCACAGTAAGCGCAAGCGGCTCTCTAAAGAGTGGCGTTAGTTTAAGTTGAAAAAGCCCGGTAAAACTGTAAATCACCATTGAATCAAAATAAAATTCAGATAAAATTACAAAAAAAAAAAATCTGCTGTAACAGCACTGTTTGACTGATAAGTGCAAAATTCCAGGAATATTCAAGGTGGAAACTGTTCATGGCATTTAACTGCAATATGGAATCTGGAAATAACTGGGAAGAAAATGGAAATGTATGTTCCTCTTATCTGTGAAATAAGCATGTGACCCGTTTCAAGACCGTCCTTCAAAGAATCGGTAAGACAAGAACCGCAATCGAAAGAAGAATTGTTAAAATCAAAACGATGCCCAACCTTACGAATATAGTCATTTTTAATAGTTTGTTCGGTGGTCTCTAAGGCCAATCAGAAGAACCAGTCAGATAACGCAGAACAGGTGAGACAATTTTTCTATGCACCCGTAACATAGCTTTGGCGATCTGGAAGTGTTTCCAGGTGTCTGAAAAAGCCAAGACATTTGCAATTTGCAATGTGTGTTCCAAGGAAATCCATTGTGGAGGAACGCAAGTTCAATGCTGTGAGCTGCGGAAACCACAGTTTCTTTAGCCTTCATTGTATTGAGTTGGTGGCTGAATTCTAATTGTCAATTATCAATCAATCCTGGTGTCAATATCTCAACACCAGGATTGAGACAATATGGTGAGAACATTTTGTTTTCTAGGCTAATAAGCTACTTATTCATAACAGAAAGCCTGTGTTACAAACTGGAGGTGTGGAGTGGAAAATGCAGGAGTGTTTACCAGACAGTAAGGGTCAAATGCAAGATGCTATCAATTTGCATTATGGTAAATGTAAAATTCAGAATGTTTGGTACATGACCCTAACAGACAGGATATCTTGCTCTCTGCTGCGTCGATTTTGACCATTGTCATTCTCTGCACGTCCCCTAAATGAATGGAAGTGCAACACTAAATCACAGGAGCATTCTAAAAGCTGAACATCTTGCTCTACGCCAGCAGTGATGTAGAAGTGTACTCCAGGGTGTATCACACCATGACATCAGTGTTGGCTGTGGTCAGAGGTGCAACAGACTTGAAACTTTCAATTGTAGAAGACATAGAAACAATGTTTTCAGCCTGGTATGAAGTTACAGACTGAACAATATGCATTGGGCTGCAACTAATAACAATTTGATTTATTGATTGATCTGACAATTATTTTCTTGATTAATTGTGTGTCAGTAAACCTTCAGAACCATGAAAAATACAATATCGAGGTATCCTAGATACCCTAGAGCCCAAGGTTCTGTCTTCAAATGTCTTGTTTTGTCTCACCAACTTCTCCAAAATGCAAGTACTATATATCCATTCACTATAATAGGAGAATTGCAGGTGGAACTTTAAAATGTTTGCCATTTTTATTGAAAAAGACTGAATTGATTATTAAAATAGTTTCCAATTCATTTTCTGTTCATCGACTAATTGTTGTGGCTCTAATCTGCATAGTTTTGATAAAGCTCCACACGTGGTCATTCTGTTCTTTACCACCACCTGAATACATGTCATGTTTTCACCCTTAAGAGGAAGTTTCCACTTTTTGACTGACATACCATTTAGAATAATTATGTGTAAACCGATCAACCAATTGATCACTGCAGAGCTGCTAGCAGAGCTGACAGCCTCAGGCTCAGTCAGCACCCTCACCAACACAAAATTTACCAGCCCTGAGCCGGTGGGTGGTGTGATTTTCCCACTTTGGTGTCTCTGCTTGTCGGCAAAGCTACTGTAGCATCTAGTCTAGATAGATCACATCCTTCAGTAAAAGCCCTCCACTCAATAAATCCAAACCATGGCTGCACTCATCATGTGTGTTTCCAAGCAGAAATAGCCTACTGACATTGAATAACGCAAGTCAAATATTGTGCATCAGTGAGAAGAAATCCCCTTAGGCTGCTTCAACAGCACTGTTTGACTGATCATTTTTGCTTAAAAAAAGTGCACATCAGGGCTGCAAAATTCCAGGAATATTCAAGGTGGAAACCTTTCATGGCAATTTACTGGAATGTGGAATCTGAATATAACTGGAAATAAAATGGATTTTTTTTAATGTCATACGTAGATAGAAGCAATACTTTATAATATAATAATAATAATAATATTTGTCAAATACATTAAATGTGAATTGCGCCATGTGGTGAGTAAGCTAGTTAACTAATGGGGAATGGCTACTTTGAATATTTGAGGCAACAATGTAAGCTGTGTGCACACTAAGTGTTTAAAGTGGATAGCTAATTCAGAAAAAAATGAATGTTTTACAATAAAGAATGAATAGGTGGCCCCTTTGGGTGGAATTAATTGAAATTTCTCAATTAGCATGCTAAATCTAACTTCATCTCACATGGTAACAGCTAGCTAGCAAAAACTAGCAGAAGGTGTTAAAACGTTACAAACTATGTACGTTGCTTTAGGCTATCATCTGCTGGTTAACTGAAATATCATTCAAAAAATTCACTCCAGTAGGTTAATCAAAACTTCCCAGGAGGATGTAGTCCTTTGACTCAGACAGTGCAAGCCAGGCAGGCCTTTAGAGCTGCAGACGGTCGGTCCCCTGAGAATGTTTGTGCACAAAGATGTCGGTGTTCACGGTGGTGTAGCAGTCAGCTGATCTGAGTGGTCCACAGTGGAGAGATAGCCGTGACCTTTAGGCGCAAAAAGGGGGATGTGTATCCAGTCGAAGAATTGAGGTGTTGTGATGTGGCTGTATTAAAGCTGGACGCTGACCTGCTGAGAGACTGGTCAATCTGTCACAGCCGATGTTGCGCTTTCCACCAGTAAGGTGAAGAAAGAGACAGAAAGACTTGTTAAAACAGAGAAGGAATCCTGTGTGCATGTTTCTCATGTTTTAGTACACACTCAACCAACATCACTGCAATATTAAGCAAGTTTACCAGGCGCATTTGTTTGCTGTAAAGCACTTTAGTGTAAAGTGCTAAATAATTACCCAGTCTTAACTCTGAACACGCAGAAATGATACACTCCAGAAGTTGCCTGGAAATTAGGGATGTCTCAATCCCAGTCACAGTATAAGATCAGAGACAGTTTTGTGATTTTTTTACTGTTGGGAGATCTGCATTTACCCCGATTATCTAACTCCGATCATTTGGATCAGCTCGTAGTGATCGCCACCTTTAATCACACACGGCCTGCACCACAGACAGACTGGATGCCAGCACTTTCAAAACCAAGACGGGCGTGCAGCCACTCACCAGTGTCTTTACAGAGTATCTTGTAGCTTGCCAGCCCTTGGCAGCAAGTAAAATAGTAATAATGATAATAATAATAATACATTTTATTTGTAACACACTTTATATTTAAGCAATTCTCAAAGTGCTACATAGAAATGCCAAGGAGAAAAAAAGTATTATTCCACAGCCTGGCAGCAAATGAGCAAAATGCCAAAATGCCCGATGGCCCATAGTACGGAACATGGTACTGGGGGTTTCAGGATATATGCTGAACCAGAGCAAAGGGAACATGTGGAGGTGTGTGGGGCGAGGAATTCCTTCAGGTAGAGGAGAGCATCACCATGAAGAGTGATTTGAGGATGGGGGTGATGTGGTCACGTTTGTGCTTGGACAAGCTTTTCAGCATCTGACAGTGTCAGTCTGTCTTTTTTAGTCATCCGTTTTTTACAGAAGCAGAATACTCTAATTCTCCAACCTTCTTCAGTGATTCCACCAGGAAACCGCACTTTCAGGCCGTTATTGCCTGGAGTCGACATCGGTAAACATCATAAAGGGAACTGTTGTAGTGTTGAGAGAAAAGACTCATTTGTTAAGTTAAGTTCAAGTTAAATGTATTAAGCTTAAAACTTATTTTAATTACTTTGTTAGCTTAGCTATTTTTGTACAACAAAAATGTTGTGTGTCCCTACTGAGAATGATGATGTTTTTAAGTATCACAGTAATCCAGTGATAGTAATCCAGTACATCCGTGGGTACAGTGCAAACACAAACTGATAACTAGTTGTAGATAGATATAAGTTTGTAAGTTTAACGAGGTAAATATGGTGAAGTGATTGTAGTTCTGTATTAGGAGATAAAATGTATTATAAGAATGTCTGCCAACCAATCACAAAGCATGATCAAAACATACGTATTACAATGTGAAATTAGACATGCACTGTAACTATATTTTTAAAAACGTGCAAGATCAATGTAATAATATACACTACACAGAATGTAATACACAGAAACAACTTACTACTCTATACTATTACTACTCGAAAAGAAAAGGATTTCTATGGTGCCAACCCCCCCCAGATATTCTTAAAAGAGCAGCATATCACCACAGCAGTGATACCTCCTGCATCTGTAACATTAAGCAGAAATAAAATACACAAATTACATGACAAAAAAACGTTGCCCCAGAAAAAACAAACCTAGATAAACACTTTATTTATGATATATAGGCAACATTGTACATATTAAACTATTGGGTAACCAGATCACATACAATGTTTTAAAATAGCATTCCCTACATTTTTGTTTGCTATATATATATATATATATATATATATATATATATATATATATATATATATATATAGGGTAGAGTAAATAAGAGCTGTGAGGCACACTGTACACTGTTATAATTAGGTGCAATAATTCCCCAAGGTACAGGATGTGTTTATGTAGTTCATCACTTTTTCACTAATGATGTATTATCCTTTATCTTTCTTTTTTCACCTATTGTTTCATATACTTTTCTATTCCATTTTGTAGTATTAATGAGCAGGGAGATCTGTTGACTACCAACTAAAACAAAGTAAAAAACCAGCTTTAATGAAACTAAGTTGCTACGGGAAGTATATTGGTCTCCGTGTTACAAATCCTCCACCATTTAGGTGGAATAGAGCAAAGAGCATAAAACCAACAGATCAAGGCGGTCTCATGTGTCAGGACCAAATCACACGAGGCCCAGTGGGTCTTGCTGAGTCGCTGCATTAATGAGCTTTGACGTAGTCATTTGGCCTAATTAAAGCCCATCCAGCCACCGTAGCTTCACCTGGTTACCTCAGAGAGCCAATGTGGCTCCATCACATTACTAACCAGCTCACCTCCTGCCCCCTCTGTTCCTCTGCTTTCATCTTTTGCACAGCCACTTTTCTCCATCTCTGTAATTGCTGTGGGCAGATTTGATGACATTCTGTTGATCAGTGTTTGATGTGATTTTAACGTGGTTAGGGTGCTTCAAGCTTAAAATAATCCTGTACATACATGACAGTATAACATAGAGCATTTACATTGATGTAATTTGTAATACTTTTGAGTTAATATACAATCTGTAACTGTGGTATCAGTATTTGAGAAAAATGTGCTTAGTAAATATGCACTTACACTGGTCGCAATGCAGTTGCTTTCTATTCCTATATAATGAGAAATGTTGATTAGCAGTGGTGGAAGTCTCTTCTTCCAAACTTGCTCCAACATTATACTTCTTACAGTACGTTGTGACTTAGGATTCATTTAGTTCATTATTGGATGCACATCACTTTCCCCACAGCACACATACAAACACAAACACTGAGAATCTGACAAAATCGTTGAGAGTTTAGAGAGGTTCTCAGGTGCTTCAAAGGTGGAACAGCTCAGAGCTTTCTTCAGGCTCAATAGACCCGATTCATCTGGTGTTATCTTCCCAGCAGGACGGGTATGTGCTGTTCATAACTGAGGAGAGCTCTTTTTCAGATATTTAGCTCCCCAGACAACTACAACAACACTAACAGTAAACAAACCTGCACATTGGCTGGAAGGCTAAATATCAAACTAGTGGACATGGTTTACGGGATGGGAGTAGCCACAGTGGACCTCTCTGACCACGAAGCAAGAAGACGAGGAGGTTTTATAACTTAGAAGTTTTCCTTGCTACTTGTGCTCCCGTGGAGTCTGGTGAGCGGAGGCTAGCACGTGTTAATGCTTCCAATCCACCCAGGTGCCACCCAGGATCAAAATGTACTGGAGACCAAGCACTCACATCCATCCAGAGCATGTGTTAAAGTAGTTAGTAGAGGAAGCTGAATGGTTGAAAATTGTTGTGTTGAGGGCTGTTTCACAAGTTTTATGCACTGTATGCCGATTTTTGACTAGGGATGTCACAAAACTGGTACTTCTGAAAACATGATGGTACTTGTTTTTCAGAAAGATGAGAGAGAAAAAAAATGACACTGAACAAAGAGTCACAAGACACAGTACTAGATTTTTGGTATCGTGACATCCCTAGATCACATACCTGTCGAAAATAGGGATGTCAAAATACCAAAAATCTTGTAGATGATACCGATCCCACCGAAAGTAAACAATACGCAATACCAAAGTCGTGACGCAGTGTGAAAAAATAAAATGTCATCAATACCGATACCAGTGAAGTTACATGATTCTTGAGGGTTAAGGTACCCTATTCTTCACATGTAGCACACAGCAGGATGTGTGTTGTTTTCTGACTTACTGGAAATACTTCGTAATTTGGTCATCTACAGACTCAAGTCTCTTGCAGTTCTTTAAATTTGCCAGATGATTTCGGCATTGGCCCTTGTTGTCTCTCCAGTTAGACATTTTCATTGGCATCTTCATATAAATTAACCTTCTTCTTCGCCCACGGATTTTTTTTTTCTTCAGTTTTGTACCTGCGGCATGATAGAAGTGTCAACATGTCAACTCGCTCACTGTGAATTCTCTGGACAATGACCTGCTCTAGTGGCTAAATTGGACATTAAACCGCTGGCAGGGCAAAGTCTGTTTAATGTCCAGTTCAACTGATTCGGACATTTGTGTTCTCACATACAGCGCCTCTGAGTAATGTCGAGATAATTTCAGGGTTGCGGAGCATGTGTGAAAGGGGCTTTAGTGACCAATTTCACATTACACATTTGATCCTTCTAAAAAATAACGAGTGGTGCAGCTTTAAAAGACCATAGTTGTTTGGATGTTTTATATCATGCATATTACTTCTAGATTTTTTAAAAATGTTTTTGCTATCTTGAGTATAAATGGATTTCTGTTAATTTCCACACAATATAAAAATCTGATTATTTCTGTTGCTCAGAGTCTCATTATCTTAAAATATAAAAAAACACCTCTCCTCCTTACTTTTAAGGCTTAAAGGTAAGTATAGTACAACATAAAATAAAATTACAGATTAGGGTACTCTTTTTCTTGCTGACTCATTCTGGTGAAATCCTATTGGATCCTTTTTAGATATTGTTTTAGGGCTTTTTCCTTTATTAGAAAAAAATCCATCCCAATTGCTCTCGCAGATGGAAGTCCTCCCCTCCTTCCTCTTCTTCCTCTCATACAGGTATTTAAAGCTCCAGCTGCCATGTTTAGGTGGCTGTGATGTAACTAGTGGGATTTCAAATGTGATTCTGGTGTCGAGGAGGGACCTCGTAAATGTTTGATGAACGACGAAGCACTCTTCTTGGACCGCCCAGACGTTTCCAGGGCTGCCCGCGGTGGAATGGGCTTTTTTAAAGAGTCACCCATCTCTATCAGGGCCAGGTGGAAGCCCAAGGGTGCACATGAATCAGATGGAGGTTACCATATCCTTATAAGTGTGTGCACTTCTGCCAGCACTCACACACATACAGATGCATCCTGTCTTTCATACACTCCTTACACTCTTTTTTTCCTTTTGCTTTCCTTCACTGGGTCTCGTCCCCTGCTTCCACTACTGCTCTAGGAGGAGGAACAGAGTAATGTTTCATTGAACATTCATGCCATTTGGCAGGTGAATTTGCCCACTTCTCACTCCTGCACAATCTCTCAGAGTTTCCGCCAGCCATAAACACAGCCCCGATATGACAAGGCCTGATTCCATCGCTTATTATCATTTATTTAAGGTCTCAGAGCTGGGGAAAAGCCAGTGGGCGTGCCCTGACAGCCAGGCAGCGGAGCGTGGCATTTTACCATCTGGGCCACACTGGGATCAGCACAACACGAGTGCCTGATCTAGATACATCACTAGCCATCAACGGCTTCAAGACACTTGCTGCTTGTCATACAGGACAGGATGGGCGACAGAACGCTCGCCCCGCAGATAGCATGATAGCAGGAGCCTCTCTCCCCTACCTTCCCCTTTCATCTCTCTTTTTCTCTGTCAGCAGAGCACAATATGGACAAAGTCACGCTGCTGCGATTACTGCAGCTTAAAGCAATACTCACATTCTGTTGGCTTGGAAAGTGGCAGTAAAAAAGTTTGTTGCGGCTCTTATTTCATGGTGCATGATGGCTAAAGTCAACTTAAATTCATGTCAGTCAAAGAATTCCCATTATGAACTGGAAAGAAAGCCATCACACATATCCATAAAGACTCACCTGGAGCATAATTCATTTCTTCACTTTCCGTATATGCATAGTATGCTCAAAGCATTCAGGGAAGGACTGGGGCTAAAAAACAGCCCTTGGCTTTCTCCCAAATAGGCCAATCATCCGGCCATCCCCCCCTAGCCGTGCGCGACAGACACTAGCCAGGATGTCCTGATACTATGTCACAATACTGTAGCCTATCAGACAATGTATTCACAGCAAGTAACATCTCAAAACCAATGATGATAATTGGGATTGTGTTTATAAATGAAGCCTTGCCTTCGAATAAAAACAAAAAATGTACAATGCCAATACATCTGCATTGAAATAAAATACAAATAATGAAATGTCACTGGCTACAGATACCCGATACCAGATAAATGATTTTAAAGATAGGTTATTAGCTATTATTGATGATATACTATGTGTTGCTTTTTGTAAAAGAATTAGCATTGAAAAACCTATTTAATATGTTGTCGGTGTCATATTTCACTTTTGATTCATATTAAGGCTGTGAAATGATGAAAATGACTAGAAGGCCCTATCAATTTTGTCTGTGAAGCTTAGTTCCTCAATAGGAAAAAAAAGGAAAAACGTCACTGTGATGGAAGACAGACAGAAAGTGCAAGCTATGATGTTTTTGGTTAAACTTGGGGTTAAATTTGGTGAATTATTTAGCCCCCTTCCCTGTCCGTTAGCACGTTTATAGTGGTACCAGTGCATGCCTGATATTTTCCTGTTTAATCCAATACCACAGTCTTCATCCTAGCAGCAAAACTGAGCTCACTACAACCTCTCATATACAACCAAGTGAAATTGCGGTGAACCCGCGATTCATTTCTAACGCGGTTAATGTTTCAAATGAACCAAACAGATATTATTAAACAGGTTACATGTGACAGCACTAAATGGTGCGATCATTTTCATAATCGTGATGCACGTACCCATGTTGCTAGCTGACTATGCAATTCACTAAGATAGGGATAAAGGCAACCTATTATAAAGTGTCCTGCTCCTGGCACTTACCAGTACCTTCTTGCTGATGTGAAGTTAACTCTGCTGTCTGTCCCTCATCATGAAAGCTCCGTGAGCCTTTTGCATCTTGCTGCATCAGTCTTAAGAGACTTCTTTTCTTTTACTTTTCCCATCCAAGTTTTCTGCAAGCCATTCTGCCAGCAATTTGATTTTGCCCTGCAGCTCAGGCTGGAAAACTGTACATTTTTCTGTCCTGACCTGCTCCCATTACAAATCTGCGGCCGGGGACCAATCACAAACTGGCTCTTCTTCCTCAGTTTTTTTTTTTTTTTTTTACATAAAAAAGCGTATAAGTGATCGTATTAGCGCCCCTGCTATGAACCTTGCTTTGTTAGACTTTTGTTTGTGCCAACAGCCGTCTGTTGGACGCACAGATTGTCAGTCCGTCCCTGAAAGCTTTCACGTATTCAGTATAGTTATAAATGTTATCCCTGTATCAGCTTTTGATGTGGTGTAACATACTTTCAGTTTCTCCAAACAGTAGATTTGGGGTAGTGTGTCCCACTGGACTTCCTGCTGATGGCTGAAGCACTCATATTATTGAAAGCTTTACAAATGGACTGTTCTTATGTGGTTTTAACTTGAGGTTTGGCAAGAGTATAAGATGAGTGAGTGACAGACTGGTTCAGTACAGCCCTCCTGAGACCTGGACCCTGTAAGCAAATGACACAGAGTTAAAACCACAAAGGCCAACCACTGACGTAACAGGCCGGGTTTCCCTCCCCTACCCCAAGCTGCTCTTTCTTCTCTGGTCCCGGGCAGCTGTGAGTTGTCGTCTTTGTCTGCATATTTAATTCCTTCAGAGCTGTTTAACCGTGGAGTACCTCAGTGGTGCTGAGCATCTGCCAGCGATGGGACTCTTCGGTTCATTTATCCCTCCCCATGCAAAGAGCAAGGCTGGAGTGTCATGTAAATTTGATGGCAGCCTCCACTGTTGTTGTTGCTGGCACCCAGGGAGTGCAAAAATGTGAAAAATAGGTACTCTCTTCTGCTGTTTTCTCTGTATGTTTGAAATATAAATGGGCTCCACTTTAAACTCTGTATAGTCTTTTTAATGTTGCTGCCTCAATGACTGGATGGACTGGCTTTTGTTAATCAAGTAGGAGGAGAATTATGGTTAAACGAGTTCTCGGGGTCAGTGAGGGAGCTAATTAGGTGTGGTTTAGTGATGTAATAACTTTTTAGTTACACTTCCTTTGTTGAAGTGGGAGAGCTGTGCAATTATTTTTTATGTCAATGTGTCTCTTTGCTCTCTTGTTTTTCAGAAACCTGCTGGACAGAGACACATTCTCCAAGTCTGATCCAAGTAAGCTTGACACTCACACGCACACACACGCACACACGCACACACAAACACACGCACTCTGCCTCGCCTGTGTGAATCAGTAGACATTTGCATATGTCAGGGGTCGTATTCGTCACTGTTCTCTCCCAACGTGAGTGAGGGGAACCAGATCGTCCTCACACAAACCAGCCACTTCCCTCCTACAGTTTACAGGAAACACACACACATTCACACATACACACACTCCTCACTGCCTTGACAGCAGAGGTTCAATTTGGCAACTGGTCCAATGGTTTTTAAAGGCCCAGTCTGCAATCCAACATTAATATGCCTTGATAGAGAAACGTAAAGTGCTGGATTGAAGATGTTTTCCATTTTGTATATTGTGCAATCTGATCCTGGGGTTATTTTTTTTAATCAATTTATTATTGATTATTTTATATAGGCAACGTTCTTGTATGGCTGCTTGTGTTTAGACAATATTTAAAATTTAAGAACTTTGCCTGCTTTTAGGAAAAAGGTTTTATATTCCTCAAATTAGTAAAAACAAAAAATGGTAGGGTATAAAGGTATTGTTCAGTTATCGGTAAGTAGTTCCTTGCTGTTTTTATCTGTCGTGACAGCTTTGTTTTCTGTAACAGAAAACTGTGACAGTCCTGTCTGTTAAAAGCCCTCTAAAAAAATTAACATGATGGGAGGAAAACACTCGTTGGTTGGCGCTCGGTTACCATGCATTATTCTTCAGCATCACCTTGCTTCATTCCCAAAATATTCAACATTTTGCCGCCTGGGTGCTGTGCAGTGAACCCAATGGTGTTTTTAGTGTTGGTTGGTGTTCATGAACCCATAATTGATGAGCTCTTAGAATCGCGGATTGGACCTTTAAGTGTCAGACGGTGGGAGAGGAGGATGAGCATTCCTGCCCGCCCCAACATTTATGCAAGGAGGCACTTGTGCTGCGTCCATGTCTCTGCTCTGCTGACAGCACTGGCCCCAGTCACACAGCATTAGACTGCCTTAGCAGAGCCTCACACACACACACACACACACACACACACACACACACACACACACACACACACAGTGCACACACACACACACACAGTGCACACATCCAGGGCCTCAGGCAGACTCACGCACCATATTCATATTAGCTTATAAAGCTGGACAACAATCCAGTGTGTTTTGTGTGTTTATATGTGTGTGTGCATTTTAGCTGCTGCAAGAATGTGAATGTGCTTTGATCAGTGTGCTTCAGCAGATTGGAAAAGGGCATTTAGCAGACAGGAGCATTCCACCATCGGTATATCCTACATTCAAAACAGAGATGGTGTTAGTGGTGCTATTGTCAAGCTGCTTCCCTCATCATTGGCCTGATGAATAGGAAGAGTTTCAGGTGGGCCGGTACAGATGGCGAGGATGCATCGCCATTCATGCCGTGTGATTGATGTATCGCTATTTCCCCCACCCCGCACAATAACATAGAGACCATGTGTCATTCACTGCATCATTGAAAGATTAAAGGATGTCTGTATATTCAACCAGCTGAGCACCCACAATGCAACATATACAACATCGAGACTGACAGTCTGCCAAAACACGGCGAGTTTGAGCACTTCTGCCGCGGCACCAGACGCAGGGTAATTAGGTTGTTTTTGAGTTATTTTTGTCTCAAAAACAGTGTGACATTTTCAACACGGCTGTGAGTAAAAAAAAACAACTAAAAACTAAAATGTTGGTAATAGTTTAGCGTATCTGGGCTCAGCAGGAGCTTCATTCTAAAAGACGGAAATGTCAGATTTGGGGGGAAAAACTGGAATTCATCAGATAGGATTATTTTCACTCACAGTCAGTGTCACAGTCAACTGTTGATGAGCTGAGGAATCTATGATTAAATCAGTCATGTCATGTCATCAGGAGGTGGTAGCGCATATATTAACTTAGGTGTAAATTTACAATTATTTAATGCTGTAATTACCGTAATGATAATGTATGTCGCCTCAGTAAAAGGTGTTGCCTTCATAATCAGTCAAGTTCTTTTTTTAGTGTGTCTGATTGCCGTGTGTGTGTGTTTGTGCGTGTGCATGTGTGTGTGTGTGTTTTTTTGGACCCTTATTTTAGAGATTTTATGCTACATTTAAAAGTTTTCCCAATTTCTGCCTTTATACCTAAACACTTTGAAAGGCTTTAACACACAAACAGCATTAAAGCGTAGAGTAACATTATATACTAGATTACATTCTATTCATACCGAACAAACGTTTTTCTTTACTCTTTACTCTTTGCAATGTAAATGTAGTGTAACCATAAATTAGACATGGTGGTTGGGTTTACATATGTTTCATTACCTTTGTGGCTGTTTAGTGGAAGCCTAGCTGCAATTTTGAGGGGGTTTTGAAAGAGTTTAATGAGCCTTCGTTAACCTGTAACAGAGCATGTAATCCTTAAAAAAAATAGTTTTCAGTAGACAGAGCCAATCTTCACAACTAGATTGTTCGCTCAACACCACTTGTGTGGAAAACTTAACCCTGTGAGGTCTAATTATTTTTTCCCCCATCTGTGGTTCGCCTGGCCTCCCTGTAACCTCAATCGGCTTATGCATAATCAAGTTATAGATATCCTTTTTTTCAGGATAACCTGGGATATCAGGTTATGTATGCTGCAGGGATGTCACATAAATGTATTAATTGTTATACGACTATAAAGATGGCAAAAAAAAAAAGACTAAACGGAAATGAAATCTCACGAAAATGTATTGAAATCACACAGAGAACTTAAGTAAACCGTTTGGCTTTTGAAAATTGTTCTGCCAAGTCTTGGCAATCAGAGGAAACCAGAAATAAACTCTATAATTAACAAAAATATAAAACTATTTAGGTTTCCCCCTTCAGCTGACAAACTGCATGTGATTGGTCTATGAAGCCATCAGTCATTGCATCCTTGTATCCTGCCTGAAACGAGCTGGGATATATATTATTTTCATACAGAAAGACGACTAAATAGCCGTTCAGCCGTGGATTTATCGTTTTGTGATTACTCGGGCAAAGTATCTAAAAAGTCACTCTCTTCCCGGCCGGATTACTGAGCTTCTGGAAGGGCTACAAAGACTCCCAACACCCTGTTGGAAAGCTGGAGCTAATCGCTACGAAGCCAAGATGTTGATGCTGGTTTAAAAGGTCCCAAAGGAAAAAAGACATTTGTGAGTTGATTTCTGGATTTATAATTAATTATTTATGTTACAAAGAGACTGTAATTCCACAATGTAATTCCAAGCTTCTGGATGGCCTACAGTTGTTAGAGGACCTCGCTGACAGCAAGTCACTACACTGATTTGATCTGGAGATATAAGACAAAGTAGGTATTGTCTTGTCACAGCCAACAATGCTGACTTCACTGGGTTTAGTTTCAAGACTGAGGCTTTAACCATTCTCTACTCACTGTATACTATAATGTTATATATGATATAAAAATTCTCTTCCTAAATGCAACATTTAAACTAAATAGCGAACAACCAAAGGTCAACTTACCAAGCATGATTGCAGTCTTGTCATCACTGTGAGGTTGCCAGGCAGCTTTTCTTCTTCCCTTCCTCCTCCCTGTGTCTGTCTCTGACAGACTTGACACTACCACTAGGAAGACAAAGAAGAATAAGGAAAGGCCAAAGAATTCTTACACGACAGCAATCTTTTTGTAATAGCACGACAGTTTGGGATTTGATCTCAAACACAAGTGGACAACACTTTATACCAGACCTAGCAACTTCTTTCCATTTGCATCCCTGGTCAGACAAACACAAGCAATCATACAATGAATACTAGCCTAAATGTGTGACAGGCATGAGTTCAGTGTTCAGTGTCTTGTTAAATGTCACTTCATCAGTGACTACGTTTACATGCACAAAATATTCAGTTCTTTGCCCTTATTCTGAAAAAGACGATATTCTGACTAAGCTGTTAACTTTGCTAATGAACAGGGTCAGAATTCTATCTGAGTGTGTTCAAATACTTATTTACAGCTGTATCATACAAATAAATAGTTAAAAAATCATACATTGTGATTTCTTTTTTTTTTTTAGATTATGTCTTTACGTCACCTACAATGGCAATGTCAGACCCCTCCATGATTTCTAAGTGGGAGAACTTGCAAAATAGCAGGGTGTTCAAATACTTATTTTGAACTTACTTATTTGAACTTACTTATATCCTCACTGTATATATGTAATATATATATATGCGCCATTGAAATAACATTTCTTTTGCAACATAACATAGTGACATGTGTCATACAACTGGAAATATCCAAAATTTCTAGAAATCCAAGATTTTAACTATAATTTATTCATGTTAGGATATATAGTAGTTTGTCTTACTTTAGCATTACTTTCCACCATTCCATACTAGCATACTTTTCCACCATTCCACCAATCACGTTTTTATTATGTAAAAATGTTACCAGTTAAAACAGATTGTAGAGTTGTGTGTCGCTGCCATGTGACAGATGTGTGTGAATACAGTAAAGGCTGCTAGAATTCAGATAAAATGTCATTTTAGTGCCAGATGATTGCCTCGTTGTGTTTTCACTAGCGGCCCGTAATCAAAATACTCTCTAAGACTCCTTCGGACGGAGACGCTCTAATGTCAATAAGGAGGACTTTCTTCCACCCACACAAACACTCACTAACCCTGTCCCCATCCTCCATGTCCATCCCTCCTCCCCCTACTCTGAAATATCATCATGCTGCAAGGCAAAGTTCTAGTGACATTTAATTAGGGAGTTTTCCTCTCATATTGCGGTCCGGGGAAAGAACATGCTCTCAGCTGACTTCTCAGCGTTGTTTGCACTGTTAAATAGTCTTGAATCAATCTAACCCTCTCCTGTTTTTCTCCCCTTCTCTTTTTCTAACAGTTTGTGTGCTGTACACTCAAGGAATAGCCAACAGGGAATGGAGAGAGGTGAGTACAGGGGTGGGGTGGCAGCCTTTCAGAAAGTCTTATTGAAGCAGTACAATGAGTTTTTGGGAGGCTGTGAGCCAGCTTACAGTATCTGGTAAATGACAAGATCAGAGCAAGTAATGCTGTTTATTTCCCCCTTTGCCCTCTAAAATGCTAGACTGTTGAATTTATCACATTTACCCCAGCTCATACTTTTGTTTACTTGTTTTTACTTGTTTTGTGCTGAGCGACCTAACATCACACGCAGGCATCTCTTTTCAGACAATGTAGAAATGTTTAATGACATTGCTATATCATCCGTGAGGCATTCATGTTAAAATGTTGGTGTGACAAAAATAGATGTAGTACGCCATGTACTATCTTTTCGGGTCCTCTTAGTTTCTGGTAAGTTCCTGGTAAGTGAGATTATATTATTGTGTGGTGTTCTCTCTCTTATTTGGATTAACATTAGCATTTCGGAGCAGGTCTAATTATTCTCGGGTCTCTTTCAGATGGAGCCTGTCTCACAAAAGTTATTTGCAAGCATTGCTTACATGCAGTATGCAAATAGTAGCTACTTCACACTTCATTGCAGATTCATTCGGGAGTCATACCGGATCACAAGCATTGTTTTAACAAGGGAAGCATGCCAAAATATACATCTCATGTTGCATAAACGGGCCCTTGGTATAATTTTTTTTTTAAATTTGAAAGATCTATGCAACCTTTGGCTCGTTGAAGTTTACCAACTGAATGTAAGTAACTTAGTGAGCACATCAAGTGATCACACGACTATTCCAAACCATATCTGCCCTGTAAAGCTGTAACGTCCATTTCTTGAAAACAAAATCATTGGATGGATGAAAAATGGAGAGAAAATTTGGTTATTCTAATGAGGCAAAACTTTAAAGTTTGGCCTGAGGGTGGCACTGGGAGGAAAGGCCATGTTGTTACCTTCATTAATATGGTTTGTCCTCTTTACAGTGGCAGTTTTTGGACATTTCAGACTTAGCTTGTCAGACTCAGAACCTAATTAAAAGACTTAAGTGTAAATTCAGGTGGTATTGGCCATTTAGCATTCAACATGTGACATTTAGGCACATTAAGTGTTGTTATTTTTACAATTATGTGTCAACAACAGTGGAATTTTCAACGGCTGGTGTTCTTCTGGTCACTGGTGTTTTTCTGGTCTGTAGTTTGTTGAATAAGTCTTGCAGCCAGTAATCAAATGTCACCTGTCTCATTTCTCTTCTAGTTTGGCAGGACAGAAGTCATCGACAACACCCTCAACCCTGACTTTGTCCGCAAATTCATCCTGGACTATTTTTTTGAGGAGAGGCAGAATCTACGCTTTGACCTGTGAGTTAACAATTGACTTATGCATGCTGGCGTTTGTGTATCTGTGTGTGTTGTGCAGGCGTGGTTGAGTTGAGCTAAGACTGAAATATTCATGGTCTGCGCAGAGGGAGATGTAAGTCTTCTCCCTTTTAAATAAAAGACTAGTTTTCATGCCACTTTTTCCACCAACATTTCCATTCGAATCCATCCCATTCAAACAATGCATTGAGACAAAATAGGGCCATGTGCACACGGTGAATCATACACTTGGCATTTTGTGATGATTATGATCTAGTTTCAGTAATGTTCACCTTGGCATCCATTGAAAGACAAGTTTGTCTTCACAGTAGTTAATGGAATCATCAGGCAAACAGTTACAAAACCTGCAAAAGTTAATTCATTCATTCAGTGATTAACAACTCCTGCTTCTAGTGTTCATTTTGTCACCTATTTTTTTTTTTTTAGTCTTAGTCTTGTGCCAAATGTCCTTGTTAGTTTAAGTTAAGTATTTAGTCATTCACATGTTTTTTTGTTAGTCAAGTTTTAGTCAACTAAAAGTCTTGTCATTTTAGTCTAGCTTTAGTCAAAAGAGAACTCAGGTATCTAAGTCAAGTTTTAGTCAAAACATTTGAGTCATTTTTTAAATAGATTATTTCTGAAGTCAAGTTTTAGTCAATGCAAATACAATCGTACACAGACACATGTTAGATGAGCGCCAGGGCTCCTGAGCTCTACAGCACCTTGTTTTGTTGCATACATTTCTCCACCCGTTCTGCAAGCTGTTTAAGAGCAACATTTGAGTCATTTTTTCCCAAATAGATTATTTCTGTTTGGAGGCATTATTTTTCTGTCTCATGATGAAAAAAAGTAGAGACGATTTTGACAAAAATGAAGATTTAACAAATAGTGTTTTTTTCACACATCTCAAATTTATTTAGTCAGCATTTTTGGAATGTCATAATTTGCCTGACAAAATAACACTTGTTAAATGATTTTTTTTGAATGTGCAGTGCCTTTCAAAACATGCCTGTTCGAAATTGCTTGGCCTGTGGTATTGCTGCATGCAGTTTTCTGCTCATCCAAACAACTTCACACTCAGCCTCTTCCTTGGGTCATGCAAATGACAAGTTGTGTCACATACAGACAGCCATGTTAGATACACTCTGGTTCATGTGACAAAACACCAACAGCAGACTTTATCATTAGGCAAGTTAGGCAACTGGCAAACAGCTATATATTTATTATGATGTTTAGATATGAAAAGAAATTGAATATGTTACTATTCTGATTCATTACACCCTGAAGTAACTTACAGAAGGCCCCCAAAGCACTTAAAAATATGCAACTCAACTGTATATTTCTGACTTACTGTGTACATATTCTTCAGAGGAAAACATTGTATGGCTACATTTACCTGACAAAAAAATATTACTGGTTATGTTGCAGATTCAGTTTTTACGCACAAAATACAACAAAATAAAATATGATGCATTATTATTCATTAAACTATGCAGCATTATATCAGACTTGAATGCGCCACATTGAAGAATTGTTAAGGAAATTTAAGGTCATTGTGCTGATAATGGCTCTCTTTCACTCTTTCACAACGTATTTTCTGCCTACTGCTTAGAAGTGGTGAATTTACAGCTCACAACACCTTAATATGAGTAGTTGTAGTTGAGTAGTTGTTTGATCTATCTAGTATCGGCAAAAAATGTTGTTAGCATAGTGTGGGCTACTTTATTGAGTTGCCTCGTTAATTTAAGTTGTGCTTTTATTGTGAAGGGTAGAAACGGAAGAAGTGAAGCTAGCCCTATGCGCTGCTGGAGTGTGTGTGCCATCTTGATTCACTCTGGTTCAGAATACAGAGCCTCTGTGTTTTTATTTTATCACCCTCTGCTACAGTAGTTTGCACGCATTAGCCCAGAGGGCTAACTTGGCTTGTTTACTATACGTGAACGTCCCGCTGAACCCTGATCAGAAAAGATCTGTCTGTTTATTACAAACCTGATTCCAAAAAAGTTGGGACACTGTACAAATTGTGAGTAACAAAAGAATGGAATAATTTACAAATCTCATAAACTTATATTTTATTCACAATAGAATATAGATAACGTTGAAAAATGTTGGTTGAAAGTGAGACATTTTGAAATGTAATGCCTCATTGGCTCATTTTGGATTTCTTGAGAGCTACACATTCCCAAAAAGTTGGGACAGGTAGCAATAAGAGGCCGGAAAAGTTAAAATTACATATAAGGAACAGCTGGAGGACCAATTTGCAACTCATTAGGTCAATTGGAAACATGATTGGGTATAAAAAAGAGCCTCTCAGAGTGGCAGTGTCTCTCAGAAGTCAAGATGGGCAGAGGATCACCGATTCCCCCAATGCTGTGGCAAAAAATAGTGGAGCAATATCAGAAAGGAGTTTCTCAGAAAAAAATTGCAAAGAGTTTGAAGTTATCATCGTCTACAGTGCATAATATCATCCAAAGATTCAGAGAATCTGGAACAATCTCTGTGCGTAAGGGTCAAGGCCGGAAAACAATACTGGATGCCCATGATCTTCGGGGCCCTTAGACGGCATTGCATCACATACAGGAATGCTACTGTAATGGAAATCACAACATGGGCTCAGGAATACTTCCAGAAAACAGTGTCGGTGAACACAATCCACCGTGCCATTCACCGTTGCCGGCTAAAACTCTATAGGTCAAAAGTAAGCCATTTCTAAACAGGATCCAGAAGTGCAGGCCTTTTCTCTCTAGGCCAAGGCTAATTTATAATGGACTGTGGCAAAGTGGAAAACTGTTCTGTGGTCAGACAAATCAAAATTTGAAGTTTGTTTTGGAAAACTGGGACGCCATGTCATCCGGACTAAAGAGGACAAGGACAACCCAAGTTGTTATCAGCGCTCAGTTCAGAAGCCTGCATCTCTGATGGTATGGGGTTGCATGAGTGCGTGTGGCATGGGCAGCTTACACATCTGGAAAGGCACCAACAATGCTGAAAGGTATAACAGTTCTAGAACAGCACATGCTCCCATCCAGACATTGTCTCTTTCAGGGAAGACCTTGCATTTTCCAACACGACAATGCCAGACAACATACTGCATCAATTACAACATCATGGCCAACCTGCAGTCTCTCTGCATCTCTGCAGATCTTTCACCCATAGAAAACATTTGGCGCATCATAACGAGGAAATGCGACAAAGAAGACCTAAGACAGTTAAGCAACTAGAAGCCTGTATTAGACAAGAATGGGACAACATTCCTATTCCTAAACTTGAGCAACTTGTCTTTTCAGTCCCCAGACGTTTGCAGACTGTTATAAAAAGAAGAGGGGATGCCACACATCGGTAAACATGGCCTTGTCCCAACTTTTTTGAGATGTGTTGATGCCATGAAATTTGAAGTCAACTTATTTTTCCCTTAAAATGATACATTTTCTCAGTTTCAACATTTGATATGTCATCTATGTTGTATTCTGAATACAATATTGAAATTTGAAACTTCCACATCATTGCATTCTGTTTTTATTCACAATTTGTACAGTGTCCCAACATTTTGGGAATCACTACTCCATCCAGTGAACTGAAATCTGTGACACCATACTATAAAAATTTGGCTTTTGAAGGTCCTACTGAACTTCTGAATATAGTAATATAATATAGTTAGGTTTCGCAAAGAAGGTTCTGCTCTTTGAGAGAGTTTCCAAAATTTGAGCAGCAGCTAGCTTTTTGCGCATAGAGGGAATTTTCCCTTAATAAATACATGAACATTAAATCAGTACCTAAAATATAGCACATAGGGGTGTCCAAAAAAAATCAACTCACATTCATGAATCAATTCAAGCTCTACCAATTCAAAATCAATTCGTAGAATTCCAAAATTTGATTCAAATTTTTTTACTAAAAAGGGTTAGGGTTTAATTTTTTTGTTTTGTTTTGTAATGGCGTTTATACTATTACACAGGTAAAGTAAATACATGTACATAATGTGAATCGTTTTTTAAATTGAGAATCTTTTTTTAATCGAAAATCAATTTTGAATCGAATTATGAGCCTAAAAACTGATATTGAATCGTGACATTTTCTGAATGAAAAACATAATGTAAAGGTAATAATAATAATAATAATAATAATAAAGTTGTTGCTAAGCTTTTTTTCTTTTTTTTACATGAATTATCAACATTTCTGTAATCTAGCTGCTAAATTAGAAGCTGTCCTCACCAGGGTTGTTGGTTGGAAACTGAGTGAGCCTCATTATTCAGTGCGTGTGATTGTGATTGTGATTAAATAATGAAAATTGTCTTGTTTGGTTCATTAGGTTCACATGGGTTTAGGCTGACAGAAAAGTTATTATTGTAGTTATTAATAGAACATTTACATACTCTTGTGCCCACATTAAGATACATATGTAATTTGCTGTTAAAAGTTTTAAAAAGTTTCCTCATGTAGCCCTAAAAGTGCAGCTGTCCAAGTAATTATGATGATTTGGATTTTTCTCTATTGTGTTTCAGTTTCACTATATTTTCCCATAATATCTCATGAAATATGGAAGGGCTCTTTTGTTTGTTCACTTGTTGGCCTGTCAGCAGGGCTACATGCTGCTTACAAGCTGTGGGAGGTTGCAGTGAAGGTCAAGGGCAGATGCTAGCCGTTGATTGTGTGTGTGTCACAAAACACTGGATTGTTGTCCAGCTTTATAAGCTAATATGAATATGGTGCCTACTCCCTCTGGGCTCGTTGTGAGTTGGAGAGCATCAGGCCCTGTTACTGTCTGCTGGGCTGATGGCCCTATGATCACTTGCAGCGGGAACATGGCTTGCTCTCGCACGCACGCACACATACTGCACTGAGGACTTTTTACTGCTTCTGCAGCTCCTCCAGCCCTTCATCACCCCCACCTCCCTCCCACTCAGCACCTCACATCCCTTCAGGACATTCATACATAGCCAGACAGCAGAGAACTCCCCGCAAACTGCCTGCATAGTTGTTGCTAACCAATTCCATGCTCTTTTTACCCGAAGACCCCAAAGCCACGACACACTTTGCTTCCTCTGCTGCTATCCATGCCTGGAAATCCTGTTAACCCCATCTCACTGCCAGCCATGTTCAGTGCTCCTCCTTGCTTTTCCTTTTTTTTTATTGAAAGTTGAGATGCTAACTGAAGCCATTGTAAGCCCCCCGGGTGGATAGTTGTCTAATCAAGTGTAGCAAATTGGATCCGACCTCTAAACATTACATGAAATACCCTCCCAAGAGCTGTTATTTGATTGAACTTATTTTACTAAATATTTCACTGGATTGAAGATATTTGAGAGTATTGGTAACAGGGTAGGAAATTATTCAAAGTGGCAGGTGACTTTGCCTTGTACACCAGCCACGCCACAGTGGTGGGGGATTGTAAAACAATCCCTGTAACAGATTGGACAGCTTTTGTTAAAGAGGGCTGTTGCAGAGTCACGTCACGTTACTGCTAATGAATCCCCAATATTTCCGGATTTTGCTGCTTCATAATAAAAACATTCAAATACCAAAATAACGGAATATTATTGTATTATTGTAAAGATTTTATGGGAAATTAAACCGTTTACAGCCAGGGCTTTCACCACGCATATTTCTGTCAACTGCAGACTTTTGTCAAGTGGTTTTCAGAGCTAGTCCGTGACAACATGTATTTAAGCTTAGATACAGACAAAAGGAAAGTTATCCGTAAAAATAAATGTATCCCCGGTGTTAAGAGGCCCGCCGCGGAGTCAGCGGCAGCTGTTGAGGGCAAAGTAAAGAAAAGAGAAGGTACTTTTCGAACAAGATGTCGACGGGAAAACGAGGGAATATTTGGCCTACCTTCCCGACGACCAGTCCATGCACTGGGCTTACTGTCGAACCTACGCATCGTCATAAAATGGAATGCAAAATTTGTATTGGTCATATCAAGTGCACTGCCATACAGCTGGAGAAGACACCAGGAGCAGAGTTTATGAAGAGTTTAATTTATGGTACCCAGCAGATAAATCCTACTGGCTGCCTCTAGCGCCACCATGACGTTGACATTTCAGATAATTTGAGGATACCAGGATGATTATCTTTGTATCCATCTACAATGAAGAATGTGTTTTTCATCCACACCTGTGCATCTTTTATTAAGTATGCCATAATAATGCTGTTTTGGTGTGAAAATGTTTGGTAACCATGGTGGCTGTAGATCATCATCAACTCTGAAGATGGTAAAAGAAACCTTCCCCATCTCTTTACCCCTACGCACAATGTATCCATTGTTGGTACTGCTTTGAAACCTTAAAAAATAATAATGTATTGAAGCAATTCAAAATATGATCATGTACTTTTTATGAATTTGAATTCCAGAAAAAGTGGCTGGTAAAAAATATGTGACTGGTAAAATTGGGCATCTACCAGCCCCTGTGGTTAATTTCCCACACTGCTAAGTTGGTAATCAATGATATATTTTGTATTGAAACCAATTTAAATTTGAACGAACCTTAACTACATTAAGAAACAGTGTGGCTAAATGAGCTCAGAGGACTGTCGTTTTACATTAAAATGAAATTTCTACACTGAAATGATTTTATGTAATAGAAGAGAGCCACTATGTGATCCAGCATTTGCATAAAATTCAGCGTTAAAAATAGGTAACAAGAAGTGTGAAACAGCATTCAATTTGTGCATGACAAGATTAGATTAGATTAATAGATAGATTTGTTAAAAACAGTAGGATCAAAAACAAATACAATACCAATGAAGGTAAAAAAATTAAAAGACTAAAAAACCCAAACATAAGACAAAAGCGAGTTGAACCAAGTGTGTCTTCAGCTACTTGCCTCTCTGGCCCCGTTTGTTTGTGTGCCATCATTAGTCATCATTGCTCAGCTCAAACGGAGCTCTGAGCAGCCTCTTCCCCCTCAAGACAGACAGCACAGGACCAAGAGAAATCCTATCTGGCCCAGTGCCGATGCCGAGTGATGTCATCCTCATAAACACACACATACACACTCAGTCACACACAACAAATGTGCACTCATGAGGCGCCGTGGGACATGTACTACTGCACATACGCTAGTTTGTGTGTTTGTGTGTGTGAGACTGAATCATGATACATTCTTCATATATGTTTACAATCCATTTATAACACGTGTCAAAACTTCCAGCCCCTTGCTAATTTTTGATCCGGCCTCTATATACATGTAGGTTCTCAATACATTTTGGCCAACCTATTTTTCGTAAGGTTTTTTTTCAACGTTTTTGGCATTGTCTTCAACATTTTTGTTGACCAAACTATAAGTGAGAAGACTGTATGAGACATACAGTCAAATATATTTGACTTTTCTCATGACATAAAAGCAATAAACTCTGGCCCTTGATGTCAGTCTCATTTTCTAGTGTGGCCCTTAGGGAAGTTGAGTATGACACCCCTCATCTGTAATTTGATTATACTGATTGTCAATACTGTCATTTTACTACAATGGTCTATTCTGTACACACAACATGTCTGTCTGTCTAAGAAGAGGGATCCCTCCTCTGTTGCTTTTTCTTCTTTCTTCAATTTTGTCCGTCTTAAAGGTTTTTTCGGGGTCCAGATCTGAATCGAGATCTAAGCATAGAGGGTGTCATATACAGATTGTGAAGCCCCTTGAGGCACAGTTGTGATCAAATTTACTTGACATCAGTACATATATCAGTAGTATGTTTTTCTTTCCTATCCCCCCACTCTCTCTCTCTCTCTCTCCCTCACTCACTCACTCTTGTTTCTCTCTCTGTCTCTTTCTCACACTCTCTGTTTATCTCTCTCTCTCACTCCCTCTCTCTGTTTAGATCACTCTCTCTCCCTCTCTCTCACTCCCTGTCTCTGTTTATCTATCTCTCTCACTCACTCCCTCCTGTCTCTCTTTCTCTCTCTCACTCCCTGTCTCTGTTTATCTATCTCTCTCACTCACTCCCTCCTGTCTCTCTCTCTCTCACTCCCTGTCTCTGTTTATCTATCTCTCTCACTCACTCCCTCCTCTCTCTCTCTCTTTCTCTCTTTCTCTCTCTCTCTCTAAGGGTCTCATTATTAAATGAGATTACATAAATCATTCATGAACATTTGGGAGTGACGGAGGCAAGAGGCGAATAGAACATGAAGCGCACCTGTGCATTTTGCCTTTGGCGTGTTGCGTAACAGCAGCGTGTTTCCTTGCTCTTATGGAATAACATTAGTTACATCACTGTATTGGACACAGCATCGTCCACTTTTGTCAGCAGGCGCCTTATTGTACATGGCATGCTGTCTGTTGAAAGAAATGCTCAGGCTCTACCTTTAACACACTCCGCTGCACGCTACTGCACACACACGCATATTGAAACACCTAAGACACCCAGGAAGGTGGCGGGTTATGGGAGATGTATGAATTGCTCTCCGGCGAAGCAACTGGATTACATGGTTTGCACCACATGTTACTTGTGGTTTTGGATGATTGTTCTTGCATAAGATGAAGAAGGATCTCAGGTGGAGAGAAGCTATGATTGTTTAATCCTAATATATACATAGTTTGTAAGTCTAGTAGTCCTGTCAGGTGGAAGTCACTTTTCAGAAAAATATCTTTCGTTTTTTAAATTGGCAACTTTAAGCTTTGTACTAAGAAAATGGTGTATGCTTGAAAGTGAAACAGCACTTTTACATATCAAAGTTTGTTTACAGGGCGTAGCCTTCTACTGCATATGTAAGAAAATCTCATACATAACTGCCTGCGGTTGAGTTGCATTGTGGATAATGTAGGTGCCAGGTTTTGACAAGAAAGAATAATGTGTGGCAAATAAAAGATGATATTTCTGGTTCTGCTGCATCAATTGTGAACCCATTGTTAAAACTGTTCATTGTGAGTCAGGCAATGTAATACAGTAGGAGTGCAATGATAAATTGGTGCAGTACGCAGTACTCTTTTAGTGCAGCGGTTAGGTAAACCATTTCTCAGTTTTGTTAAAGCTGGACCACTGTCTGATGCTGCCAGCCACAGATGTATAATGTAGTGATTGCCATATGCCGCTTTCAGTTTTTACGAGGTAGTGTGTGAAATGAAGTGCAGCACATAATCCTACAAAGAAGAAAACTAAGAAATATTGGTCCTGTTCTGCGCAATTTGGTGTGAAAGCTCTGTTAGAGTGATCAGTGTTTCAAAATGTGACAATGCGCTGATGAGATACATCATTTCTCTAAGCGTAGGCAAAGAGAAGCAATCAAACATCATTTTGCTTTTGCCAAATGAAATTTAAAGGCTGAAACGGAGCACTGAGATGCTTTACTCTCTAACGTTTCATCAAAAGTGGCATCCAAGAGATTGTGCTTAGGCTTACTGTATTCCTAAATATGTTTGGACTATCTGCCAGCTGCCAGAATCAACATAATTTGCCAATTATGTTGACACATACAAGGAATCTTAGTCCGCTTGTCAGCAGTACTCAATATACTTACACACAGTGCTGAGAATAAATGTACAGGCAGATGAGCAGTTGAGTTTGGCAATATGTTGTAATTTTAGCATACCCCCCCTTGGCAAATCACATCACAACCTTGTCTTGCTGTCTCCTATGTATCTTCCTCTTGTCCTGCGGCAACCTGTCCACAGAAGGACTGTGAGGAGGTGGACTCAGGAGGCTGAGGAGGCACTGCAGGACTGCTTGGAGTCTACTGACTGGGGCGTGCTCTGTGAGTTACATGGGGAGGACATCAATAACGTGACTGACTGTATCACAGAACACATCAAATTCTGTGAGAACACCACCATGCCCTCCCGGACTGTACGCTGCTTTCCCAACCATAAGCCGTGGATCACCAGTGACCTGAAAGTCCTTCTTAATGAGAAGAAGAAAGCTGTCAGGTAATGGGACAGACAGGAGCTAAGGGAGTACAGCACAGACTGCGGGATAAACTGAGGGAGTGTAAGAACACCTACAGGAGGAAGCTGGAGGCCAGTCTCCAACAGAACAACATGAGGGAGGTGTGGACAGGGATGAAAGAGATCACCGGGTATGGGGAAGAAGAAGACAAACACCAGTACCAGATTTCCAGTATAACTCAGAGTCTTGTCACCTACAGAAGTTTTCTGATGACTCTGCAGTTGTTGGGTGTATAAGTGATGGACAGGAGGGGGAGTACAGGGCGCTGGTGGATGAATTTGTGGAGTGGTTTGGTAAGAATCACCTGCTGCTGAACGTGGATAAGACCAGAGAGATGGTGATCAACTTCAGGAGGAAGGGAACGACTCCACAACCCCTTTGCATCCTGGGAAGAGACGTGGCCATGGTGGAGGAGTACAGATACCTGGGTGTCAGCATCGACAACAGGCTGAACTGGAAGATCAACAGCACTGCTGTTTACAAGAAGGGGTTGAGCAGACTCTATTTCCTGAGGAAGCTGAGATCCTTCAATGTGTGCAGCAGAATGTTGGAGATGTTACGTAGACAAAGAACTAAAAATCGGCCAAAAGAAGAAGAAAAAAAAACGTTGATGGACTCTGCCATTCGTCGATATATTTGTCCAATCGCACAATCCTATAGATAATAAAAATACAGTATCTTAAAAAAACTGTATATCCACAGTTGTGGTCTGGTTGTACTGTGCTTTAAGTAGTGCAAAGAATACTGTAATATTGCTCCTACAATGTACATACATGTACATACTTGGAATAACCACCTGGATGTCCATCCATCTATATATGCTTATCCTTTGCAGAGAGTACGTCTTTTATGTTTCTTTAGTCCACCTTTAATTATTATAACAACATCATATACAATGCCATTTAATATCAGAGGTCGCACACGTCTCTCTCACACACACACACACACACACACACACACACATACACACACACACACACATATATTTTGTTTTATTTTATTAATTTTTTTGGGTGAAGTGTACAGACTGCTATTAATAATACTCAGGCCACTAATATTGCTGTAGCCGCATGCATTCACTAAAGCTTTTGGTGCCGTACTCACGAGCCTACTTTAATCCTGAACAGGTTCTTTGCAGTGCCTTGCATTAATGGCAGGTGATGAGGGGGAGAAGCTTCTGTCATTGACTACTAATTTGTGTTTTGGCAGCCACGGTCCTGCTGCTCAGACCTTTCATCTCTTCATTTCTCTTCTCTGCAGGTATGATTTAGACTGCAAGAGCGACAACCTCTCTAAACACGTGAGTGTCTCCTTCACCTCAGCTGTTCAACAATCAGTCATGCATTCATGGAGATATTATACAGCCAAATGTTTACCCTTCCAGTACAATAGCAGTCTGATATGAATCAAAATGTCAGAGGTAAGAATGGCATATCAGGAACAATTGTGTTGGAGAAAATACATTTCTGGCCCATACCAAAGACATTCAGAGGGTTTTTATACCACAGTTTCTGTCTCAGTGAAATCATTCTGACCTCTGTGCTTTCTGTGTTTGTTAGCAGTAGTGCAAGACAATTAGATATAAAACTTTTAATTACTTAACAGGTTACTCTTTTTTAAATAACATATTTGGGTATATGAACTTGTGGTTGAGAGACCAAATTGTCCTTTCTCAATGAATGACTTATAAAATCTTGCCCTGTATTGACAATTATAATATATTAAATAGAAAAGAAATACAAAAATCAAATTTTAAAGGAGGAAAAGAAGATCAAAAACATCTAAACTCACAGCAAACTTTTCATCATCAAGACCGCCATCTCTGTTGTCACATAGGATCTTTTATAATTTAGTTTTACAGTAGTAATTGTGTATCATGTAAAGTCATGTAATCAGGGTCTAAATAGTCTTGCGTTTTCTGGCGAGTCCACACAGCATCCTGGGATGGGAGAAAAACGTGCTCTGGTTTATTGGCATGTTGTTAAACCAATCACCAATCGTCCTGGGGGGTGCTAGGCGCCGTACGGAGCCACTGCGTCTCCGCAAAATAGCCTCGTGAAGGAACTTGTTTTAACGTCGTGCAACAGAAAACTCAGATTGGACAGATAGTCTAGCTAGCTGTCTGGATTTACCCTGCAGAGATCTGAGGAGCAGGTAACCATAGTCCTCATAACTCCATCGGAGTTTAAAATTACAACACAAAGGAAGCCCAAGGCAATGTATATCCGGCTTAAATGAGTAAAATCTGGCGGAATATCTGTTGGCAACGGAGTAATCCCGAAAGTGGAATGTCGTGGATATAGACTAGGGTTTATTAAATTCAATACATCCTGACCAGACGTGTACATTTATCTTGGTGTACTCTGAGGGAGTATGTCAATTTCTCCATTATATATGTATCCAGTCAATTTAGGGAGCCTCAGGTTTTAGCCATTTACAAGTTATTTTTTTAGGTGCCAATTAAAGCATGGATTTGCTCTGTCCAAGAAATGTTTGACTAAAAAAAATGACTTGTTGGTTCATGTCCCATCTTCTAATCCACTAATCTGGTTAAAATAGGTCCCTTTTTAATTTAACAAAAAGATGACATTGGAATAAAATAAGTATATGGAATTGGAATAAGTGCTTTCAGCACTGACTTGAAGAGTGATGGATCGCTCATCAAACTTTGAGGGTTGGCAGTAGCTCAGTTTGTAGGGAGTTTGGAACCGGAGGGTCACTGGTTCAAGTCCCTGTACAGACCAAAGTACGGGGGGTGAATTGGTAGCAGGAGAGATGCCAGTTCACCTCCGGGTCACTGCCAAGAGCACCTTGGCATCAATCAAAAAAAGTATAAATAAAAAAAATACTTAAAATTAAACACGTCATCAGATAGAGAATGGGAGTGAACATCTACAATTTGACAGGCTTTTTCCAAGTCCAAAACACATATATGTTAGAGACAAGTGTCTACTGACAGGCTTTAATAAAGCAATGAGATTATGTCAGCTTTGTCGTTCCTTAACAGACGTTTGGTGCTGCTTATGCTCAGTTGCAGTTTACACAGCCTGCTGCTGGGTTGCAGGTTAAAGTTACTCCCAAACACTATTCAGCCAGCCTGTCTTAGTCAAGCCATCTTGATTTAAAACCTGTAACTTCCGATTTTACTGCCCTTTAGCCCCATCCTTCACTTTCAGTGCACCCAGAAGCCCCAGCAGCACCCTGCTCCAGTTCTGTCTATAACCTGGGCTCTATCTTCACCCCCAGCCCTCTTCCTATTACCCAGCTTCATATTCATTGCCAACTGCAGGCAGTTCTTTTCCTCAGCCTAAACCCCAGCATCCCCCCGGGCTTCTACAGAGAGCTGAGCAATGTGAGCGTAGCGACTCCCTCGCAACATGAAGGCTGAGGACGCTTGGATGCACCCTGTCGTCGCTGTGGATGTGTGGGATTGGAGATCTGGCACGCAGTGATGGCTCCATTGTCAAGGCAAAGTCAATCCCCAGTCGCTTTCAATAACTAGATAAACTAGAGGGAAAAAGTACAGTATCTTTCTTGGCAGCATTAATGGCAGCAGTTGAGGATATCTTCCTCCTTCCTTCACAGCAGATGCTTTCCTGTGCCATATGGTTTTCATGCCATGTGCAGATATAGCTGCAGGGGAATATGTGCAAAGACACAGCATACAGTACTATCTAGTTAAGGGCTGTGTATCTTCTTGTTGTAGATGAAGTGGATGAAGCATTGTTATTCTGACAGACCCTCATTACAGCCCTGTGCACAATCCTTCCTGTGTATTTTGGTGGTAAAATATACCAATATCATTCCTACAAACACTCATTTAATTTCAAAGTCTTCATTCATTATTTTAAACTCGATGGTTAGCAAATGAATCCAGGCAGAGAAATATCTTCTTTGTTTGCAGGCAGTGATTAAGTTAACTGGTTGTGTGTTCCCTCATGACTATTTGAAAGCAGTCAGGTTTTTACTGCAAACTTTTATTTCCCCTTATTAAATGTACTATTGCTAAAAAAAAACACATGTACTGTATGTAAAACAACCTATTAAAAGTTTTTTGTGCGATTTCCATTTTTGTTAGACTGGTCAAAATGTGGGGCAAATGTGGGACTTCACCAGACTTGAACCCAGGGCATCACTGGACTTTAAAGGGGCTCTAAGCAATGTTGGGTGACGTTACACTCTTACACACATACCCGTACTTTATGCATCCTGTAATGCGGGGTAGCAACAGAAATGGCTTCATTATCTGGTATTTGTCAACACTGGTTTTATTTCAATATTATGACTGTTGGTGGTTTTGATTTTAGGCGAAATGCAGACTCTGACAAAAACAGAATTTGACCGCTAAAGCAATTTCCAAGTCACTACTTTCTTTTATAGCTTTTGGTTGACTCAAAAACAAGTGTTTGATGTGCACATTTTTAGTTTTCTTTTTGTAATGTACAGTCTTTAACATTTTAACTGTGCTTTTGTTTTATTTGAGATATTTTGGGCATTTTTTTATATTTAGTTTTTATTGCTTTGAAATGTTTATTACCTTGGGAGGGGTTGGATGGTTAGCCACAGCTGTTATCATAGTGCCTATCAGACTAGTGGTATATACTGTATATTGGTGTTGTAAACATTGTGACCTGACAAAAATCTGACTGGGATTATACATTTTGGTGTGGAGTCTGTGTGCAGGAGTTACTTTTTTAGCCATTTATGAAAATGTAATCATGACCATCAGTCATACTTGACAAAAATGAGACTCATGATAACAAATAATGGAATTTAACTTAATAATATAATATATATGTATTATATATGATAGATAAATACTGTATAAATGTATATTAGAAGCCTAATGAGACTTGAAGAGATTTATCTGAGAGCTTTACTAGAGAAATCCTTCTAACCAACTTTTTTTTCCTGCCACCACTGAGCCTGTTAATGTGAGGCCCCTTAAGCCTCTGGTCTGAGATATCTGAGGTGTAGCAGGCACTGGGCTGGGGCTGCTAGCTAGCAGCATATTTCTTATGGAAAGGCCAGAGCATTTTTGTCATCTCTTTTTGTTTCGAGACCTCGGCATGGGGAAAATTTGCTCAGCACCGGCAAAGATCTTTAGAGCAGCTTTCTGCCTGCCGGACTCAACACGGCTCATCTGTCAAGCACTTTTACACACACACACACACACACACACACACACACACACACACACACACACACACACACACACACACACACACACACTTCTTGTAGAGGAGGCCAATGTGGCAGCGCGTGAACAAACCCTCCTTGTAAACAACTTTTTATACCCCCTCTTCTATCTCTGCTCTTTGCTCTTCTTGCTGGCCAAAGGCTCTTCCTCCCCAAACTAAATCCTGTCTTATGGTCACCCTACAGTGATCAACAAGGACACGGGACCTGCTGCAATCTGCAAAATATACATGAAAAAGAGAAAGAAAGCCAACAATAGTGATGTATTGAACGTTGTTTTTAATGTAATGATGCACGGCAAAGTATAGCTGCACAAGTTCTGCGTGGACTCTGGGAAGTGTAGATGTGTCTATGACCCCAGCTAATGGAGACCCCAATCAATCCAATCAAATCAAATATGGCTCTTTTGTATTTTTTTTAATTTTTTTAATTTAATAAACAGCTTTCTCTTTGTTTCTCCACGTGCCCCTGTTGATCTGTATCCTGTTCATTTGGTCAGACTGAAGCAACAGCTAATCACATAACTGGCTCACTACTGTTTGTCTTGATTGACAAAGATATTGTGATGAAAAGTAGCAGAATAGCTGCAACTAGCAATTATTTTTAATTAAAGGTTAATCTGTTGATTAAGTGATTAATTAATCAATAAGTAATTTTGTTTATAAAATGTCAGAAAATTGTGAAAAATATCCGTTGTAATCTCTCAAAGCCCAAGATGACTGTTGTTTAATTTATCCAACCAACAGAACCTATATAGAAACCTATATTGTGTTTATTATCATATTTGACAAAGAAAAGAATCAAATCTTCACATCTGACAACCTGGAACCAGAGAATGTTGACTGAAATGAATAATAAAATGTGAAAACAGTCGATGAGTAACTATCTTTCAATTAATTGACTAACTGACTAATCGTTTCAGCTCTAAGTGGCAAAATATCAAATTAAAAGCTGGAATTAAAAACATAGGATTCATTTATTGCGAGAAAGAGCAGAAGCCAATAAACTCAGTTTTAAACATATATTGGATGACTTTACAATTTCATAGTTATATGTAATGTCTTATTAATTAATTTAATATTAAACATTTTGAGTTTCCATAATGGGAAACCTACTTTTAGCTGTTTAGTGTTTGAATCAACCTTATATGCTAAATGAAGAAATATGCTGTATATGTATTTATGTGTACTGTATACAGTATGTACAGTATCTAATGTGTATATGTGTATATACAGTATATATGCTTTGCCACCTCTAAACGTTTCTTCATTTCTGTTTCATGTGTTTACTTTTCACACATTTAGGACTTCCTGGGCCAGGCATTCTGTACGCTGGGCGAGATAGTCGGCTCCCTGGGAAGCCGCTTGGAAAAACTTTTGATGTAAGTAGTATATCATGCACATGGGAAAACAAACAAACAGTATTTTATTTACACACTCATAATTGAAAGTGAATGGGCAAAAGGCTTGTAATGCACTACTCTAAGCACAGAGCCACTATCATTAGGTGCCACAAAAAGCTGTTTGGGCTCAGGTTCCGATTTTAGATTCAGTTCCATTCAGTGGTGTGAATTGAAAATCAGCATGTCATTTTAAGATCACTTGCTTTGAAGGGAAGCAGATCAGGGGCATGCAAACAAGCCAAGATGTTGATGAAAGCGTACAGTGTCTCCATCAGCCTAATGAGATGAATAGTTAAACAGCAGCAGGCCTAATGGCAGACTGTAAACATGTCGGGTGGTAAACAGCATGTAGGGAAATGGGACAGTTCACGCAAAGGGGAGATGTCAGTGGTGAGCTCCCAGCTCCATTTATAAAGAAGCCTAAACTGAACTGAAGCCTCAACTGAAACCTTAAGAAATAATCATGGACATTTTTCATCTGAATAAATGTCAGATTTCTGCTCTCTAGTATAACAAAAATAGTTAAACGTGTAGCCAGTTCATGAAACATTTCTTTTCTGGCTCTTTGTGTGGTTATTCTAAGTTTAGAGGCACAGGAATCCCCCTTTCACTCTTCCCATAAGTTTTCCAATCACGCTAATATCAACTATCTAATATTGACAAAAATTCCAGAAAAATCTTGAAGTGACTGAAGAGACAAAGGCGTGTGTTGTCCACAGAAATGCAAATGTAATAAACAATAGGTAGTATAGTAGAAATGAAAGGCATGAAAACAATCAAAGACAGGACAATACAAATAATAAAAACATAAGACAACTAATAAAACTCTACTGTAATTACTGCATACCTAGTCTACTGTATATCCTGCATGTTATGTATGTTCCTCTTCCGGGTTTGCTGTCGTTCTGCCCGACATTACCTCGATGTCACTCTTTTCAGATGTCCGTTTTCGGATGTCTGTTATATTCCGCGCTTTCTTTGTATTGTAATTTTAAACTCCGGTAGATTCCTGAAGACTATGGTTACCTGGTCCTCAGATCTCTGCAGGGTAAATCCAGACAGCTAGCTAGACTGTCTGTCCAAACTGAGTTTTTTTTGCATGACTGAAACAACTTTTGAACGTACACATGTTCCACCAAAACAACCAAAAAAGTTCCTTCCCAAGGCTATTTTTCAGCAGCACTGTGCCTCCTCTTGACGCTTAGCGCCGCCCAAGACGATTGTGATTGGTTTAAATAAATGGCAATAAACCAGAGCATGTTTTTCTCCCATCCCGGAATGCTGTGCGGACTTGCCAGACCCTCCTCTACAGCGCTGTGGAAGAAGGTCTGGCAATGTGAGAATACTGCATCCCCATCATCCCAAAATGAAAAGGAACCCATCAAACTTTTACATTTTGTAAAGAGTGCAACTTGATTTCAGAAAAAAAAAAATCACTCTCTTAGCAAACTTCATCCACACCAGGAAAGGTTATTGCTCACAATCAACAAATACACTTTCTGAGGGGAGACATTTTACTCTTAAACCCATCAAAGGCTCCTCATAAGACATTGCCCAAGTTCTCCGAAATGAAACAGACAAATCTTTATTAAAGCTCAACCCATAATCTGGAGTGTCTTATATTATCTCAGCTCTTTTTCACACAGCAGAACTGCAGCATCTTTTTCAGCTTACTGAAGAGAACAATTTGTTATTGCTTATGTTTTCCTCCTGAGGCAGCAAGCCATCAGTAGTCTGACCCGAGCCTCATCCCCTGTCCTCCAGTGTTCACTGTGTGTGTCTGTGTGTATGTGTGAGAGTGTACATGCGTGTGTGTGTGTTTGCTGTGTCCGTGCATACCCTCATGTTTTATTTTTATCAGTTTTTTAGATTTATTTTTATCCGTTTTTTAGATTTATTTTTATCCGTTTTTTAGATAATATTTTTAGATATTCTTTATTATTTAGTAGTGTGTGTGTGTGTGTGTGTTTGTGTGTGTGTGTGTGTGTGTGTGTGTGTGTGTTTGCACTTACTCCGCTGCCTCCAAGTGAAACCCAAAAAAAACTGACACACCAACCCGATTATCGGCCATCTGACAGTCTGGCGACGTCGGTGACCGGAGTCTGTTCGGTGTGTTCCGTGCCGTCGTCAGTCGGAGGAGCCGTCGGCATCCATTTTGGCCGATTTGACTTGTTGAATCAGCCAGTGGGCAGTTGAACTCAGTGACCAATCTGATTGGTGGAGTGCTAGCCCTTGACTAGCGAATCAGTGTATAAGAAAACCAGAGCTGACAACCCCAGTATCTTCTTATTACTAGCCATCGTACAACAACGAGCCTTCTTGACTACTATCAACACTCTCTGATGAAAACAATGACTGAAGATAGTGTGCTCTGTCTTTACTAGGTCTAGAAAGATGTTACGGCATTTTTTTTGGGAAACAATACAGATTAGCGCCGTCTGCTGTTATGGAGACGGATTATGTCTCGCGCACACGCAGAACGTAACCTCAAATCGGCGTCGCCTCGGTGTGTTCTGGGACCCGTTTTTGAGAGACGGGAACCGACTGATCAGACTGACGACGGTCGGCCGTTGGTTAGTGTGTCAGAGCCTTAAGTAAAAACCATCACAAAACTAAAGAGCAACAAACCAGACAATCAACAAGTAAAGAAATCACTGTGTATTTCATGAGTACAAATCCATAAACAAACATTGTGGTTATTAAATACCATTTTGTGTCGTGATCCTGGGTTTTGTTTTGTTACTTGTTTTATTTTGTAGGTTCTTCTAATGTGTCATGTCTTGTTTTACTTCCCGTCTTGTGTATTTTCCCGCCCTGATGTGTTTCACCTGTCCCTTGTTACCACCCTCCTTTACTTGTGTATATGGTGTTTTTCTTGTTTCAGTGTTAGATTTTCTGTCTTTGTTCCTGGCTCAGTGGATCTTCTAATGTCAAGTGTTTCTAGTTTTCTTGTTTTGTTGTCCTGCCAACTTGCCTGACTGGTTTTGGGTCCTCATTTTGAACTCTCAAACTGTGACAATTTTTATTACAAATAAGATATCAATTATCAGCACACTTGGTTATTGCAGGCTAAATTCCATGTCAGTGGGAAACCATGTTCTGATGCAGTCAGCCTCTCCCTTCACTCAACAGCCTCTCATCTGCTCCTCCATCTTTCTGACTCTGTTCTTCCTCTTCTCTGTCCATCTCTTTGTTGTTCCCCTATTTACCTGCCATTTTTCCATCTTCCCCTTTCCTGAGCACTCTGTCTGCTCGTACAATGAATTAATTTCACTGAATGCTTCCCTGTGCATCAAAGGACAGCGGTGGTTCTCAGGTGACGGGGGTATCAAAGCCTCGCTTCAATTTGCCATCAGTTTCTCCACATCTCTTATTGTACTGGACCGTATTTAGCCAAATGAAATTATCTCTCTCACTTCCTTGTTCTGAATCAGGCCCGGGGTCTGTGGCATTCATTTGGTCTATTTTTAGTGGTCAATCTCCCTTGGCTTTAATAGCTGAATATTACGCTTCACCAGCTCAGGATAAACAAACATTGCAGCTGAAATGTCACTGATTGTGGTTACATTACATTGATTTTTTTGAAGGTGTTCATTCAGCATAAATGAATATTTATTTAGACAATCAGGCCAATAAATGTGAGAGAGACTGAGAAGAGGAGGAAATTTGAATCCAGGTCTACAGGTGTCCCACTTTATAGAACATTACATTGTGTGTTTTTTTCTTGTGTTTGAGCATTTAAATGACATTTCACCGCAGAATAAGCTTACATTCTCATAGAGCTTGATTATCCGTGTCATAAATAATTCTGTTTGCCTGAAACTATTGTGTGTGCCCGTGGTTGATAAAAGCTACATGTAGAAAAATATAGTATTCATCAGTATTGATTTGAGCTAAACAAAATGTAGTTTATTATCTAACCAATAAGCTCAAGCAGTCGTGAAGTGCATGTAGACATACCTGCATTAAGCAGGTAGGACAAGCCCATTGTCAAGCCCATTGTTAGAGGCCCTTGGCATCTTAATTGTATATATATGGGAATATGTATAAATATATTTTTTTTGTTCTCTTTTTTTCTAGTGGGATACCAGGGAAGAAATGTGGCACCATCATAGTGAGAGCAGAAGAGCTGAGCAACTGCAGGGTAAGAGTTTGGTTCCCCTGTTGATGCATTTCAAAGAAAACTTTTAGACTTGTCAGATACATTCCTCTTATTAGACCAACCTTCTGCTTCTTATACCTTCCAAAGTGACAAGTCTGACCCATCTGGTACTCCACACAGTTTAAGCTAAAAACTAAATAGCGAGGAGTCCTTTTTTGGCAGAAATCACTTCTTTCAATTTCATGCAAAATTACGTAACTCTTGGATATTGAATTGATATGAATACAGACACAAAGGTACATTACAACAACTCAGTTTATTAGGTACAACTAGCTAAAACTAATGCAGTCTTATTCAGCACTTCTGCGTTAAATCCAACATTTCTTAATTTATATCAGAGAGGATAAATAGAATATTTGAAACACCACAAACAAAAATGGGACATTAAAACCTTCATGATAATAGAATTTATTGCAGGGCTATAAGACTGCGTTAGTTTTAGGTGTACCTAATAAACTTGTTAAAACTTCATTTCAAACAAACCAAAACCTGCTTCTAGTGAAGTAATAGAATATTTTTTTCTCTTGGGTCAAAACATAAAACAGTGAATCTCACATTTTGGGGGTCTTCCTTCAAAATTCAAGAAATTGCTTAATCAAGAACATGGGAATTCATTGAAAAATAGATAATTAATTCTAGATTCAAGATAATTTTATGCTGTGTCAGAGTGTGGAATTAAGCCTTATAATCTTTATTTAATCTTCTAGTGTCTGTTTTTGGGCAGATGAAGTTTAAAATTTAAGCTCCCAGAACTCAGTGGGTGAAAATAGAATTTTTCATTGATATGTTTGTAGATATAATCTTGAAATATTGTACCAGACCTACATTTAAGGGCTAATAGTACAGTATCTAATATTACTTGTTGTGATATCAAGTTGTGTGTCTTTCCTTGTGACCCGAGGCTTTGTGTCTATATTTTGGTTACTTTCCTCCTTTTAAGGAGTCGGTGATGCTGCAGTTTTGTGGCAACAAGCTGGATAAGAAGGACTTCTTTGGAAAATCTGATCCTTTTCTCGTCTTTTACCGCAGTAACGAAGACGGATCGTAAGTTGACAAGCAGCTTCCCCCGTGGTATTTGTGGATGTCAATTTGCTGAATAAACAAAAGCTGCTATCTCACTTTTACACACACACACGTACACAGAATGTCTAGATGGTTGAAATGGATAAAGACTGTGCGTGATTTTTCATGCTCCAAAAAGCTCCCATGCAGAGGATATAAGCCCTAAACTGCCTATGTGATGTTACATAATGCTTGGTGCTCTATACTGTATGTGACTTACGCCGTCCAGACGTTAACAGGACAAAGCAGCAGAATGAGGGTTGAGCAGAGATAATAGGACAGAGTTGACAAGAGGAAAATAAAAGGAGAAAGGATGGATAAGATGGAGTTAAGTGAAAAATGTGTGTGAAGGTCGCGCTTTCTTTGCGCCGCAGATGCTTTTATTCAAGTCGACTTCAGCATCGTAGGGAAGACACATTCTCTTTGTGCAGCTGGGTATTTACTGATGCAGCCTAAATGTTCAGCTGCAGGGTATAACAGCAGCATGCTGCAGTTACAAAGAGCCAGACTAGGTGCCACATAAAAAAGAACAGGAAGCTGCTATTTCAGCCAAAGATCATGCTTTATAAAATACTTTTAGCATTGCACTCCCCTTAAAAACAAACAGAGTAGGTACACTCATGGTTTTGTGTTCACCTTGTTTTTGTTTGTTGCAGCATGCATATCTGCTCTGCACATCACATCTCCTGTGTTTTTTTTTGGTAAAGAAGCACAAACCAAAAGAGAGAAACTTATATTTTTATATATTTTGATTTAATGATGGTGCCCCACCCCTAGTTTTGCATTAATCCAACGGGAATAACCTTCCGGTTATCCGTCTTCTATAGATGAAGACCTGCCAGATGATACTATTATCAATACATTTAAAAACACGTTGACATTCTTTTTGACTACAAAAATGAATCACTAAATATGATGTAAATTGGTCCTCTGTTAACAGCTTTGTGTGTCTCACTCTCAGGTATACCATCTGCCACAAAACAGAAGTAGTGAAGAACACTCTGGATCCGGTGTGGCAGGCTTTTAAAATTCCTGTCCGGGCGCTGTGTAACGGAGACTACGACAGGTACGGCAGGAGGCAAACACAAACATTACATTGACGATGTTAAAGGTGCTCTCAGCCATGTCACATGTTTTTTAGGCTACAACATTTTTTGTCACATACAGCAAACACCTCCTCACTATCTGCTAACTGCCTGAACCCCCAGAACACACTGAAAAAAGACAGCCCAGGGTCTACAAACGGCAACAAAAACAAGCTGTGCCAACCTGCACCACGAAGCATACACAACCAGTGTTCCAGTGCTCCAGCGTTCCAGCCAATAACCGACAAGAAGGATGTGGGGGTGGGGGTTGGGGGGGGGTTAGTACGTGGAAGGACAGGTGAGGGAGAGGGGACGGGATGAGGAGGAGGGAGGGGTGAGCTAGCCTCGTTTTGTTTGAAAATACTTTGAATGTCAAAAAGAAGTGCCTTTAACAGTAAAATAATGTAGGTCCCTTGTCTTTATTTTACATTCTTGTTCTTAATATAAAAAAAATGAATAATATAAATAATTGTGATTTTGATGTATAAATACTTGACATATAACAAGAAATAGCAGGACAGTTACCACAGGGACAGCGTAAAAAACTAGGAAAATATATTTTTTGTTTAACTGGGTCCTAAAGGGTGCAATCAGTAAGATTTTGTCTAATGGTAGCTTTGTTTGCAAATATTAAGTCTACCACTAGTACCGCTCTTAATAGTATTTAATTTAGCTAGTACTGACACATTTAATTAGTACAAAGTAGCTCAGGCGATGTGATGCTACAATTTACAATTTAAAAGCTAAAGTTAGTGTAGTTTCTTCTTATGAAAAGTTTCATCAGTTCCTGTATGAACTTGAAAAACTACCATGACAAGGCACAAAGGGAGTATCACTGTAAAGTGCCTGCTGTCTTTGAAACAACTTACCGCTATGCTGTTGCAAGCTAGACTTTTCTAATGTTATGCCGCATCAACAAAAGTCCCCAAATTACCGACAGCCAATCGGAAGTAGGATCCCAAAACAAGAGTTGCTCTGAACCACATATGGACATGGACAAACATGGATGCCTCGCTTGAACCAGTTAGTCGTTTAAGGTAGATAATGTTTTGACCATGCACAGTGGTCACAACCAACTCTGTGAACATACAACGCTTGCAGGTCGTAAACATGGCTATGTCATTCTCATACAGATTTAGAGCACTGGGCAGGCTATTTGAGTGCTTCCTAATTATATATTTTTTTAAATGTTTTTCTAATTCTTTTCATATTTGCCTGTGTTACACCAGGGTATGCTGATAACAGCATTAAAAAAAACTCCCTGCGTTTTGTAGGCCTGTCCACTTAGGACACCAACCTTCTGCGGACCAGTTACCAGTTTTTAAGAAGAAAGACTGTAAATCAGCGGTGCTAATTGGTTTTTTAATGGGATTTCCCCCCCCCCTCCTTTGTCCCTATTCTCTTTCCCTACAGGAGCATTAAGGTGGAGGTGTACGACTGGGACAGAGATGGAGGGTAAGGGAAACAACGCTTTCTTTTGTACTGTTTAACTTAAATGATAATTGCTGCACTGCATTGTCTGTTATAATGCACCATTCATCTATTCACTATTATCATTTAATTGACATCCTGTTGTGGAATAAATAAATGAATAAATGTCCCGGGGAAGTGTAAATGTAGTAATTACAGGTGAGCTATTTATTGGGGTGACTGTATTATGTCTTTATTTATGAATCCTACATGCCATTCTAAAATACTAGTGCAGTGCCCGCTGAAAATGGGGGGGCTATATGTGTGGTTGTAAACTGCTGAAAATCTGCTGCTGGAAATTCAATTTCCTTGCGGTAGTCATCCCAAAAGGATCAATAAAGAGAAGTCTAAGTCTTATTAGCACCTAACTGCATTCATCAACCACCAGAACCGAACCGTGTGTGTGTGTGTGTGCGTGCAGAGAGAGAGAGAGCGAGAGAGAGAGAGAGAGAGAGAGAGAGAGGGTGTGGTCTCGTGTTGGATCATTAAGAAATTTAACATTTAGCGGAGGTGTTCGTTTCCATACAGGTTGACGGTCAACGATAAAGTAAGGGATTTGATTCGGTGGGGTATTTTGGCAACTTAATTAACCCGACCCAGGGTGAGTCTGATGACAACTGCTGTATCTGCCCGGAGTAATCTCCGACATTAGGCTACATTGTTCTGCCAGCTCACAGCAATTTAAAACAATAGCAGGAAAAGAGTCGCCCCCTAAAGCTGGTCTAAAGCGTTCTGCATGTGGCGTCTGCTGATGTGCAGGTTACCTTCCCCCCCAAACACGGACACACATATATACAGATACGTCTCGCTTTATAAGATACATAGCCTGCTTATAAGTGGCATCACGCTCTGTCTGCACTTGTTGTCTGGTTGTGCTTTGCATGTGTGGGATTCTGAAACGTCCTGAAAATTGGGACTTGTCATTTGTTTATTCAAAAACACACACACACACACACACATACTGACAGAAGATGTTCCTATAATTTATAGATAATACGTTTCTCCTGATGACATTGACGCTCCGCATGAATAAAAAACTGCCCTGTAATAACAACAGCATATGTGCAAAGTAGGAAAGGACATTTAGTATTATAGTCACAGCTCCCACTCCAAAATGCTTGTCCTTATACACCCTCTTCTTTTTCCCTATCAGAGGAGATATACTGTAAAAACATCTCACTGTAGAGCCCTACATGTGACAACACCCCCTACTGCTTTTACTATTAATATTGCTTGAACGGTCTTTTGACATATAACTTCATAGAGGCAGTCGGGGAATAAAGATGGGGGCAGGGGCACCGTTCTCCCCTCCATTGTTAATTTCACGGGCACTTTTTGTCACTTCAAGGGCGTTTTGGCCTGAGCCCCCACAAATTGCTGACCCTTATTCCAACCCCGCTGATTATCTCCATGAAATGATGAAATTGGTTGCTACGCCCACACCTCTGTTAACCAAGGAGCTTGTTAGTAAAAATGACTTCTTCTGTACTTTGACATTGTGAATACACTACAAAAAAATTAATGAAATCTGTACACTTCAACACTTTTACTGTTATTATGGGTTCTTTGATTCTTGGTGTTATGGTCCTTTTCTTAGCTTCTGTTATTCACTTTAGTGCTTCTCACTATAATGCAGAATGTAAATGTGTAGGTTTTTTTTTCAGTTTGGTAATAAAAGGGACTGTGTGTTCTTTTTCTTTACAGCCACGACTTTATCGGTGACTTTAGCACCAGCTACAGAGAAATGTCCAGAAGCCAGTCACAGTTCCACATCTATGAGGTGATATTCTACACACACACACACACACACACACACACACACACACACACACACACACACACACACACACACACACACACACACACACACACACACACACACACACTCATTCATTCATTATCCTCAAGTGATTTGTCCGTGCAGATGAGATTCATACGTGATGTGGGAGCATTTTATGACACAGAGCATGAGGTGAAAAATGTTATTGTTCAGCTTTAGAGGAGACACAGCACAGATAACCAGTCACTCTGCAAAAGGTACCCAAAAAGGTGTAAAAAACAAAAACTTGCCGGTGCACTATGCATGTCTTGTTGCCCAGTGTTCACTTCTAAAGAATTCTAGAAAGTTGTGTCCAGAGGAGAGCTGCGCTTTAGACCCAGGCTCCAGTGCTAATGTTACTAGCATCCGCTTAATGTGTAGAGATCAATTTGAAGTGAATAACAATATTTCTTGAGGTTAGCAACAGAGGAAGACCTTGGCTAGCATGAACTCAATCGGCCCAAGGAACACAGGTGGATCTGACTAGCCACATAAGTCAGGTGACTAGAGAACTTGTGAATGAAAGGAATGTTAACAGAGTGGGAAGTCACAGAAGATTAGAGCGGGAGGAAATAAGCTAGTAGTAGAAATTTACTAGTAGACAAATTAAAGGCAGAATGTGAGAGAAAATATGTTCTGTATTGAACCTTTGCAAAAAGCTTTGTGTAGATAACTACTAGGGTGTAATTTCCACTGGGGACATGTCTCCCCCACTTTTCAAAATCCCGTTTGAAAAATGTATGTGAGTTCTGACTTTATTCTCAGAATTCTGACTTTATTAAATTCTGAGATTAAAGTCAAAATGCTGACTTTTAAAGTCAGAATTCTGAGAAAAAAGTCAGAATTCTGAGAATAAAGTCAGAACTCACATACATTTTTCACCAGTGGCCCTAATCCTCTTCCGTACGTTTGTGCCCCCACCCACATTAATATTTGAATTAGTAATATTTAAAAAAAAATCTTGTGTTAAATTTCAGAACGGGATAAGTGTAGTGGTAGAAATAACGCTGAATTGTGTTCCCCCACCACAACATTTTTTCCCCTACCCTGGATCTTAGGGTTCTGCCCACCTGCCAAAATCCCACTTTAAACCCTGCCTCTAGCCAGTATTTAACAAGATGCTATGCCCTAGCACCAGTTCCTCAGAAGACTGACTTCTGTCTCTTCTTCTCATGCTCAGTGCAGTTCACTGACCTTGTCCATTCATTTCTACACCAGCTGTGTGTGAGCATAAATCACTGAAGGTCAGGAGTCAGTTAAGGTACTTATGAAGCACAACCTAAATCACTGACTGTAGAGGCAGGAGGAGCAGGGCATTCTCTCTTTCCTCGTGTGAAGTAACGTCATCTCAACTCGTCAGACTCATGTCGTCTCCTCCCTGTCGAATCATCTCTGCGATGGGTTTTCTCCAGACTTCCTCAACATCCTCTTTAATCCTTTCATTCTGTTTATTTGCCATGAAGGGATTTTTTTCTGCACAACTGCTGAACATTACACATCTGAGGTACATATTGTAGGCAAACATTGAAGGCGTGTCTGTGACATCACCCAAATTTAGCTTTAGGGGCTTAAACTTTAGGCAAAGTGTAAAACGCCTCGGTGCAGCTTACTGTATGTAAATGAAGCCTGAGTGAAATACTTGTAAAAACATTTAAAAAAAGAACTCTTTCCCAGGATCAGGACACACATTATACAAAATACAACAATCAATCTCAAACATCCTGTGGAAGAATTAAGAGACGTGGGCATTGTCTGAGAGATGTTTGAGGTTTCTATGATATCAGTGTGTCTTGTGAAATAATATACTGTGAACAGAGAAATAAACTAATTCCCTACTTTATTTTAATTATGCAGATGAATAGAGTATGTTGATTAAACCAAGAAGATGACATGAGTTAGGATCACCCACTGCTCAGTGAGACACAACAAAACATGTGTTTCTCCACAGGTCCTAAATCCAAAGAAAAAAGGAAAGAAGAAGAAAAAGTACCAAAACTCAGGAACGGTGAGTCAACAGTTTGGGCAGTTTTCAGATGTTTTTCACTTACACTTTATTACTATTAAGAGTTTATATGATTTATTTGTGAATGCATTTTTAACCTCTGCGTTGATGACACAGAGAATAATAATAATATAATAATAATAATCACTTTCAAACCTAAGATTGTTATTTCAAACATATGCCTTGAGGTTTTAACTGAATTGAGATGCCTTCACAAATACTTATACTTGTTATTATTTATATTAAATGTTTTTGCTTCATTTACACTTTTATGTCTCATTGTCTTTCATGCTAAATAATACCTTCATATGGGGATCTTCCTATGCCTGTAATCCTTGTTGCAACGATGAGAAATGTTAATTTAAACTTTGGTACCACACACATATTGTACATTGCAGGTTGGAGCTAGCCTAGAAATCCAGACCCAAATCCAAAAGATTAAGGGTCTGGCATCAAGTAATGAAAGTTGCACATCTCGAGGGACAGCACCAAGCGTGCATTTGAAAATCTCACTGCACGTAATTGGAAAACACTACGACCAATCACAGCAACACATAGGGTGACGTATCCAGAGCCCCATACACTTAGCCACCAGCGGAGCTAACTGGTAGATTAATCTGTCGTCATCTGTTTAGCTCGCCTCTGGCCCGCCTATATCAGATACACTGATGTGATTGGTGCAGCTCGGCTACAAGGGCATAGTTAATGAGCAGCGTTACTCAATGCCAGAGGAACTCGCTGATCAAATTCAAATTGTGCTGTTGCAAGAACGCTGGATTTCCAGGGTAGGTTGGAGCTGAAAAATCCCAATTCTCAGTTTGAGGCTGTAACTGCCCGGTGACCCCTACTGTAGTCTGGCTTACTGGATGTACAGTGCTGGGATAGAGCCTGACATGGCTGTCTTCTTCTTTAATCTCCGCTAAATATTTTGCAAGGGCACCTATAGCATCGCCTAGTAAGGATATGATTGGTTTAAAGAAATACAAACAAGCCAGAGTGTTTTTTCCCAGTATAGATAATTCAGCGTGGCGAGACGTCCTCCGCAAGAGATAACAGGCTTTCTTCCTGCGGTTCCATGTTTAGCTGCCTTCACTCTGGCTGGGGAGGGTGGAGCGTAACACCCCAGCAGCACTATTTGCTACTTTAAACAGAAAACAACATCCAAAACAAGTCCCTCCCTAACTTTGTGTTTTTACCGGAAATGCATAATTGTATGAAAACAAATAGCCCTCTTACTTCCGCTTCATGAGGCCTTTAATATTTTAGTTTAAAACATTGCATTTTTTTTCTCACTCTTTCTGTTTGCATCAAACTAACTGACTTAGCAAAACTGTGGCCAGGTAGTATTCCAGTGTAGGAATACTGGTTGGTTTCTGGGTCTTTGTTAAAAAATTAATGAAACTTTCATCTACAGTATATTTTTTCGTGTGCACTGGAGCAACAAGGGACCAACAGCAGGTTTTTGCCTCTGGGCCATGCTAAACAGGTTTTGCTTGCAAGCACTGAATCCGGGGATTATTAAGTTTGTGTAACACCAATTTAGCCTCATAGACGTGCATGTGTTTGAGTGAGTTAATCAAGCTAAGCAAGCGGACACCTGTTTATACCACCCCAAAATGACACAGTTAGGAATGTATGATCATTGGTTTTATCTGAGAATCCGGAGCTACATTAACAGTCTCTGTTCATACTGTAAAAAGTGATTCTCGTCATTTTCCTGTGCTTTTCCTGACTGGCAGGTCACCCTCCTGTCCTGCCTGGTGGACACTGAGCTCTCCTTCCTGGACTACATCCGAGGCGGGTAAGTTCACAATAAATTGCCGCGTATGATTCTGCAGAGATGAAGCACCAACTTTGCTGTCATCATTAAATCCAGAGTCCCTTGCAGTTGTGATGTTGTGATGCGATGTGACTTCAGAGACTCAGCTGAGAGGATTATCTCTTAGCTCGAATATTAAGACTGACAGCTGCCGATAACCCGCTGCTTAATTGCTCCCTTCTGCATGCTTTAAAACATGCTGTGATATAATGTGGCGTGATTGATGGTTTCAAGTTACTCCTTTTTTCTCTCTCTCTCTCTTGTAGGACTCAAATTAATTTCACAGTGGCAATTGATTTCACGGCATCAAATGGTAAGCTTTTTAAAGCGTTTGCTCTTATCATTGAGATCTCTTAAGTGTGTCGAACAGATACAACTTTGGTGGTTAACACTTATTTGATGTGAACGCTGTAATGGTTCACTATCAGTCAAAAAAGGAAAAGCAGACGAAAGTTGGACAATTATTTGAAAATGAACTGTTACTTTCAATTTCTCAGCTCAGTTTAGAGTTCTCTATTAACCACAATTTGTACAATTTGTGCCTCGGTGTAGACTGAAACTGATTAGACCCACATCAAATTTCCAATTCAGATCGTTGTCACCATGGAGTCAGTGTTGATGAAGCCCCCACAGGTACACTGCTGTACATTTATTAAGTGACAACAGTTTAATGAAAAACATGCAAAACTCAATTCTGCGCTGAAGACTTTCTCACAGATGAGCGATGTTCTTATTTTAGTGCAATATGATTAGTAACTCAATATATGTAATACAATATTGGAGACATCATTATGTCTCAGGAGAAATGGGTGGCTTTCTTTCCTGCCATCCAATAAGTTTTCAACATCCCCATGCGATATTATGCAGATAATTACGTTATTTTGTTTGTTTGTTGGACATTGGGAACATGCTGAAGTTGTGTCAGAATATAACAACTTTCTCATGTCTTTAATAATATTGTACAAAGCCGTCCTTACACATTCATTTCAAATCTAAGAACATTTTTTTTTATGATGAACATGGGATCTGTAGTTTATTTTGATTAAATCCCCCATATACTGTCCTCTTGCTTCAAATACTCACCAGAGCATCAAAAGTGTTTTCCTCTGCAGCTGAACTGTGGTTACAGTTTTATGATTTGCTTTCATGTATTAATCTTCATCTATTCTTATTTCCCCATTGGGGCCAAAAATAAAAGACAAACAAAATGAAGCTTCTTTTTTTACCATTTGTGTCATTCTTTGTTTGTCGTTTCGATTGTCAAAAGAAAGAAGAAGAAAGAGTATGTTTTTTTTGCAAATGAAATTTTTTATCAGACGATCCTGCATGATTTCTGAGTAATTGCATGTCATTTCATCTGTTTATGACAGTGGGAGAAAAGTCTTTGAAGGGTCAGCACGTCACTGTAGCTCATCATTTTGTTTGCGTAGTTGCGAAATTGCAACAGTGGCTTCATATAACTTAGCTTTAGGGAATGAAATTGCGGTTTCTCACACACCCACTGAGGTTTGAGGCAACCAGTAAGATTTCTGCCTCTACTGCAGTGCCTTAGAGAAGTGTTTGTATAACTAAAACTCCAGTCTGCGTTTTAACCCCCTTCCACCCACTCCCCTTTGCTTTTATTTGAATATGAATCACAGCCCAGGGGGAGCAGGCATAATTACAGTATGATGCTGATGTGTGTTTTATTGTGTTGAACCATTTGGGTCCCAGGCAACCCGTCCCAGCCCACCTCGCTCCATTACATGAGTCCATACCAGCTGAATGACTACGCCATGGCACTGCGGGCCGTCGGAGAGATTATCCAGGACTACGACAGCGACAAGATGTTTCCTGCATTGGGCTTCGGTGCCAAGCTTCCCCCAGACGGACGGGTCTCGCATGAGTTTGCCCTGGTGAGGAAACAACTTTCTCCCATCCAAACATCCAGCTATCCACACAAATCTTCCAATCATGTATCCTTCCAAATATAGTTACATACAGTACTCCGTCTCTACATAAATCTACTTAAAACATGCAAATACCTGTTCATTTATTCTACATATTCACCTTAACCAAACAAAACCATGAGGAAGAAGAGGCCACCACCAGGTCAGATTTGGCAGGAAGTTGCAGGATTGATACAGCATAAAATATATTGCTTTATGGCACAAAGCAGGGAAGCAACTGTTCTTCCATTGCTTATGATGCTAAGAGTTTTTGAAATGTTGAATAATGGAAGTAGGAAAATACAAATGAAACATGACTCCACAGTCTTTCAGCTCTGAGAGGCTGTACGTAGACATCGTTTTGCTTTGGGCAAAGTCACGAGGATACATTATCTGGGGACCATGAATGCCTGTTCTGGTAGATGTGGACATATTTGAGGAAACATGAATGTCCATACCAAATTTCATGTCACCCCATTTTATAGTTTATATATTTGTCGTTTTAAGTTAAATCAGAGACAAATTCTTTGGAAATTGCCCATTTGAAATGGGATGCTAATTTGAACAACGTTAAGGTTAGGACTGGCAGTATAAAAACTCATTTGGATTGTTCTCAGACTGCTGTTAAATATAGAACTGAGCATAACTTGTAACGGCTTCCATGCCAGTCGGCGGAAACTTGTCTGTCACAGTGAGAGCACAGGCAACTGTTTATCAAGCATGTTTATCAAGACAAGTAACCATAAAATTATACCAGAACTATGTAAAAAAAAAAAGAAGATTCTGTAAATGTAAACTGAAAACACACAGCATGCAGTAAGTCACTTTCATACACAGTTGACCAATTACTGTAAAGGCAACGGTTTATTGCTGTCCAACAACAAATTCTGACAAACAGTCTGCACACACTTTGATGATGGAAGCCAAATGAGCTGTTTAGGTTTAGGCTGTAAACACACCAAGTTTATTCTTTTAATCCATGTACTGTTGGTCTTAGTCCTACTGAAGTGACAAAGATAGTTCCATTTCTTTATGGAAATTAAACCAAGATATGACAATTATTTGATAATAAATGGAAATCATGCTAATAGTAAGCATTAAGAATCTGGATTAGCTGTGTCCTCCATTCAACACCATTAGCATTCAACCATGCATCTTTTTATACTCATCTTCCACCCACCCACCCACCCATCCACCCATCCACCCACCCATCCACCCATCCATCCATCCATCCAACCACACCACTTTGCCATTATCAAGCGCCCTGGGGCTCTAGAGATCCTGATCACTCCTCAGCCACCCATAATCCTGTCCCTGGTCTACTGTCACTTCCAGATGTTGCTCCAGTGGCTTTTACAGCCATTACAGCTGCTCAGCGTTAAATAACAGCCTTCCCAGAGGCACCAAACCTTGAGACAAGGCACATATGCATTAATCTTACCATTAAGGATTTAACTTATTCAGCTCTTAAGGAAGAAGGCTGCAGCTGCATAGCCGCAGTGGGAGAAAGCCACCACTGAATCTGACGTAATTATTCAAGCTCCATTTACAAAGCAAAGGAGTCTCATGTGCACAGTTCGTACTCAACCAAGCAGAGTCAGTCAAGATGGTTTCATACTGAAATAATTAAAAAGCCCAAAACATATGGGTAACTTAAATAAGGAAATGTTGGCTTCTTTGAGAGTTTCTTTTGGATAGCTTAAAACCAGTCAAGCAGACATCAATTTTAATATTTGTTTTTCAAAGGATGTGGAGGCTGCAAAAATATAAAACAATGCAACAACTCTGGTTCAACATCTTAAAACAAGGATTTACTTGATGAGCTTCTCTTAGACAAACTAATTCTAAGACAAATTATTATCATGTTTTGTCTTCTTGTAACCTCTATTGCAAACAAATTGTATCTCACCACAATTTATACGACCCAAATTCTTTTCATGGTATCACTTCCTCATGCAGAGTTAAAAATGTGAAATGACTCGCCCCAGGATATTCTTTACTGACATGCTGAAACAAGAGAATCAAACTGTCAGCATTTCCCTGCAATATAAGTAAAATGTTTTATAATTGGATTAACATCCTTAAGGTCTTCCAACCCTCTAGTACCTCTTCTAATAGGTAATATCCTTTAATAATATTGGAATATTATTGATGTTTTGGCCCTTGGGTGGCCATTTTTTATGTCTCTGAGTATGCATGTAATCCTGTTATCCTGCAATTTGCAGCCAAAACAAGCCTGTTTTGAAAATAAAATCTAATTCCATCCCAGCCTTTTTCTCATAAAGGGATATAAAATCTTGTATACATTTTTTTCTCCTTCAGGGTTGTACTTTTCTTATTCATCTCAGCTCCACTGTCTCTGAATATCAAAACTAACTATATTCAATATCATTTTAACTTTGATGCATAGTGTTAAAATGATCCCAGGTGTACCACAGAGATGTAATGTAAGCAAGTTATTCTAAATGCCTTTGAATAAATTTAACACATTTTTCAAAATATTAGCTGGCTGGCATTAAATCAATAACGGTGACTCGCTGTATGTAAACTAACTGTTACCTGCTGGTGTATAGAGAACACATAATCAGGAAAGTAGCTAAATATACTCCAGACAAACAGCATCATCCTGGAGGAGAAAAGCTTGTGTTATCTTTGTAAAAAGAAAAGGTTTTGCTTTTTTTAGAGTTCCAGAAATGACATTAAAGTGTTATCAAACTCATAGACAACAGAATAAGGCCATTGGCTTTTTCTTTGCTTTGGTACACAAGAAAAATATCTTTCTGTCTGCCTCTTCAGCTTAATTAAGATAAGAAAAAGAAATAAAGGTACGAAGCAGGATTAATAAAGACTAAAGGCTTTCCTGACTCTGCCAAATTGTGTTGCAGCAGCTGTAAAGAGATCATTGATGCAAATATTATTCCTGATTTAACAAAGCTTCTACTGACAGGGATTAGTAGGCAAAGATAATCATTTTGGAGTTGGCTGTTAAAGATCACTTTTCTTCAAGCTTATACTTCCCCCATTAAAAATACATAATGCAATACAGATGCAAAATGATTGCCATTGTAATTTTAAATGACATTATGAGATTCTAAAAACTTTCAAGGAAACTTTGTGCATAAGAAATATCTTAATTTCTACAAAACGAGATGATCAGTCCTATTTGCAATTAGTCTCCAATCTCTTAAATGTGTATGTTGCATCAGAATTCAATTCAATTCAATTTTATTTATAGTATCAATTCATAACAAGAGTTATCTCACTTTACAGATAGAGTAGGTCTAGACCATACTCCAGAATTTACAAGGACCCAACAGGTCTAGTAGTTTCCTACAGAGCAAGCAACAGTGCGACACTGGCGAGGAAAAACTCCCTTTTAGGAAGAAACCTGGGACAGACCCAGGCTCTTGGTAGGCGGTGTCTGACGACCGGTTGGGGTTAGAATGAAGAGTGGCAATAATAGTCCCAAAAAATAGTAGTTTGTATTAGTTCTTTGTAGTAGTTTGTGACATAACAGGGCACTGTGCAGCATTACAAGGCACAGCAGGTTGTAGCTGGGCACCGCAGAGCGTAGCAGGATGTAACATGGCATCACACAGAACAAATCATTAAATCATTGGACACTCTATTTAGTTGTTTATTTGTGCATTAGAACAGTATTGCTACCAAACAATAGGAAAACAGTTGTATTGCTCTTATTGGTGCTCTCTTCATTTACTCTCTTGCTTGCTTGACCACCGCTGTGCGCCTCTCTCTCTCTCTCTCTCTCTCTCTCTCTCCCCCCCTGGCCGTTGAGTCGGGGAGGAGGGTCTAACTTTGGGCGCTGTGTTTACAAAGTAAAGCCATCCTCACTAAATATTCTACCTTCAGTGTATCTTTACTCATACAAGGAAGCTGACTCCACACATCAAATGCAGTATAGTGTCAGCTTGCCAACCCCCTACCCGCTAGTTATACCCAAGCTGCCATGAGAGCAAAGTCATAAAAATAGGGCGTTTATGGCTCTTGTCGCTATCTTGTAAAATCTCAAGAAATTGAGACACCACAAGGTTTTCTAATCTTTAGACAGTCTGAATCTTCTCTCACAGCACTTTAGAAAGGTTACATCTACATTTCAATAATTTTCTACCACACTTATTAAAGGTTTTGTCTTTGTTTTTGTGCAGAATGGTAACCCACAGAACCCATACTGCAGTGGTATCGAGGGGGTGATGGAGGCCTATTACCAGAGTCTCAAGTCTGTGCGTCTTTACGGACCCACCCACTTCTCCCCTGTTATTAACCATGTGGCCAGGTAGGTCCACCACAATCACAGCCGGGGATGTGGAACATGTAGACACACACACAAATGTCATAGAGCACAATGCCACCACGAAATGTACAGTTTTGCTGCAGCTTTGGGGAAATTGCAGCCATGTGTGTGGGCTGCTGGACAGAGATCTGTGACGCAAAAGGAGAGATTAAAATAAATGTACTAATAGCTCCGTCACCTAAAGAGAATCAATAATCACGGTGGTGGTTTGGACAGCTACAACAGTCCTTTAGTAGGTGACCAGTCTGTAGGATGACTGATGGGCTGTTTTAAGGCTGTTCTGTAGCACAAGGCACCACGATAATCTGAAAAATAGAAAATACCAGTACATAGTCCAAAAAATAATGCTGTGAATAACAGTAAATGTATCACCTCCCACCATTTCACAAATAAACAGTAAATTAAATTAATAATCCTTATAGATATCCTTATAAGTAGAAGATTTGTACCAGTGCTTCACTATTTAAAAGACCATTAACGTGAGACATGTGGGCCCTCAAGTGCAATTTAATTTTTATTGGAGCAACAAATTATATAAAAAGCCCAGAAACTGTCAGCAGCACTTTCTCAATTTGCTTAAGTAACCTGTGATAAAAAGTAATGTACCGTTTTGTAGTACAGTATTTTCCAACTTCCACCTGACGTTCCCTATTGCCAGATCTTGTCTCATGATCCTCAAGACTGACTATGTGTGCCGGCCGCCCACTCAGCCTGAAAATAGCTGCATTGTTCAGCGCTCACGTCTGATGATGATGATGATGATGATGCTTTATTGTCAGAACAAGTCTGAATTTTTTTCTTGCATCCCAGTAAGCATCTGACTAAAACAGGAAGACATGGCTCAAGAAAAAAGAAATTACAGTCACATCAGATTCGTAATTGTCTGTCTTGACTGTGTGTGCGTAAGAGTGTTGTCACCCTGGTTACATAACAGAAAACTGCTATAAGTGTAAGTTTAGAGCTAAAAAAATAGACCTGACTCTAAGGTGTATCAGTCTATTTAAAGCATAAACCATACCGTTTTCAATACATCCTGTTTAAAGTAAAAACCCATAAGTATGTACTTGATGCTTTAAATTCTGAAAATTGTACCTACTTGTTTTACATGACATACATTATTTGGGAACATTACCAATACTAACACTGTAATTGGACCATTTATCCTCAATGAAATAAGATTGTTTTTAGTGACCACCGAGGGGCAATAGCCTGATATTGGACACTGAAATAAGGTAATTGCAGAAGCAATGAATGCGATTTGAGACAAGGGTGCATTATAAGGCTACTCCAGCAAGTTAAATACCTACTCCCATAAAGTTGGATCCTAGAATTCCCACAAAGCCACACTTCTTTTTACTGTAGATCCTGCCAAATGTCTTAAAACTCTGCCTCCAGTTCATAACTCAGGCTTTTTGTTAAAAATGTAGCCTCCAAGCTTAAGCCAACATAATGGGATGACATCCTTAGAGTTATTTTCTCAGACTTTAGAAAGCTCTTCCAGAGTAGTACTCCCTGTGACCAGTTAATTGGTCTTGATGTGTCAAATTAGCGGAGAGCCCTTTCTAAATGATATAGAGAGGCAGACTTCAGCAGAAAAGAAAACTCTGAATATCCATTTTAATGTTAATAGAATGTTAAGAGAAGTGTTGTCTCTGTTGTCTGGCTCTCTTTTATTTCTTTTGCTTTGAACCTCTCTCTCCATGCCAGGTATGCGTCAGCAGTGACGGACGGCTCACAGTACTTCATCCTGCTCATCATCTCTGACGGCGTGATCACGGACATGGCACAGACCAAGGAGTCCATAGTCAATGTACACTTTTACATTTAAACTCAATCTATGTACAGTATGTTTTTCCAAGGCATTTTACAAGGCTTTAAATAAATGCAATTTACAGTATCATGGACATCAGCAGTCCATCTACTGTGTGCTCATATTAATTCAGTTAATTTACTGTAAAACATGTGAGAACCCCCGGAGTTCCAGTTATGATGAAGCCACTAATGGAGATCCTAATAAACCAACACGCAAACAATACGAATATGTAAAGCCGTCCTTTTATTGCTTCCCTCTCTTTCTTTCACTCATCTTCACTAATGACAAGAGTAAGGGAAGAAGGGGGGGTGTCATCGCCCCTAACGATTTTGTCATATAATTTATATGCCCGTGCTCTCGCTGCTCTGCATCACACAGCCTATCCTACCCCCCACGACCACCACCAACGCCTCTATGTGATGTAATGTTATTGTAAAGTATGATTTTATGAGTAATTATTTAGTAGCCGGCAGAAGATTTATGCGCCTCATATCTCATGCAATTTGGGCATACATCTAATAACTACTGGAAGTTATTAAACAATACAAAACCCTCAATCATCCTTCATCACTCGAACTGTACTTTGCTGTCCCACTCTGCTTTAATAAGATGTAATAAGCAATATTGCGCTGCAGGGCAGCTGCAGCTCCGGGCAGGGCAAGATGTAAATGGGAGTCATTTTAAAGTCAAGCTTTGGGAAATTTAGACAAAGTAGATGCATGAAATTATAACTCTGGCCGGACGAGAGGCTTTATGAAACGGGCCGCAGAGGGATTTGGACACACCCTATCTGCCTTAACAATAGCACTTTATTTTTCTATTGAGCTTCCATTCTATGGGTTGTTAGCTCATAGTTAGTACAGTAATTTGTGGGGGTATTTCACTGATAGCCTGTGGCGTTTAAGATAGGAAAGTGGTGAAAAGAATGAGCTTGCCTCTTTTCCCGCCTTTGATGAGCCTATTTTGTCTCTTTCCACCCTTTACAGGCTGCGTCTTTGCCCATGTCAATTATAATAGTTGGAGTTGGACCAGCGGAATTTGACGGTAGGCAGGGTGAAAATCACGTGTGTGCATGCTTTTGTGTGTGTGTGTGTGTGTGTGTGTTTGCATGTGGTAATCCTTTGCCTTCATTCTACTTCCTATCTCGCCTCCCACATGGTTCAACCCTTCCTTGTGCAGCTCTTTTCTTCTCTCCTCCATTCTCTTTCCCTTTAATTTCCCCATCCTCCTCCTCCTCCTCCTGACTCTGAGGTTAAGTGGATGTGAAAATTCTCATTTATCAGATGAGGTGGTGCTTTTCCTTTTTTTGTTAATGGACGATGGCCACGTTTCTCACCTCTCTCCTGTGTTGTCATGTTTATAATTTACAGAGCAGTCCTCTGTAAAAACAAGCTCGCTCACAATGATCACAGGATTCAACAATTGTCACGCTTTTAAAGTCAGCGTGCATGGTTGAATGATGTCCCCGTGGTGCTCATCGCTGGCTCTGCTTACACATATTCCAGCATGGTTCACGTGTACGGTTGTGTGCAACTCATGGCCTGATGGCTTCACGCTCAGCGACGCAAATTCTGTGTACTCATGCCACGTTTGGCATTACCAACACTCTAAGGGAATGTAACCCAGTGGCACGCTAATGGCTTCAGCAGATTAAAACACAAACTGCATGACATGTTTGCTCAGCGTAGCTTTGACATGGCTGTTGGAGTCTCCTGACACGGCGCGACTGATGTGCTTCCCTCCTCAGAAATGATCGAGCTGGACGGGGACGAGGAGAGGATCTCATCCCAAGGACGATATGCTGAGAGGGACATTGTTCAGGTACAAAGTATTCCCAAAGAAGACATGGCTGGCTGGCTGTGAGACTGTTACTCAATACAATGTCTACACAGAAATGTGTGATTAATGATTAATGGGAGAAGGTCATGGTGTTTAAGCCTCTGCTGTGCTCTTGTTCTCAGTCTGCATTTTTCTATCTTTCCCCCGCTGTCTCGTTCCTTTTAAACTATATCTATCTTTTCCTCTGCATCCTTTTCATTCTGTTCCTTTCATTTCATCTGACCATATCCTCTCCTCTTCTTGTTTCCTCTTCTCTCCTCTCCTGTTTCCTCTCATCTCTTGTTTTCTCTCCTCTCTTTGCTTCCTCTTTTCTCCTCTCCTGTTTCCTTCCCTCATCGTTTTCTCTCTTCTCCTTGTTTCCTCTCCTCTCCTGTTTCTTCTCCTCTCCTGTTTCCTCTCCTCTCTTGTTTTCTCTCCTCTCTTTGTTTTCTCTTTTCTCCTCTCCTGTTTCCTTTTTGTTTTCCCTTCTCTCACTTTTTCTTCTCCTTGTTTCTTCTGCTTGTTTTCTCTCCTCTCCACAGTTTGTTCCTTTCAGAGACTACATTGACAGACGGGGAAACCACATACTCAGCATGGCTCGCCTGGCTAAAGAAGTGCTCGCCGAAATCCCGGACCAGTTCCTGTCCTACATGAGGACCCGAGGGATCAAACCCGGCCCCTTGCCACCTCCTTACGCTCCCTGTCCACCACCGGCTGTCCACCCCCTTCTTTGCAGACGGGTAAGCAGGATCTAAAGGCAGAGGCCTCGCTCCAACGCCAGCCTGCCGACTCTACTGGTCTCTCCTCTCTCTGCTTCTTCTTCTTCCTACTCTTCACTGGAAGCTATTGAGCACACGGCGAACCTCTCTCATGTTGCAATTTCGGGAAGATGAGTAGAGAGCATGAGAGAGCATGATGTGGATAACCTTGAGTGTAATGCTTCCACTTTTTAGAAGACGGGACATTTCCCTTAGTGGACAAAGGTGGGGGTTTCGAAGGGTCTTGGTGGGGGTCTGAGATCACCTCCCTCCACCAGGAAGCGTGGACAGGACATAAACGAACCACTTGAAGCTATCAGACTGAATGGGTCCATACCGCCAAGGTCCTTTTTTGAAACACTGTTCATCGGCTATTTCTATTTCCACTTCCTTTCACAAAATCATGTCGCTCAATATATAAATGTTTACAAAATTGAGGACTGGAGTGGAGGATATTTTTCAGGAGGAACTTTATACCGATCAATGTGAAAACCTTTTGAATTCCTATTTTTTGGCTGCAGTAACTGGAGGTTGCGACTTTGTACAAAATCGTTTCTGGCCCCTAATGCCACATCAGAGTGTACGTTTGTTTGTTATTAATAAATGGAGCATGTCCTAGTTTAAGAGACGCATGCACGGTTGTCCTGCACTCAGGGCTTTGTCCCTCCCACACAAACCCCTTCCTCATCACCTCACCACCACTGCCATGTTCCATTAAGAACAAACCCATCACCCACCTGAAATCTTCCCACGCTCCTACCTTCTGCTCCGTCCACCTGCCTTGACTCAAAAGGAAGCTGTGCTCCCTGAGAGTCTGGTCAAATCAAATGCAGCAGGGACTTTAACCAGCCTTACTTTTACTGGCACGTGTCCACCGTGGGTTCTGGAAATGCCGATCTCCAAGCCCAGAAGTCAAAAACACACATCTCACTACCGAACCTGACTGTATTACGTTTTAGAGTCTTTTCATTTTTATAGAACAACATTGTTCTTCAGAAGCATTTTTTGTTTTATTTTACGTCTCTCTACCTCTCACTTTTAGTATTGCCGAAAAAAGGTTGTTTAAATAACAAAGTGTTGGTGTGTCACTCTGTCAAGTTCACAGTTTTACCTTTCTCACATTTACCTTTCTTCATAAAATATTTGCCAAATTGTAGGTTGAGAATTATAGCACTTTGGTAGCTATCGGATCAGGTTACTCACACCTTTGTGTTAGCAACACAGTGTGACTATGTGCACAGAAAACAGTTAACCAACACACCAAAATGCAAAAATGCTTTTATTTTCCCAGCTATTCATTTGGATCAAAATGGTGACTCAGTGCGTTTACATGCAGTTTAAAAAAACGATTATATTCAGGTTAAGGCAATACCCCGATTTCTCAAAAAACCATGTAAACGCTTCAACTGCCCCTAACCTACTCTGCTGGAGTGCTTTTTGAACTGGACATAATTCGTCAGCGTGCTGTGAGTTGTACTCGTTGCTATGACGCCACACAACAAAACAGCGTTGCCATAATCAGCGGGCCAACCGCAGCAAAAAGCCTAGGGTCCATCTGTTTTACTCCCCGCTAAGGCAGCAGCAAACTCCACTAGATGGCTAAACAGATAACAGAACAGCAAACAATGTTAATTTTAAATAGCTAACAAAGTTAGCTTGCTAATTCCACCCGACACTGGTTACAGATAACGTTATAATGAGCCGAATAAGTTGTCAGTCATCTTGTGGGAACACTGTGCTGTCCTACGCTATGACAAGAGTGTGTAAATGAAGTTGTTAAATTTGACTCATTTAGTGATAGGTTTTTGTAACCAGAGAATGTCTAATAAGGCGAGAACTTCCACTTCCACTCTCGGGAAAACTTCCGGGTTCTGAACTGGTTGCAGTTCCACTCTGGTTCCCTATGAGGGCGCTCACCGGCAGGTGCAGAATGAATGGAGGTCTATGGAGCTATACTCCTCAAAATCCACTTTTCTCAGGATATCATTTTTTGTCTAGTAATTTCAATGTTGCATTTGAAAGTGGAGTAAAAGAAAATACACAATGCTGGGTGTTTAAAAAGCCTTTTAAAATATCATTGACGTTATAGATATGGTACGGCCAGAGATACTGCTTTACAGCAAGCTCTGAGTCACTTCCTTTTTTCTCTCAAGTCATCAACAACACAGCTGACAGGTTAGGCTCTCCCTGTCAATACATGTGCTAGAAAAAGTTTTGGTTTGCTAATGTTTTAAAAACCACGTCGCTATATTTACACACACACACACACACACACACACACACACACACACACACACACACACGCATGCTTTGGATGCCATCAAGCGTGATCTCTGATCATAATCAGTCATTCACTGACCAATCAACATTCCTCAGCAGAAAGCTAGCATGTTATTGGCGACAACAACTCTTCTCAAGAAATCAAAAGGACATAAAGTACTCATTCATTCAATTCATTCATGTTGAACTTGCAAACACTACAGTCAAATCTGACATTTTTCAACGACAATCAGGCGAAAGAGACAGATTTAGCCCTTTAGCTTCCATAGACTCCCATTCATTTTGCACTCGCCTGCAATCACCTCCAGTGGAACTGCAACCAAATTTGGTTCAATGTAGGGGGTGAACCTGTAGACGGGCTGTGGTGTAACTTTGATATAGGTCAAACGGAAGAAAAAGCCAGTTGTGCGTTGGCGTTGAACTTCCTATTCTTCCTATTCTTCCCCACTCTTGTATATGGGGAGAACTGGCATAACCCGAAGATCATACCCCGGTTACTGCTGTGCATGTAAACGCACTGACTGTGAGCACATTTTGTGGTTTTATGTTGTCTAACATTATTGTAATAATCAGTAATACCTAAGGTTTAGTAGCAGGTAGCTAGTCACCTTAAAGGAACAGTCACCAGAAAAAACAACAATGTTTTCAGTATCAAACTCTCACCTCCTGAAGGCTTGAAAGGTGGCTCTGAATACTTTTGGGATGACAGCAGCTGTTCTTAGCTTAGATTCACAACACTTGGATGGATTTCTATGGCACAGATCTCCCTGTTTCCACATTGGCTCACCCCCCGTTTTCCCTAGTGGGATTAAGAATATTTAAAAAAAACAGAAATATTACCTATACGATTGGCAAAATACATGAATGAAATTGACACAGCTGTACAGGTTGTTGTAAATTGACTTTCAGCATATTTCATTGATGAATGTGTGACAAAGGTTAAAGGCCTCAATGAACCTCTTAGTATATGCAATGAGGTCCAACAAGAACACAACAGTCATTTTAAATTTGAACTATTTTGAGATATATTTTCAAAGATTTCTGTATTTAGGGCCCGAGCGCCAACAGCGGCGAAGGCCCTATTGAAACTGAAGGAATTATTATTAAAAGACAAACTTTTGTGTATCAATGAACGTAGCAGACTTCCTTTTTATTGGTAAAGGTTTGCACCGACCCCTATGCTTTGGCCACGCCCCCTTTCACAGCTAATAAACTGAAGGACGTAGAGTCTTGTGTGAGGTATCAATGAACTCAGTAGGGAGTTCCCTATTAATTGGGCACGATTTGTAGTGCATGGTTGCAAGGAGCGGTGTCCACCAGTAACCATGACGCGCGCAGAGGAGCAACTGCCCGTCCAGCGCTGCTTGCACCTTTAATTTTTTTGGTTTTGTCTCTGCTCTTTTCACTGGATTGAAGTAGCTCATTTGTGAAAACGTAATGTCACATACTTCCATCTACCAATCACAGTTTAGCAACGTTTGTATCAAAATGTGATAAGAATTCTGTTTTACACCACACAGTCCTGATGAGGCAGATTAGCTGAGTTTTTGATTGTTTAATTAAATGATGAAGTGAAAACAAAATGGCAATGTAATCTGATTATCTGGTAATAGTAGTCTTGCATTACAAGACCTATCTCTCTGCTGTGGAGTACGATCTGGCTACTCCACACATACATTCTAGGAGAAAAAAACACTCTGGGTCGTTTTCTTTCTTTAAACCAATCACAATCGTCTTGGGCGGCACTCCGGATGCAGTGACGATGGCGCTGAAAAATAGTCTCAGGAAGATACTTGTTTTGGTGGAACATTTGTACCTCACAAAAGAAAATGCCACATACAATATTGAATGAAGTTAATGCTAACGTTAACCCTGACGTGAGCTTTTTAAATACATGGTACATGGTTAAAGGTAATTTGCTCTTACCAGTGTATTGTCGTGTGTACTTTGTCTACAGCAATCCCTGCCAATCAGTCCCAAAACATCCACGTTAGAGAGTAAATGCTGTAAACATAATTCTTGTGAATCTTTACAATCATTCCTGGAAAGAACCATGCAGGCCTGCCTTGTTGCACAATCCAAATTTCTTTTCAAAACTTGCCATTTTTAGCATGTAGCTTGCTAGTTAGAAGTTTGTTGTTTCCCAAAGAGACCGGAGTCAGACAGCGACAAGACACAGAGAGCGGAAGGTCCAAGGGGCAATAATTCTGGAAATGTACTTCCGTTGATCAAGACTAGGTTAATAGCAACCCAGTTTCATGACAAAAAAAAAGATTTCAAATTTCAAATCTACCCAGCAGCATAATCCACTTCTTCTCTCTGTCACCCAAGCAGTATTCTCATAGTAATATGACGAAACACTGCTTCTGTTTGTTGATACCATGGTTAGCTGTTTAAATCTGTGGAGTCCAAGGTTGTACATCTTTATATGGACACTTTTTAACCATCCATTGTAGCTGTTGTGTATCCAAGCTAACCAGAGCTGCTGTCCTTTGCAAAAGAGCCAGCTACAAACTTTCCAGAGCCGACAGGACAGGTGGGGAGTATTTGATATTCAAACCCTAGTTGTTCGGGGGGAGTGTTACTTCGAAAATGTGAAAATGCTCACACCTGTTTTGGGTGTGAGACAAAAAACAGACATTTTTAGAAAATTTTCAGAGTAAAACTCAAATGCAACCTTGCTGTTTTGCCCGTTAATATGTACATGAAAACTTTCCAGTGTGATTTTAAACAAAGCACAAACCATTTCCTATCAGAAAGGCTACAGCCACCGTATCCAGAGGCCCTTTCGAACTTGTGTAAATGTGTGAAGAACAGCGTTTATACATTTGACAATGTGTAATATAAACTATAGATCCTATCTGTACTTTTTAGGGCCCTATTCAGTCAAGGAACCGATGTAAGAGATGGTTTACAACATTTTTCTAAACTTACGCCTCAAAATCATCTTATACTTCTTGGCTGATGATGCTTAATTCAGTGCTAATTCTACTTTTATTAGACATTTATACACTGTACAAATGTTTTGCCTTTTTTGTGTTTTGGTCAATATACTGTATATGTAATGCTGCTTCTTTACTGCTGATATAAGTATTACATTTTATACTGAGGCCTGTAATCATATTTAAATCATGACTAACAGGCCTTATTCATGTTTATACATAAGTTATTCATATTTAAATCATGAATGGCAGGCCTGTATTTTTTATAAGCAAATAATTAGATAATAGTGTTTCATGTGTGCAAGAGGTTTAAAAGTAAACTTGGTGATCAAGTATTCTCTACCAAATTGGACATATTGTTAAGTGTAGCATCTCATGTTGGCCGAGACTCGTTCCTGAACAGCTAGTCATTCAGTTTGACTGAATAGGGTTCCTCAGTGTGGGGACAGGTGGTCTGGTAGATTTTGTACTCTTCTGTATTGTTGTTTAATTGCGGGGATGTACGACAGCGGGGATTTCGAATTGCACAATGTAGCACTGGTCTCAAGTCTGGCATTGGACAGGACCAACACCAGACTGAACCAGATCAGACCACATCAGGCCGGAACTATGGAGGACCATGTCTTTCATATTTAAAAATAAATACAGAAATAAATAAATGCTCAATAAATAAATAAGCACACAATTAATTGCCCCAAAAAATACAATGAAGAAATAAATGTAGGTAGAAATTAAATTATACAGTGAGACATAAATGTATATATCTCTTTTAATTAGCTTCTTTATTTATTCACCTTTGTAATAATTACCTTATTTATTTATTGTCCGTTATAATCTTCAACTTTATTTATTCCTTACTTATTTTTTAAATGTATTTATTTCTGTGTGTGTTTAATTTTTTTGTCTGTTTTATTCTTCCGTTGCATTTTCTACCCTATTTATTTTCACCCCTGGTATTTATTTCTGCCTGTCACTTTTACATTTCTGCCTGTCACTTTTACATTTCTACATGCATTTCTGCCTCATTATGCAAATGAGGAGGGGCGGGTCTTAAGGGGTTAACTTCTGCCCATTGGTTGGTTAGCATTTTACTCCCTTGGTCGAATTTACATGCCACCGGCCACAGACACAACACAGATGGCTAGCTACGGTGAAGTTGTCAGTGAGCTCAGGCATTTAGCAACGGTTTTTGAAAACAATGCTAACGTTATAAGTATTGACTTTATAATTTTTCGTTTAGACGCTCTGACAGAACGTGTGTTTCAGTCAGCGGTGTCGTGCCAATGTACTCGTGTATCCCCTGGCCGCGGGAGCGCGCATGCACACAGAGCGGAGCTTCTGCTGCCCTTCGAATTGTTTAACTGCTGCACTTTGAATTAAACGGAACAAACAGCGACGTGGAAGACTCGGCAGGGTTACCATAGTAACAGGGGTCTCAGTTAACTACATAAATACATGTATTTGTCTGTTACATTAAGGCGACGTGTCAAATGTTTATAGCGTGGTTTAATATCGAGTGATAGGCGTATCCTCCCTGTCCCTGTCTACCATATGAGTTACATAGGAGGTACTCAAATATCAGGCCGTTTTTTCACCTGATATTTGGGTATCCCCTATGTAACTTTTGATAAACAACAGCAAACCTCTCCAAATTGTGTCAGGTTGTTTATTGTGACCTATTAAACACACAAAATAACACCCATGATGACAGGACAGACCCTTTGCATGTTAGGGATGGGATACATAAAATATCAGGTGAAAAATGATATTGATATTGATATTGATGATAGTCCTTCATGCAGTGCCATCACATAGGTTACACACACACACACACACACACACACACACCGCCGTGAGAAATACTAATCAACCTGTTCGCCGTTAGAAGCGGCGCACAACTTAGGACTTCTCCATCCTGAGACGTCTCCGTTGGATTTATTCTAAACATCCACCTGCTAAATTTCATCGGGTTTTTGTAGTGCAACCTTCTTTGAACGAACTGCGGCTGTTATCATTCTGTCTCTTCTGATGTGCGACAGGAAGCCAGAGAGAGGAGTGGATTTGGAGACAGACAACCCACTCCCGGGCCGCTTCTAGCAAGGGAAACCCCCCACGCGTTGCGCGCCTGGATCGCCAGTAGAAATTCGTGTCGCGGAGTGCGTGTGCATGCGTCAGGCACTAAATGTGTGTGTTCGTGCACGGCAAAGCCCCGGGCTCCGTCCTCAACAGTTGCTACCGGAGCGACGGAGAGGAGAGGTGGAGAGCGAGAGAGATAAGAGACTGAGGACAGACGGACGCGGGTCTGTCCTGTCATCATGGGTGTTATTTTGTGTGTTTAATAGGTCACAATAAACAACCTGACACAATTTGGAGAGGTTTGCTGTTGTTTATCAAAAGTTACATAGGGGATACCCAAATATCAGGTGAAAAAACGGCCTGATATTTGAGTACCTCCTATGTAACTCATATGGTAGACAGGGACAGGGAGGATACGCCTATCACTCGATATTAAACCACGCTATAAACATTTGACACGTCGCCTTAATGTAACAGACAAATACACGTATTTATGTAGTTAACTGAGACTCCTGTTACTATGGTAACCCTGCCGAGTCTTCCACGCGCTGTTTGTTCCGTTTAATTCAAAGTGCAGCAGTTAAACAATTCGAAGGCAGCAGAAGCTCCGCTCTGTGTGCATGCGCGCTCCCGCGCCAGGGGATACACGAGTACATTGGCACGACACCGCTGACTGAAACACACGTTCTGTCAGAGCGTCTAAACGAAAAATTATAAAGTCAATACTTATAACGTTAGCATTGTTTTCAAAAACAGTTGCTAAATGCCTGAGCTCACTGACAACTTCACCGTAGCTAGCCATCTGTGTTGTGTCTGTGGCGGTGGCATGTAAATTCGACCGAGGGAGTAAAATGCTAACCAACCAATGGGCAGAAGTTAACCCCTTAAGACCCGCCCCTCCTCATTTGCATAATGAGGCAGAAATGCATGTAGAAATGTAAAAGTGACAGGCAGAAATAAATACCAGGGGTGAAAATAAATAGGGTAGAAAATGCAACGGAAGAATAAAACAGACAAAAAAATTAAACACACACAGAAATAAATACATTTAAAAAATAAGTAAGGAATAAATAAAGTTGAAGATTATAACGGACAATAAATAAATAAGGTAATTATTACAAAGGTGAATAAATAAAGAAGCTAATTAAAAGAGATATATACATTTATGTCTCACTGTATAATTTAATTTCTACCTACATTTATTTCTTCATTGTATTTTTTGGGGCAATTAATTGTGTGCTTATTTATTTATTGAGCATTTATTTATTTCTGTATTTATTTTTAAATATGAAAGACATGGTCCTCCATACAGAACAGTCTTTTTTTTATATATTTTCTGTATATAGTGTATGTCTGTTTTCTGGAAAGTTGACTTGCAGCAAACTGCCAGGACTCTTCTCCTGAAACCCAAGTCAAGGCCTTTCATTTATTTATCACGACACAATGTCAATTTCATCTCATACTCACACTCTTGTATACACTGTACATCCAGTACATGTATTTGTATATGAAACATGCATGACATGCCAGGGTTGAGTGAGAATTAAGTTTTTTGTTTTGCTTGATTTCTCAAAGAAACAGTGGTTTCCGAGATGTGATATTTATCGCAGAATTACCAGCTTTTGAAAGCAGAGTTTCTCAACCTTTTCTATCCTGTGACCACAGTTTTAGGTCCAAGATGTCAAGCTGTTATGGGAATATCTCAACGGCATAAACAGTATTCTGTTTCAAGAACTTGGCTGCAGCTCCACATAGATTATTTTGAAACTAAAATGCAAAAATCTCTGCCCCGGCTGTGCAATCTCCTTCATTTGCTCAATTTCAAATTTTGAAAATAGAAAATGTTCAGGCCATTAAATATGCAGACAATCATAGATGAGCCAGTAGTAGAAATACTCGTCTCAAACTGTTAAGAGATCCTAGACAACTAGCCAAAAACATTTGGCACACCGCCCTGGGTCATGGCCAAAATCAAACATATGTGACCAAAAAACAGAACATCCTTATCTTTAGATAATAATAATAAACAGTATTGAAGCCTGTATAAGTAAAGCTCTGTTGATAATGGAACTTTGAAGCTGGTTAACTGGACTAGTTAATTATTATGATAAATAAAACATTTTCACACAAAAAAGGTAACCCTACTCCAAACTCTTTAAAATGTGGAGTATCACTCTTAATACAGCCAATCTCAAACCGCTTTAACATGTGGAGAAATCCAAAGCTTGACAGGCCTCAGTTATGGTTGCTAAGCTATTATTATTATAAGGAGGGGATTAACAAAAAGTCAATTAATTTTTTAATTTGACAAAATGTTTTAAACAATAATAAATAGGTCAGTCCCACAAGGGGTTGAGAAACTTTATCCAGCTGATTTCTATTGAGTTAGATTTTTTACATGCGAGAAAATAAAGGATCTGAAACTGATCAAAGTGAATCATTACACCATTGTTGATTCACCGAGACTCCGATGTTTGGGTAAGAGAATGACACACATAACTCGATGATTGGCTGGCTGAGCAAGTTCAACATCACTGAAAATTAAACATTAAATAGGCTATCCTGAATGTAAGCTAGTTTGCCATTACTGATAGGTTTGTCAGATTGACATGGACAAAGAATAGCACTCATATTTATGAATGTGTATTGTATTATTAGCATGCTAATCGCTAGTTAAGCTAATCGCTAACTAGCCCTCATGTTAGGTAAACTTGCAAACTCACCGGGTTTATACTATTTTAAAATGAAATGCCAAATTAATGTGTTGATTTAGATAGTTTCACTCCTTATTTAGTGAGTAGTGAGCTAGTTTCTACCTTTGTTCATCATATACAACTTACAACCAGGTTGTACATGATGAACGAGCAGTTACTCTTCAGGTGCTTTGAGGCTAGCAAGTGCAAAGGAAAGAAAACTAGCTCTACATGATAACTACATGACAACCATATTATTCTCTGATGTACAGTGTAGGTATAACGGTATGTAGATCTTTTTCTTTGGTACGCACTGATATGGTGAGGATAAGAATTCTGTTTGCACAAGGTCCCGGTGGAGATTAAGTCTAAACATAACCCGTTGGGTTTTGTCACGTACGGCTGCAATGTGTGAAATCACTGTTTCTCTGAGGCTGTCAGTGTAGGAGTGGCAATCATAAGCATTTATTGTGTAGAAGACTACAAGGCAAACAAGAAAACCACAACAACCCTGGCTCCCAGTGGACATACAAGCTTTAATGAAGTAGGCTTACACTTCGCTGCCTCCCACCGCTCATCGTTGCATACATGTCACCCTGCCAAGGCGGTACCGTGTCAGCATGCCAGGCCATATGAACGCCCACGTAATCTTCACACATACAACATGAAAGTTGTTTACTGTACCTTATAATATTAACAAAATGGTTAAAATGAATGCTCGTGCTGAACATCATGTTTAATCTGACGTTTTATAGCATGCATTAAGTTTGCATGTGTTGATTTTTTTCTAACAGAAATGCATCTGTGGGATTAAAAAAAGGAATTGACCTCTTCATGTGTTATTTCGGAGTATTTCACACAACGTTTTGCCTTAAAAGTCTCACTGATCAATCTTAGAATGGTGCAATGCCTTCAGATGTTTCTTTTGAAGACTCATTTTGTACGCTCATGCTCACTCATCATCAGACATCATCTCATAATATTGTTCCCTCAGACCCAGTGTTTGAAGAGGTTTGAATAAGAGGCAGAGTGATTGGAACAGAGGAAAAAAGGGGACAGAAACATACAGCTGACAATAATGTCCAGCCTCATAAAGCCATGTTTAAAGTTACTACAAATCTGTATTTCATCATAAACTGAAAGTTCATCCACCAACGTGTATCAACCCAACTGTTATTTTATCAGCTCTTAAAAGAGTGAGTCATGGCGTCTGCATGATGCTTGTGATTACACTTATCAAAAATTATTTGTCCATTGATGCGTAATATGTACTTAAAATTAGTGCTTGAGGTCAGTAATATTGTATGACAGCACAGGTTTTACTGTTTTACTAATAGGAAATATGAAAGCCACTAAAGATGAATTTAAAATGACTATTTCTGTAAGAATTGAAATCTTTAAATAAATATTCATATCAAACTTTTTGTTGTTGTTTTTGGTAGATCATTGGATCCTCAGAATGCCAACACTATAAAATGAAACTAATGTAAAACTCATGTTGGGCCAAAAGAGATATTTGGTTGCCCATTATAGTGTATTATTAACTTGTTCAACTGCTTGGTGGGCTGTTGTAAAATGCAAAAAACAACATTTTCTCTTGTTAGAGATGCCTGGTTGACGCTGCCAATAAAACCTTTTTAAACAGCGCCAGCACACTGGAATAGATGTGTTTAACACCATTACACCTTTTAAGTAAATCTAAAACGTTGTAACGGTCTGACTGGCAGGCTTATTCCAAACACCACTTCAAATGTGGCTGAGAAATGCAGCCTCTCTTATGCCAAATCAGTGTTGTCTTTAGCAGCCTCAGTATATATCTTACCGTCAACCAAATGCCATGAAAAGACAACATGGCTGCGTTCAAAATTTCATACTAAAATACTATTCATACGGATGATGTCAAATTGAGTATGAAGTGCGTTCCAACTGCATAGGATGTGGATTTTGTGTACACGAGAAATGCTAGGATGAATACTACAAATTAGATTAGCTAGAATTTCTAAAGCTTACTAAAGCTTAAACGTGAGCTTACTGGACATACCCAACCACTCCAAAATGAATTGTGGCTCGTCAAACTGTCCAATGGCAGACTGCGAAGCAGACGGTTTTAAATAATTTCAATAATGGATAGAATAATTACGAACCATGGCAAGTGACTTTAAGGTACAGTTAAGAGGAAGTATATAATGTACTGTAGAAAACCAATTTAACACTAAAATATTTAATATTTTTAATTTGCCTGAAAGCAACACCAAAGCATGATTCCTCTTCAGTCCCTCTACAGGTTGGGAGTGTAATTGTCCCATTATGTCTCATTGGAACTTCAGATCCGCTATCTGATCTGGCAAACTTGCATAGTGCGGTTATAGCCAATAGAGAGCCGAAAAGCGAATGCAGAAGTGCCGTTCACCCTGTAACGAGGTGATGAACCACTGAAATTATTTTGGAAACATCATTTTGAGGTACAAAATAATCTTTGGTGTTGCTTTGAAATAATACTGGAAAATATTAAATTGAGTGGAAAAATTGTTCATCACATTTGTGATAAACAATGTTCATTCACCGGTAGCTTGGAACGATAATGTCGTGATTATTTTTATTTTTAAATATAGGCCCGATAATTGACATTGTAGTTTTCAGCAAATTTCATTGGTCTCATTCTGATGATGATTTTACATTTAGAAACATTCCAAGTTTGCTCTCCGTCTTTAATCACAGCAAAAGCATTCAGCCATTGGCTGTGCTCATGAAGGTCATGGATGATCAGGTCAAAGTTCAAAGAGTTTGAACTTTCCACAAACCCCTCTACCATTGCAACGCACTATCCACATAATAATGGAAGAGGCGTGCGTCAGAGTTGTTTTCTGCAATAATTTGAATACTGCTTTCAGATCCTCAGACAAACCTTCACAAACTGCGTCCTTCAAAGGCACCTGAATCTTTTGTATTTGTATTGTATTCATCAAAATCTTCAGTATAAATCCAGTAGTGCACTTCACTAGTTATTGCATTTATTGCAACCCACCATTGCAACCCACTATCTACACAATAATGGCGTGCGTCAGAGTTGTTTTCTTTAATAATTTGAATACTGCTTTCAGATCCTCAGACAAACTTTCACAAACTGCGTCCTTCAAAGGCCCCTGAATTTCTGTATATTCATTCATCAAAATCTTTAGTAAAAGTCCAGTCAAAAGTATTTGATCATATGATATTATATATATTATTTGATTTAATATTTAATTACCTCTGGCTGCTGGAGATAGCAACAACATGCAGAGAAGTAAACAGAAGTAGACAGTCAGTTTTAAAGTGTTTCTTTTTGGTGAAAACTTTTTATCTACTAAATGTTTTAGGAACTCATAAAAAAGGGGTTTGTATTTAAACTATTTAAACACATGGATTTTCTAGTTCATCCAAAGGGTTTTGAGTTCATGAAGTTTTTACATAACAGCAGTCAGACATTGGTGGAAGTGCTGTCATTTACACAGGTGTCTCATACATTGAGCCATCTGTATTTTACGGTTCAAGGAATCCTCAAAGCCCTTTCACTTTTTACATTATATGACACTGACATTCTTTGTACGATCACATTTTATGGAATATGCTTCATTATTTAATACCGTGTGGAACGTCAAGAGAGTAAAGTTTGTGGCTTTTCTAGAACAGAAATAACAAAACATCATGGGCCATCTGCTCCATTGCGCAGGAAATAAGACCTCCAAAAAGATATGGTTTGTGCACAAAAGCATCTCATGCGAATATTTTGTTATGTGTGTCATATTTTGTTTATTCCGTTGTTTGCTGAACTGACCAGCCAGTCAGAGATGCAGAGGCAATGTTGCGTGTGTGAGTGTAGTAGCCTTCTGTCTTTATGAATTCCCATTCTGACATTTCTCTTAAATATGAGGCATTTCTGCTTTATTATCTGGCACAGTTGTTGCACTGATTTTAAAATAGCAACAAAACAATCGGTTGATACTGTTGGGATGTGATCTGACATGCTAAAAGCGAGGGCTGCTGTGACAGTGTGCTAATTACGGCCAGTAGACGTCTCTCTTCTTAGTTCTAGTCCTGTCCAAGATTTTAATGAGCGCTCATTGCTATCTGCACTGCACTGTGTTTATCTGCATATGACTTAACTTCATGTTGAGTTATTATATTATTATGGTTACCTCCCACCAGAAGCTATAATCAGAAACTTTAAACACACACACACACACACACACACACACACACAAACACAAACATACACACCAAAAACGTGGTTAAGTTAAAGTGACATCTGTTGTATCTGCATTGTGACTTTGACATTGTGTGTAATAATAAAATATAATAATAATCTTTGCTTGTGTAGCACCTTGATCACGTCACCCATCCTCGGGAACAGTTCAAAGTTTAAGAGGCCTTTTAGGACACTAAGGGATCAGAAGTTGAGTTATATACTGTACACCGGCACTAGGCCATGCAAGGCTTTGTATGTGATTTATTGTAGCTTAAAATGATTTTGGCAGCCAGTGTAATGAAGCCACAATCAGATGATGTGTAAAAAAAAACGTCTTTCTTTCTGGTCAGTAGTCTGGCTGTTGAATTTTGTACAATTTGGTGCTGTTCAGTAGCTCGACTGTAAACAAATCCTCACAATAATTGAGGCGTGAGGGTATAAAAGCACATCATTCTCTCTGTGGTACTAAATAACACAATTTGATCACATTTTCTTCTAATTATTGGTATTCTAAGTGGATAAAAACTGACTGAACTAATGTGTTCATGGATAATAATCAGGACTTCTGTCTTTTTAGGATTTGATTTTTAAATGTTATGGCACATCCAGTCTTTTATATCATCTAAGCAGCTAAGGAGTGAAGCCCATTTGTTAAGGTCAGTTGACTTTCCATACTAAGGTATGGAAAGAGATGCTGTGGTAGTGGATAATAGGTAGGTGTAGCATGTAGAGAGTAAATACAACAGATTCCAGAATTGTTCCTTGTGGTACTCCATGTTTGATCTCAGCAGTTTGGCAATTAAATTCACCAAACACAAAGTATTTCATGAAGGTTAAATATGAAGAAAACCAATCCAGAGCAGTACCTGGAAGAAGCCCACTACTGTCGTCTGTTAAATGAATAGTAATACAATTTGGAAAATACACTTAACAACTTATTGCTGAGATTAAGATGAGAAGATTGATTTGACTCTCATGTCTGTACACTAATATGAAGCTACAGCCAGCCGGCGCTTAGCTTAGGTAGCAATAAAATCCAGCGTCTCTTGTCATCTCCGTGATGTTGCCAGGCAAACAGCATTGACAAAAAATTACAAGGTACCTAACCTGTCATTTTTATGAGATACAACCTCTCATCTAATCAATTCATCTCTATCATATCATTAACAGACCTCATCTACCTCTCAGCAGGAGAGGGTATAAGCATATTTCCCAAACGCCCTATAAACTATTCCTTTAATAAGAATGGTGTGATTGATGGTTTCAAACAATAGTAACAAGCAGTAAATAGTTAAGCCAAAACCAATGCAACAAACCATCTGCACATAAAAGCACATCTATCTACATCTAAGTGTCTTTTTTTAAGAGGATACTGATATGGCCAATCTAAATAGATCTTCTAATGACCAATCAAACTAAATAAAGGCAGAAAATATCTTCCAAGATGTAGCTTCCCATGAAACGATTTGATTAATCCTTTTTATACAAAGCTCAAATTAGACCATCTTATCTAGCCTATATAAATATAACTTTTCTCAACACAGGATCCACCTGCCTTGAGCACTGATAATCTAAAGCAATAAATGAGACTTGAACAAGCTCAGCATGAATCTAATATCACATGAGCCAATATGGGGAGCTACTTAACTCTCCGAGCTGCCATTATTGCCAGTTTTATTTCCCTCTCTCCCTTTTACAAGCTCATCAACTGCGAGATCCCTGCACGCTGAAAAAGGCATTGATGAGTAATGGAATAAGGAATAGTGTGTACATATTTGATGACATGCACCTCAAAAAGCCTGCAGCCAGCACACAAACATTCACCAACCCTGCAGAAGGCAGCATCTGTCCACCACACTCAGAGAGTACAGGGATAGAAACATTCTGGCAAGTACAAGGCATAGTCTTCTTAGTATGAATATGAAACATCTCCTGCTATTCTTAGAAGGGGATGGGGAGGGTGTTTCTAAATAAAGCCCGATCGTTTTGTGCCTGCCATTCTATTTTTACACACGCTGAGGCCTTCCTGGGCTGTTCTGGTCTTTTCTTAGACTATTACGTAATGAATAAATCTTAAGGTATGATGCAATAATCAAGAGTTAGACCAAGAATTAAGTATTCCATCATTCAATCGTGTGTAATGATGATTAAAAAAGGATGAGGCAGATTTCGAGGGTTTTGATGCAGTATGTGATTTCTGTGAAGCAGTTTGACTGTTTTTTGCAAAAGACTAATGAGTACTGGAATCTTAACAAGGTTAAACAGCCCAAAGGGCAGTTTGTCAGCTTGCTGTTAGCTAGGATGGTTGACAAGAAGGGTAGGTATGAAGGTACAGTAATTAGTTAGTCCGCCCTACGAAGCAGCTAGATTGGTTGGGGTTGGCATTGACCTCGAGTGGTTAAGATTAGCATAGCTGATTAGTCAGGGGCGTCACTACTCGACTTGGGTCGAGTGCAGATGTGAGCTCACTTTGCAACAAGTAGCCTACAAGATGCTAACGAGAGACTTCTGTAATGTCAATACAATAAAAATGGACCTACACAACGAAGCTCGTTCATTGCTGGATACAAGTTAGCAATCAAACAATCCTAGATAGCTAAAATGTCTTATTTTATGGATTTCACAAATTTCATTATGATTTTGTCTCCCCAATGTACAGACCTTTGCACTCCTGCGTATTCTTGTCGTTGGGGTGGACTAGGTGCTGTCTCAATGTGTTCTTAGGTTTAAATTATGCAGGGATGTTGTAATTAAAGAACACTCTCCTGAACTTCTCAGACAGGCCAGACACATATTTACAATTACCTGGATGATTACATTTTCAGATGGATGCATTTAAAAATCCGTTGCAGCCAGAAATTACCTGGCTGCATAAATTAATCTCCATAGAATATATTAAAGACATACAACACTTATTTTCAGCATTAAAATACGTGCCTTGGGACTGTTAACATTCACTGCTCGTCTCATATAGTTTAGAAACAAGCCTGCCCGGTCTCTGCATCTGTGATGTTGCTCAGATGTACGGCTCCATCAAGATTCAATTGGCAGAAATAGAGAATACAAATGTGACAGTGCCAAGGAGGATCTTCTCGAGACGCTGCTCTGTTTCAGAGCCTAGGCCTATATAATCAGATCAGTGTAAACGCCTGAATGCATATTTTTAACAAAGTCAATGTGAATGCGAAATACTGTCAACAAAGCAGCAGAATGAAAAGGGGGGATTTTTGAGTTTGGATTGTTTTGTCTACATTAGACAAAGGTTTGCCGATGTTAACAAATTTACAATTACAAATTGAGCTGCCTTTTAAGCACTTAGTATTAGTATTTTAACTGCTTAAATTGAATAATATTAAAGCTTTCTTCATATTAACAATGAATCGAATGACTTAGTACAGTAAAAGGAGTCACTAGTAGAGTTCTGCGTGGGGCTTAAACTAAGACCCGGTCCATAGCTGCTCCTTTCAGACCTTCGAGCTCCAGCTTGTATTTTTGTTGCTTCTTCTTTGAACAGAAAGTAAAATGCTTGCTTTGAAAAGTCTTTCTCAGCTAAAAATACTAAAAATGATTTGTGTTGCTAAACATGTTTGTGAAGTAACATGATCAGCAGTGTGTATACTATAGTAACAGCAATCTAAAATATCAACATCCTGTGTCATTCCCTCAGAAACATAGATCATGTTGGTAGCCTCAACATTCATTATTCAATACAAGAGGCAGATGATAAGGTAATAAAATGTCAGCCACATGTCATGATGCATTTTAAATCTGAGGTCTTACTCTTGCTTGTTCACGAATGAGAGAAAATGTCACCTCCTGGCTCTCACTCTGCTCTCATTATGTCTTGTTCACACCCAAAGTTGAAAGTTATTCTCTGGATGAAGGAAAGTTGGTGCATCAGTAAAAATTCAGTGCTCAGTCATGAAAGGAACAAATTAAGAACACATGAAGGCTGATATCTAAAATGACGGGAAAGATGTTGACTTACAAAATGAAGTCACAGTTGACTGACTTCTCCTTGCTTCTGTCATTTGACCACCAAATCATCTTTTCTCTCTTGTAAAATATCTAAATTACAGATCAAAACAACTGATTGTGTTTTGACTCACGCTCTGTAATGTCTAAGCTGTGCGCAAAATTAGATGAACAAGTGAGCAATAAATGATTAATGGTCAATTTACTGGTGGACCTCTGAAATATTGAGAGAGAGCTCAGCCGTGAAATGCAATGTAAATGGTTCTATTTATAGTGTAGCACAGGAAGTCATGTGGAACAAGCTAGTAGGGGGTGCCTTGTTCATATAGCTTTTAGAGGCAAATGACAGGGGAGGAGAAAACACACTCTACACCAACATTTGCATGTAAAGCCACTTTCCATGGCGACATTAAACTTTTAGACACACAGCAGGAATAGCGATGAATAATTTCCACATTGAGAAAGATGGAAAGCCCCAGCTCAACTCCCACGTCACCTGCAGCATCCCACTCTTATTAAACCCTCCCTCCCTTTCCTCTTTGTCTCTTGGGATTGTTTGGGAGTGAAAAGGAATTGAAGTGATATGTTAAAATCCTCGTTTTTATTAATTCTGAGAGCGGAGAATAGTTTTGCAGGGTGTCACAGCAGCTGGTGGGAGCTGGGAGGCTGTGTGATGCACATTCTGATATTAGCCAGCTGATATCAGGATGAATAAACACAAAACCTAAAAGTCATAAAATATGATTGGTTTTGCACCACTGGGGATGGACTGTAGACCGTTGTGTATCACCCTTTCTTTTACTACATTATCAAGTACAAAAGGCTGGTGTAACAGTTACTTGTTTGGTTAACCCTTGTGTTGTCTTCCCATCAAAATAAATGAAATCTACATTTTTGTTGACGCTTTTTAATCTATGTTTTTAAATTTGTCTTACATCTTTGTCCTTTTTTTCAAAAATGTTTTCAATGTTTGTCACTTTATGACAATTTTTTAACACTACGTAACACTAACTTATTAACTTTAGTTTTACGGTTATTTTTGGAATCTATGTTCAATAAACCTAATTTTTAGGAAATTATACCCAATGTTTGAGTTAGAAAAGCAGAAATTAGGAATTATTTAGACTAAAATTAAAGGAATGTATGTTGATGGATAATCACAGACTGGAATATGTCAACTTTTACTCAATACAATTTCAAAACCACTTCAATTTTTTTCAAATGCTATAAATTAATGAAAGTAGAGATTTGTACTTGCCAAAGAGCGTTGTGTGGAATCAATCATGTTATTTTGGGTAGTTAAAAAAACATTGATAGAGGAAAACGGGTCAATTTGACCCAAGGTTTGAAAATGTAGTCCATGACCTGTAGCTAATTTCTATAATAAGAAACATACATGTACTTTTAAGCTGTAATTGATTTTAATAATATTCATAGGGCTGCAACTAGTATTTTTATTAAAGATGAATCTGCCTATTATTTTCTTGATTACTTGTTTGTTTTTGAAATGTCCATTACAATTTCCCAAGGTGCTGTTTTCAAATGTATTGTTTTGTCAACAGTCCAAAACCCAAATATATTCATTTTACAATGATATGAAACAGAGAAAAGCAAATAATATAAGAAACTGGTACCAGCAAGCATGTTTGGTATTTCTGCAATTATCAAAATAGTTTATTGACCAACCCTTGCAGCTCTAGTCTTTATGATGTATAGTTTAGTAAGTAGTTCCCCACTCACTCGTACTCACCAACTCTAAGGATATTAAAAAAACGTACTGGGTGATCAATAATTCAAGATTCAGGGTAATTCCAGCCTGCTGGAATCTGATGTCACTCACTATGAATGGTGTGTATTATTACTGCGTGGTACCCTGTATACTGTAGAAGTTTGGTATTACACTGCCATCTACTGGCTACTGTGTCCAAATGCACGTTCATTAATCTGCTGTTATGACAGCTTCCACTTTTCTTGTTTCAGGCTTTCCTCGAGATGTTGGAACATGGCTGCAGGGATTTGCCCCCATTCAGCCACAAAGCATTAGTGAAGTCAAAATGGTCTGGATCGCGGTCGCATTTCCAAATTTTAGATTCCAGATTGCCGCAAAATTTGAAGTACACTATCTTGTAACATAACAAAAAAGTATTTCCCTTTATTGAAACTAAGGGGCCTATAGCCTAAGAGACACTTTTAGTATAGAACATTATTGTTGTAAGACCTTGATGCTACTAACATATGATGATCTAAGCATACAGAAAGGAGTTAAAATCAGCACAACCTTAAACCTTTACTGTACAGCAGTAAAATGCAACATACACATTAATGCAGCAACATCAAATATAATAGTAAAAGAATGATCCAGATCATTTTACTGCACAATGGCTACTTTTACTTTTCATACTATACAGTAGGTACATTTTGCTGATACATATTTTTACCTAAGTAAAGTTTTGAATGCAGTCTTTTACTTGTAGTGCAGTATTAATATTAGTACATTTCATTTACTGAAATAAAGGATCTGAATACTTCTTCCACCTTTGACTTAAGAAAGGAAAGAATCGGTGGAAACTTCCACCATCTGCAGCTGAGCACTGGACAAATAAAACAAAGCTTAATCAGCAAGTTAGTCACTCAAAATAACTTTTTTTTTCCAGACAGGAGTGCTGTGTGATTATCAGCAGAATGAGGTAACTCTCTTGTATGGGAGCTGACCAGCTGTCACCTGAGAGTATTAAGAGGCTAGAGAAACAGAGGGCAGACACTCAACAGTCCGGAGATACAGACGAGATGAGAGGCCTCTGGCTGCTGTTGGTGGTTGTGGCTGCGGCCACAGCTGAGAGGGTCTTCATTCAGTAAGTTAATCTGTGCACATTGCAAAAACACATACGTACTGTGGTTTTGTCTGTTTGTTTTTTTAAGCTTGCCTTTCACATTGAAATCCATAGCTTTGTGTTCGGTGTAACTGACACAGACGTTAAGAGTCTTATTTTATAAAAAATATATGAAGACATTTTAATACTTAACTCTGCAAAATGTTTTTGTAACAGTTCACCTTTTCTTTTTCTTCTTACTTATATCTTGGACATTCCATCCTCTTCCATCTTTCACCAGATATATTTCACGTTTTTTTATTTATCTATTTTATGTTTTGCATTATAACATTTCACAATGAATCTTGACTTTTGCTTCGCATTTTTCCTACCTGAAATACCTGAAAACATGTGACAATACACCCGTTTCCGATTTTGATTCTTATTCAAGAATACCAATATGTTTTTTATATGACAAAGGGCACTCCAATCGACATGTGTGTCGTCTGATCACCATCTCCAATAGACAGGAAAGATAGAAATAAACCCAAACTTGAGTGTAAACTTTGCTGCTGCTCCAGAAATTTAATGAGAAAATATGGTAACTGTTATATGAAAGGGTGTTTCTGGAATTATAAAGTGCATTTGCTCACACAAATAAATAACGATTATACCAGAATAAACTTAATTTGGAGTCCATGCCCTCAGTGTGCCATTTAGTTTAGGAGAACGTGCAGTCTTAGCCATTAAATCAAAGTATTTAGAGACTTGATTAGGTGTTTTTCCCTTCCTTGGATGCCTTTCAACGAGCATGTCAAATAACTACCCAAGTACATTTGTATTCAACAGGCAGAAAATTGCTAGGTTTTATTGTTTAGAGAAAGATTAAATCATAATAAGAGTCGTATCAAAGGGATCACAGTGGAAATCAGGGGTTTGGGTACTAAGTGTTCTGCACGATTAATTGCTTTTTATATTCCTAAGCAGTGAATTAGATCTTCCTCTGCTGTTGAACTCATCGTTGCCTTGCCGTGAATAAGAACATCAGCTAAAAACCTAAAATATAAATAATGATGCTCAGATTCTGAAATGAATTTCTTCTTCCAGAGATCAGGTCATCAGGGTCAATGTGCAATCTGAGGAACAGCTCCAACTCCTGCAGGCTCTGGAGGATCAACAGGAGTGGAAGGCACGCACACACACACACACACACACACACACAGCTGTTTGTGCCAGGCCGTTTGTGCTGACCCTCCCTTAAGTACAAATGGCAAATTAAAATCCACTTGAGATTTTACGTGGATTGAAGGTTAACGGAGTCAGAAAGTCAGAAACTCTGAGGCTGTTCGATTTTGTGCTGCAACCCAAAAAAATCCAGCAATTAACCTTTCCTCTCATTTTATTCAAATTATTATTATTTATTTATTTTTTAAGATTATTTTTGGGTCATTTTTAGACCTTTTATTGACAAGACAAGCTGAAGAAATTAAAGGAGAGAGAGAGGGGGGAATGGCATGCAGCAAAAGGGGGTCAGAGTCGGACCTGGGCCCGCTGCGTCCAGGAGTAAACCTTTATATGTGTGTGCCTGGTCTACCAACTGAGCTACCCGGGCGCCCTTATTCAAATTATTAAATATTTGCTGCTCCTCCAAGATGTAAATTATTGCAGATTTAGAAGCAAGCAAGTACAATAAATGAATGTTGATGGATATTATAGCAATAGATTATAATGTTTTATTTAACTTAAACTCTGATTAGATTAATATTCATTCTGGGAAATTTGATACTTTGATATTTTAAGTCTCTAAACTTCCGCAATATCTCAACGTGGATTTTGGAGATTTGGAGTTCCATGATAGATAATGCTATTATGCAATAGGATGAACAAGTTTACAGATGGAGAAAAGGTTAAGAGGTCAATAATGCAGTGTGGCTCAATGGCTTTATAAGTGAACAATAAACCTTTAGATCAGTTCTAATGAAGGGCAACTAAAACTGGGGTGATGTGTTCACGCTTACTGAATCTATGTGAGATATGACACTGAGAAAGTATTAAAGAGTAATCTGTGATTTCTTATCATTACCGGTCTTATCCCAGCTGGACTTCTGGCTCCACCCGGTCTCCACTGAGCTCCCTGTAGACATCCGAGTGCCCCTCTCCAGCGTGAGCTCTGTGACGGAGTACCTTATTGCCCACAACATCCAGTATTCTGTCATTATAAACAACCTTCAGGTATAAAATCCTCTAAATATAATCTAAAAAGTGTCCAAGTGTCTCTGATTATGTGTCCTGTTTTTTTTAATATTATTATTATTTTCAGAACAAAAACATGACATGACTATGACAACCCTGAATTTGAGGTCTCTTGCGTGTCACATTCAGGAGCTTCTCGATGAGGAGAGAGCTGAGATGGAGGAGAACGAGATGAACGAGTTCCGCAACAGGAGCTTCAACTTTGGAGCTTATCATCGTCTGGAGACTGTAGGTTTTTATTTTATTTTTTATTTTTACAAACACACAAGTTACTCATGACTCTCCAGATAAGAGAAAACCATCTTTAAGACCCACCACACACATGTAACTCATCTCCACTTCACATCAAACATTGGTTTTTAAATGTAAAGAAACGATTGTCGATGGTCTTTTGTCACAGACACACACGCATGTATTTATTATGTCAGTTAGTTGACTAGTCAGTTAACAGCCAAGTATTTGAATAGAATTTGAATATGTTATCGTTCAATGCTGAGATTAATGTCATATCATCAGGGTAACCACTGTGGCACATGGATAAAAAATAAATTAATACATCTTTGAAATTTGTCAAGTACAGGGGTAAACTCAACGTGAGGATGACAAATGATAAAAACGAACCAGAAAGATTTACGTTTTAATAATTATTGTCATCAGAAATGTAATTTTTTTCTTTTGGGTAATAGTGGTCTAATGCCGTAGTCGTACAGGCGTTTCATGAACTAATCAATTAATTGGTTATTAGTCAACCACAGCACACCTAAAGTATTTCTCTTTATTATCATACATTCCTCATTTGTATGGAAATTACATAACTTGTCTCCCAAACAGATCTACAGCTGGATGGACACTCTAGTGGCTCAGTACCCTAAACTCGTCACCAAGCAGGACATCGGGAGATCGTACGAGAACAGGCCCATGTATGTTCTCAAGGTAGGACATACCGCAAACACACCACACCCATACCTGTACCTAAATATTTTACATTGTTATAACAGCATGAGTTTTGATTCTGTTTACATTGTGTTATAGTTCAGCACTGGGGGAGACAAGCGTCCTGCCATCTGGATCGATACAGGTATCCACTCCAGAGAATGGGTGTCTCAGGCTACCGGAGTGTGGACAGCCAACAAGGTACAACATATCAACGAGTTTGAGCGATAGATTGAGTGATTTAATTCAAATGTGTCAGATCTCATGCAGAGGCTGTAAAAAGAGACTGTCAAAAGAAAAAGATCTTAGAGGTGCATTTAAACACTACTATAAATAGAGCTGAAATGACTGATTAACAGTGATTCACTTTTTTCACTCTTAAATGTGCTTTTCTTGGTCATATTCATTGTAAATAAACCATCTTTGGGTTTTTAATGGTTAGTCAGACAAAACAAGAAATCCGAAGACGCCACAGCATTTTTTTTTTATCTCCCATTTTACAGTCAAATGATGATTCCAAAAACTCATCAGCGGAATAGATAATGAAAATAATTACGTACACAATAATAAGAACATTAACAAAAGATCAAATATCTACAGTACATTTCCCCACAGAAGATGCACACTGTTTAATGAAACATTGGATTTTCTTGTTTCTAAACTCAACAAAATGTGTTAAATGGATTTCTTCTTTTATTGTAAATAACCTTTTACCTGTTTTCTACATTGTTAACTATGGAGAAAACTGTCTTTATTCTTTTTTTGAGAATGTAATTTCTACAAAATAAAAGCGTTGTGTTGCTTAGATTGCCACTGATTACGGTACCGACGACTCCCTGACCTCCCTTCTGAACACCATGGACATTTACATGCTGCTCCTGGCTAACCCTGACGGCTACACCTACACCCACTCCAGTGTATGTTACTATCATTCAATGGACACATTTTGGACTTGTAAAACCTGCTACAACTTTGCTCCTATTTTCTTGTTTTTTTCATGTTTTGTTTACCAAAATACATTATTTTGATGTATATATTTGAGAGGGAAAACATGGTTGATATAAACCAGTTTACAGTTTAGATCCTAACAAAAAAACATGACAACTGCCAGTTATGTGCTTGACTGACTTGAAACTGTGTGATGCACAGGACCGTATGTGGCGTAAGACCCGCTCCAAGAACTCAGGCTCCGTGTGCGTTGGAGTTGATCCCAACAGGAACTGGGATGCGGGCTTTGGTGGTCAGTATAGAAAAAGACAGTTAATGCTTCTCATGTAATTTGTGTTGTATAACTTTGTTATTGTACTAGATTTTGTAGTGGGGGGGGACTTTGTCCGAAAACATATGCATTTTGCAGTTTTACCTAATATACTGACAGCTGACAGTGTCTGCATGCAATCATGTACAGTATGTCATGCTGTACAACATGTTTAAAGGTGCAAAATGTAATACTGACAGCTAGTGTTTAAAATAGTTATTGTAGTACAAATTCAAAATACTGGACAGAGTCATCTCCCCCGCCCCTTCCTCCCAGATTTGAAGTTCACGGAGATTGCCAGGCTGAGGCTGCAGCATCAACAACAATGTTGCTAGACACTTGTCTCACATAGGACATTACTTCACAGCACAGCGAGTTAAGTAGCTAATGTTAGCTGCTGGCTATATAGACAGTCATAAAAGCCTATGATCACGCAGAGCTCTGTACCCGACTGACAGACAACTTCCTCAGCTTAGAATTACATCCTGTTTGTTTGTTTGTTTGTTTTTGGGATCATTACTTTTCACTTTACATAATTACATAATTTTTGGATTTATTATAGTAAATATTGGACCTTAACATTTTGTTTTCTCCCTCCAGGCCCCGGTGCCAGTAATAACCCCTGTTCTGAGTCCTACCACGGCCCCTCAGCTCACTCTGAGATTGAGGTAAAGAACGTGGTTAACCTGATCAAGAGTCACGGAAACTTCAAGTCCTTCATCTCCGTCCACGCCTACTCCCAGCTGCTCATGTACCCCTATGGCTACTCCTGCAACAGTGTCCCCGATCAGCCTGAGCTGGTAAGGAAGGAGAAACATACAGTGTGTAAATTGTGAGGAGGCACATTGCAAATTAAATGAAGCAGTAGTTCTCAGGAGAGTTGTAAAACAGAGAGGCAGCTAAATTGTCTCCTTATAAATGTCTGTGCTCTCAGGAAGACAAGAGACTTGGGTATTATAACCTGGGTATAATAATTTTAAAGATTACTTTAATGATTTAAAAAAAAAGAAGCAATATCCTGCCTTTTGACTGCAGACTACTTTAATTATTTACAATTTGGGGTTATAATTTCTTATCTAATTAAAGTTTTATTGCTACAAATTCAAATTATTTGCTCCAGGATTGATAAATTGACCATTTATAAACTCAGCACTACTGTACAAAATGAGCTCCCTTTACTCAGCAAGTTTTTGTGCATATTAACTCTGAGAAACGGTAATAAAGCCCTCTGAGACTTTGAGAAGACAATTTGTGGGGTCGGGCTATATAGATAAATGTTCACCACCCTTTCTATTTTTTTACGGGTATTTTAAGAGTGAACTCTAAAAAGTACTGCTTAAGGCCTTTTTTTCTGCATGTCCCCTTCTTTTTCTGTTCCCTATACAGGACTCTGTTGGCACAGCAGCAGTGCAGAAACTCACTTCCTTGTATGGTACCAAATACAAGGTTGGAAGCATCTGCAACATCATCTGTGAGTAACATTTTTCCCTTAATGTCCAAATTTAAAATTACCTCCAAGTTAAGCAGATGACAAACTGCTGAAATGTGAAGTTGTAATTATGAAAAATAATAATGAAGTGATATGGCTTACTTACCTTTAGTTAGTAAATGTAGTGAGTACAATAAATAAATAAACTTTACAAACAAATTATTAATTGCAATTCCTCTAAAATATTTGATTAGTACTACTCATAATAGTACTGATACTAGCTAATAGTACTGATATATTAGAGAATAGGGGCTTATTCTTAACGTATACAGTACTTGGGCCAATAAGTAACAAGAATTTGAAAGGACAAATGTACCAAAGACATGTTTATGGTAACTTACAAAACAATGTCACCATTACATACACTACGTTGTCCACTAGTGACAAGTTCATTTTTCCAACTGTAAAATGTCCCACACCAATATATTTTTTAATCATAATTTTTTAACAAGTTCAAACAATCAATAGCAAAATTATTCATGTAAAACATTGAATACAAGTTGATATATTGTGATTGGATTATTCAAATGTGACCATGTCAAAAAGACTCAAAGCCCTGGTTAGTAGAGCTGCCACCGTCATGTCATCAGCTCACCTCTTCCTCTCAGATCCAGCCAGCGGCGGCAGCATTGACTGGTCTTACAACTTGGGCATCAAGTACTCCTTTGCCTTTGAGCTGAGAGACACTGGTCGCTATGGTTTCATCTTGCCAGCCAATCAGATCATCCCCACGGCCACAGAGACCTGGCTGGCTCTGAAACACATCATGGAGTACGTCCGTGATCATCCTTATTGATCGCTACAACCTGTGGAATGAGGATGAACTTGAAAATCAATTGACACAGAATACATTTCTAATATTTCTTTGCTGATGTATGACATCTGATTGACCAATAAAGTCATGAACATTTTTTTGTGTGTGTTACCATCACGCCTTTTATCTTTTTGTGTTAAATTGTTATACACATAAGGTCAAACTGTGTGTGAAGGGATTTTTTACTTGAGACTTGGTGGTAAAAACCCTACCCTTTTGTCCAAAGGGGCCACTGAAATCAACACAAACTGAAAGTTACATATATTCACTTTAAGTCATTATTTTGAGAAAGTTTCTCATAGTTTGAGATACTAACTCATTTTTGAGAAAGTTTATCAGTATTTTGAGAAACTAATTAATTATTTGAAAAAAGAAATCTCATTATTCTGAAATACTAAATCATTATCTTGAGGAATTTTATAACTGTTTTTGAGATATTATTTTAAGAAGGTTTCTTAATTATTTTGAGATATCCTACTATTTTTATTGAGATACTAACTTTCTCATTATTTGAAGATACAAATTCTTATTTTGAGATACTAACTCATAATGACTTAGATAATCTTTTTTATCACATTGGCGGAAATGGGCTTCCATACTAACAAAATAATTCAAGTGAAATATGTGGTGTGCATCTTAAGGGTGTAGCTCATAGACATAATAAAGAGTAGACGCCGCATCGACCGCTACTGCCTATTGGCGCTGACGAGATTTGGGGCCGCCATCTTGGACCGGTCACCCGCTCCACTCAGTGTAATGTGTTTGGCAGGTGCAATGAGCTGTCAGCGCGTTTAATTAATCAATCTCACTGAATACCCAACTGATTTTCATGTTTTTTTTTGCTACAAAGGTCATACATGTAGCTATGATACAGGACACATGATTAGGCGTATTTTAATATTCATAGTGTGCTTAACAGTAATAGAATATTCTGATATGATATAAATTCACCAGACGTCCGAGATCAAAACTGAAAACATAATCCCCGAAAAGGGAGAGCAACGGGGATATTTCCAATTTGACTATAAATCTGATTGAAAAACCTTATGTTGTGTCTTTAAAAAAAAAGAACAAGGACAGAGGTAGTTTTTCTTCTGTATTTAGTCAGGGGACAAAAACGGGGGACTGTCCCCTAAATCCGAGGACGTCTGGTCACCCTAGACCCTAGACCAGACATCCTCGGTGTATCTATCATTTGTAAATGATAGGTATTTGCAAAATACCCCTACATCACATATATGATGTAGGCTACAATAGGTATAAATACCCCTACATCACATATATGATGTAGGCTATAATAGGTATAAATACCCCTACATCACATATAATGTAGGCTATAATAGGTATAAATACCCCTACATCACATATATGATGTAGGCTATAATAGGTATAAATACCTATTATAGAAAAATAATTTGCACACACATTATAAATATGATAGGGAAGAAGAAACAGATAGTGACCGTAAAGTCAGATATTTAAGTACAAGAAACAATATGATTATATTATTAGAGTCTACTTGAAGCTTTTTATATTTGTCTCTCTCTCTGTCACACACGCAAGCTCACACACACACACACACACACACACACACACGCACACATACGCAAGCACACACACACACACACGCACAGTACTACCACGTTGTTCTGCATCAATTGCCTCCCAGACCTTGACATTTAGCAGCCCCACTCCCAACACACACACACACACACACACACACACACACACACACACACACACACTAGGGTTGCACAACATTGACAAAATGTGATATTGCAACATCGATATGAATTCCGATATTTTTAAACATATATAAAATTACAAAATAGATTCATAACAAATTAAACAAGTTTTCTTACAACACAAGGTTTATTTTAACTGAAAGTTATATTGGACTGGTCCAACATAAATAACTAAGGACCATGTCTACAGAACAGGACGGGTTCTACTGGTTGGACAGTATACAATATATAAATCAAGTTATAATATAAATAACTAAGGACCATGTCTACAGAACAGGACGGGTTCTACTGGTTGGACAGTATACAATATATAAATCAAGTTATAATATAAATAACTAAGGACCATGTCTACAGAACAGGACGGGTTCTACTGGTTGGACAGTATAAAATACATAAATAAAGTTATAATATAAATAACTAAGGACCATGTTTACAGGACAGGACGGGTTCTACTGGTTGGACAGTATAAAATACATAAATAAAGTTATAATATAAATAACTAAGGACCATGTCTACAGAACAACACGGGTTCTACTGGTTGGACAGTATAAAATATATAAATAAAGTTATAATATAAATAACTAAAGACCATGTTTACAGGACAGGACGGGTTCTACTGGTTGGACAGTATAAAATACATAAATAAAGTTATAATATAAATAACTAAGGACCATGTCTACAGAACAGGATGGGTTCTACTGGTTGGACAGTATAAAATACATAAATAAAGTTATAATATAAATAACTAAGGACCATGTCTACAGAACAGGACGGGTTCTACTGGTTGGACAGTATAAAATACATAAATAAAGTTAACAGGACAGCTCCACAAAATAAACTAAATATTGCATACTTATTGCGACTTTCGATATATTTGATAAATGACCAGCTGTCTCAGCTCTTATTAAATAAGTATTTGGACAGATACACCTCTTTTATGTTGTGTTGACTCTGTACTCAAGCACATTGCTATTGAAAAGGCTATATAATTATATATATATATCTCTATCTATCTATCTATCTTATAAGAGTAACGTGCAAGTCTTATCAAACAAATCCCAACTAAACCAGAGACAATCCCAATGTAATAACAACACAAGCATACATTAGTGCTGCTTTTGGAACTTAACTTATGTAGCAATTTTCAAAACACAGATAGGCCTACAAAATGCTTCACAGAACCCAGAGTGAAAGAGATAAGATAAAAAAATCCGCCGATCTGAGCAGGAATATGCTGCACAGTGCTCTGGCATCTTGTATCTTCTGCTGCCAAGTAACGAGTATGACCGGTCCAAGATGGCGGCTGGATTTCTCGCGCTCAGCCTGCCAATGCGGCGTCTACTCTTTATTATGTCTATGGTGTAGCTAAAGCAAGTTGTGGTTCCCGCCTCTCACTACCCAACGGCTTTGAATAACAAATTAGCGGCTCGATTCACAGCAGCAAAGTGAGATTAAAATGGGCTACTTAAAACAAATTGATATTGAAAACTTCAAGTCATGGCGAGGGAAGAGAGTCATCGGTCCGTTCATGCGATTTAATTGTATTATTGGCACAAACGGCTCTGGTAAGTGAACTTTTTACAGTCAATGCTAGCTAGCTCTCCAGAGCTAAGGTTAGCTACCAATGCTACTAGCTTGCTAGCTTTAGCCTTTTAATTTATATCATTTAGCTAACACTAGCTAGTTACTTGAACTGTGCCCGGTCAAAGTTTTACATAGCCCTCTTTTTTTTTAAAGAAAATTATAAATTTGTACATTTCTATATAGAACGTCAGAGTTAATTAAAAACTAGGGCATCAATTTTTGTGTAAAAAATAGCTATATATTTTAGGGAATGTCAACATTATGCTTCTTAAATTGAACTTTTAGCTAGGTTAGCATAGCAAACTAGCTAGCTAAGCTATAATGTTAAATTGAATGTTAAATGCAACGAATAAAAGATTTAGCTAGTTATTCAGAGATATGCTCAAGATGTAAAATCACACCAGGCAAGTCCAATGTGATGGACGCCCTGAGCTTTGCAATGGGGGAGCGGGCTGCCTCTCTTCGAGTAAAGCACCTTAAGGACCTGATACACGGAGCCCACATCGGGCAGCCGGTGCTCCACACCGCCCGCGTGGCGATGCGATACTGCGACGACGACGACCAGGAGACCGTCTTCTGTAGGAGCATCATAGGTACGTTTAATAATCTTAGTTTACGAGCCTCTACATGTTAATCAGGTTTTGTAGTTAAATGTTAAGGGAGCCTTGGTGTTTAAAAACAGGACAAGCTAAGGGAAATGCAAAATCAAGAAAAGTATCCTATAAGTAACGCTTATATAGATTAACTAGCCATAATAACTAACCTAAATGACACAGATGCTTGCTTCTCTTTGCAGTGGTCTGTTTGGTATTTTTAGGTTCATGAAGAGATGTTTGCAAATCCCGGAGTCCTTGAAAGAATAAGAATATAAAAATACTATTTAGGTTAAAGGGCTCCACATTTTATTAAAATTGTTTTATATAAAGGTTTCTGTTGTACTTGGCATTAAAATGATCTTAAAGAGTTGCAAAAGAAAGCATAGTCCCCTTAGTAGTATCAAGTTGAAACAAGTACAGTAACACTTTCTCAATGTTTTGAGATATCAGCTGCTGGCATAACTGCCATTCATTGTATTTTTTAGGTGAATCCTCTGAGTATCGCATCAATGGTGCACATGTCTCTTTTGCTAAATACATGGAGGAGCTGGAGAAGGTCGGCATTGTGACCAAAGCTCGAAACTGTCTGGTGTTCCAGGTAAACTCTGTCATAAACACATAGATAATAAGATCAGATGTGTCTATATCCATTGTATTTATGCATTTCTGCAGAGGGGGGACTCAAGCTGAAAAACATTTAAAGTGCTGTGACTCAATATGTTATACAAAAAAACACACCAGATATGGGCACTAAAACATACAATTTCATTGTAGAGCGTTTGCGAGATTCAAAACAGCACGACACAACATTGCAATATAATGGCTGGTAGTAATAATGCCTTACAAACAATTTGTTATTCATTATGTCCCTCACCAGGGCGCAGTGGAGTCCATAGCTCTGAAAGACCCAAAGGAGAGGACCAAGATGTTTGAGTGCATCAGTCAGTCAAAAGAGTATGCTGCAGAGTATGATCAGAAGAAGCAGGCCCTTCTCAAGGCCAAAGAGGACACACAGTTTCACTTCAACAAGAAGAAATCTGCTACTGTTGAGAGGAAACAAGTGTCCCAGGAAAAAATAGAGGTAAATTCACACAAAATTACGAATGTAATCTTTCTGTACATCCAGCATCTGTGATTTGTTCCCTGTGGTCACACACACACACTTGCAGTTATTTTTCCTGCCAGCTACATTCCTAACCACTCATAGTCAAGTGTCTGGCTGAGAGCAGGTGGCTGTTTTTTTGTTGCTGAAGAATCTGGAGAGCGCAATGCTACTACAGTACTTCCACTTATGCCTCTGTTGCTGCTTTCAGAATGAAGGACTTTAACTGTGTCCCTCGAAAAACATAAAAGCAACAGCAACAAAAAGGACATCCACAAACTTCTGTTTTTTCAGTTTGGTGTGTCAGATACTAGTTAGACTTACTGTTGTACAAAAGTGACAAAAGTAGCTGTATATCCTCCATGAAGTGGATGTGATTGTCAGATTATCGGTTTTTGAAAGGCTACAAAAATTTCTGGAGCAGCCCCCCGCCCGAGGAGGCTGTTGGACCATCAAATAAGCATTTTGGTTGATGCATACTTAGACTTTAACTGCTCTCAGATTGGATTTTGAGCTCAATGAGCCAAACCACAATTTTCCTTTTTTTTCCTTCCTACAGTGCTGCCTTCATTGTGATAAAATGCTGGGGAAATTTGGACTGCACCCTAGGCATAGTTGTTAAAATTGTGATGCAATGTGACTGTAATGTAGTGCATTATAATAGATATTGAAATCCCCCTGTCGTGAATTGATGGCTGTATTTCTCAGGCTAGTATTGTAAAATACCACTATAATGGTCATAAGAAGCACGTAATGCATATTTACCCCTTTATGAACCTTATGTTATGCCAGAGATTAGCTAAGGCCACAACATCCTAGATTACCCAGTTTTGTAATACTCTGGAAATCCACCTGAATTTGTTTTGATACTTTGCTCTTTTGGTTTATTTTAATTTTCTTTCTCTAATGGGGTTTAATGCCGGCCTTCATTCTGGGGTGTGGCCCGTGCTGTGTCTGTTGGTAGGACTGGGCAATATGTCAATATACAGTAAATCGTTATCGCAATATGAAAATAGATATCGTCTTAGATTTTGGATATCGTAATATGACATAAGTGTTGTCTTTTCCTGGTTTTACAGGCTGCATTACAGTAAAGTGATGTAATTTTCTGAATTTTCCAGAATGTTCTTGCAATTCTATTATTTGCTTTTCCACATTACTGATGATTATTTATCACAAATCTCATTGTGTAAATATTTTGTGACAGCATTAATTGTCAACCCTACATATCGTTGCAATATCGAGGTATTTGGTAAAAAATATGGTGATATTTGATTTTCTCCACATTGCCTAGCGCTAATGTATGGTGCCCTAAATTACTGTATGTGTGTGCTCACAGGAATTGACTGTCCAGCATTAACTGGACTATAGTTTAGGTGCCTTAGTTTCTCTTAAGCTTTCCTGTGCATCGATTAACTGGTCCCACCGCCTCCCACTTTTCCAGGCGCAGAAGTATCAGGCGCTGTTGGACGAACTTCACCAGAACCGCCTGCAGCTAAGCCTGGCTGAGCTCTGCCATAATGAGAAGGGCACCAACGCTATCAGCGACACCCTGAGGGAGAAACAGCAGGCTGCAGCTGCTAAGAACAATAAACTGGTGAACGCAGAGCAAACGGTCAAAACCTACAAGAAAGAACATGGACGTTTCAGCAGAGAGCAGCAGCACATAGAGAAGGAGATCCGGTGTGTGTGGATTTGAAAATTATAACTGGTAAAAAAAAAGAAGTATAAACCGATATCAGAAAATACCAGAAGTATAGCTAATGGATATATTTAATTGGTTCCTTATAACTTGTTTTGTTTCTCCATGAAGGGATATTTAAAAGGCAAGCCTCCCATCATAACATCTGTTTAGCTCTAATGGAAATGGCACATAATATAAATAAGTTGGTGGTCTGTGCCATCAGCTAGGAATAACTTAGGTCTCCTCTCAATCAGTGCCCAGGAGCATATCCTGTCCCAGTGTCGATCCCAGTACATCAAAGCCAAAGTAAACACCTCCCATCACATGAAGAAGGCTGAGGAGGTTCGTGATGCCCTGAGGAAGAGTCAGAAGCTGATAGCTAGTAAAGAGTGGGAGCTAACAGTGGGGCGGGAGGAGATCTCTGAACTGGAGAGGACCTGGAAGAACTATGAGAAGCAGATACAGGAAAAGGGGGCCTCCCTGGGGAGAGACGTCGAGCTGGATAAGGATCAGGTGAGTGTGTGTCAAACAATGGCAAATCCTTTCCTATTTAATCAAAATAGAAGTCAGTTAACATTATGTAAAATATAGCCGCTGGGAGGTTGGAGGCCAGGGTTATATTGTTTTTGTATTGTGCAGCACATATTCTAAACATGTGGACTGTATGTGAAGGTTTACAATATGTTACTCACATACACTGTCTACAATACATACAATTTACCCAAATAAACATTTTTGGCGGCTGTTTTTGGTGGTGACAGACACATAATGAGATACAACCTTCAACTCTGTGCCAGAGGTGCACTGGTAGGTCACATTTTTAGGCCACACATTAATTCAGATTATTCAGTCCTAATATATATTAGAGGTTTTGTTTATTTTTTTTCTGATCCATGTAACTATATACTAGGGCTGTAATCTCCCAGTCGACTAGTCGATTTATTGGTCGATACGTTCTGGCTCGACCAAAATTCTGATTGGTCGATTTTTTGCCGTGTTAATTTCATCAGGTGGAAGCATAGACCGTTACGGTCTATGGGTGGAAAGAACTAATTGCTAATGGGGGTGTTTTCACCTGAGGTTTGAAGAACTTGTTAATATCCAGCGCCAGCACGCCACACCATCATGCATGGACTATACAACACAGCGAGGCACTGAGCTTGACCACAGATATGTTAAAATATACAGTATATATTAAAGTGGACGTGCCTTTTGTGTTTAAGAGTAAAAGCTTTAAATTAATAGCCTAGTCGTGTCACAGCCGCGAAGCCGAGGACATGCACAGAGCGCTGATGCAGCGCTGTCAGAGCCGACAGACGAGTGTCATTTCAGTGCAAAATAATTAGGTCAAAAACGATTTAATATACTGCAAATAGCCTACAAGGACAAGTACTGCAGGACAATACAGTTAATTAATCTAACGTTTTTTTTTCCGCCCCTCCGCACCTTTACAAGAGGCACCAAAGTTAATGAACCACTGAAACGATTTTGGAAACAATGCAAAAATTGTGATAAGAACTGAATCGTGGGTCTAGTGTATATTGTCACAGCGCTAGTATTTACCAAAGCAAAAATTGTACTATATTTGTGGATTGCTCATGAATCAGACATTATAATTCATTGTTTATCCTGTATTTTAATAAAAAACTAATTTTTCATAAGGGACAATAAACCTGACATTGTCATACAGTAACACCCTCAGCGAGTTTTTGCATTTCTGCCACAGTTAGAGCATTACAAAGAGCTGAAGGAGCTGGCCCGAAAGCAAGGGGCTGTCCTCAACCAGCAGGCAGAGAAACTGTACTGGCAGGTGAAAGCTGACTACGAGAAGATAGCTTTTGACCAGCGCTGTAAAATGGAAGTGGAGGTACTGTTATTGGCACATTTGTGCTGCCACTACATATCTTTGAAGTTAATGTTTATGGATGAACAGTTGCTGAAAAACACATGTATCCAATATGTTTTGCACTGCTTAATCTGATAAATTATATCTTTAAACATTAAATAACTAAAAAACATTTGGCAACTTTGTTGTTACATTTACATATCGTCACCTGTTAAGTTGATATGGCAACCTTGTTAGCATACAGTTGTGTTTTTACACAGCAGTTAAAGAGCAACATTATCAGTCATTTTGAGTTATGTCTCTGTCCACCTGATGTATATATAAGTCCAATATTCACTCTTTTAGCTATGTTTTGGTCTACCAACTTCTGTGTGGCTCTTAAGCTGCTAAATGCTCCACTATATTTATCAGCTAGTCACTAACCTTTTATGTCTGCTGTTTGGTGCTGAGTTGGTAGTGTACAATGCTCTTTAAAGGCTTTTCACTAAAATCAGTTGCTTGCTGCGGCAGTGAGAGTGAATTAAAATTAAAATGTAAAATTATAAGCACTTTAATTGTACCACTCTTAGAACATCATCTGTTGTAGGTTGCCATCAGGAACAACCAGACTCAGCTGGAAGATTTGACACACAGAGCAGAAAAGCTAGAGGAGTACACCACCTCCTGCAAGTATGTCATGTGCACACCTTACACAACATGTCTGTACAATAAAAAGCTTGTCTGTCCGTGGCAGTCAGGGAGGTGTTGAATACACTCCATGGTTATTTATCAGTCATTTACTGATATAATTTAAAATCAGGATGCAGAGAATCACAGAAGGAAACTGAGAATACTTTATAGAGGCAATGCATGTTTCAGGTTGTCCCTTGAAGAGTACCTTCAGCGAGAGCAAAACCTGAGTGCAGAGCTGCAGCGAGGCCGCCAGAGAAGCGAGGAGGTGAACCAGGAGCTAGGCCAGGTGCTAGAGGAGCTGGGGAACGCCCGTCTGGACAGTCAGGAAAGCAGACGGCAGCTTCAGCGTAAAGAGCTGCTCGAGAGGCTCCGCAGACTTTACCCTGACACTGTGGTAAGATATAGAGTGGCGTTAGAGCAGGGGGCCGGAGACTGAAGACATGTTTATTTTTTATTTTTTGGTCTTAGCAAAACAAAAAACACCACACCGAATAAAGTTAACTAACTAATCTCACTTGGCAATCATCAACCTACTGCGCTGAAAAGACATTTAATATTTGGTTATTTGTCATTTTGAACTTAATTTATGTCTCTTGTCTTTCTTAATACTTACCGAGGGCTATTTTTAATGCTACTCATAATGACTGGCTACATCTTTAGAGAGAAATGTGTTATTTATTTTAGAAGGTGAAACCTTGTGAACCAGATAATTATTTGTAAATATGAAACTATTCTGACTAGAGGTGTGACGAGATCTCGTGAGATTAAAACGTTATTATATTTCTCGTCAAGGTCAAAAGTTGTTTTGCAATATCAGTGCAAAAGTGCATAATTACGTCGATACTACCGAGGACCAATGCATAAATCAATCGGTGGATAAACAGTGAACACATACTTCTCTGTCCTCTCTGCATCTTTCACAGAGAGTGGGGCTCAGCTCCGACACACGCAGAGCTGCAGTTTGGACGGAGCGAAAGTTACATTCCGTCTGCAGTTTGTTAAAGTCACAGTAAGACACGGAAATGTCGGTAAAGCGGACACAAGTGTGGTTACACTTTTCAAAATTTCACGTAGACACCAATTGCTGCAATATAATATAATGGCAAGATCACGTGCAGTCACCGTACAATTAATGTTACACTTCCAAGACAGACAGGTGTTCTCTATTTCCATGATAACTGACTGACAGGTACAATACAAAAGCGTTCATATTCTCTGGTGACTGACTGACAGGCTGAGATTGTAGGGCAAGCCAAGGGAACTTTATTTCTATAGCACAATTTATCAACAAGGCAGTTTAATGTGGTTTGCATAAAACTAATTAAAAACGGGCATGAAAATAAAACAGGCTAAAAAAAGAATAAGATACAAATACAAGCGTTATAGTGCTGTGCAAGAAATGTATAATTATTTGATTTAATAGGTTGTAGGGACGCATTTGGGAGAAGAGACGGGCACCACAGTTATTAGGTCTAAGAAAGGTTCGTTATACATGAGAGAAGCCATTTGAGTTTGTGGCAGAACCTTTCACAGTGGTCATTTTTCATTTTTTGACTTTCTATTGAATAAAACAAATTTTCCAGTGATATTTCATCATTTAAGTTTTCTTTAAAATAGTGTCAAAATCTCTTGTCTCGTTCTTGTGAACCCAATCTTGTGTCACGTCTCGTGAGCTGAATGTCTCGTCATCCCTAATTCTGACCCACTTTTCTTCCCTGTCCCAGTTTGGCCGTCTTTCTGACTTGTGCAGCCCCATTCATAAAAAGTACCAGCTGGCTGTCATCAAGGTGTTTGGCCGCTACATGAACGCCATTGTAGTGGCCTCAGAGAAAGTGGCCCGTGACTGTATCAATTTCATCAAGCAAGAGCGAGCTGAACCTGAGACCTTCCTGCCCATCGACTACTTGGAAGTAAGTACTTTATTTGGATGGTTGAAAATGCTAAATAGTAAAGAAGAGGAATTGTCAGTATATGTCAGTATGCAAAATTGTATTTTTTGCCAATCACAGTAGCACACACACGCTTGTGTAGTGTCAGTGATAACCATCATTACTGTATGACCAGGCAAGTCCTCTGAATGAGCGACTGAGGGAGGTGCCCGGTGCCAAGATGGTGGTCGATGTTGTACAGTTTAACACTGCCTCAAGTGCCGGCCAGCTGAGGAAAGTGGTGCAGTTTGTCTGTGGCAATGGGTTGGTGTGTGAGACCATCAAAGAAGCAAGGAGTGTGGCCTTTGACAGACAGGATCGCCATAAGGTAGGCCTTTCCCTCGGCCACAGACAGGGGACTTAGGTTCAGTTCAATCCAATAAGTACAACAATAACACATTGCATTTAGTTTGGTTCTGTCATACTGCTGCATTACAGTTTTCTTTTCATGTTATGCTGACCTTACACCAAACGATTCCACTGTTGCAGACTATTTTCCACTATCGGAATGAAATTATTAGAGTCTTGCTCGAGTTGGGGCTTGCATTCGTTGTCTCAATCGTTTGGTGTAAGGTGGTTACCACTGCCTACACTCTTGAACTTGCTTACTGACTGACATGTTCCCCTTTAATGCCAGCAGACATGCAATCATATGTGTTTTCTCTAGGCGGTATCTCTGGACGGGACACTGTTTTCAAAGTCAGGGATAGTCTCTGGAGGCTCCAGTTACCTACGGACCAAAGCCCGTTGCTGGGATGAGAAGGACATGTTGCAGCTGAAGGAACGCAAGGACCAGCTGACAGCAGAGATCCGCGTGAGTCAACACATAAAATGTTTCATATGATGTTAACTACAGGGCCTTGACCAAGCCAAGTCTTGACCAGAGTTTTTGAAGTCTTAAATTAATTAAGAAAAAAAAAAGCTGCAATTGTTTTGTTGTTTGTGCTTTTGCCATAAATTTTGTCCTATTATACGCATAGTGTGTATTAATTGCTGAATATTTTGTCAAGAACGACACACACAATTGGGCTGAAACCTAGATTTATTAGTGCATAATTAACTTTTTTCATGTGACAGGATTTGATGAAGCTGAGGCGGAGGGACTCAGACCTGAAACAGATCATTGCTGAGGCTCAGGGTCTTCAAACCCGCCTCAAATACTCCAAAACTGACCTGGAAAACCTTCGGAAGAAAGCCATTCCTAAATACCAAGCAGTAGGGCCACAGAAAGTCTTTGTTTTGACTTTGTCAAATTTTATATCATAATATGGGTTGTGTTCTTTGACATGGCTCTATAGTTTGTTTACATGTAAATCAGAGCCCCTGTTGAATTACTTTCACTTGAAATCCCAAAGCATAATAGATTTACAAGGATATAGGATTCACAAAGCAGAGACAAAGTATCACAGCACTTACTCTGTCTTGTCATCTCCTGATTTTTTTTCAGGATATTTGTCGTATGGAGAGTGAATTTGCAAACTTGGACTCTCAGATCCAGATGCAGCAGCAGAGTGTGGAGGCAAAGGATGCAGAGATGAGGAAAATCAGAGACCAGATCAACCAGGTAACGCTGTCTGAGCACTGTCTTCAACCTATTGTGTGCCATTCTTTATACCATAAGTTGGCGATTTTGTCTATTTTTGAATCAGAACCACTGGCCAAATTTAAAGTCCTAAATAAAGTATTTCACCCAAAACAATTAAAGCTATCAGCTCAATGTCAATATTGTCTCATGTACTATTTTGTCGTCCTGTAATTATACTATGTTGGTTTAGTTAGTACACACAACAGCTATTGATTGAATGGCTGTTGGTCCTGGTAGAGGAATTCCTCTGCTGTTCCTGCGGTTTCTTCTGTTTTCCCTGTTAAAGTGTTTTTTGCCTGAACAGTGAATATGCTCTGTGTATTCAGATGGAGGACTTGGTGTTTTCTGACTTCTGTGCTGAGATTGGTGTGGACAACATCAGAGAGTACGAGCAGGAGCACCTAAAACAGCAGACAGAGCTTGACAAGAAGCGGTACGGCAACCACACAGTAGTATCTTCAGCAACAAATGTGCTAAACTTAACCAGCTAAAACGGTGCGGATACACTAAATTAGAGGAATGTGATGTGTGGACATACTGTATTTATGACTTTAGATCAAGAAAAACAAGAAATATTTTTGACACAATGACAATTTTACTCTAATGACCAACTAATCTGAGACCCACTTTTTATCTAAAACATTTCTTGTAAGTTTATTGTTTTCTTCTTAAAGGATTTTTATAATTATTCTTTCTTTTCTTTTTTTCTTTATAATTATTGAGTTTTTGTTAATGTAATTCAATTATACCTTTAGCTATAATAATATAATGTAATTTAAATAAACATGAATTTCTTTTTGCTTGTTTAGCAAATTGGCAAACCTTTCTGTAACTGTAGGTTCTGAATAAATTTGTGTGTCATGTTAATTACACGACTTGTGTTGGTAATAAAATGATGGTATTTGTTTTAATGACAAGTTCTAAAGTGTTTTACAACATGAACACCTTGATTTGTCTCTCCTTTCAGGCTGGAGTTTGAGACTCAGTGCACTCGCTTAAATGCACAGCTGGAGTACAAACAAGACCAATTGGCGCAGCAGAAAAAGAAGCTCCACAAATTGGAGGAAATCATTGACAAGGAGGACAGAGCCATAGCTGAACAGAGGAAGGTAGTCATCCCAAGCATTCATTCTGTGTTATCGTCAAACTGCCTCCTGTAATAAGGGTAAAAGATCTCCAGAATGACAGGTTTAGTTACTAACGAACACGGCAAATAATTATCACCCATTTAATCCTGGAAAGTTGATTTCCTCCAGATTAGATTTCACATTCTTTTTTGGCCTGATGTTTTAGGATGAGGAGAAGATGCTGGTGGCGGTGGAAGAGGGTCAGAGCAAGCTGCTGGAGCTAAAGAACCAGATGCTGTCCAAGAAGAGCCAGGTGGCCGCTGCCAAAGCTGAGCTGGACAAGAAAACCCAGAGCCTCCAAGAGATCAACAGGTAACGCTACAACCAATACCCCATACTTTGTTGCTGTGCTATGATTACTGCCACCACTGCTACTACCACATTGGTCCGAATATAAGACAACCCTGATTATAAGACGACGACGACCCTTTCCACTTTCTAAAACCCAAATATTGTTTTCATAAAGAAATTTTTTAGGCTGTTGTTTTTTTTAACATTTTTTAAATAAAATAATATTTTCAATATCTTTTTAGATGAACACATTTAAATTAACAGTAAATATTTCCAAGGCCTGTTTTTCAGTCACATAATCACACACTCCTGTCAGTTTCTTGGAAGCAGCCACTTTGAGGACCATGGTAAGATTGCTGTGTAACATTTCCATGATAATACCTTGTTCTACTTCCGGCTTCCAGGCTTTTCGTAGCTGTAGATGGATCTATCTAAATATGAATGTGGGTAACGTTAGTGATATTGAGATGCTTGCTAGTTATATTTCTAGTGATGAATCGGCAAAACCAAGTTTTATTTCCCTGAGTCACGGCTTATTTTCTAATGCCACTGAGCGCTCCCTCTCTTCAGTCACTCTGTCTCTCTCAACCATATAACGTTACCGTGCTTTTGGGCGCTCGTTGAGGCTCCGTCTAAAACTCTGCTTTTTCAACCAGCTTCTTGTAACATTAAAATAAAATTGATTATGGATCATTTTATTTCTATAGTTTATAGCTGACTTTTCTATTGGCTGTTGAAACAGGTGCCGTCCCTTACGTTATGCAACAGCTGAATGTCTAGACCCCGAATATAAGACGACCCCACTTTTTTAGATTTGTCTCTAGGAAAAATAAAAATCTTATATTCGGACCAATACGGTACTTGCTGCTCCTGTCAATGCTGCAGCTGCTGTTGTAAAAGAGGGTTTGCTAGAAAAGGTGTCGTTTAAAAGATATAAACTGTGATGTAAATGTAAACAATAGGGTAACCCGAACAACATAAATAAAAACATTTAACTATAACTTAAACATGCTATTATTGCAAAATTTTGTAGACTTGCATCTGCAATGTGAATCATTTCTAGTTTTTTTCTGGTATAGTTGTGTTATTGTATGGTAGATTTTTTTTCTGGCATTTCATGAACTAAACATAAAAATATTTTTTTTTTTTTAAATGACTAGAATTCTTATGACCAAAATGATGAAATCCTACAAGAAGACAACATTTTGGATGAGTATTTTTTCCCATCTCTCTTTGTCTCAGAGAACTGGTGAAGCTTCAGAGGGAGGTTATGTCTGCAGAGGCGGCCTTGGAGCAAAAACGCTTAGCCAGACACAACTTACTGTTGGCCTGCAAGATCCAGGGTCTGCCCATCACTCTGCTGTCAGGGAGCCTCGATGAAATCAGTGAGGTGCAAGTAAGACAGAGAGAATTGACCATTCTTTTTCTCTTCTAAATTACCATTTCAATTCCAGAGCTGCACTTTTTATTTTGTAAAAGTAATGGCTATCAAATTAGCTCAAATGGTCATATTTAAAAAAAAGAGAGAATGTAATAAAATGAGCTGTAGAAACCCTCACATTAGAGACTGAGAAACCCGACTTAGAATAAACTAAACGCAAGTCATGAAAGTCATGAAACTACTTAAAGCACTTGTGGTGTCAGTCTTACCTGATTATTCTCTTCTGTGCAGCTGGACACAGAATCTGAAAGTACTTCAGCCACCATGAGCATCTATGAGAGAGAGGCACAACTAGTCATCGACTACTCTGGCCTTGACGCAGAACTCAGAGTGAGACAGCAAGCCTAATCACAGCTTCTTTTTTTAATTTAATTTTTAATTGCTTTTATCCTTTTTATTTACATTTTTATTATTTTTTATAGTTTTTATTTGTCTTCTCTCTTTTATGTTTAGCATCTGTTGTCTTCATGTTTTTATTTACCAATTTTTTGTCTTGCTTTTGTTTGGCCCTACTGTTGCTTTTGCTTTGCTTTGTCTGTCAAAACACTTTGTATTATAAATAATAAGGGTGTGACGAGATTACAACGTGACGAGATTTCTCGTCGAGGTGAAAAGTTGTCTCGTGAGGCGATGTGATGTCAGCGTGATGGAGCGTGAAATTACTATTGAAGATCCCCCTGCCACTTTTAAATCATTTGTGTGGCAACATTTTGGTTTTCCAGTTGGTAGAGTTTATACAAAACATTTTGCAGTGTTTGCACGTCCTTTACTGCATATAATTCATTAAAATAGTAAAAAAAAGTTAAATAACATTCATCATTAATAGTTGATTTCAAAATGCACCAAAATTGTTTTGCATTTTGTGATTTTTCAGTTGAATAAAAAAACTATTTTCCATTCATATATTTCATCAAGGATTTCTTTAAATTTTTTTTAAAAATCTCGTCTCGTTCTCGTGAACCCAATCTCGTGATGTGTCTCGTCTCGTGGAGTAAGCGTCTCGTCACACCCCTAATAAATAATAATAATAATAACTTTAAGAACAAGTTATTATATTACAAAGTTATTATTATTGTTATTATTATGCTGAGAGGAGGCCTCTGGAAAAGCCCAGGACTGGGTGGAGAGACTATATCTCTACACTGGCCTTGGAACAGCTCGGGATCCCCAAGTCAGAGCTGGTTAGTGTGGCTTGGGAAAGAGACATTTTGGGGTCCCCTGCTGAACCTGCTGCCCCTGCGACCCGACCCCGGATAAGCCGATAAAGATGGCTGGATTGATATTATTGTTATTATTATTAATGTTTTCATTGTTCAAATTTTTTCTTAGCGCTTTTCTGTTTATTCATATGACCAGAAATGTTTCACAAAGCCTTACAACATGCATTGAGTTTGTGTGTGTACAGAATCTGCAGGCAGACGAGGAGGTGAAGGCCTACATTGAACGGCTGAAGGCGTCTGTGTCGTCCATTGAGGGAGTGCTGTCCCGCACCACTACCCCCAACCTGAAAGCTTTGGAAAAAATAAGGGAGGTGAAGGAGAGGTTACAGGGAGTAACAGATGGTATCTATGACGTTATTGATTTCAAAATGATTATTTGGTGAAAATATACTGTAATCTGCAACAACAAAAAATGTTTAACTAATCAAGACCACACAGTTTATATTTTTAACATCCTATTTACAATATATACTGAGTTGTAACATGATCATAAAGTCTCTGGATGGCTTTTTCAACTTTGTTTTCTGTCCCTCACTCAGCATTTGAAGCCAGCACCAGAGCAGCAAGAAAATGCAGTCAGAAGTTTGAGCAAGTCAAAGCCCGTCGCTTACAACTCTTCAACCAGTGCTTTGAACATGTGTCTGTCGTAATCGATCAGATCTATAAAAGAATATGCAGGAACAGCAGCGCCCAGGTGAAGCAACAAAACCTTAACCAGAGAAACACACCCTCAAGTTTCTGTTTTTACTGTGTTTATGTGTATTGTATTTATTAAACGTCAGCTAATTCTAAACAGTGTAAACTGTACATAGTTCTGGTTTGCACTGGCCTTTGCAGAAGGTGTTACAAACAAGAACAACATGTTTTAAATGACAAGATCCTGCTTTATGTGCTCCAGGCCATTCTGAGTGCAGATAACCCTGACGAGCCGTACCTTGGTGGCATAAACTACAACTGCGTGGCACCGGGGAAACGCTTCATGTCCATGGACAATCTGTCTGGTGGAGAAAAGGCCATCGCTGCCCTCGCCCTGTTGTTCGCCATACACAGGTAACACCGGGCTCCCAATCAAATCTGAAACAGACTATATTACATTATATTCAAGTACATTACATCATAATAGGGGAAATAGGAAATTTGTGTTTATTGTATAGCAGAGATAACCAACTTAGATCAAATATCTCAAGATACAAAAAATTGCACTTAAAAGGACCAGATAACAAGACTAAACGTTAATAATAAGTATTCAATAACCGGTTGACATACAATCATCATATTTCCCCAAATCTTTGTTTGCTTGATAATAATTTAGCTGGATAGCTGGATAATTATCCCCCACAGCTATGAAAATAACAAATAAAAAGGGAATTAGCACAGCTAATGACACACCATGAAATATCTTTCAGAAACTACAATCTCTTCATGGGGAAAAGAAAACAGTTGGCTTGGTGTACTTAACTTGAAATGACTATGAGTTATATGCGAAGAACTCTCTTCTAAGAGACACTTGACATCTCCCTGAATCCATCGTTGCTGCTTCTTATTTTCTCTTATAATCAAACTATTTTTCCTTTGTAAATTAAAGATAGTTTCAACTCTTGATAATTTTTTTCTTTCTGAAGCACTTTATGCCACATTATCAAGTACTTGTTACATCTGTCTTTAATGGCGGTAGCTCTGACCATTGACCCATGTTGTTGGTTCACTGTGTCTGTGCTGTTTGGCACACTGGTGTCATGTCTCTCAGCTTCCGCCCTGCTCCCTTCTTCGTCTTGGATGAGGTGGATGCAGCCCTGGACAACACTAACATTGGCAAGGTAAGACTTCAGCAGTGTCCAGAGTTTACATTTAATACAATTATTAATATAATTACCGTATTGGTCCAACTATGAGATGTTTCATGTTACAAACAGCTGGTCAAAATGGAGTTTTACATGGAGCCTCAATGACCACCCGCGAAGGCACGGTAATGTTATGTGGTCAAGCCAGATAGAGAGACTGAAGAGAGAGAGAGCCCAGTGATGTTAGAACAAAGCAGTGAATCAGAGAAATAAAACATACTAACCCATCACTAATGTTATCCACATTCATATTTAGACACAACAAATGATAAATCCAACTTCAAAAAAGCCTAAAAGTCAGAAGTTAGAATGGAAGTACAACAAGGTGTTGTCATGGAAATGAAACACCATCTAAACATGCAAACAGCCAGAGAAAATCTTACCATGGTCCTCAAAGCGGCTGCTTCCAAGAGATTGACAGGAGTGTGTGTGATTACGTGACTGAAAAACAGGATAATGTGATTATGCCCATTACCCAGAGCTGTCATTCAGCTGAAGGCCTTGGAAATATTAACGGTTAATTTAAATGTGACACTTTCATCTAAAAAGATATGATATATAAAAGATATTTAAAAGATGTTAAAAACAACAGCCTACCTTGTTTTATTCAATGTGTTTTTATTAGAATTATTTTCAAATAAAATTATTTTTTTCTGACTATTATTTTCTATAAAAACAAGATATGATCTTCAAAGTATTTTTCCAAAAATGAGTCATGAAATTGGGAGTTGTCTTAAAATCAAGGTTGACCATTGACCAGGGTTTGGACCAATACGGTGAATGATTCCATGCTCACCAATGTGAGGATTTGTTGCTTTAGCATTTTTAGGTTTTGGACTGTTGATAGGACAAAACAGGACATTTTAATGAGTCGCCGTGAGTTAAGGGAAATTGATTGGCATTTTTTCTGCCTTATAATATATTAAAACATTATTTTTTAGCATCACATCCATGTATGCTATTGTCTACTTGGGCATGGTTTAAATTGTGTAGTTTTTGGATTTCTAGCAACATAGTTTGCAATTGAAACAGCACTAAGATTATAAAAAACAACCAGAGTAATGTCATTACTAAAGGTGCTCTAAGCAATGACAACATTTTTTGTCACATACAACAAACATCTCCTCACTATCCGCAAGCTGCCTGTCTCCTTAACACATTGTAAAAAAAGAAGCACAAAAGGGAGGGAGAGGGGACAGTATGAGGGAGGGACGAGCTAGCCTAGTTTTGTTTTACAATACTTTGAACGTTAACACAAAGTGCTGTCACCCAACATCACTTAGAGCACCTTTAAGGTTTTTATTTATTATAAGATGTGTGTTTGTGTTCAACTGTACACCATTATATTGTTTTTATTGATTGTATTTGTGCACTACCTTGTGTGGGTGTTCTGTTTGTATCTAGGTGACTAGTTTCATCAGAGAGGAGTCCAGGGAGAACATGCAGATCATTGTTATCTCCCTAAAAGAGGAGTTTTTCTCCAAGGCCGACGCTTTGCTGGGAGTCTACTCAGATGTAAGAAACTTTGAGTTGGAGAAGACTTCTTTAATTTCTATGTTAAAATAATACAGTCAGTCACTATGGTCTTCTCTTCTTCCTAGTTTGATGAATGCATGTTCAGCTGCATTCTGTCCCTGGACCTGCGACCCTACCCTCTGGTTGAAGAAGACAATGGGAAGCAGGCGGACAAGTAGAAAACAGGACCTGTGTAGCCTGGAATCACCTGCTATAATGCACCTTGCATGTACTGTATCGCTCTTGCATTTTTGTTCTTTGGCCATATGAGTGGTTCTCTGTTTTCATCTTTAGACTATATGAACCAGAAAGATAGTTATCTTAAACACCAAATGGTGATTTCTATGTTCCATTTTAAACTGTTTTACTGAATTGATTTTACTTAAAAGATAAGACGTTTTGGAACTGGCTCTGTTTATAGCGACTTACATGTGAAAAATCTTGCAAATCTTTAAATGGTTAGATGGCAAATACAACAGCATGAAAAGAAAACTATTTGTGTTTCTAAGATGTTATGGATCTTGTTTGTCTCTGTGATGTTTCATGTTAATTCCAAAGTGATAAATATTGGCATATTACGCCTTTGTTTTTATACTTGTTCATTTTACTTAAAAGGGTTTTCTATTTCATTGTTACTTTTGACCTGTTCATTAAATCTACAGTTAAAAATGTATGTATTTCACTATCTATTTTTTATGGCATTACATTTATCTGACAGCTGTAGTTACTTTACAAATTAAGATTATTGCACACAAAACATACAATACAAAGAGCTAATAAAACATGTTTTACTTTAAATTAAACTACCCAACATTTTAGACAAGTACAGCTGAAACGATCAGTCAACAGAAATTAATAGGCAACTATTTAGATAATTTGATCATTTTCATGCATACATTTTAAATGTTTTTTTCTGGTTTAGTGTTTCTTTAGATTTTTTGCATTGTGATTACTTGTGACCATTTAAGTATATTTTGCTGGTAACATACTTTTACTTAAGTGACATTTTAAATGCAGGGATTTTACGTCTAATGGAGTACTTTTATATTGAGGTGTTTTCTTTTTTTATCACATTGGCAAAAATGGGCTTTCACAGCATACTTGCTCCACCACCGTGGGTGAAGTTAGAGGGTGACTTCTGCCATGTGCTGTTTATTTTAAGGCTTCACCAGCAATAGGGGGGCGGTAATATTATGGTCTAGATACAAAGGCGAGGATCCCGTGATCAGTATTTACGGAAGTGATGCCTTCTGAACTCAGTCTGTCTTGTTTGTTGTTATTTCCTTAAGATACGTGGGGTAACGTTATCACTCACCACCAAGATAGCAGTGTCTGCTTAGCTCACTCCATGTTAGCTTCAAAGGAACGTATGCTTACCTAACGCTAGCTAGTAAATTGTAGCAGGAACAACTAGCTAACATAGCTAACTAGCTTGAAACTCGCAGAGGCAACAACTACCCGGCCTTTCAGTTTCTCTCCTGCGGTACATGGTTGTCTTGTTAGTCCGGGTGTGTTTGGAGGTCATGTGAAGTCTTTGCAAACGGTTAGTTATAAATTAGATATTGGGGTTATCTCGCGGCCGTTTCTGGAAACGTTGACGAAAGCTAGCTACGCGCTAGCTTGCTAGCCAGACGTTAGCACCATGGGAGCCGAGCAGAGTGGAGATGCGGAGCACAAACACTCCGATTACAGCTCATCGGGTAAGATAACGATCTGTAACGTTAACGTAAAAATAATATATCATTTTAGTAATTGTTTAATTGGTTTGTATAGGACAACCATGGTAGAGTGGTATATAAGCGTGCTATAACTGATTGAAAGTAAGTTAATTAATGTGAAATAAATTTACTGTAACTAGGTATTTATTTACTTGAGTATTCCCATTTGATACTTTTACTCCACTCCACTACATCCCAAAGTGATATGTTGGATTTCTTACACTGCATTTACTTACAGAGTCCAGTAACGTTCTTGTACATAAAATATTTGAAATGGGCCAATCTGCTTAATACATACTCTTACTTTTGATACCTTGCAAATATTTATTTGAAGTCTGCTTAAATGTATCAGTGGAGTATTAAAAATCTTGCTTAAAACATTTGCTAGTGATCTGATTGAAACAAGGTGTGGCGATGTGAAGGAACTACTTCCTTTTGATATTAACAGGAATATTGTCATTGCAGTGGTGCCCTCCCCAGCAAAGCAGAAGGCAAAGATGGATGATATCGTTGTTGTGGCTCAGGGGACCCAGTCAATGCGAAATATCCACAACGACCCAGATGTCATCAAGCTTCAGGAGATACCAACCTTTCAGCCACTTTTAAAAGGCAACTTTTTAAGTCTTCCACCTGCTGACATGAGTTATAGTGTCATCTTTCAGACCGACAGTTCATTAGGTACACCTTGCTAAAACTAATCCAGTCTTATACAAGTTGCACACTTGAGTCAACAAGTACTTACCCACAGCAGAAATCCATTTTCTCTAGCAAATATTATTTTAATTATGTGATTTCTTGAAGCCTCCAGAAATGCATATTTATAAATTATAAAACCACCGACCAGTCAAGGTAGATGGCCATCCACCTAGAATCCTCTTCTGTTTAGCTCTGAGCTCTGTTTCTTCCCGTTAAAGGGGAGTTTATCCTTTCTGCTGTCACCAAGTGCTTGCTCATGGGTCTTAAAGAGTATGCTTTAGACCTGCCCTATGTATAAAATAAATAAATAAATAAAAGGGTCTTGGGATAACTTCAGTTGTGATTTAGTGCTATATAAATAAAATTGACTTGACTATACAGAATAGGCACCATTTCAGTTTTAGACAAACACATCAAAATAACTTTTACGGGTGCTAGATTAAAAAACAAACTAAAAGTAGATGTCAGATAACAGATATGCACACTGCACTGATGGTCTCCAATAAATTAAATATATCACATATATATATCATATATCTCTCTCTGTTTGTCTAAAAAAGATCAAAGTGTTCTTTTAAATTCTTTTTATTGGAAGCTACAAAAATGTGCAGATCTTTTATCTGACTTCTGTCATTTCACTTTTGATATAGAAGATATTTTATATCAAGTTTCATGTAATTTCCAACCAGCTCCCGCCAGTCTATTCTCAAAGCTAATTGTCACTGCAACACGTTAGCACTGTGGTGGAAGTTGGATAATGAGCCATGTTTCCTGTGTCGGTGCACATCTGAAATACCAGTTTTTTTTCGGTTAGATCCTGTGCATAGCTAATTATAATATTTACAATTTGTTAACAATGTTGTTAAGTGTTACTCTGTTCCAACATGTCTCTGTAAGTCCCTTTGCTTTTTCTCTTTCCACAGGAGTGCTGAGTGGCCAGACATCACCCAGCAGTGTGTGTCTGGAAAGGCTGGACCCTGCGCAGGTTATGCAGCTCTGCATTCGCTACCAGGACCACCTACACCAGTGTGCCGAGGCCGTGTCCTTCGACCAGAACGCCCTGGTCAAGAGGATCAAAGAGGTAAGTCTTCAAAAGTACAGCCTGATATATTTACCACGCAGATTTCTTATTGCTCATTCCACAATCATACTACCAGCAACTATTGTGTTCCCTATTGGTTTATGTCAACATGGTTAAGAAATGAGTTGATGAGAAAATCAACATCAATTTTGAGGAGCAATTGGTTATGGGTTGAACAAAACAAACAATTTCAAGACATTACCTTGGGCTGTAGAAACGTATGTAAATAGAGTAATCAATAAAAACAAGTTAATAGGAATGAACTCACACAGTCTGAAGTCTACAATGACTAAAAATGTATTACATGTTAAGATATTTTTCATTTTGTGTGTTCTAGGAAAGTTTTTTTTATTGTCAGGATTACATATATTCTAATAAACCTTATTTTTTATATTTTAATTTACATTATATTACTGAAAGATGCTTGCCTTGTACATTTTTTGTATTATGTTAATCATATTCATGCATTAGATGTTGCTGATGTAGTATTGTATTAGATGTTTTAAGATGATTCATCAAGTCTCCTAAAAAGTCAAAGATTATCTCTCTTTCTCTCTCCCAATTGTTTCTTTCCAGATGGACTTGTCAGTGGAAACCTTGTTCAGCATAATGCAGGAGCGCCAGAAACGCTACGCCAAGTACGCCGAGCAAATCCAGAAGGTGAACGAGATGTCCATGATCCTGAGACGCATCCAGATGGGCATTGACCAGACGTTGCCGCTGATGGAGCGCCTCAACAACATGCTGCCTGAGAGCGAGCGCCTGGAGCCCTTCAGCATGAGATCTGATGGGGATTCTGCCACAAAGTAGCCTCCTTAAAGCCAACACAGCGGCCTCTTACCTGAGTCTTCATCCAATGTTGTGGCCAGGAAGAAATGCAAGTCTGTCCAGCTGTAGGGATTACCCATTACATTTTTTTGTTATCATAGTTAGAGGTGGAGCTTAGGTGTAAATGTGTTAGACTGCTATAGTCAGCTCTCCAGGTCAGTTCTATTTATTCTTTTACTTAATGCAGGAAGTTTTGCTGAGCACACATACTCTCAATCAGCAACATCATACTTACTATAACACTTTTACTCTGCACACACACGTTCATACCTGAGTTTAACCACAACCTTCTGCTACTGGCCACTGAGCAGCTATACTGGAGCAATTTAGGAAGTGCTGCAATCAAATGCAGTGGGCATTGAGATTATTTCTCATCCCCTCCTTGCAGAAAATCAAACTGGTAATCTTCCAGGCACACATTTATTTAAGTAATCTAAATGCAGGGGAAGAACAAACACTTTTGATTGAGTCAGAACTAACTCCATATGCTCCAAAACTTCCAGACGTGTTGCAGGTTTCAGAGACTCAAATTGATGCGAGTTACATTAAAGTATCTCAACATGTTTCCTACTGCTTTGGAGATTCACACAAACTTCTCTAACATCAGAGCTGGTCAAGAACTTGCAGAGGATTGATTTTAGATCATGCACAAATATTTGTTGTTTTTGATTCTAATCTTCATCTCGCTTTCACACCATATGCCTGGCTCACTATTTGGAAATCCCATCCATGAACTTCTTGCATGCAGAGTGACTGCTTTTAATTTCTGAACAATGTCATTGAATCATTTTGGATTATTATGATGAAGATACTCATGGAGAGAACCAAAACGGATGTACTGCACGTTGAAAGTAAAATGAGAAACCTCTTCTTGGACAGAGGGTAGTTTAAATATTCTCATATACAGTTTTGTTGTAAGAAAACTTGACTTTAATTTATTTGGAGACTTGCTATTTTCATGGAAAACAATGAAGAAGATGACACAAAGGACCGAACAGAGACCCTGAAGCTTTAAGTTTTTCAGCAGATTGGAACGGAAGATCGATCCAGAGGTGGACTGAAACCATTCTAGCAAGTTACCCATCACAGAGTTTCCTGCAGTGCAATTTCAGTATTAACTTTGTATGTTTGTTAGCTCTGTCATCACACATGCCAAATATTCCCAAATCCTTAAAGCTGGCACTTTAGAGTCGGTCATATCTTTGGTCTCTTTGGGGAAAGGGATCAAGTTAACTTTACTGCTTTATCTATTGAATATGTGTTTCTGTATCATACATGTTGCTTGTTAGGCTTGAAGGGTTAATTCATACAAGCTATATTAAACAAAGCACATTTTCTCTCTTACCTCTAGAGGTATCTTTTGATGTAGATACTAGTTTTTTGTTCATTTGTCCAGGTATTTTCCAAGATTTCTGCCACCACCACAATTCAATGGAGTTGACTGCCATCTTATTTCTTGTGCACAGAGCAATAAAGACAAACACATTAATCAACATCTTTGGAGAAAAAGTGTTCATGTTACTTGGGATAATAAAAAAAAAAAAACATGGACAACCATTTTTAATATATACTATTTTTTTTAGGTAGAAAAGTAACCAGGATATTGTTTCTGAAAGACAAACACAATGACATTCACATGCGTTTTTATTTGGCGGCAGCAATCTGAAAACCTGGCCAAATAAAATCAAAACTATTTGCATGGCTAAATACCACTGAAGCCTAATTTGGGTGACTACACACTTAAACTACATTATCATTGGTCAGTTTGTGTGGCAATATAAAATAACACCCAAAAAAGGTTATTATTATTGCAGCAGTGTTTTTGTATGGGCTTGTGTAAATCCACCAGGTGGTGCCAGAGATAACTGGGGTCTGTGACTTCATATTTTAAGATTAAAAGTTCCTATCAGCTATTTCAGTGAGCATTAAAGACATTAAGGTTATTGAGAACTTTTTTCTTTTACTTTTCATAGACTATGATTAACCAAGAAAATAATTGGGAGATCAGTTGCAATGAAAACAGCCATTAGCAGCCCTACATTGCTTGCGGTTACATTTGTTATCTCTAACTGCAGTGCACCTAAACTGTGGCACAAATGCATATTTAACAGGGGTTTTAATGCGTTCAATTTGATTATAATAACTTACTTTTTTTTCAAACATAAAATGCACTTAATGTAAGTGTCGCCTGACTTGGGGCACCCATAGCCAGTCCTTTAAAGCACCCAGAATCACTGCTTTTTCAAACTCAGTTTCTGTGAGACTTCTCTCTTTCCAGTCTGCGTTGAAAAAGGTTTTGTCATTGTACATAATACTATTTTACACAATTAGGAGTGCTAATTCTGATCAATACGAGAAAAGACTAAGAAGTGTTTGTGATGCCTGCAACATTACAGAAGCCTCAAAGAAGGTTGTATGTATCCTTTGAGGATTACAACATGTATGCATCAAACCCAAAGATCAAATCAGAATTAGGCATTAAAGGATTTTGGCCGGAAAGCTTACTGCTAATGGTAATTGGCTCCTCTCTGGAGTCAGTGGTGGGTGGTGTTATTTTCCCAGGAGCCATGTAGTCTGATTAGAATTGTTGTGTACATTGTTGAATTTTTCATTGATGTATAAACATGCTGAACTCAATTACACCTAGAAAAGAGTCCTCCTCCGGCTGGCTTGCTTTGAGGTACGGAATTAGCCCGTTCGTTGACATAAGGGACATAAGACAGAAACAAGTTTTCTTCTAAATTTAAAGCAGGACTCCTTTGATATGTTATCGCCTTTCATGTGTAAATTAAAATGGGTGAAAAATGTCTTAAATGGCCTTGGGGTTATTGTTTGAACATTGGAACAGAAATGGAAATTGTCATTGCATTCTGTGGTGAGGAGGTGTAAAAGTTCATCCAAGTCTTTGTAATATAGAATAGCCCCTGACGCTCAGAGCTGGATATTAACGCCACGAGATGATACAATACAATCTGCCACCAGGAAATTCATTCTCTGAAATGAAAGAAAAATCCAATTTCCCCTGTATACTTCTCATTTGAATACAAATCAAAGGCTGGTTTGCTCTTTTTTTCCTTCCTGTTTTGCACACTCAAAATTGGAATCATGAAAGTAAGTCTGGGCTTCTTATCCTCATCATCTTTTAGGCTGAAACTCAACCCTATGCTGTTTTTTTTTTTGCTTCGATAAGAGTCACATTTTGAGTTTCCAGACAACACATCAATGAAATGTACAATATCATTGCATTTTAGTCACATGTTTCAAAGTACTTTACAGTACTTTTCAGTCTGAGGTCTTACTTAAGAAAAAATAGATAGGATTTATAATTTACGTTGATAGTTGTTTTTGCTGAAACAATCAATTAGTTGACTGACAGACAACTAATTCATTGTAATTTTTTTAATTAAAAATATCTTGAAGGTCCTATGGTATGAAAATGTCACTTTGAGGTTTTTTAACATTAATAGGCATTCCCCCAGCCTGCCTATGGTGGCCCTGGGGATCCTGCTCTGCCTTTGAGAAAATGAAAGCTCAGATGGGCCGATCTGGAATCTTGCTGGGTCTTGATCTGGAATATAAAAGCATCCAAAGAGCACTATGTCATGGGACCACATTCCCTAGTTACAGCTTCTCATTTGTGAGGATTTGTTTTATCTGACAGTATGTGATTTGAGCTAAAACAATTGATTGATTCGTCACTAAACAGATCAATAATTAGCAATCATTGTTATAATCGATTTATCGACTCAGGGAAAAAGACAATTTGCAGCTTCTCTAAAGGAAAATGTGCTCCTTTTTTGTTTTTATGATAATAAACTGATTGTCTTTAGGTTTTTTTTTATATTTGCTTGGACAAAACAATAGATTAAAATACAAAAACTTTGCCTCTGGAAAACTATAAAGCTATTTTCTGATATTCTGTTGACCAAACAAATTATCATATAATCAAGAAAATAATCAGCCGGCTTTTTGGACTGACATCTTCAATACAAATGATTTGGAGGGTTTAGGAAAAAAAGGGTGATTTCCCTCACCGAGTCCCAGGACTGTTGTGAATACTATATTAGTGAGTATCTTAAGGAAAGGCCAGAGATGATTGCCTGTATCGACTGTATTGACTTTCATCCTGTGAAATCACCCTGCACTGCTTTTTTATTTGACACCCAGTCACCTCCAGTGATAAATACCCCGGTGGAACCTCCCTCTTGAGCTGCAGCCAAACATTATCTCTCTTACTGGAGACATGGATTCTACCTCAGACCAAATCTGTCGGGTGACATCTAATAAAGCACTTTGTTGCTTCATTGCACAGTTGTGCACTCAAGGACACAGCTGCTACAGCAGACAAGGAGTGGCGTGTCCTTCCACTGAAATACCGCTGCTGTAGTAGAGTTTAGGAGGGCAACAATATATCAACTGCCTGCCTGTTAAAACACCTGTAACCAACACATGCCTTAGACCGGCCCACTTTACTTGACAACTGACTATAATAAAATAATGTATTTAAAACCTTGGTATAAAAGCGCACTGTTTTCTACAGCCTTGTAATTCTGTGTATTTTTGTAAAATTTCACCTTTTTTAATTTAGTGCAAATACAGTAAGTGTAGCTTCACAATTCAACCTTTATTATCCTCGAGAGATCAGGTGTGACTCTCATGTCATTGAGTATTACAAAGACATCTTTACAGTAACACAACACCAGAATCTATTTTCTTCCCATATATCCAAACCTTAAATTGAAATGAAAGAATACAAATATAAAATAAAAAGACAAAGAATAAAATAAAATGTATTGCACTTTCTAATGATGCCATCTTCTATTTTTTCTTTAGATAATATTTTATATTACTTTCATCCTATTCCCTTACAATTGTGGGATTTGTATATTTACTATCCACCTTTCAAGGATAAAAGACAGTAGGAGTCACTAGTAACATTTGGACATAGAAAGTGTTTTTATTGTAACTAATCTGATGATGTTTGCTTGTTTACAACAGCTTACAGTAGATGTTCCTTCCACACTGATATCAGCTATCCCTTGCTCTACTGGGTCCTGGCTCTGCTTCTGACACTAAATCACATTTTATAAATAAATCTCTCCTGATCAAGGCAAGTCAATTTCATTAATGTAGTGCCAAATCACCTGGCATCATTGATTATCTCTAGTCATTTTTCATATAGAGCAGGTCTACACCATACATTAAGATTAATTCAGGCCTACCTGTCCACTCTGGAATTATGAGCTCACTGCTGCTGCTTTTGCATTGGCTCTTCATAGTCACTGTTAGCCACGAACTAGACTCGTGGTTGCTGCTGAAGAGCTACAAGAAAAAGTTTAATTCATAAACATGATTTGCAGGCAACATTGTCTAATGTTTTGCACAACAGCTAGCATACTGCACTGCTCGTTAGTAGCTTAGCTTACCCGTCTTGTTGTGTTCATTTGGCGTTTACACTTAAACTGCGAGCTGTTTTTAATGAAAAAGTTGCTCAGTTAAAGGTCCCATGGCATGAAAAATTCCCTTTATGAGGTTTATAACATTAATATGCGTTCCCTCAGCCTGCCTATGGTCCCCCAGTGGCTAGAAATGGCGATAGGTCTAAACCGAGCCCTGGGTATCCTGCTCTGCCTTTGAGAAAATGAAAGCTCAGATGGGCCAGATGGAATCTTGCTCCTTATGAGGTCATAAGTGGCAAGGTTACCTCCCCTTGCTCCGCTGCTTTTCCCACCCATGAGAGAGAGACATCATGGCTTTCAAACGAGCAAAGTGGCTATAAAACTGAAAATACAGCATCTCTGTTCTCTGCAAAGACAAAATAAATTACCTGACTGGTGCAATGTTATCATGTCTCCCGGCCATTTTTCACCGCAGAAACTGACTCGCTAAAGCTAATATTATATAGTATATATTGCCCAGGGCCAATCCAGCTAAGCAGCGTCTTTCTCTCGTTGTGTCCCGCTGTCTCTCGTACATGAACCGACCCTGCACCCCTGCCCCCTGAGGGGCTGCTCCTCAGTTCCCAAACAGAAGACTGTTTTGGCGGCCACAAGAGAGAAATATCTTGCATGCTCGCTGGACAATACTGGCGTCATTTCTACAGAAAGTCTCTGTCTTTTCTACAGAAAGTCGCCAGATATGTTGCTAGTTGCTTTTTAAAAAATGTGAAAGTTTTATTTATTTTTATACCGCAAGTATAGAGTAAATTCATGTGCTGAACTGTGACGCCCGTGCCGTTTTGGTTCAATACAAATACATGAACTGTTTCATCCCTAATACTAAGGAAAGTTCATTGTGGGACTGGTTCTAGTGGCTGTAATTCTGCACAAAGGCTGAAGTTTGGAAAAAAAGACTTCAGATAGTATTAGGGGACCACTAAGGTCTATATAAAAGCATCCAAAGAACACCATGTCATGGGACCTTTAAGATCATCTGGCCGCATCATTTTCTAGAGCTTTCCTTATTTTTAATTGTCGCCTTTTCAGCACTTCTTTTTGCTCCTGGATCACATCCACTACCAAGCACCATTGACTGAACTGTCGGAGGTAACGGTTTGTTTTTTTGAGCAAGCTGCAGCCGTCGGAGGAGTCCAAACATAATTACATCATAATAACCAGACTGCACTCTGCGAGTGGGCTGCCTGAATGTGGAGAACGATGGTTGAAAGAAAAAGTATACACTGTGAATAAAAATAGTGGGCTGTGAGTTCAGGCAGCCTACATAACAATTATTGAAACAAACATTTGAAGCAAACTTCTTTAACGAGGCAGACTTGTTTGTTAGCAAGTCTCAATATGAAAGGAGCCAGTATACTTCATCAGAACTTCCTGTCGGATGGTCGAATAGCTTCAGAAACCCCCTCCCATTACACCTTTACAACATCAAATTCGAGAGGCTGTGTCCGACCCATGGTCCGACCGTTTCTGTGACTTTCAAAAAACCAACATTAACACCTAGTTATCTCTAGTTGTTTTTCCATCCTTTACACAACTATTTCTGTCATTTTTTCAACGAAGAAGTTACTCAATTTAAATACTCAACAAGGTGTATCTAAGCTTTAAGAAAAGTGTTTATGTAATGACAGATACGGTAAAGTGCCTGCACAGATGTACTCTGTTATCATTAATTAGGGCAAACTTGAGCGGGCAGCAGAGTGGAAAACTAAAACATTGGCTGTCATAACAGAGAAGCTTTTTGCCAGAGCATTTTTGTAGTACTGTTACAATAATAACACAAATAATCTGTTAAGTAGAAACCACAAAACATGTTTACACTTAAAAAATCAAAACCAGCGGTAGACAAGTTGCTGTGTTTCAGAACAGCATTACTTATTTTGCTGGCATGGGTACTTTAACAATTGATTTAATTTATGTGCCCCTGAGCATTGCACTTTGCCCCCAACTGTTCCAACAAAGCAGCCAGCTGCACATAATCATTGTAGATGTGGTTATTGGCAAATTAATAATGTATAAGACATCCTCCCCCACAATTAACTTCCCAAGTTGTTTGTGCAAATAAGGTCATGTTCTGGTTTAATAACCATAATTAAAAGAAGAAACAAAGCCAGGATGAGGACATTTTACCAGATACCAGATATAGCATTTAAATAGTTTGAGAACTTTTCTTTGATCAAACGTTGGACAGTGAGAGACTCAGATGGGGATTCAGTGCCACGGGTGACAGCGTCATGTCTCATCTGATGCAGCCTGTAGAATAACAATCAGCTCATTACAGCATCAGTTCAGATGTTCTGCTCTGAATAGCAGAGAGGTGACACTGGCTCATAACGTGTGAGGGGAGGGGAATGTGTGCTGCCATAAATTGTTTGTTTCTTTACACTCAGTGGTCACAGTGTCAAACCAAAGGTAGTTGAACTTTGGATGCACTGGGTTTTGAGTCGAGTATGTCAACCATGTGTGAGAAGCTGCAGTCAAGCAATCTGTTTGGTTCGAATGGTTCGTTTTTCTTTGGGACTACTGTTTTTTTCAAATAATGCAAAGATTATAGGCATTCTATTGTCAAATGCCTATATGAAGCTATAGTTCATATAGCTATTGTAAAATGGGCAAAAAAATCTACCCAAACCCCCCTTGGTCTGGGCTGAGCCCCAAATGTTTACAACATCTGGCTCTGCCCCTGGTTAGGGTTAGTAAAAGATCATCGTAAGGGTTGATACATTGAAGGCATTCATAGTGTTGCGCTGGGTTGTAGACACAAAAGTGATGGAAAGAGACCTTTTTTACAGTCGCCGTTTTGGATTGTCATAGCAAGAAAAGCACAGCTATAGTCGATAACAATAAAAACAACTGCATTCCATTCATGTGTGCTAGTTCTAGGGATCTGGCACTGTGCATACTGGCTCACTGTCATGGCTTACTGGGACACAAAATTTGCTTTTCCTGCTGTGACAAGTCAAAATGTCAGTAGTCGTGTGAAGGATGAAAAAACAGGTTAAGAGTGTAGTATAAATCCTGCCTCCTCTCTCACCTCCACACACCTAGCCAATCTCAAGTCAGCATGATGGTTGGATTGTATATTCTGCAAAGTTAGAAAAATGGTCAGACGCAGCTCCTTGAATTCCCCTTAAAAAGGTAAGGTGGAAAGGTGGTTTCAGATATTGTGAAAGTATTAGACAGATCGCTTTGTTTGGGCCACACTGAGGCCTTCACACTATCTTTTTGTGAAGACTAAATATTAAATCCATAATTCATAGAAGACTAAGTAGGTGGAACCCGAAGAGACAGGAGCCATGTCCATCACTGCTCTGTTGTATTTTACTCACTCAGATGAGTGAGTCAAACAAGCCGCTGGGAGTTCTGCTCTCTCTCTGTGCAAAAGCTTAGTGTTACTTAGTGTAGGACATAACATTCAGGTCCCCAGGCTCTGATGTTTTGCTTATTGATGTACATCTGTCAGTTACAAATGTGGCTTTTTGCTAACAGCATCTCTGTTTCTCATCCTATTCGGTGATTTAAATTTAAAAAAATACAAACTATAGATTGTCACTAATCCTATACACTAGTAGAAAATTATCCAAATGTAAATAATACTAACAATAACAATGTTACTGAAGTTGTATGAAATGCTATCATATATAGTTTTAGAAGTAATGTAACTCCTACATCATTCACAGTGGATTTACTCAGACATAGTAAAATAGCTTGTGTTGTACTACAATGATGACGCATCTCAAACAATGACATGAGCACCATACTGTCTGATTGTGGGGCTTTTTAAGAGGGAACACGTGTACTGCTTCACTTCAAACAATAACAAGTAGGAGGAATTCATTATTTGCTGTTATTCGTGTGCAAATTCAAGCTTATTCTCTACAAGCAGGCCCTCCTCTTCAATCTCCACTCTGCCAGGTGCTCCAGCTTTTTGCATGTGTGTGCTAGTCTTGAAAAAAAAAATACATCATCATATCCTATATCAATTATGTTGAGTGGTCTCTTCACATTTATTACAAGATAAGAGGTTGAGCCAAATGCTTTGTTCCAGAAACATACTGTAGGCAGATGAGTTGGTGTATGTCAGTGAAAAGGCTGTGGAGGACCCTCAAGGTTTGACCACAACAGAACTTAGTGAAAGTGTTGGTCTTTGTGTTTGGCTGTTTCCTAAACATGGACAAATATCCAAATCATTTAAAAAATCATTATCATCTTCTCCCCAACACCACATTATCTGCAGATTCTAGTTTTCTGTTGCAGTTGTTGCAGTAAAATGGATTCTGCTCTTTCTCAGAGAGTTTATCTGTTGAAGACATTTTTAAGGACCATAACAGAGTTTTTCTTAACATACTGTATGTCTGGTGATATTCTATACATATCTTATCAACAATGCACATACATACATACTGGTACAAAACACTATATACTTCACTTGCACATATACATATATAGTGGTACTAACCACTTGCACATAAATGCAATAGTTTTGGTTATGTACAAGATTAACAATTGTTAAATTTAGTGTTTGGGTTTGCTGTGTCAATGTCCAGCATAAGAACCTGGGAGGACAGTGAGCTTCTGTTGGTTATGTGACTTTGATCATATTTGAAGTATTCAGATCCTTAACTAAAAGCAGTAACCTGTGCACACTGAAAGTACTCCACTACAAGTAAAAGTTCTGCATTTAAAACCTTGTAAGTATTATCAGCAAACTGTACCTAAAGTACGGTACTCCACCACTGCCCAGTAGGTTTTTCTGTCACAGGTTGCTGGAGCCAATTCAAGCCTTATTTAAACCAGAATGCAACATGCAAACTGCACCAAGAAATCAACAAGAATATTACACAGGTACGTCTTGCTGTAGAGCCAAAGCACTAACAACTTGGCTGCTGTTCCAGTATTATGTTCCAGTGATAATGTGAGACTTTATTGATATCTGCTAGCTGCCTGTCTCTAGGGAGGTCAACTTGAAGGATGAGCAACAAAACGGAGCAACCGAGTAACTTGCTCAAGGATACATCAGAAGGTTTTAACCTTTACGTTCTAACTGGGTAATGCAGGTTTAAAGCAGTGTTTCTCCACCTTTTCTGGCCTTTCAGGTTTTTTCCCCCCTTTTTACACCAGAGTCATTTTAAATTTGAATGCTCAAAGAAGTAAAGGCGTAATTTCGAGTAACAGTTTATTTTCTAAAGCAATGCTGGAATTGAACTGAAAATCAGTAGGAGATAAAAACAGAAAAGCACTGCTTTTTGAAGTAAAGATGCAAATACAGCATCAGAAAAGTATCAGGTCTCAATACAGGAAACTAAAAATCATTTTAAGTAGGATTACAAAACATTTTTGGTATACTACTATTATTATGGAAAACAACACATTTTTATCATAGTTTTTTGTTTGCTTGATTGATTTAAATATATATAATTATATGTAAATAAAACCCTTAAAAAATAAGTAAGTTATATGTGTTCAACTATTCTGTATTTTAATCAGAGTTTGTGTCCTGTTTTCAAAACATGTATGGATCTCTAAATGTAATATATCAAACCAATTATATCAAGCCTTTTTTTAATTAAATTAAATATATAGCAAACAAAAATGTATTAGGGTTTAATACAAGAGGCACCCTGGTGGACTAGGGGTTAAGGTGCCAACCATTAATTACAACATTAACACGAGTCCGGCTAGGGACCATGGTGAATTTCGTGCCCATTTCTCGCTCTGTTGTTTCCTGTCATGTCATTTCTGTCGAAGCTCTAATGGCATAAAATGTTCTCCTGAAAAATTTGAACAATATCCAAACATGAAAATGTACTTTACAGTTTCTCTGAGCCCAGGGTGATGTCTTCATATTGCCTGATCTGTGTGAACACAACCCCAAAACCCAAATACATTAAATTTACCTGATATAAAACTACTAACAATAAAACCAATAAATCATTCTAGGATCTTCTTCAAACCCTTCTGAATATCAACTGCAGGTCCCTCACTGAAGATTTAGAAACTCTGGCAAAATGTTGACCACTGCTATTACCATCGGCCAAAGATGTTTTAAATACATTACTGAGTAACGTATCTAATTTCAGAAAACCTGACCCTGAATCAGCAAAGAGGGAATTCTGGTCGGTTTTTCAGGTGAAGAGGAGCGTCTCACGTCTCGTCTACGTTGCTGCCTTTCATCCCACTCCACCGGGTTCAAATTTGAGTTGCAGTTCACTGAATATTTAGTTACGCTGGGAGCTCTTGCAACCTTTCAAATGGTCGGTTATGAAATATTCAGACCTCATCTCTGTGGGGACATAGCAGAAACACAGCAGGGTCTTTGACAGCTGATTGGGTGACTGAGTTTCCCTTTAGCTTGTGTTATGACGGCATTCCCTTTTACACTGACAAAGCTGACATTAATGGCTACTCTTCACACCTTTCACACATTTAATTATGGTGCAGGCAGTTAGAAAATACAGCAATTGGCAGTATAGAGAGGGGAACGTTGTGATTGGGAGGACAGTTATAATTAGCCTGGTCCTACTAGACTCTTGTACATTTCATTTGGACAGAGAGTCTGGCCACTCTCCATTGACAAGCATTAACTTCCTTGAAGGCAGGTACTCTGTTGAAGTTTAAAACTATTGGATCTGTCCAGAGCCACTCTGGATCTGCCATAACCAATTACTAACGCTTGGTTGTGACGTATGTCATGCCCATGTGCAACAAGAGGGGAGACCGACAATTATGCTTATATGTATTTAGCATTAGCGTCACTAGCGTTAGCCTTAACCACTGAAAGGGCAAGCTGGAAAATCAAACTTTTCCCAAACCTCGTGGGGAGGAGGACCACAACATCATGGCCACCAACAAAACTCAGCAAAGATTGTTCTTGCTCGGGTTTTAACTTCTGACTTCTGATCTTTCTCCGTCGCCATTACAGAACTACAACTCTAGTGCACGGCCTCAACATCCTCGTTCTCAGCCAGTCCCTGACCTAGCTAACGCACAGACATGTACCTGTAGAAAAACATTCATACAAATTACATTTTGGAGTTTTTTGACTTCATATTTTTTTCAGTAGTAAGCTGAGACGTGGTTCTGGCCTTGTGTTGTCTGTATATCACCTAGATGTGTTTAAAGCAGTGTATTTATAGTCAGTTCACAGATGTATGACTTGGACAGAAAACATAACCTGACACTTGTAACAAAAACTTGAGAGTGTTACCTTTCCAATGATATCAAGCACACCCCTGAGTGTCAAAGTACAGTGGGTACGGAAAGTATTCAGACCCCTTTAAATTTTTCACTCTTTGTTTCATTGCAGCCTTTTTCCAAAAATCAAAAAAGTTCATTTTATTTCTCAGTAATGTACACTCAGCAACCCATCTTGACAGAAAAAAACAGAAATTTAGAAATTTTTGCATATTTATTAAAAAACAAAAACTGAAATATCACATGGTCATAAGTATTCAGACCCTTTGCCGTGACCCTCATATGTAACTCAGGTGCTGTCTATTTCTTCTGATCATCCTTGAGATGGTTCTACACCTTCATTGGAGTCCAGCTGTGTTTGATTATACTGATTGGACTTGATTAGGAAAGCCACACACCTGTCTATATAAGACCTTACAGCTCACAGTGCATGTCAGAGCAAATGACAATCATGAGGTCAAAGGAACTGCCTGAAGAGCTCAGAGACAGAATTGTGGCAAGGCACAGATCTGGTCAAGGTTACAAAAAAATTTCTGCTGCACTTAAGGTTCCTAAGAGCACAGTGGCCTCCATAATCCTCAAATGGAAGACGTTTGGGACGACCAGAACCCTTCCTAGAGCTGGCCGTCCGGCCAAACTGAGCTATCGGGGGAGAAGAGCCTTGGTGAGAGAGGCAAAGAAGAACCCAATGGTCACTGTGGCTAAGCTCCAGAGATGCAGTCGGGAGATGGGAGAAAGTTGTAGTAAGTCAACCATCACTGCAGCAATCCACCAGTCGGGGCTTTATGGCAGAGTGGCCCGAAGGAAGCCTCCTCAGTGCAAGACACATGAAAGCCCGCATGGAGTTTGCTAAAAAACACCTGAAGGACTCCAAGATGGTGATAAATAAAATCCTCTGGTCTGATGAGACCAAGATAGAACTTTTTGGCCTTAATTCTAAGCGGTATGTGTGGAGAAAACCAGGCACTGCTCATCACCTGTCCAATACAGTCTCAACAGTGAAGCATGGTGGTGGCAGCATCATGCTGTGGGGGTGTTTTTCAGCTGCAGGGACAGGACGACTGGTTGCAATCGAGGGAAAGATGAATGCGGCCAAGTACAGGGATATCCTGGACGAAAACCTTTTCCAGAGTGCTCTGGACCTCAGGCTGGGCCGAAGGTTTACCTTCCAACAAGACAATGACCCTAAGCACACCGCTAAAATAACGAAGGAGTGGCTTCACAACAACTCTGTGGCTGTTCTTGAATGGCCCAGCCAGAGCCCTGACTTAAACCCAATTGAGCATCTCTGGAGAGACCTGAAAATGACTGTCCACCAACGTTTACCATCCAACCTGACAGAACTGGAGAGGATCTGCAAGGAGGAATGGCCGAGGATACCCAAATCCAGATGTGAGAAACTTGTTGCATCTTTCCCAAAACGACTCATGGCTGTATTAGATCAAAAGGGTGCTTCTACTAAATACTGAACAAAGGGTCTGAATACTTATGACCATGTGATATTTCAGTTTTTGTTTTTTAATAAATATGCAAAAATTTCTAAATTTCTGTTTTTTTCTGTCAAGATGGGTTGCTGAGTGTACATTACTGAGAAATAAAATGAACTTTTTTGATTTTTGGAAAAAGGCTGCAATGAAACAAAGAGTGAAAAATTTAAAGGGGTCTGAATACTTTCCGTACCCACTGTATATAAGAACTGTACCACTTTTAATTTGGGTATGTCGTTTAGACCAAAAACAGGGAATTTCAGCTGTTTTAGAAGAGGCAACTCCATGACACCGTGTCCTTGTTTGCTTTTGAGCCAGTCTTTTGGATCACACCACTGTTTTACATTCTTAGCATGAGATGTTAAAACTACTTGTCTTCCATTTGCTGCCACTCATAATTACTCCAAGTGACATAATCCATGGTAGTAAATATATAACTACTGTTTTGGTTTAGTTGGACGTATTTTTGTTGATTTTATAATCAGCGCTGCATTATATTCCTTGTCATTCACCTCTCACCCACATAAAGAACCAAAGGTCTCCTCTATATAACGTTTCATAAACATGTTGCTTTAAAAACTCAGTTGTCACATCCTTTGTTAGCTTGAACAGCTACAACAATGAAAAACTACCAAATAAATGTAATAACACTGTGAATCACTGAAAAGGAATTTTAACTGGCTGACTTCCCCCCCAGCTGTTGCTCTAGACAGATCTGTATCCAGTGTGTCAGGGGCCATTCACACCGATGTCTGAATTGTAATTCTGCACCCAAAAATCAAACCAAACATACAAAAGCTCCCACTCTAATTTCACAACAATAAATAATCGGGACAGATGAAAAATTACGGCGAGGGGAATCAATTCCAATTCAAAGTTTCTGACAAGCTAATGGATTGAGCTCATGTTCGGCCATGGTGGGGATATAAAGTGCTGCCGGCCGCCGGAAAAGCAAAATCTCAACTGCTGCTATGATCCACTATGTTCCCTCTCTGATTGGAAATCCCATGATGTATGGAGGAGATGAGGGAAAGTATTGACTTTTTTTCAACCTCGTACAATCATCGCTCTCGTTGCATACCTCAAGGTCTCGTATTAATCATTCATTGCATCTGGAATTAATTTTCAGAGGTGGAAGATGTACTCTTTACTTAACCAACACCACAAAGTAAAAGTCCTTCATTTAAAATCTACTTAAATGAGTACATAAGTATTATCTGCTAAATGTAGTTGAAATGTTAAAATTGAAAATATATATATATATATATATATATATTTTTTTTTTACAAAATAGGCCCTAGTAACTGATTGTTAATACTGATGCAATAATGTGTAAGCAGCATATTTACTGTTGTAGCTAGTCAAGGTTGAGCTAAAATTTTTTATAGTTTGGTCAGTGGTTCCCAGGTTGAGCCCCCTCCAAAGATCATAAGATAAGTCTGGGTGGTTGGACTGAAGATAAGTTCTGCTACAGAAATCTATATTCATTTTTTTTTAAACATTCTCTAATCTTTGAGTTTTTTTAAATTATGTTTTGGATAGTTTTAATAACTGTTTGAAGTTATTAAAATGAAACCAGACATTTAAATTGGAAATATGTCTTTGGTGGAGCTGCCAACGATTTAAACTGTAGACATCTGAAATATGACAAGGAACTACAACTAGATACAAGCCAAACAGTTTGGGAACCAGTCGTTTAATCTTATATGCTTAACTGAAAAGTAACTCCACCTGTCTGGAGTAAGAAGTACAAAGTTGCATAACATGGAAATGCTCAAGTAAAAGTACTTTATGGTCCCATATTGTAAAAGTGAGATTTCCTTGTCTTTTATTATAAGGTGCTAAAAAAAATGCACCCAGCCCATATTTAGAAACTGTATATTTAAATGAGCCATCAGGTCTTCCGTACAGTTGTGATGTTATAACTTTACTATATTTTGGTAGAAAGTGCTGCTGCAGCGGCATTGGAACCTGAAAATTAGCATAATATGAGGGTTTTATAAATGTTCTCAGTTATTTTCCATGACTATTATGTATATGAAAAATAGAGAGCAAGCTGATTAAAATAAATCAGACAAAAATATTTGATTGGACTTTGTCATGTGTGTTTGTAGCTGTGGCTATTACTCATTCCATAGCTGTCTGCAGGCTTTGCCATGCACCAAGTTGCATGGTCTAAACTTCATCTGGCAGCTAAATATGATAGGATCTTATTTGTAATGTGTTCCAGATAGAGGAAATAGTAATTTGCATCAGTTAGTAGCTGGATAAGACGAGGCTGTGGAACTGCGAAGAAATTCAATCTCTTTCTCGCACCTAACCCTCCTCCCCATCTCCTGTATTTACGATTGTCAAAGTGTCATCTGCCGACCTCAAAATGCTCTCAGAGCAACTTGAACTTTTAAAACCGTTAATTAAGATTTGTTCTGACACATTTACCGCTGATTTCTCAGTCAGGAAATCCATATTCATATTTCAGAGAGAAGAAGGTCATGCAGCGCAGCGCCAAGAGACCAGTCACCTGTAGATGTCTTTGAGCAGGACTTTGCATCGCCTCATCAATTTTTAATTGATTTATTCATCTATTCATGAATTAGCTTAGCTTGTCTCCAAATCACATCTGAATATCTAAAGTGCACACCAGTCCCTTGATGTATAATTGTATTTCCTTGGTGTATCAATAGTCAGCTGACTGTCACTCATCATCATGGCTGCAAATAACCTGGTTCCAGGTTATTTAACCTGGTTCCAGGTTATTTGCTGCTCAGACAAGCTGACGGGAAATTTCGCTTAATGAAGTCGTTCCCAAGAGAAGTTATTTGAAATAAGAATCAACACCTAAGTTCCCAAGACAAAATACAGTAAATAATTGCATAAATCAGGCGTGTGGAGAATATTGAGGCATCAATGGGTGGACTGAACTTTGACAGTTGCTGTAAGTCCTAATATAATCACTGTGTTAACTCTCACTGCGTTATTTCTTCTACAGCAATAATAGTTCTTGGTAACCAGCAGTGCTCTCTCAATAATAGTTCAGTGTGTCGATGTGCTGCTAGTTTTCACGTGATGTCACAGCACTATGAGAACGACTACCTGGAGGGCAAAAATAAACTGCCCTCCACTGTCTGTGAACGAGTCAGCTCAACTTTTACCACACTCTAGCCAAAATATCAGGTACAGTAGTTGTTGTTCAATTGGATGCACAAACCAAAGAGAGACCATCCACATGCAGCGGTGCGAAGGAGGGTCTGGAGGGTCTGGCTAGTCCACATAGCATTCCAGGATGGGAGAAACACTTGCTCTGGTTTATTGGCATTTCTTTAAACCAATCACATTTGTCATGGGCGGCGCCAAGCTCCGCACGGAGCTGCTGTAAAATAGTTGTGCTAGAGAAAACTCAGATTGGACAGATAGTCTAGCTAGTTGTCTAGGTTTACCCTGCAGAGATCTGAGGAGCAGTTAACCATAGTCCTTATGAATCCACCGGATTTCTTGTCTTCTCCCAAATGCATCTGTTTTATACATTCAGAATAAATCATAAAATATGGCTATATTTCCATTTTCCAAAATAATACAATATCACATCCTATAAATTCACATTCTAATTATGTACACATTCTAACATTCACATTTTAATTGTACACTTAAAGTGAACTTTTTTTAGGTGGCTACAAAAACAGATTTACAAGCAGTGAACCTCAGCGGGTCTGAGGCCCAATCCCCCCTCATCCAGTTTTGGACAGGAGATCCAGTCATAAACAGAAGATGAATCCTAATGATTTATCTGACTGTTATCTACTGTTGTGTTACTTAGAAGAGTTTCTGGGCATCCCTGTAATATTTTTTATTATTATATATATTACTTAGTACTGGTAATAGTTTCTAGTTATTTTTCACTCTGTAGCTTGTACCTAGGTATCTCACCGTTATGTTGCTCATTTAAGTCATTTCATTTTATTTATTCATGAGGACACAACACAATTTAAAGAACATATCCATAAATGTGCCTCTGTGCCACTAATTTTCAACCAATGAAGTGACAAGTAAAGAAATATAAACACAAGAGTAAGATGCTCAAATGACAACAATAGCAACAAAATGATTATGCTCCTGATAGTGTACATATGCAGAATAACAGGAAGCAGTACAGCAGCCAATATAATAACAACATCCACCATTTAGAAGCCATGCAGTGGAGTATGATTAGCATGAAATGTCAACAACCAATACTTTTAATCTTAAAATGTTAATAGAAATAGTTAGTAAGTCACATGTAAACCATGCAGCACAAATTCATACGACATACGGTAGATAGAAAGAAATAGAAGTCTTTAGCCAAATAATCACAAATTCAAAACAGGAATTTATTTTACCTTATAATTATTACTTAGGTAGCCTATCTTTGAAGTAAAAAAAGAAATTCAACAAAGGGAGGTCAAAAGATCAATGAAGAATTGTCAAAGAAGGCTGACTTGCCCAGGGCCAGGCCAGTTCAGCTGCGTTCATTTCTCCCGTCGCGCCCCACTGTCTCTCCTACCAACACTGGCCCCTGCACCCTGTCCCTTCTTCCCTTTCTACCTGCCTACTCACGGGGACGGGAGGGGAGGGGCTGCTCCTCTGCTCCTCACAAAACAGACTCAGAGAGAGGTGGCCGTTTTGGTGGCCACAGGAGAGAAATACCTCACGTGCTCGCTGGACAATACTGGCGACATTTTTTTTTTTTTTTACAGAAAGTCTGTGTGGGAAACACAGTTTATGACTAAAGTCAAATCACAGTTATGAATTACAGTTTAATAATATGTTAACAGGCCATAAAGTGGTTTTGCACATTAGCTACAAGTTGAATTCACTACAGTTGAATACATTACTACTGAAATTTTTCTATACCATACCTTTGTTCATTGTTTTTATCACTGCTGGGTTTCAGCTTATTACACAACAGTATGATAATCAACTAGCAGGGACCAAAAGGTGCTTTAGATACATAATCCATCTCAGTAAACATTTATCAGCTTTGTCTTTTGTCAAAACTGCACGTTACTGCATGGTAATTGTGTTGTTGTTGCAGGGTGGGATGTTTTTTTCTTCAAGAACACTGGCAACTGAGATTTGAACTGATATTTTACAGCTTTTACAATTTCTATGTATCTTCTAGGTTTGATTTTTCTCACAGCACAGCCCATTAATGTGATGACGTGATTTATTACTGCAGGTGAATCACATATTAGCTTTGTTCTTGAGTGCATCACCAAAGACAATGTTCAAATAGTTTGAGCTAGCAGCAAGAAAACAGCTGAAGTGAGTCGTGAAAAATGTCAAGCTCATTTTTCTGTAAGATTATTTTGGTCTTTTATCACCTTTGATAATGGCAGCTAGAGCAACGGGTGGGGAGAGAGACACATAGGGTGGAAGACATGCAGCAATGGGCCAGCGTCTTTAGGTGATTGTTCTGAATACTGGAAATTAATAGAAACAAGTGGCTTCTTAGACGTTATAAATAAATCTATAAAAAAAAGGTATTATTTAGAAAAACATGATAGTTAAAATATCTCATTCATCCCTGAAAGTACCTGCGCTTTAAGGAAAATGAGGAATCTTCATCTTTATTATATATATATACGAAAGCTGGTCTAAGTAAAAAAGAATTGAACAATAACAGTTGTATTACATTATTTATAAAGGGCCAGCTTCCGCTGAGACTGAAAATGTTTGTTTGATATCTGAAATCTGTCCTCCATGTTTTATTTTCAGGATAAATAGAACATTACAGACAGTACGCTTACATACATAATAAAGAACCATGAAGCTATGCATGTTGAACCTTCCCTAAATATATCTCATGCCAAAAAAATAAAGGTTGTGTATGCTACAAATTCCATACCAAACTCTGGATCTCCACCAGGAAAATCTCACACCAAATTTCAATCAATTTTTAATTAGATTTTCTTGAAGCTAATAACAGCCAGTGGACAGAGCATCAAAAAACCCCAAAATAAAAACTAACAAGGAGGACAATAAGATGATTCCTGATTACAACACACTGTAGTTCCCAATAAGAGCATGACAGATGTTCCAACGTTTCTGTCCACATCAAAGTTGCTGCACTTGAATTTGGCTAATGCTTACAGAAGTATTAACAACAGGGACTCTGTGTTGATGCGTAGTGTTACACGGTGTGATCTAAATGATTTAGGACCCTACATTCTAAAACAGCTGCAGCACATTTTCAGATACCCAAACATGACAACACCTGGAGCCTTTCATGCCTTCAACTCAAGCACATCTCTGTTTGTCATGCTGAATTAAAACGAGTATCACATGAGGAAATGGCAGCTTGGAGAATATACAGTAGGTAATCTACATTGTAAGATGCTTGAAGGCTAATTATAATTGCAAAATGACAACTTGACTCCTGGCCCTCTTTCCGTGCAGACCCAGTTTGAACAGATCATTAAAGGTTACATCCACTCAGTATTTACAATTCTCACATCTTCTCAGTAAGGGCTGTTTGGTGTTCTGGTTTTTTAACTTATATTTCTTTATATCTGTGTAGTAAGTGTGTGTGTGTGTGTGAGTGTGAGTTAGAGATGGTGGGAAGAGTAGGGGGGTTAAAAAGAGGAATAGAGAGGTAAAAGCCAATAAGAGACAGTGGTTGCAGATACACTGTTTGTGACACCTTGTGGTGGAGAGTGAGGGGGTGGCAGAGATGGAGAGAAAGGGGGCCACCACTGGATAGAGAAAAGAGAGAGAGAGAGAGAGAGAAAGAGAGAGGGAGAGAGAGAGAGATCAAAGGAAGAGACAGGAGGAGGAGGGACGAGGATGAGAGATAGCAGCGCTGCAGTGAGCACCCTGCCTGCCTTTGCGACAAGTATTTACTCCACTTTTCCTGTGAGCCGGTTATCTTCCCTCTGTGTGAGTCATGGAAGTGATTTAGGTGAGTGGAGTGTCGTGGAGCGGCAGCAGAAAGCCACAGATCTGTTTGTGTGTCTGCAACGTGGGCAGGTAAGCTCGCTCAGCATCTCTCTCTGGGTGTAAATTTCACTGTTGTATCTGCTTTCCTGTCTCCTGTGAGGAGAAGCAAACAACTTTTGCAGAGTTTGGGTCTTGTTGAATTTGTCTCTCCTCACCAATACACCCCTTTAATACATTCAATTATCCACATTTCTGTAGTTTGTGCTGATGCAGGCTGTATAGTGGGACTGTGTGAAACGTGAAAGCCGTGCTGCTGCTTCTCTCTGACAGTCTGAGCAGCATTTAGTGTCACAGTATTGACAGCTGGGCTCAGTTGAGATGAGGGTTGGAAGAGGATGAGAAGGGAGATGAGTCAAATCTCTGCTTGAGGGACCATGAGGGTAACAGCGTCAGCTGATGATGATCCCGATCTGTACGAGAGCAGAGAAAAAGGAAAAGATAATCCTGCACAAATAAGCCTTGGCTGCGTGTCAGATTTTTCACTGTATTTTTCTGGTTTTGTAACACAGTGGCAGTAAAACGTGTGCATCTGGAAAACCCACATTGGCACAAGAGCTGGATCTTTTCCCTGGGCATCCCTTCACGTCCACGCTGACTGAGTCAGTTTTTGGAGGTGTAGAAGGCAGGTGATCAGAGATTTGTGGCTCAGCCCTCCTGAGTGACAGCTGAGCTCTATCACAGCTTTCATCATGACTCAAGCTGGTAAACTCAGCTCAGCTTGTAACACAAATCCCGTTCTCTCAGCAATGTGGGAATAACCTGCCTTCATCTCACGGCTGGATTAAAGTGATTTACTGTCACTCCCCGTCAGAGCGAGTGTGTTTGTGTGGGGTTTGACCTATAATGGCACGTAATGGCATCATATGTTATTTCCAAGAGGACACTGTCAAACGGGACACTGTCGCCAGCCACATCCAGTTGTAATATGGCAGTTGTTATTAATGCTAGCTCTCTTCCTGACCCCCATCAAAACTACTACTGGCAGAGATGCTGGGCAAGAATGAATGGACCCTTTAAAATTAGACATTACATTTATCTTGGGCTAGGTTTACCATCTGCAGGCAGCGCCATCACTTTCTCTCTCCGTAAAGGACAACTTCAGAGGATAGTTTTGTCTTTGTTGGCTGGCCCCCAAAAGGTCCTCAACATAGTTTGAGTTGAGTTGATTGAATTTACAAAATATCAGGGTCTTCCCCCTCATAATAGTCTTTAGCCATTTTCTCCACATTCCTGTTAGACATCCTTGTCATTGATTTGTCTGCTTGTCTTTACTTGCATCCCCTCTGTTGTGATTGGTATAGATTGGACATGGGGAATCAATAAAGGACAATGGCTGTTACCTGGATTTACCTCATTTAGGGTCTTTGTGTGAAGAGAAAGTGTCCTTGTGTGTTTTTAGATTCAATTTACTGAATTTTTTCTTGCTAAGCTGCCTTGGACTCAAAAATAATAATCACCTATCATTAAATTCAAGACATATTAAAGTTTCAGTACCGCAGCTGGGTGAAATAGCTCACACTGAAGGATCAATAAAGAGGCAGAAACAATGTGAGGGGAAAGCAATACAGATATTAAACACATTTAACAACTTGTTTGCAATATGTATGCTTACAAATCAGTGTCATCGTGTTAATATCAAAACTATTGAGCAAGCACAGCATGCAGGGACTAAAAAATAAACTGGGGCATGCAATCCTAAAATCTGTTCTCACTGTTTTCTCTCTATAGACCATTGATTGTGAGCAAAAGAGAGCCATATTACTCACTCAAATTTGAGGGCGCAAATCCTCTTGGGTGGGCAACATCTGAAATCTGAAAACAGGAGTCTCAAGATTTGCTTTGTTTTCAGATCTGTCACTGTGTGTTTTCAAACCATGGAACCATAGAAATGATGTTTATTACTACAAAGGCTGCACAGATCTGATATGACGGATCGATATTGGCACTAATACTGACCTTACTAAATGGGATCAGGTATCTGCCATGACATGACCAATGCACAAATAATAAAGTTTCTTTGTCAATGTCATTACACAATTAAATGTGTCTGCTATCAGTTACAGAAATTCAGTCACAGTGGCCTCCCAACTAATTTTATGGCACCACAGATATCTATGTCCTAATGATACTCGAAACAGTAGCGGGTTGGATTTTCCACCCACCACTATGGCACCACTGTCACTTTTTACCAGCCACTTTTTTGCCTCATTAGGTGACAAACAGGAATTGATGTGTCTGTACGTGCCTACTCGTGGACATTGCGCCGTCATCACGTGCTGTAGTAGGGGGGCCAGGCTGGGACACACAATGATACGGTTTGATAAAGTACTTACTGGACTTTAACTTATCATTGCACCTTCAGTAATGTAGCTGTTCTCAATTTAGTTCATGCTGTATATCTCATCTGCGGTTTTGCTGGGATTGTCGCGAGTAATGAAAATGCAATAGGGGGCCCCGGCTGTCAATCAATGTCTTCCAGTGATGCGGGCTCCTGATTGGTCTGGGCCAGTAAGCAACTGCGTACTCTGCTTACCAATAGTTACGCATCTGAATCACTCAATTCTCATTGGCTATCCGCCATTGTGGCAGTTAGATTGACAGAGTTACCCACCAATTGCAAAATTTAATCGCATTTGGTGGGTGGGCGGATGTTAATTTCATGCCCTGTTTGCAACATTTGCAATTCAAAAGAAACATAATGTTATATCAACATTGTAAGAAAACTTTTCATGTTCATACTAAACATATCTGCAAAATGTTCAGACATCCTATATTTATTTTTCTATCTAATTAAACAACTTGAGTATGATTAACATTTACTTTTTTAATACCTTTCTTTTAAGTTGACGGTTACAATATTACAGGAAATGAGGGGAGATATAGCGCGACATATCAAACCAGGGATGCTGCAGTTCGTTAACCCCTCGGCCACCAGGGCGCCCCACAAGTAATGTTGTCGTGGTTATGTTTAGGCATCAATGCACTTAGTTGGGTGTAGTCAGAAGTGCGCACAACAGTAATTTCACACCCTGAAGTACACTTCCACATCACTGCAGCGGAGAAGTTAAACCCCTGGAAGTTAGCAAAAACAAGATTGTCAATCAAAGTTAAGTGGCTCTTTAAAATGACAAATGTCAAAACTGAACTTGAAGCATGAAGCAGGGTGTGTTTACTTTTTCAATACGTAACCACAGTCCTTTTCCTTAACCAAAGTGTTCTTGTTACCTAAACCCAACCACAAACTGGTCTCAGGATCTGATCCTCGGCCTTTTGTGTCGACCAGCTCCCTACAGCTGTTGTTCTGTAAAATGTTACACAAACATTGTCAACAAACAACCCACAGGCAACAATTATGCAAAAACAAATTGGTTATATCATTTTTTATTTTCAGGGAGACAGAGTTGCACATTGAGTACTGATCAAATTTGTTTGTTAGTAAACCTCCAGACAAATCATGTTCTTTGAGTTATACGATTCAGGAGTCTTTTCAGTAACAACAAAATTACCTTCCATCTGGCATCAGTAACAAAAAATAAACAAGTATGAAACAACATTCAAAGGTCAATTTTGATTTCAAAAAATCAACAACTGCATAACTAGATAAAGTGTGAAAAATGTTGAAGGTGGTGTGGGTGGACTGCCTACTTTTAAATAAGCAAGCAAAGTCTACATGACCATCTGCTCACAACAGAATACTTTTTTTATCAAGGCTTCAGCCTCACAAGAACCAGACTCTCTCTCTCACTCCTGCAATTTAGCATCTTGTAACATAACATTTTAGTTACGTCTAATTCAAGTGAAAAAGCCAAGCGTGGCTTTGGTTTCGTAAACAGATGCTGTATTTGACAAATCCCTTTTAGAAGTTGCTCGGTGCCAACACTTCCTGAGCAACTTATTACGTCTTTATTTTTAGATTTTCTTTAATTTTGTTACAAAAAAAGAGAATTAGACACTTTACAGAGTGCTCTAACTGGATTACTGTATTACTTTCTTGTCTCCCATGTTAAGTGAAATTATGTAAACGATAAATTTTGGGATACTTACTGTACTGTGCAGTTGTTTTTCTTATGCTGTTTAACAAAAGAGAGATAATCATATAGAGTTTTTTAAAGTTTTGGCCTCATAATGACAAATGCATACTTTAATAAAGGACAATGAATGATTGACAGTGCCAAACGTAAATCAAATCAAAATTCAAAGTTTCAATTTTTCAAATGCTAGTACAATGCTAGTAGTATGTGCATTGAAATGCAAGGTTGCATACTCTTGAGCTTAAAAAGGCTAGTGTGCTATAAGGAATACCATTTAGAGTTAGAAAAGCAAATATAAATGGATAAAGCCTCAAAGATGAAAACTTACACATATATGTAGTGGCCTGGTCATTCATTTACTGCTGAATATGGTCTGTCATATACAGTGGTGGGAATAGCGTTACAAATAATGGCGTTACTAACGGAGTTACTTTTTTTAGTAAGGAGTAATCTAATTGATTGGTTTTCCCATCTTAATAACCCTGTTACCGTTACCCCCCAAAAATGCGACACGTTACCATAATTGAAGCTGTTTTATCATTGGAACAGCTAGATCTCTGAGCCGTGAGGCAAAGGCTTTTTTTTCTACTGTTCTTCCGTGGTTAGTGGGCAGAACATAAACGCTGACGATTGGCTGAGTAAAATTTCACGGTAAGCCAATCAGAGGCAGAGTTGGGCACGTGTTCGAAAGCACGCATAGTCGGACACACAACGAACAACCCAAGCAAGTCAGTCAACGAGAGGCAAGCCCAAATGAGGGGCAGTAAATATCAAAAGCTGTATTGTGTTATTTGTATCAATCCACTATACAGTATAAACATAATATCTCCATACATGGCATTTAGCCAAGAAATATAATAAAGACTTTTTAAACTTTTTTCCCTTCTGAGTGCCTCAGTGTCCCTAAGCCCTTTTACACATGTAGTGTATGTGGAAGACAGCACAATGTTCTGTTAATGGGAGTCTGATGTTTAACGCTGACTGAACATGAAGTCCTCTGTCTCAAGTGGCCAGACAGTTCATTAGAGGATGTGTGGGTGAAAATGCATTACAGTTGTTTGAGTTATAAAAGAAAATGTATCACCTTAGATGTGTTTCTTTGTTTCTTTTTATTTTCAGGCCAACTCTTGTTTGTGTGTGATTAAGGATCAATGCCAGTTCATCGAGTGAACAGAAGTAACCCTGACAACAGCCTGACCACATCAGCAGGCAGGTAAGAGTGTAAGATTGTCAAAGTTTGTTTTCCAGGGCTGTTTTAAGCATTTTCTCACATTGTTGTCCAATTGGTTGTGTTTGCACATTATATTTGTTGTCACAAATATGACTCTTGTCACCAGAACCACAGTAGTGCATCTTATCAGTCGTTCTCAGTTGTAATTAAATGCTAAATCTATGAATACACTTTGTGTTGAAATGGTAATTCATGCATTAGAGCAGCAGAGATGCATTTATTCATTCTGATTCTTTTGGCCTTTCTTTTGCTTTATGTGTGATTCTGATCAAACTCAGTGTAAAAGAAGTCAATGTTAAAACAAAGAAACTTTTGCTCATTTTATCAATTCCCATAAGGGAGGTTAAAGAGATCTTTGCAGCTTAAGCACAACATTTCAGAGTTTCTTGTTAAAGATAATTCACTTATGTTGCTCTCATGACATTAATTGTTCAGAAGATCTCACCTTTTTCTAAATGACAGCAACTTTAACAATTAAAAAGTTTCCTATGGTTTGGTGCGCTGCTCTTCTGTGGAGAGACCTCAACGTATGTGTGCATTAAAGATTCATCTAAACAGCTGCTCCTGGTCTGGATCAGGACAGCATGTGATCATGATTCCAAACTGTGTTTCTGAGCAGGAATAAAATCACAGGTTATTCTTTTTTATAAACTTTCTTGCCTTTAGGTCTAACAACCCTAAACTTAAATTGATCCTGAGAGGGGAAAAAACATTGTTTTAATTGATGGTGATGTGATGTGGGACTGAAAATTGTGTTTCCGGGCATCAGCTGTGCTGATGTGCCCTTTAGGAAGACTGAATCTTTACAGGATCGATTCAGGGTCTTGACCTCTGACCTGCCCAGAAGGAGGAAAACAGAAAGACACTGATTCTGCACTAATATTAAAGGTGCTCTAAGCGATGTCATGCATGTTTTAAGCTACGCCATTTTTTGTCACTTTCAGCAAACATCTAGTCACTATCTTCCAGCTGCCTGTCCCCAGAACACACTGGAAAAAACACACTGTGCCCACCTGCACCACAAAGCATACACAAACAGTGTCCCAGCATTCCACCAATAAGCGACAAGAAGGAGGTGGGGGGGGGGGGGGTTAGTGCGTGGAAGCACGGAAGAGAGGGGAATGGGATAAGGAGTAGGGAGGGGCAAGCAGGTCTCGTTTTGTTTGAAAATACTTTGAACGTCAAGAAGAAGTAACGTCACACAACATCGCTTAGAGCACCTTTAAGAGAACAAAAAACAACAATTCTTCTAACACGTGTTATATCTGTGAATCCAAAGCCTGATATACCTTATTTCTCTCTGTGCCTTTGAGCTCCATTGTTGTCCAAAAACACATCAGGGAGCTACACTCAGGCGCTGGGTGACATATTCCTTCATTAACATGAACACACACTGTTTAGTTTGAATCAATCCCACATTAACCGTCCTGCTGCCCCAAATACTCACTAGAGCACAAAATGTGGATTTATGCACCGCTGAAAATAGTCCCCAGCAAAAACATTACTTATGCAACTTGCTAAAAACTACAGTGGCCAGCGGTAAGCTTCATGAAAATCATTCATTTAAAATAATCTGTTAAAAGCCTGACCGAAGACTCACATTTTCACCCGTTGCTTTTCCCTTTTCCTTTTAGCTTTTAGTTGTTCTTCATTTAATTTCCTGTTTTTTGTGATGGCCCAGCCAGTGTATCAGCCATAACTACAGCAGATAACTTCTAAAATAACATTAAAATACAAATAAGTCTACAGAAATCTCCTGCTACCTTTTACCTGGCAGGATACTAACACAGGCTTTTCCGGTGTTACAAAGAGGTGGTGTTAGTTTGCGGGAAATATGGGGCCGGAGCAGAGGCATTAGTAAAAACTATATAAGACTAGCACTCATTTTACTGTTAGTCTTGTTTACAGGTCATTGAAGATCATTGTATGGAAAATGAAACATCAAAATGTTACATATAGTCCCTTTAAATATTCACAATATTTGTGACCCTTTTTTAAAAGATTAAGGTATTAAGAAGGAACCAATAGGCTCTGGCCTGATTGTCACAGATGAGGTAGGAAAGTTGAAAAGGGTGAGATGAACTAAGACATTGTTGGATTTGGTCTTTTCATAGAATTTGTTTAGCCTGATAATCAGACTGAACTTTATTTTCACTTAATGTATTCAGCCTTGTATCGTATTCATGTTCTGAACTGTTTTTGGAGCAACTAGTTAAACATTTAACACAACAACCTGTATAGCTGTGTCAATCTCATCTGCACTTGTCGCACATTTTTTTGTCGCTATGACATTTTCATTCTTAATCCCGCCAAAAAATCTTGGATTTTTTCCTGATCAATATCAAGGATATTACTACTGTTTCTTTGACAGCTGAAATGTGAGGTGTCCAGCTCATTTTTCTAGTTTTTGTCTGATGCTGTGAATCTAATCTCTGATTTATGGGATCAACTACATTTTAAAGATACTGAATGAAGAAGGGCTGACTGATGATTTCTGAACTGTTTGGTCTATTAACTGTCAGAAAATGAATGAAAAATGAAACTTAAAAATGGATGAAACATGTGCCATGAGCCATGTGATTTTTCACATTTTTCTTTCAAAACAGCTTGTGTTGTCTGACAGTTTAAAAGCTTCAAATATTAAAATCAAAGTGATATAAAATAAAAGGATACGAAGCAAATCCTCACATTTGAGTGGCCACCCTTTAGCATTTTTACTACATAAATGACTTCAACAATTAATCAATTATCAAAATTGTTGTTTAATCTGTGATTAAGTAATGGACTAATCAACTAATCACTTAAGGAAAAAAATCTATTGTTTAAATCAAACTCATCAAAGCATCAAACTCTAATGTGTCTAATGTGTCTTCCTGTTAGTTGTACATTTGTTTTGAAGGCTAGGATTTCAAACTCTTCCCAGAATTGAAGTGAACTTGTGTCTTTAAGTGCAAGATGGGAGTCAAAAACATCTCCAACAACACGTCTGTTGTCTCTGGTTGACGAGCTTTTCCTTTTCTCTCGCGTTTCAAAGGCGTTTGATCTGCTTCCCTCTAACGGTTGACAACTTAGAAGAGGAAAGCCTACAGCAGTCCCTCAAGGCTTAATTATCCCTCAGACTGATAACAACCTGGTAAGAGGAGGCATGGAAGAGAACAGGAACTAAAAGGGGATGGAGATGGTAGGATTAATGGAGATTGTCTGATATTACCTGGCCTCTGATCAAAAGACTGTGTTGGCAGGCGGAGCACATCCTCTCCATTTTTCTATTCCATGCCAAAAAACTGCTGGTGCTGTGTAGCTCGTTGGGCAGAGCACAACCTCACCGACCAACAATAGGCGGTTTGTTAATTTGTAATGTGGGGCGGCCCACCATCCGCCTCATCCCCCCTCAAATTGCCTACTGATATCAGACATCCGGGGTTTGAACTAACAGTGGGAAGAATGAACATGTAACCCAAGTGTGTCCATTCTTGATTAAAAGATCTGTTTTCGCTGTCTAGAAATGATGCAAAATCAAAACACTTCATCAAAATGTAATAATTCTCATTAATTTATCGGTTATCTGTCTGGATATGAATAGGGTGCTGTCCATACGCCTCCGCCTATTAGGGACCTTGGGTGGATGTACAGGAATGACAGGTTAACAAGAGGGATGCATTTTGGTCATTTTGTTTACAAAGGGGATGGTGACCCCCCCCTCATCCCCTCTCAAATCACCTACAAGCTTGTTAATGCTTACAGTTATAAACACATACTGACCTGTACTCTGCATTCATTTTCTCAGTATTTGTGCATGTTATCTGATAGCTTATGGATACAAACAGAGCGGGGCAGTACCACCGGAAATCATGGGTGCAGTGTAGCCAATGAAGAAATTTAAAAAAATGGCGGAGCTAGGCAAATTAGAAAATTTAAACATCTACACTTACTTTACTTTGACAAACGGTTACTACAGAACAGCTTGGAGGAAATTGGATGGGAATTAAATGTGTTAGGCTGTAGTAAAGGAAAAATGGAGGTCCGTGTGAGACTGATTTGTTGGAGCCCCCTCTAGTGGTTGTCCAGGGTTGCTTAACATCCATGCCAGTGATGAGGAAGTATGTGGGCAGGTTTCATTGTTTTAATTGGACGTATATATTTTTTTAAGAAAGTGAGCATAAATGAGCCTTACTGTTGAACGGCCTGTTCCCAAAGGAAACCCTCAATCAAATAGCACCAGTTAGGGTACCATCCTCACAGTTGAAGGTTACATTTTTGCAGCAATGTTACTCTTTTTCAGAGCTTTTTGTTGAAGTTTTATTACCAAGTCCAGTCTTACATTTTTGCTCAATATAAGTTCATATTCTTTGTGGATGTTTTAGTCCATAGAGACACATTTTCTTATTTCATCATCTTCTTTATTCTTCTTCTGAAGTACATCTCGGCTGCAATAAGCCTCCTCAAAGTATGCAGAATTTTTTTGGGATTCTTGCTCAAGGACATTTCAACAATTTGCGTCAAAAGAAAAGATAAAAGCAATGGTTTAGAGAGAGAAGTGTTCAAAAGACAAAGATGTGACACACAATGAACACGTCATGTAATTTCATTTAACAGGCAAAATAATTTCTTTTGATGATTTCACCTAAATCTTGTGAAAACATGAAACTAAAATCACTTTGCTGCATTTTCTCACTTTGATAAAGACAAAGGCAAATGGGGCCAATCATAAGTCCTTCAAAGCCCACAATAAATGCTTTAAAAACTGTGGACTTCCCTGTGCAATCAGACATGTCTTTATGTCCTCTATTAAAGAAAAGGTTACAAACTATGCTCGCTATCATCTCTTATTGAGTGTTTTGTGTTGTGGCTTAATTGTTTGGTGCTGGCACAGATGTAGCCAAGAATAGTAAAGTCAATAAACCTGATTGGAAGAAGCTATTTTTTTTGTTTGCTTTCCACTGTTTAATCCCAGTGAGGAGCTACAGCAGAGTGGTTTAAACTGTCTGTGATTTTTTTGTGTGCAGATTTATAACTTTTGGGGAAAGACTTCATTTATACAAAACAGCAACTTTATCCTTTAACAGAGATGTCATAAGCCTAAGCTGCTTAACAGACAGAAAAAGCTATTTGGGTGCACTTGACAGCACTAATCTGGTCCTGAAAATAAATCTACTTATAATTTTGTAATATTATAAAGAAAAATGACAATCTTCAGTTATTATAGTATCATAATTGATATTACTGATGTTTGGAAACATGTTGAATAGGTTCATTTCCATGGTGTGATCCTCTTCCACACTGAAGGTTAAACTTTTAGACAATATCAAACAAGGATATATGATAATAGCAGATATGAGAAGAGGTGGGTGTCCATGTCTAATTATTTAAATATCCGCTCTCACCTCTGTTGGCAAAGTAATTATGACAAAGTCATGTGGTGCTGGAATAGGACGAGTGGACCAGTATCGACATCAGAGAAACATACCATCCAGCTGCCTGAGGAGGAGATAATCAAACGTTCAGCAGCTCAAGCGACTGTTGAAGAGAATTTCTTTATTATTATTCTGAACATTTGCTATGTTTAAAGTCAGAGTTAAATGGTAGTTTAGAGCCTCTTGCTTCCAGACTGTGAAGCTGTTGAAACAGGATGTTGGAGCTTTAATAGCATAACTAATGGAATATTGGTTTAGTTTTAAGTAGTAGCAGATGGGTTAGAGAGACTTAAAAAAAAAAAATTGGATATGTATGAAATCCCAGAAGAAAAAAAAGCTCCTGACATAGATAGATAATTTATTTGTCATTATTGTCATTTTTGGGCCCATATTGTCTAAATCGCGTATTGTAGTCAGGATCTTAAACACATTTTTGTCACTCACTGGTCACCTTCAGAGACTTGCACTTTGTAAAACTTGATTAAAAAAGTTTCATCATTTCAAAATTGGGTCTTCAATTTTTTTATTTTTTAGTGGCGGCTGTGGCTCAGTGGTAGAGCAGTTGCCAATTGGAAGGTTGGTGGTTCAATCCCTGGCCCTGCAGTCCCATGTCGAAGTGTCTTTGGGCAAGACACTGAACCCCGAGTTGCCCCCCGATGCTGCGCATCGGAGTGTGAATGTGTGTGAGTGTTTATCTGATGAGCAGGTGGCACCTTGTACGGCAGCCTCGGCTACACTTTATGAATGTGTGTGATGGTAAATGTTTCCTGTATGATGTAAAAGTGCTTTGAGTAGTCGTTAAGACTAGAAAAGCGCTATATAAATACAGCACATTTACATTTAGTGAATGCAATACGCGTTGGTTGCAGAGTGTGCAGTGGAAACCTTAAAATTATGGTGTCTTATTAACTTGAAAGCTAAACGTAGCAGTCCAACACTAATATAAATTATTACACATGGTTAAAAAAATACGAACAGTCTCTTTATTTTGATTTAGGCGGCTGACAAAGGGGTTAAGTTACAAAATAAAAATGTAAAAACATGTATAAAAAAGCTGCTTTCTGCTTTTTTTTCTATACTAAAAAAAGCTTATAGTTCTGCTCTAACTATATGTATGGTGTCTTTTTGATTACTGTGTGTATATTTAAACCTGTATTAAGGTTTTTTTTGTTGCTTCCTGCTGCCATGGTCTAAAATCATCTGGCCAAAGAACTACAGTTGAAAATTAGCCGACTGGCTAACACTGGCACATTTACAGAAATGTTGATTAATGTGTGTTGTCCTTTATAAATAAAATAGAAATACAAAGTAAAAGTACTTATGCATGCTGAATAGCTCCTGTCAGTCTTAAATTACAATATGGGATTATTATTTATGGTGCATTACTGTTGAAGCAGCATCTTAATGTTGAAGCTGGTCATTATAAAGCTAATGTATGTGCTTGTGGGAAATTTAAACAATAACAATGCATCATATTTTATATTTTGTATGTCAAATCTAAATCTGTAATATAACTTCTGACTATAACTGTCAAATAAAGTAGAAGCTGCAGTAATAAGAACAACATTTTGCTATGAAATCATCGAGTCAAATAGAATTATGTAAGTAGTAAGTAGTAGGAAAGTACTAAAATAACACACAATTACTTGAAAAAAGTAGTTGCGTTGCATCACTGCTACTGCTAATAATTATCAGTAATACTACAATAATACTACTACTAATAAAAATATGAATCCTAATCATTGTATTCTTAATTTAATTCAAGAAGATGCACATAGCTGCCAGAAAAGAATCGCCACAAAACAATGTAAAAGTCAAACTGCGCGAACACAAATTAATCTAAATAAATAATAAGTAGAAATCTTGCAGTGCATAATGATCAGTAACCCAATCATCCACTTAACAGTTCAGTAATCACTAAGTATGTCATCCATTTGGAACCATAAGCACGATCAGATGGGAGTTTATCAATCCTGCGTTTATATCAGCAACCTGGTGAACTGTGAAGAGCACACAAGTTAAATTCACAACACATGCTCTGTGCTGTGCTTACAACGGCGATTTAGATAAAGGATTATTTTTCTAATTAGCGGGGATACGCTCCTCTTCTTTGACACAAGCTGAAGCCCGCCAGTGATTGGATCAGATAAGTATTTGACATTCAGAGCTTGCTTTTACTTTGTTTTTCAAGTCCCAGAGAGGATTTTGCCTGCCCATCTGCTAGTGAGCTCTCAGCTTCAGTTGAATTCTTTTCCATTTTTACCTTGCAGTTGTTCTGTGCTGCAGCAGTGTTGGTCCTACTGTGGTTATGGTACAATGTCGCCATCCTTTTGTTTTCCACTGGAATACTGTTCAGTAAAACATGGATGTGATGTCCATGCTTGCTCTTCATTTGTAATGTACAGTAGCTGTAGCTGCAGTGTGATAAGCCTCCAAGTGACAGCTGCTTGTCCATACAGAAAATGTATGGCTAAAAGATTGATGACATAGTGGCTCCTCATAGTTATAGTTGGTGAGCTACTGTAGCTGGTGAGCTCATTGCTAACTTGGTAGCCAGCTCTCTATTTCCTCTCATCTCTGCTATTGCTGCTTGTGACAAGTTAAATTCCCAACATATGCTCTGTGCTGCGCTTAAGATGGCGATTCAGATCAGGGATGCTTACTGATTTTTCCAAGTAATGTCGCCACAGACAACCAAATACAATGGAGAGTGCCGTTTTCAACAGTAGGTCATAGGTTCAATCAACATTGTGTTACCTCATTCGGCAGTAGATAGTAACTTAACAGACATTTATTTAAAGGAAAATCTCTGAGATTATTACTTTAAATGTCCAGCTTGTTTATCCAAATCCTCCAAATGAAATGAAAAAATGCGTTGTTTGTCCATGCCTTCTAGAATGACATAGTGTTTTCTGATTGCTGAAACAAGAAAAATGAATCCTCTTTATGGTGTGATAATGCTATGGTTAAGGTTTGGTTAGGTTTAGGGCAGTGGTGTAGTCTACGTGACACTGAGACGCTCCACTTTGATATGTCCATTCTGCTCCATATATTTATTTAGTACAGTATACCTGCTAAAATATATTACACTATACCACTGGTTTAGGGAAATGTTATGAATGTTATGGTAATGTTATTATTTAGAAAAGGGAAATTAACAGAGGTATTCTGTTATACTCTTTGCTCCTGTCCTAAATTACTAAAACCAATAGCGAGCACTTCAACCTAAACACATTGCAGTAAACCATCACAACCTCTACAAGTATCCAGGAACTGCTTCAGGGCCACTTCCTGCTGATAGATTTGGAAATGTGACTTTACAAGTTTATGAGTTGCGCCAGAATGCACCTTTAGTTTTGCCATCTTTGAAGCTGTTTCCCTCAGCTTTCAAGTTCCATTAAGAAAACTGTTCTTCAAGAGGTGCCTCCTTGACACAGTCTTTGAATTGGTTCACAGCTATAGCTGACAGTAAACGGCACACAATGCCATGCATGTTTAGCTTCCCAGCCAGTTTATACCAAAGAGATGAGGGAGGACAAAGTTCAAATGTGAATCTTTCTGTAGATTGAGTGCTCAATTTTTGGAGATAATTTGGTTTCAAGCAGATTTAGGAGACAATTTTCTGGCAGTGACTTTACCTGACACCATAGTTTCATTTGGGCAAACTATTGTTTCTGTGAGTAGGTGGGACAATCTGCATTATTTAAAATTCACTTTGTTATTCAGACTGAATAGAAAGTGGAATTTTTACAGTTTCAATGTGGTGATGACATTCCTCCAAGCAGCCTCAGAAAGTGGACTGACTACGCTGAGATTTCCTACCACTCCACTACATTACAGCAGCCGACAGTTTTCTTTTGTCAGCTGCAGCAGGAATGCATATTAAAATAGTAGATTGCAAATTAAATTGACAGGAACTATATGTTTGGTAATAGCTTATTTTAAATTTTTTTGTAAGCTTTGTTTAACATCTTGTGTGCAAGATGATGCAAAGTATGAGCTGCTGCTATGTTTCAAGTGTCCCAGCAGGTAGCTACATACAGTACGCAGCTCCTCAAGTCTTAATAAGCTTAATAACCATGTGTTCTTTGAAGGTGGCAGGCTGGTCAGACGTCCCCATCTTTGGAGGACCCAGTTTCAAAGATTCCTAACAAAAACCTTTTGATCACTGTGGGTAGGGATGACAGAAAGTGTTATTTGTGTAATTTTCTAACAGAACAGAGTCTCTACAGCTCACCTCATTCTTGGAACAACTTAAATGTGAAAGAAACTCCCAAAAGACTTATTTTTATTTTTTAACCTTTATTTATCCAGGTAAATCAATTGAGAACAAGTACCTCATTTGAAACGACAACCTGTCGCATTCACACAGTTCCACATTCAAACCTGGAAGCTGCCCATTACAACCACAGTCTAATCTGCTGGCCACTAAGCAGCTCCACTGGAGTGGTTGGGGTTAAGGGTCTTGCTCAAGGGAACCTCAGTGGTGGTAATGAGCACTCTTTCACTTTCCCCACCCAGATATTATCCTGTCGTTCTGGACAGTCCTCCAGACCACCACTGCCCAGACATTAAGATAGGAAATGTACTTTAAAACTATTCTTCTTCTACCTGTTGTTGGGGGTCCGGTTGTCTTTGAGCCAAGGTCCCCGGAGAACAGAACCGAGAACATTTTTACATGACCATCCAAACAATATTTTAACAACAGAACCAGATGATACAGTAGATGGGAAATGTATCATTATAAATAGACTGTATTTTACATACACCAAACAAAACATAACATAATTCTAAATTGTGTTTGGGAAATGTGTTTAATCTGTAATTGACATTAGTGCATAATATATTGTGATAATGCCTGATGGTTTTATCTCTTCTGTGGATGTTAATGTCACATACTTCCTGTACGTTATGATTTATTTACTAAGTCAGTTTAAGTTGCATTTTATTGCATATTTTGTGTTGTCGAAATAATGACCTTTTCACCTCTTTTTGGGGATATTTTGAGGGATTCTTTTTGAATTTCTGCCATTGCTACTAAGGTTTTTTTTATGCACACATTTCAAAATGTGCATAAAAACATGTGGATGGAAAGGCATTCTACAGCCAGGGATCAAACCACCGACCTTCTGAATAGTGCTGCTCTACGTGCTGAGCCACAGCCACCCAGTGGACAAGACAAGGTTATCACAACAAAAAAGGTCTCAGCTCCAATCGGACAATATAAGCAGAAAAAACACTTTTATGAAACAACGTACATCATATAGTATGATCTCAGTCAGAAAATGAGATTTTGTTTAAACTTCTGCATGCACGCAAAGGTCCGATAAATACGGTGGCTGAAGAAAAAAACGGATATGAGAAGCATATTGACTTCAGGAACAAAATTAGAATTGATCTGAAGAGCACAGGGAAGATTGTTTACACTTCCTGCAGTGAATTGTTATGCTGGTAGTCGAGTAAACCTGTGGCAGAGTCAGCCTCTCATTATTCTTCCAGACAGGCATGCCGTCCTAAGATTGGAAATGAGAGTGACTTTGGATGGTTTAAAACTCTTAATTGATGAAGCTGAGGTTTGTGTGGAGTTTTTTTTATTTTGTTCTCCTATTCCCTTCTCATCAAAAGAGCTTCTAGGTGAATAAAAACAGTCATGGAGAGAACTGCTGCTGCTGCTCTCAGCCTGAGAGAGAAATTCAACACAAAAAACAAAAATGTCTTGTTTTTCCCAGCACATTCATATCTCCACTTAGAAGGATAAAACTTTGAGACTGAGCACTGTCCTCAGCTAATCCTTTTAAGAACACAAAACACAAAGTCCCATCCAGAAAAGTACCTTTTTTAAAGATTATTTTTTTGGGTCTTTTTCCCTTTATTAATGACAGCGTATAGACATGAAATGGGGAGAGTGATGGGGGATGACACGCAGCAAAGGGCCGCAGGTTGGATTCAAACCTGGGTCACTGCAGGACTCAGCCAACATGGGGTGAACGCTCTTACCGGGTGAGCTAGAGGCTGCCCCAGAAAAGTGCCTTTTTAATAAAGATGACATTTTTTAGACAGATATGACATTTGGTTTCTGCAGCAGGAAGGCTTACAGCAGCTAATCATATATTAACTCACAGATAATGGAACGTTGTACAAATCAAAGTGCTCCATTTAATAAGTTGGTGCAGTGTTAATACAGTTGTAATAATTGAAAATCCTCTCAATGCTGACACTTTGTCAATTAATTGCTACATTATCCAGCTATTAAATGTACTTAGTTTATCATGTCAAGTTATTTTTGTCTTTGAGGACCAAAATAGAAACAATCAAAGTTTATTTTATCCTCTTGGTTAAAAACAGATTTTTGTTCTTTCTTTTTTAGGTTTAAGTCAACTGACTGACAAGTGAGAAAAGTGTACCTGCTGAGGAAACGGCGAGATGTGTTTGAAAGCCCCAGACAAAGCCAGTAAGTGGACGTTAAATTAAGATTTTCTGTGAATAAACTTGATAAAATTCTCAAACAAGTTACTAAAGTGACTAAATAAGGATAAAACTAAGGCACAGCGTTGCTTTGCTAGCTAAAAGCTAACGTCTGCATGCTAATATGCTCACAAAGACAATGCTGACATGCTAAAGTTCAGCAGGAATAATGTTTACCATGTTCACCATCTTAGCATGCTAACTTTTTCTAATTAGCACAAAAATCTGAATCAGAAAAAGGTGTATTGCCAAGGAAGTAATTACAAGGAATTTGCCTTGTTGGTTGGTTCATATGTAAACAAAAAAACATATTGAACATTGATATGAAATTAACAATAAATACAGAAACAAATATATTCAAAATAGCTGTTTAACATAAGAAAAAAGAGGCTGAATGGATTGAGTACAGAATGTGCAAGAAATATACAGTATAGTAAAACAAACTTAAGCTGATGGGAATGTCATTAGTTTGGGCCAAGCAGCAATTCAAATCATTAAAGTTATTACTATTCCTCCTGAAGGGGACATTTATATGTGTACCAAATGTCATGGCAATCCATCCAACAGTTTTCAAGAAATCTCACTCAAAACCAAAAATATCAACCTCGTAGGGAAGTCAGGGGATCACCAAAGTCGTTTGGATTCATTTTGTGGGGGACATAAATGTCCGCAAAATTTCATATTAATCCCTCTAATATTTTGTTTTATTTCAGTCTGGACCCGAGTGGTGGACTAACTGATCAATCTGTATTGCCATCCAGTCACAGCGCTTGAAGGGTTTAAAATTGCAATAAACTGCATTAAAGTAACCTACTAAAGAAGTACAAGAACAGCACAAACCTAAACTTCTCGTCCACACCAGCACAAAACAGGACGTGCTGCCAGTTTGAGTAACAGTGAAGCCATAAAAGAATGTAGCATTAGTCGTTGATAGACGGTTATTTTCATCAAACTAAGATATTGGAGAAAAACACGAGTGTGGGTTGTTCACGAGACAAATTGAATCTGTGCTGAAACAGAATGCCTTCCAAGCGCAAGTCAGCCTCTCGCTCATCTGATTGATGAGCATTCTGGGAATTCACTCCCAGTGATCTCCAGGGGATTTATTAGCATCCTATTATGTTCATCATATAGTAGCAGCGTCTCTGGTATACTCTTGGCAGGCACCACAGTAATGATGATTTTGTTGCTCATCACTCTCAGGCTACATTCACAACATGGGCTTTCGGGCTCGGCTCCAAATTTCTGACTCCTATCTGATTTTTTGGATCACTGTTTACGTCTTTGCTTGATAAATATCTGACATCAATACGAGCTGACAGAAATGTCACGAAGCGTTCAGAGGATAAGAAAAGCCTCCACGCTTCCACCGCTTCCAAATTTGCACCTAAGTTGGTGACTGCATGTCGAGTGGAAGATGGAAGGAGTGCTGACAACATTATCTTGGACAAATATAAGCTTAATAACACAACATAGATTATTAAGATAAACTTAAGTAAAGTTTTAGTGAAAAGTTTTAGTAAAAGTACTGTTTCTTTTTTTTAAAGATTAATTTTTGGGCTTTTCCGCCATTCATTTTTGATAGGACAGTTAGGTGAGTAAGGGGGGGAAAACATGCAAGAAATCGTCACAGTTCGGATTCAACCATGGACCTCTGCGTCGAGGCATACATCACTCAGTACATGTGCGCCTGCTCTACCACTGAGCCCACCTGGCATGTGAAACTTTAATTGTTTGCACATACTGTAGATCCAGAGAGAGGCTTTTTATTTTGACTGGACTTGTAAAATGTTCTCATCCAAACATTCAACTACATGTCACATGTAGACGACCATGCGGCTTTCTTTATCGTCATGCTGATGTCTCAAATCATCCCTTTCTCTAACACCCTCATAAGTGGGGAAAGAAAATTTGAATTGGGTCACGTCCAGCAGTAATGGGAATTGAGCTCTGCGTTCCTTAATTATCATATTTCTGGACCATCGTCTGGTGGAAGAAAAGAAATTGGGAGAATTTTAGTGTCAGAGCTTTGTGACACCTCTGCTTCCTCCTCTCAGCTCTCCTTGCAGAGCTGAGCTGTGGGATGATTTTACAGCAAGTGGTACCATTTCAGAGTCACCACTGATGTTGCCATTACACACTTGTCGCCATGGAGACCAACATCCTCTCCCCCATATTCCATTGCATCTCTACAGTAAATCTCTTTGTTTACCACACACACACCTCCCAAACTAGTGGCAAAGAGACTGCACCCTTTTTACTGCTGTCTTCTTCAACATGGATTTCCCCCTGTTCCTGCAGAGCTTAGAGAAAGTGATGTGCTTTAAGAATTTGTAATGACTTCTGTATTTCCTCCTCATGCAGTTTCATTTCAGATGTAAGGCGGATAGCACAATTTTGCATTTATCATATGCACATTGTCATGTGTCCAGAGTGACAAATAGCAAGTGTCTCACCATGGGGCATTGTTGACTTCTCACAGGAGGCCTGTTTGTTATTGCAAATGTGGTTCAGACTAGGTTGATACTTCCCAGAACCCCCCACCCCCATCAGTGATTTCTCACTGATAGAATTTTATTATTAGCAAGTCAGTGGATGCTATCATATCCCTACATCCCTTCACCCATTGCCCCACAGCAAGTGAAACGCTATAACAGGAGAATTGATTATATGTGGACCATAGAGCAGCACTCAGAAAATGTGTTTACTGTATTCTCCCTCCTGTTTAAATGCCAAGAATCAGCTCTCAGCAGACACTCCACTGCCCTATGAATGATTAATGAGTCAGAGTGCTTCCATAACTGGCCTCACATACACATTTCCACCCAGGTAGATCAGCACCATGTCATTCCCTTTGGAAATGCAGGAAGTTATGTTCCCTGAATTAGAGCTGAGAGTAGAAGGTTGCTGATTTGAATCTCCAGCCCAACTGGGAAAATACATTTTGTGACTGCACAAGTAGTACTAGTAAAATGATTGTGATTAGGAGATCTAATAACTGCTTAGCCTTACGGTTGTGCCAACTACTAACAGGCCACAACATACATCGAGAGCAAATACATGTATGCTTATCTGACATACAGATTTTAAAAGTGAACCTCATTCGCTGTAGTTAAACTTCATCCCTAAAATTATTTATTTTGAATTGGATTCCCTTATGTTCTTCCTTCTCTTCTATCATCCTTTATCTTTTCATATCCTGCCTTGTTGTTTTTGTCTTTTTTTCCCTCTGTTCATGTTTTCTCCTTATTTATTTCCTTCTTATCTTTTCTTTTTAAATTAAAATTGGAGCTATACAAACAACATTCTTCACTCTCATGCCATATCAGAGATTTTACTATCACTTTTTATCTCCAGTTTTGGGTATTTTCAGTATTGTTTTACACTATTAATGTGGCATTAATCTAACACAGTGAAAGGGTAATTTACTATTATATATATATAATATATATTATATATAATTCACTTTTATTTTTGACATTGGAATACAGATACAGGACTTCTTTCTTTTAAGTAAAGGATTTGAGTAGTTCAGTCCATGCTGACTAACACTCACATGATGTGTGTCTCCAACATATAAACTACATTTTACTGTCAGAGCACGCCGAGTGAAGCCAGCATCAGTAAAACTTAATAGATCTGAAACCTGTGTGAAACAGCGGAGAGAAATGTGACAAACTGAAAACACAGAAACTCTTTTTCTATCTCTGTCTCTTTGCCAACTTTGAAATATTCTCACATGCCTTTGAGCACGGCACCTGCCTCTAGTTGCTGGTCATTTAGGGCACCTCGCAGAGTACGTTTCCCTGCATAAATCAACACAAGAAGAAAATGTTATTAAAGGTTTCCAAGGTGACCATGTTTCTCAAAATGACCCCCTTTATCAAACACCACCCCCCTGCTTGCAACTGCTTCGTACCCAAATCTGTGATTTCTCCACCATTCAGTTGGACTTTGATGTCACACAAACCTGGGAAAATAATGTTAGTCATCATGGGCCACTGCTGATCCTGAACACTGCATAATAATCAGACAGGCTGTTTGCCTCAAATAGACAGAGTGAGACAGAGTCATGCTACTTTCTACTTCTACTTCTACTCCACTACATCTCAGAGGGAAATATTGTACTTTTTACTCCACTACATTTGTATGACAGCTTTACAACTTTAGTTGCGTTTCAGATGATAATTTCCATCCCCTCGCTTCCAGTGTACACCTTGTATCTCCGATATGTTGATGTTGAATGCTCATAATAAACGGAAGGATAAAGTGTTTGTTTTTGTGCTGAGAAGAATTCTTCTTTTAAAAGCTAAATAAAGTCTTTAAAAAGCCTATTGGGTCAGCTGGAAAATGCAACACCTTAATGCAGCAGTAACATTAATCAAAACATCATATTGTAATGAGAGTTTTAATTTAAAGCAACACTAGAGAACTTTTCCCGCTTCAGTCCTACTACAGGTTGGAAGAGGAATTGTCCATTACATTACATTATGCAAGTTTGCCTGATCGGGTAGCGGATCTGTAGACACATTTTGAAAAGCCAAAATATATGTATATATATTATCTGTGTATACATTTTAGTTTAACCTCTGCTTCCAGTAACACTGGTGTAAACACTTTCCAGACAAATTATGAATATTTAATTTCTAGGATGATTTGGTCCCGACTGAAATATCTTAACAACTATTTGATGGACTGCCATTTTGTGCAGACATCCGTGGTCCCCAGACAGGGCCTGAAATTAACACCCAACCACCTGCCAAATGTGGGTGAATTTTTCAATTGGCCTATGAGAATTGATTGATTCAGATGCTTAACTATCGGTACGCAGGGTATGCAGTTGCTTACGGGCCTGAACAAATCAGGGGCCCACATCACTGGATTGATTGAAATCTTGGGCCCCCTATTGCATTTTTATTACTCGCGACAATCCCAGCAGTCCCACATGCAGCCACTGACCAAGAGGGAGTGAGAACGGGTCAAATTAATTTCCTTGTTTCTGATATGAAGACGAGACGTGTGTGACTCGAACATCTCACATTTATCAACAAAATGTACAGCGAAAGACCGTGCAGAACATTGCAGATCGTCCTGCCAACCTGTAAACATTTTAACATCAATGTACGCTGTAATGTTTTTTCACTCTAAAGTCACTGAAAGCTGCTGCTGTTTCAATCCCGTCGGCTCTGACCTAAATTGTCTCAACCTAAATTGAGACAGCTTTGCTCGTTATTGTAAGTGCAATGATAAGTTAAAGTCCAATAAGGATAGGAAATTAACTAACAATGTGAAGATCAAGCCACTGACACATACTGTATGTTTAAATATGAGTCATTCAATAAATTATAATTTTTTTGTCTTAAATCCACCAGCCATTTTCATATTATACCAACAATTGCAGCATCCTGAGCCTTTTTGGTAAGTTTACAAGGAAAACTGTATCCCCAAAACAAGTTTTTAACTTTTTTTCCTGCAAGTTTTCACTGTCTCTCGCAACTTCATTGCAACAAAAATACTTGTATTGCTATTCAAAAAAAGCTGTGAAATCCTTGAGGGAGTGTTTTGACAGAGGTCAGATTGCACATGTAGGCAGACCAACACGGGGGAAGTTGCAGTATGTGTACATGCGAGATGACAAGAGATTGGACCAAAACCTGTAGTGTGTTGCCTTCTGGTTGAGAAATAGACGTATTTTCCTGATGTGGAGCATGAATCTGCAGATCTGGGTTGTTGAAGCAATATTGACAAGGAAGGACAGCTGGCCATCCAGTGTCACACTCCGACATCACAGATTGCTTAAAGGTCCATACCACTTTAAGCTCCTTAACTATAAATCATGTAGTCTTTTTGATTGTCATTTTCGATTCCACACAAACAGGTTTTGATTTTTGTTGTATTTTTTTACCATGACTGCTTTCTATTTACTGATTTCAATTCATTTCCATGTTTAGAAAAAAATAAGAGCTGTGTAATCGCAACTAACATCAATCTACAAATCCTCCTGATTTATCTCAATTATTGCCCGAGGATTAGGTGAGATTTGATTTGCAGAAAGGTCTGCACTGTATTACCTCATAAGAAGAATGTAACTTATATAATGCTGACTTCACTTTCAAGAATCTGCTTACTGGTTTTCACTGAAACAAAATATGCTCAAATGTTTGCAGTTTCAAAAAAACTTAAATTAAAGTACTCTTCCCTTTTAATGATAACTGGCTTCAAGACATTTTTTAACATTTTACATTGGAATAAGATCAGATTCTCCCCTAGAGACTTGCGTACTTCTTTAAATGAGATCTATTTCCCATTTTTTAAACCAACTCAATCCTTTTTTCTGTGGGGATGTTTAGGGAGAATTGGTTTCTTTTGTGAAACTTTGCTATGTTTATTTTTGTACTTTGTACTTCCATTTTGCTGAAAGATCCCCTTTGCTCATCATTACTTTTGAAAAATGATTTTGGTTTTTGTTCCTTTATACCTACCTGCTCATGCTCAATACAAAAAAGTGTAAATGATTTGTAGTAAATAGGCTAAAACTTGCAAAACCATTTCTCTTTGAAGAACTTTGTGCAAAAAATACAAAAGGCTGCAGCAACTTCAATCCCCTCTTTGCTGAGAGCGTAGCATCAGCTCTGCAAGCCCACAACCAAACATGCAGCATGGGTGCATGAATATTTGACAGAGCTCTTGCGGCCGTGCCTGTTCCTATGCATTTTTAATGGGGTCTGCCCCTCTTGTCCAACAGCAGGAAGAGGGTAACTGCTGGAGTCTGAGAAACTAGCTGGCCCCCTCCACCTTGATGAATAAGTAAACACATTGAACCAGGCAAAGATGCAGTGGGTAAAACTCAGAGCTTGAAGCAAACAGATATGCTTTCTTCAGGAAGAAATGCTGTTTACTCGCTAATGATTCTGCCTCCCGCTCCCTCTGAACTCCATTAACATTTTCCTCTGAGTCTGGATCCGTGCATCCACTTTAATTCTGAAAGGGAGATTGCATTTCAGTGCCTCAATCAAACTCACAACAGCCATTATTAAGGTACATATACATAATCTTGCCTCAGCCTTGACATTTGGCTGTGAGTCTTTTACCTGAAATGATTTTTTACATCAAACATTTTTGTTTAAAGACCATGAAAACCTGCTGTCTTATTCAGTAACAGAGAAACAAAGTATTATAGGGTATGCCAAGTTAAAAAGTATTACAAGGCTATGCCAAGTTACATCAATGGTTTCACAGCGCAATGCCATTTACAGCTACAGCAGGAAAGTCTGATAAAAACAGCCTGACGAGCAGCAAACAGCAGGCAGACGAAGTTAGCGACTAGCTAATTGTGACAAAAGCCGTGTATTCAGGTGCTTTAATGAAAACATGCCAGACATTCAATTTCATAATATATCTAAAACAAGTGTTCCAGTCAAATTAAATCATAGTTAAAGTCATTTATCTAACTCACATTATTCAGTGTTCCATAAATCATTTTCAGTAAAATTGTCTTCTCATTTATTGAGAGATATAATCAAACATTGGAAACATCCTCCAATTAAAATTAAGACTCAAGGTTAAAGATGTGTCGCATTAGTTGATTTGAATAATTGTTACATTCATTTGACGATATGTGGTAAAAGTTCATTCAATTAAAAACTGTGAAAAACATTTGAACAAACAATGCCAACACATACTCATTAGTGAAACTTCATTAATAGTTTTCCTGCTGCCTGTTTTCCTGCCACACCCACAACTCTGACACACATGCAAACAAACACTCAGCAGGGCCTGTGTTGCTTCATACACTGCCTGGATGTCAGCAGGCAAAAAAACAATAGTGTTTACCAAATGGCTCTGTTGTTCGACACACAGGCTTTTCAAATGGCATCTCATTAGAGGCACTGAGTAGCCATTTTAGAAGAGAGTAATTGCATTTTTTGAAAGCATTATTATTCTGAGTTGCATATGGATTTTCCGTGACCATAACAGCTCTACATATTCATGTTACTTGTTACAGGAAGCTTAAAAACAATGGGGAAATGAGCCAAAAGCACAGCTGTGTTAGTGTGCAGATTAACGCTGAATTTTAAACACAAGCTTTACTGCACTGTGATGTAAAAACAGGCTCAGTGTGTTTCCTGCTAAATTAGTGAAATTAATTAATTACAAGTTCTTTCACAACATAATGCTCAAGACTACACATGGTACATGTGGATACATGAAGGAATTTTTTGTGGTGACTCGGGAGGATGGAAAAAAACAAAAAAGATACCAAGGCAGTCAGACGGAAGGGGGGGGGGGATAGGGGAGGGCATGTATGGTGTGGAGTGAGAGTTGTGTGTGTGTGTGTGTGTGTGTGTGTGTGTGTGTGTGTGTGTGTGTGTGATATGAAGCGTCAGACTGTCCAAGTTGTTAGAAAGTTCAGTTCATTCGGCCTTGCGTTGAAGAGATAAGCCAATGCACAGGAGTAGATAGTAGTCCAGCTGAAGGCTGTTTACCTGATCGGGTGAAGGATGGGGGGGGGGGCATAGATCACAATTTCAATCCAATTTAATTTGATTCTGTGAAATTTGACCAAATCAATGTCCGTCAATCAATTCCACTCATCCTCAGCGTCATACGTGCATCCAATTCATGAAGTGCCCTCTGCGCTTCCCCAGACCGGTCTGAGATGGTACGAGACAGTTCACTGGACTGGTCAGCCCTCAGATATAAAACCTTAATCCTCTCAATCACTCCATGTAAGCACTCTTTAAGTTCCCCAGACAGCTTGTGGGTAAATTTGCTGGCGGCTGTCTTACCAATTTTACGATAGGTCAGTGCGACTCCAAGTCCGACAATAAGGAGTCCCACCAACAGAATTCCAATTATCCAAATATCTTCTACGTCTTCCACAGTGAGAGCGTCCAGGCAGACCGCTTGCAAATTCGCCCAGGAATCGCGAGCGTAGCCTGCAGGGAATGTCCCACTGGGGCAGATCGGCCCACCCGGTGAAGCATGCTTGGGTGAAAAAATCTTGTCAATAGCGCTGAGTGACCAGTTAATCAATTCCATGTTGAATGTTCCAGGAAAGCAGCAGGCAGGGAACAAAGAGAAAGGAGAAAAAGTTACACACGACAAGGTAGACAGACTGTAATAGGAGCCAAGCTAAGATAAGAGGGGAGAGGAGGAAAAACACGACTGCTCTCGCCAGAAGCAGGAAGAAGGCGATCTTCCTGCAGAACATGGCGTCTGTGGAGGAACATGTACCTGATTTTTGCACAGAAGGAAGAAAAAAAGAAAAAATAGATGATGGGATGTGTGTCTGAATAAAGAGGTGACTGGAGAGTAGTAAGTAAGTAAGTAAAGTTTATTTGTATAGCACCTTTCACAGATAAAAAAATCACAAAGTGCTTCACAGTAAAATGTAATACAATACCAACAAAGTACAATACAATGCATAAGACACTATTAAAAACAAATGGAAAACATAAAAACAGAAACCATAAAAACCCCACGTCTAACTAAACGCCTGTTTGAATAGCAGCGTCTTTTTCCAGCTACTTCCCTGCATGTTTTAGGTATATTTACACACCTGATTTGGCTGATCTGCTCATTTTTAAGCAGCTTGTCAAGGGCTTGATAGTGAACAGATCATTTAGAAGCAGGTGTGTTAGAGAAGGGAGATACCTAAAGCATGCAGGGCAGTAGCAGAATTGGAGCCCACGCTTTAACAAACTGGTAAGCCGTGGTTATTTTAAGCAGGGTGAACCCAAACAGAAGGGGTCAGCTTTAAACTCTCTCACAATGTATTGGTAATTTACAGTTAATTTGTTTATAATTTAAATTTTTAATGAATCTTTTTTCCACAGTATCACCCTTACTGACCTCACCAGAAGAAGAACAAACTCAACTGTACCATTTAGTGGACTGAAAGACAATTGATTTTATTATTCTTGTACCAAAAAGTAAAATTCTCATGTGCACTTTATTATTTAATAAAAGATCGATACTTGCCGTCTATGTATTAAGACAGTATTGCCACGGAAAATATAGCAATACTATGCTGTATTGATTTTTTACCCTCACCCCTTAACTGCTGCTGCATTAAACCTTTTTAGATGATCATGACCCTTTTTATATTTTTTTTATATTCAGACATCAGTAATCGATGATCACAGTAGCCTACTCGTGATTAAAGGAGTCTTCGGCTCTAAGCAGACTCAACTCTGCTTCTGAAGCATGGCATTTGTGTGCAGGAGACCTGCAGTACATGTAAATTGCATCTGGAGTATATTTACCTTTCAGGTTAAAGACGAACATGAAAGGCTTTTTCAGCCCCAAAGGCGGTGACTGTAATGAGGATGGGCTCTCCTCAGCAGTCAGTGCTTTGACCCACATTAGCTCTCTGCCCGAGGCGCTCTGAGGCAGGATGGAGATGGAGAATAATAGCTGGGTCTAGTGTCCAAGACATGCATTACATGTGTAAAAGCATATTCACAGAGTTTCACAAGGCTGTGTGAAGTTCATAAACTTGAGAGGATTTACAAAAAAAAAAAACTTAAAAGCCTATGGCACAGATTCCCGAGCACATCATAACACAGCGACCCTTTTACGATCTGCTCCAAAACATCTTACTGCAGAGGCATAATCATTATCACTGTTGATGCAGTGGGTGCTGAACTTTCAAGAACTGTGAAGGAAAAACACTCATTCAGCCTGCTTTTATTTATACAAGGTAAAGAAAACCTTCACTTTAATGTCATTTTTTTGTGATGACATTTTTAAAATTTATTTAAACAAACAGATAAGCAAACACACAAAACTGGTCAAAAATTGGTCTAGATGACAATATACAGAAAATTACACTACACATACCGAAGAAGGCACAGTGCACCTTTTACGTTGATGTCATTTACATAGCACAACAAGATAAAACGGCAGCACATATAAACATACATTAAGAAACATGAGGAATGAAAGCCACAAAAACAAAATTGTAAAAAACTCGATGAAATGTCAAAAGATACTGTCCTGGAAATCCTCAGTATAGGACCAGATGTGTATTAATACCCCAACAAATGTACCATTTACTTTTCTTCTTGTTTTCTGAAGGCTACAGTGTCAATCTGTTTTAGGAAATTACTGAGCTCTTTTAGAGCAAAGTAGGCAGGACGGTGTTTCACTTTTCCCCCAGGTGTGGAGGTTAGCTGGGCTTGGTAAGGCAGCGTAGACTGCTTGCACAAGGAACCGGACGCGTTGGAGGTCTGCCTGCATGATGTTTGCCCAGGTGATCCTGCGCTGCCGTGTACTCTCCCACCGTGTCAAAGTTCCCTGCTGCCGAGACCCACTGCCCTAATCACTCGCTCTTCCTCCACACCTACTCGGATCTCTTCCTGGAGTAGACAGTGTCTCTCCTTTCTGCCTTTCCCACCTGGGTCTTTGGGAAGTTGCCCAACCCCGCTCTGCCGGCTGCTATGATGCCCACCAATGCCTTTTGCCTTAGGCGTGACTCTGCCACCTGCACTGTGTTTGCTGCCCTCCATTTCCTTCCAATTCTCACCTTGATGCTGGCTGATGACACCTTGCAGTCCCTCAAATCCCTTTTGTGTAAACTAAATATAGAATGCATCTGATGCTGTCTGTGACATTGCCACTTGCAAAATACAAAAACATACACATTTGCAGTCAGACATACAGCTAATGCTGAAATTATACCTGATTATGTTCTCCAGGTGAACAACATATGGCTAAGATATGTTTACATGGCTGTTTCTTTTATACTTATATGTATATTTTATTGTATATGTATGGTACAATTGTTTTGGTTCCTCTGTGGGCCTATGAGGCCCTCCATAATGTTCTTCAGATATTCTAAATGTCCAACAACATTATGGTAAGGATCCCTATAGAGCTAGACCTTTTTGTTAAAGAGTAAGATCTTTTGTCTTATCACAGACAGCCCTGAAATTGCTGTCGCCAAACTCACCAGGGTCCAGTTAAATAAAAAATACTTTTTAGAGTGTAGAGAGCCAGCATATTTTCACATGTAAATACGATACAATATACTTGAATGTTCCCTTAGGGAAATTTTCAGAGAGGGGTGATTGTTAGAACAGTGGAAAGACAAACCAAGACGGATTTTGGTCATTTTTATTTGTTTCTGTCGACTTTTAATCAAGTGTGTATTAAGGTGATACAATTACTATTTATTTAAATTGAGTCTGGTGAGTTTGGTGATTTCGGGGAAGTTTCATGTTGAACAAAAAGGATTTTACTCTTTACCTCTGTTGCGATCCTTTCCATAATGTTGTCAGACACTTATATAATAAGAAGAAGAATATTCTAAACGTGTCAGTGGCAAAAAAAAGCCCATTTAATGGAAGTAAATGGAAGGTGTTCCTTGAACGTTACATTGCAGCTTGTTTTGCTTAATACTGGAAACATTTAAAAAATTGTTGTTTCCATCAGTCTCTTAGACACAAAAACATGGATATAGGGTCCAGGTTGAAAAATACCTAAGTATCCCTTTACGGTTGTAAATGAAAAACATTGCTAAAACTATTTGTGATGAATTTCTCTACTGAGCTCACATCAGGAGAAGCATGTAAAACATTCCCCACATGTTTTACCTAAAGTTCATGTGTGTTCACTGAGTCAATAATGTGTGGCAGCTGTCATATAGATGTATCACTGTGGAGTCTCATGGCGCTGCAGCAACAAGTAGCCCATCCATCTTTCTTATTTCTTAATTTATTCAGGGGTTTTTGCTGAGAAAGCAGACAATGTTTCAGCCTTTCATACAGTTACACACTTGGGAGCCTCCCAGTACAACCACCCCAATCTTTTACTGGTGGAGACTTTGCTGCTGCTACTAAAGCGGCTGTGGCTCAGTGGTAGTGTGGTTGTCTGCCAATTGGAAGGTTGGTGGTTCAATCCCTGGCCCTGCAGTCCCATGTCAAAGTGTCCTTGGGCAAGACACTGAACCCCCGAGTGTGCATGTGTGTGAGTGTTTATCTGATGAGCAGGTGGCACCTTGTACGGCAGCCTCGGCCACAGTGTATGAATGTGTGTGAATGGTGAATGTATCCTGTATGATGTAAAAGCGCTTTAAGTAGTCGTTAAGACTAGAAAAGCTCTATATAAATACAGCACATTTACTAAAGCAAAATTGGAATTAAGTGCCTTGCCAAAAGGCACCTTGATGCAAGTTGTTGAATTTAAAGCATCACTCATTCATTCTCAACAATGAGACTTTCACAGTTCTATTGACTCTGAAAGCCTGCAGCAGTAAGCTTGTCTCCTCTAACTGTCATTCAGCCTGCAGGCCGTCAATTTTCCAAATTACTACTCAAATCAGACATTTTAGTTGTTTATCTTAATTTTAAGGATTGTGTTTCCAATACAAACTGACAGGGACGTTGAAAGAAAATCTATGAATGTGAAGCAATAACAACAGCAAAAAGAGGTTGTCCTGCTTTGTTCTTAGCTGTGGTTCGGTCTTTGTTGCATCCTGACAGCTTTTTAATTTTTCAATGTGAGATTTATTAATGGATGAAAACAATGTGATATTGGATCATCAAAATCCCCTGATTACATCTAATGTTAAAGCCTTTAAAAGGGAACTCAACTGGTTAAACATATGAAGATTAGTTTACTTATCACGGGTAGTACTACTTGTGAAAGTAAGCTTGTGAAAACCGCTAATATAATACCGTATAAAATCCTTTGTGCCTCTTCCCATCAGGCTTAATTGTACTTTGTTTTGGGGCAAATTAGCAAATGTTAGCATGCTAACATGATAAACAATGACAAACATAGAAAAGGCTTGTGATCATGGTAAACATTAGCATTTTCATTGTGAGTATGTTGCCTTCCTAGCGTTAACATCAAAGCCTCACACAGCCATCTCGGCCCTGGCTGCATCGGTTCTTTTCTTTGATCTGTGGCTCTTTAAAATTCTTGATTTCAACAATATCTGTGGATGGAAACCACAGTAGAGTTACAGTTAGGGAAAGCTGGGTATAAAATAAGTGGTTGTGGGGGGAAAAAACACGTTTAAGATATAAGATTATTTATTATATATACTTATTATAAGATAAGGTTAGGACTATAGGGACTTGGTTCATTCTACAGAAATGAGCCTGTGCAGTGTTTTTGCTCTTCAGACTGATCCTTTCTGATGCGGTGTAAACAGATCATGTGACTGCTGGCAGCCTTAATCTGCAATTTAAGAGAGTAGAAGCCCCTAATTTAATAAAATTTGCTGCAGCTCTCCAATATCTCAGAACAAGTCTGTACCTATACACATAATTTGCCCGCATGCTGTTGTTGAAGCTGCTTCGATGTAGACCCTGGACATATTTGAATCATCCAATTAATTTTATTTCCTTTAGTTGTCATCCAGGAGATTTACCTGTAAACCAAAAAAACAGGCTTGTGTTAATGTTAAGGACTGCTGTAATTTCCTTTTTTCATTTATATGACAAAAGATTAGTGGACAAGACAAATCTCCTCTCATTCTCTGCTCTGAAGAGACGTTGTTAATGTGCACTCGTAAAGATAAACCATCCTACAGGACTTATAACAATCTTTCATGCTGAAACTCATTGGTATTCCTCTCTACCTGTTATTATTTTACTGGCTCTAATCTAAAATGACTTCAGTCACAGAAATGAGCTCACAGGGCACACACGCTAATAATTTGCTGAGGACAAAAAAAAAATAATAATAAACCTGGCGTAGAGAAGCATTTTAAACTAAAGCAAACAGACCCAACAAATGGTGCTTATTTATTCATAGATGTAGCCTCATTTCCATATAAATGTACGTGACCTATGGGAGGCTTGTTTGTTGTTTAGATTTACTTGGAGAAAGCAAACAAAAATCTAATTTCTTAGCAGTATTTTCTCTCGCAGACAAAGAACGTGGCCATTTTTTTGCCTTGTTAGATATTCTTACGTCGTCTCGACATCTGATTTTGCAGGCTGCTATCTCAAATAATGGTCTGTGGGTGTGTGTTTAGAGGTAGTTTTTGTGAGAACTTTCATAATATTGACTCACAGCTGTCATTGTGTTTCCACTTACTTTAGCCGCTGCATCTCTCAGGTGGAGCTTTTTCGTGGCAGAAACACAAAATGGCTTACTTCTCTGGCAGATGGTTGATGGGCTTTTTTTTCTCCCTATAATGGAACTTGAGCAATGAATAACAAAATGAATAATAACTTGTTTATTGAGTTATTGGGCCCAGCGGCTACCGCACAGGCCTCTGCCATAACAGTCCCTGTCATTGGGGAGCTCACGGTTTCTCACATCGAAGGCTTCGTTTTTGTGTTACGCAACATCAGAATTAGGGAGGCTGTCGTGGGATCAGTAGTTTCTTAGATGAGGTGCCAAATAGGACAGATAGTGAGCAGGGTAATTCTTTTTTACTTAAAAGACTGTCAACACTATGAATTAATATCCCAGTGAACATGACTGGAGGCATTTGTTTTCTATCAAGAGATGTCACTGGTTTTATTAAGTTTTCAAACAGAATGCTGCTGCGCACGAACTGAACAGACGACTGATGTTCCCTCGTGGGCGGTTAGAATAACGACCAAAATGATTCATGATTAGCCATCATTCTGCTTAATCCAATGATAAACCTTAAAATCAACCTTCTGTATCTTTGTGTCAGTGCACTGCAAAAATGGGGTGTCTAAAAACAAGATAAAACCACTAAATCTGAGGGAAAAGGTATTCAAAACAAGGGAAATGACCTGTCCATGCAGCAAGATTATTTCACTTGACAAGCTTGCTTGATTTAAGATTATAGTGTAAAGTTGAACACTTAAAATAAGAAATTCACTCTTAAAGATAAAGTATCTAACACTTCTAAATCTAAGTTTTTTTTTATCTTGGTAAGAACCAAATAATGTGCAGTGTGCTGATGGCCACATCTGTCACGCTGAGCACCTCATCACAAGCCAATTAAAGATGAATATCCATCCAGCGTTGTGATGGATACTTCAGAGCTGCGACTGATTCTTTTAATTAAAGCTGTACTAATTGATATTTTAACAATGGATCAAATGAGTGTGTAATGTAAAAGGCATGGCTCATAGTGAGAGCTATCATATGACTCTGCAATACCGTTCTGCTCTGAAGAACGTTTTTGCATCTTTTGGCTCACTGTTTTGGCCCAAAACTCTATTGTTTTGGTTCACTCTTACCGCTCTTAAAGCCTCTGAACACCAACATGTGTGTTTTTTTCAGTTATTCTCGCTGATTAGACCTCTGCTCATGGGCCAAAGCTTAGCTGGGTATTTATTAGGTCACAAATCTTTTCTGCTAATAAGAATGATGAAGGTGTCTTTTGTCCTGCCCTAACAGGTGCAAGTAAGCTAACAGGAGACTCAGGAAGATGTCAGTCAATCAGTCTAGACACACCACACATTCCTGGAAAGAGTTCTAAACAGCCAAGAAAACAGAAAAAAGAAAACACCTGTGTGGGTGTTCAGGGCCTTAAATAACCCTGCAGCAAAAAAACCTCTGATAAACCCACCGTCCACAATCTGCCCATCATAGACACAGTTAGCGACTAGCTGGTGAACGTAATGGAGCATTTAGCAGCTAAAGAAGCAGATATTTAACATATTTGATATTATGAACCTGGGTCATTTTGTTTTGTTGTGTTGTGTGTATCTGCATCCATGTTTTAATAACCAACTCTGTGTTTTATTTCTGATTAACTGCAGTGATCTTGAGGCTCATGTGGAAGTCCATGGACAAGATGAGGTTTTTCAGGAAACGATCCATGTTCCCCTTCCTCGGCTTCCTCATCACCTTCCTCCTCTTCTTCAACCTTTACATGGATGATGGATATGTGCTGGTGAGATTTCGCGCGCGCCGTTGTCAGGTTGATACTTGGTTACCAAAACATTGTGATAATGGTCTTTGAGTGCTTAATGTCCAATCATTACTCTTACTCTTTTTTTACTTAGTGGTGAAGGTAACATTGTTACATTCTTTTACTTAATTCATATTTACAGTGAGCAACTTTTACTTTTAACAGAATATTTTTACAGTGTGGTATTTGTATTTTTACTTAAGTACAGGATCTGAATACTTCTTCCACCACTGAATAAGTGTGTTCTTGTTCCTTGCAATTTTAGGAGGCTGAAAAAAGACAGCTGGGAGACACGCTGATGCATCCTGTAAACTCTGAGAGATACATCCACACATTCAGAGATCTCTCTAATTTCTCTGGGACTATTAATGTGACGTATCGCTACCTTGCAGGAATTCCTTTGCCACGCAAAAGTAGGTATTTCCGCCCAAGTGATACTACTATGACGTTAGTTTTTGTTCCAGAATGAAGTGACTAAAGTGATTTCTCTTCACAGAGTATCTCACCATTGGTTTGTCGTCAATCAAGAGGAAAAAGGGGAATTATCTACTAGAGACGATCAAATCCATCTTTGATCAGTCCAGTTACGAGGAACTCAAAGAGATTGTGGTTGTGGTCCACCTGGCAGACTTTGACCTGGTCTGGTGTGAGAACCTGGTGCAGGAAATCACCAGGAAGTTTGCCCACCACATCATAGCCGGACGCCTCCTGGTGATCCAGGCACCAGAGGAGTACTATCCGTCTCTGGACGGGCTAAAAAGGAACTACAACGACCCAGAGGACCGGGTCCGTTTCCGCTCCAAGCAGAACGTGGACTATGCTTTCCTCCTCAACTTCTGCACAAACCTCTCTCACTTCTACATGATGTTAGAGGACGACGTGCGCTGCTCCAGGAACTTCCTGACATCGCTGAAGAAGGTGATCACCTCCAGAGAAGGTTCCTACTGGGTGATGCTGGAGTTCTCCAAGCTGGGCTACATCGGGAAGCTGTACCACTCCAGAGACCTGCCCCGTCTGGCTCATTTCCTCCTCATGTTCTACCAGGAAATGCCCTGCGATTGGCTCCTCATCCACTTCAGGGGTCTGCTGGCCCAGAAGGACGTGATCCGCTTCAAGCCCTCGCTGTTCCAGCACATGGGCTACTACTCCTCTTATAAAGGAGCAGAGAACAAGCTGAAGGACGACGACTTTGAGGAAGACTCCATAGACATCCCTGACAACCCTCCTGCCAGCCTCTTCACAAACATCAACGTCTTTGAAAACTATGACGCCACCAAGGCTTACAGCACTGTTGATGAATATTTCTGGGGAAAGCCTCCATGCACGGGAGACTTCTTTGTCATAATCTTTAATAAATCAACTAAAATCAGCAGAATTAAAGTTTTGACGGGCACAGAGGACAGACAAAATGACATTCTACACCACGGAGCTCTGGAAGTTGGACAAAAGTCTGTGGACACTAAACAGGGAAGGCAGTGTACATCCTACATCACGTTGGGAGAGTTTAAAGGCGGAAGCATCGAGGTTAGCAATGTAGATCACAAGATTGGTTTTGACATTGAGTGTGTACGAGTCGTCGTCACTGCCAGCCAGAAAGAATGGCTCATCATAAGAACTATCAGTTTATGGACCACACAACCTGTGAGTCACTTTAAAAAGTAAAAGAGCAAGTTTTTAAATGTGCAGATTTAATTTGGGATGCAAGTTTGTTTTGGACTACTTCTGGGAAATAGGTGTTAAAGGGATTCAAAGCAGTCCATATTTTCTTGGGTTGTTCAGAGATCTGCTGTATGTTTTCAATGTGATCTATTAAAATGACAAATCTGTACAGTATGGAGCCTTTATACATGTTGATTTTCCCTAATCTGTATATAAAATTGTTCATACATGGCTGATTTCGTGTTTTGTTTTTGTCATGACACCTTTTAAAAGGGGCATTGCAAAGGATTTAAGCTTAACTCAGTTTTCTTACATTTTTTATAACCTGGTACCCAAAGGCTTGAATTGCAGTTTTTTGTCAGTGATCAAAATTTTATAACAAAGTGAAGCAAATGGTAATTGAGTCTGATTCAGTTGTTATCAGGACAATTTTACGAAGCCATTCCCCCAGACTCAAGTGATATCTGCCTTTTACAGTGTCTCTAAGTTTGAAAATGAAAGCGGATGGGAGGATGGTTTCCTGCATCTTAAATTATACACAGTCTAACAAAAAAGAAATGAAAGGAAGGAACCAAGGAGGAAAAGTTGTAATGGCTCATTAGACTGTCTTCATGTATATTTCTGTCAGGTCTTGTGAGCAGCTGAGGTAGAGCGCGCTTGAGGACCTGAAAATGATATAGAAAAAGTGTCTCCCATTTGAAAGTGTGAGAATATGTTAAAAGAAATCTTATATCTTGAAAAAAAAGTTAGTGAAGGTAGTTGAACCCGGATTGAAAAAATAGCTGCCCTGTGACCACTAATATCTTTATTTTCTTGAGGGAACCTGGAGTTTGCAGGGCGGCCAAACAGCTGAATTAAATGCCAAGAAAGTGTGAACACATACAAGGAATTTGACTCTAATTTTGTGTTGCTCTTCATGTACATACACAGAAATAGAGAATAAGGACAAGAAAGCTGAACAAAGGTAAGTGCTGCAGATATTAAAGTATTGGTATTAAAAGTGCTGGATCATGTTAACATTGTTAACGGCTTCACATATATTTTTTGTTATTTTAAAAACATATTTTGCGTTATATACATGATTGGTATGGGCTCCGACAACTGATTTATCAAAAGAATCTCTCCAAATGTCTCTGAGTCAGCTTCATTTTGTTTAGTGTCCTTTGCTGACCCCTACTGGTCACAGATTAACACATAAACACACTCTTAAACCAACAGTTAAACCAAAAAAACACTTGTTTAACTGTAATAAAATGCCTCAAATCTTAACACTTGTCAAGCCAATTTTTATATTTATATATCTCAAAATTACAAGTTTGGCTCAAAGGGCATTACAATCTGTACAGCTATAATCTGTACAGCTACAATCTGTGCAGCTACAGCCATATTTAGGATAGGGATAAGGAAATCTGTCCACAATAAAACATTTATTAAAAAAAAAAAACCTGAGGAAGAGCAACAGAGGACATATTCATATTTCAGGATGAACAGGCAACAGATGTGAATACAGAATAAACAAGACTAGAAACAAGAAATTCAATCTAAGATTCTCATCAGGTCTCATAGAGTTATAGGCGTCATTTGTGTTGCAGCCTCTTCTCTGTTTGTGTCCCCTTCAGGCGCTGTGGTTGCCGGTTTAAACCAGATGGCCTGGCTGCAGAGAGAGACAAACCCAAATGAGTTTTCAGGTGAAGAATAGACTTTCTGCCAGATAAGTAAGTACACCCAACTTAAGTAACTCTGCTCAGACTCTAATACGTCATTGTGAAGCATCACATAGTTCTTTTACTCTTGATGTCTTCTTTGAAATAAATAAATAAATCATCTTCTTTATATCTGTCCCTAGGTGGCCTGATCTCCTCTCCTGCCTTCAACTGCATTTTCCCTCAGCCTGTTTCTCTACTCTTTATATTCTCTACGTCCTCTTGTTTTTTTAACCACCTGCTGCCTCCTCGACCTCCTGCAGCCACATGTAATCTGAATCAATCTCCCATCAAACGCTGCACTTTGAAGAAAAAAACAACGGTATCATGGCACGGAGAAAAAGAATCATCACAAAACCATTATTTTGTATTGATCTATGTTCTTATTTTTATAGTGTGTGTATTTGTTAGTATGAGCAGGGCAAACTTTGTGGACTAACAGACAATCAACATAAAAAATAAACTATTTATATTCTGGTGTCTTTTTGGTGTCATATACAAGACTATATGATAATAACAATTATGTAACAAATAGGTATTAATATGGATACAATACAGAAATTATAATAGTGATAATATAAACAATACATTTAAAAAGATTATTTAAAAAATAAAAACAGGTTCTAGTTCACTCGGCAGGACATTTTTTGTGTTTTTTAATGTTTCACTAATTACAAAACTTCTATCAAGTGAATTCAATATTTATCCATAAGAGGAGGATTATAAGAGGCTCCTTTTTCAATGACAAGGTCAATATTGTTTTTCACTAACAACAAAACAACAAACTATCCGTGGATTTATATGGAACTAATCTCTAGGAGCTTTCACTGTTGGCTTTAGGGTTTGTAGAGTGCTGAATAGTTTGTACGTATTGTAGCATTTCATTCATAAATATTTTAAATAGAGGTTTTCTGTTACAGAATTTACTTTTGTGAATGTGAAATTTTGCCAAGATAACAAAAAGATTGATGATGTAATAGTGTTTTTGTTCTAGAATGCAGAATAAAGTTCTAGAATGCAGAATGAAGTTCTAGAATGCAGACATCATAAAAACCAAACCGCACGTCTTTGTACAGCACAGACAAGTTGACAGAAATGTTACATCAGATATATTGGTCTTTCCAAAAGGGACATATCATAAAGACAGCTCCAGAATAAGTGTATGGTTGTTTCACAATCAACTCCACAGAAAGAGCAGTCAATGTGAATGTAATTTTTTAGTCTTTGCAAATAATGTTTAGCTGGATAGTGCTATTGAAGAAGTTTAAAACAGACATCTCAATGTTTGTGGTTAAATACCTTGAAGGTCAAACGTTTTTCCACCAGCTATTAGAAACAAATCTTCCTCAGTAATCGGTAACATATGACATTTGTAAATTTCTTAATTGCATAAACTGCTAAACTATGTCATGTATTTTTAATTATTATTATTATTATTATATATATATATCATATTTAATGTATTTAATGTACCTCCTAATCCCTGGTGTGTGTGTGTGTATTTTTGGAATTTGTCATTGTACTTGATCTGCAATAAAGATTTTTTTTAAATTGCACTACGACGTCATCAATCAGCGCCCGTGTTGTGTCAACAAGCTAACAGGAAAAACATCGGTGAAGTTTGAACGCCAACTCCTGCCTCTAATGTTGAGTGTTTGGTAAGAAAATAACCTTCCTTTTTCTCATTTCACGACTAGGATCATATTTACATTTCGTATCTTTCTTTAGAGAGGTTTGGGCTTTTTCACCCATGACTTTATTGAGTGGTTAGTGACGGGCAAGGCGGTGCGGCTGCTGTTGACAAGTGTGACGCTGCTGCTTAGCTAGATCAGTAAGTCGTGTTTGAATTGAGGTTTGTTGGTGGGTTGGAGCTAAAATGATGTGTGCTTTAAACGTGTATTAAAAAAAATAATGCTGCCAATTCACTACAGTAACGGGTAAAATATTTAACGTTAGCTTACTGGTCGTTATGACACAAAGCTAATTTAGCTAATACGTTTGAGGTCCAGCTCGTGTACGTCACGCATTTGCAAGGAAAATGGAAAGAAGTTCCCTTGTGCATTTGGTTGTTTATCTGAGTTCCCATTAACGATTAAAGGATACATTTTTTACTAAGATTTGTTAAAGGTGCCATGACATGGTGTTCTTTGGATGCTTTTATATAGACCTTAGTGGTCCCCTAATACTGTATCTGAAGTCTCTTTTATATAGACCTTAGTGGTCCACTAATACTGTATCTGAAGTATCTTTTATATAGACCTTAGTGGTCCCCTAATACTGTATCTGAAGTCTCTTTTATATAGACCTTAGTGGTCCCCTAATACTGTATCTGAAATCTCTTTACCAAAATTCAGCCTTGGTGCAGAATTACAGCCACTAGAGCCAGTCCCACAATGAGCTTTCCTTAGGATGTGCCATTTCGGAGTCTGTAGCTTTTTCTTTTTTAAAGATTATTTTTTGGGGGCTTTTCCCTTTTTATTATAGTGAATAGACATGAAAGGGTGAGAGAGATGGGGGATAACACGCAGCAAAGGGCTGCAGGTCAGATTTGAACCCTACCCGCTGCAGGACTCAGCCTACATGAGGTAAACGCTCTTACTAGGTGAGTTAGAGGCAGCCCCGAGTCTGTAGCTTTTGAGGAGGAGAGGGGGGGCAAGGTGGAGGCTGGGGGTGTGGCCTTGACCAACTGCCACTTTCCTTGTTTGAAAGTCATGATGTTTCTCTCTCATGTGTGGGCCAAATTCTCTGGGTGGGCAAAGCAGAGAAAGGGGAGGTAAGCTTGCGCCTTATGACCTCATAAGGGGCATTATTCCAGATTGGCCCACCTTAGTTTTAATTTTCTCAAAGTCAGAGCAGGATACCCAGGGCTGGGTTTACAACTATCGCATTTCTAGCCACTGGGTGACCATAGGCAGGCTGAGGGAAGTCACATTAGTGTTAAAATACCTCATAAAGTGACATTTTCATGGCATGGGAGCTTTAACTTTAAGATGAAGTGGAAGGTAAGACTTTGAGCCATGTCGTATCACCCAACGTCACTCTCACTAATGCTGGCTGAATTAGTAATTAATGGCTATATTTATGAGACATGTTGACAATGAAATATGGGTTACATACCTTTTAGTCATGCAGTACGTTATCAAGTTACTAGGCAACATCATTGGTCTGTGTAATGTGATTTAAGTTCAGTGCTGAGTATTTACAATATACAGACTCTGGCTGTGGAATTTCCAGCTTATGAACTAATGCTATGTACGTTGAGACAGTGGTACCCAGGTGTCATTGAGGTCAGTGTCCAACATAAGCGCATAACCTTTTTTAGGCAGAGGAGGACTTCAACTTTGTGCCTCCATAAGTGACGGGAGATGTAGCAGCTGCATAACACAGTGCTGCTCACCCTGCCAAGGCCATAGAGAAAGTAAATATGATTTTTGATTATGACTGGTTTTGCCTGTGAGTTCAAATACACCTTTTATGAAGACAGGGACGTCAGAAGTTGGGATGGCTCTGATGCTATACTGTGATCCGAAATTCTCCTCAATTGGGAATTCATCAAGGTCTCCCAAATCTTCTTCGCGTATGTGAAATGAGTTGTGCTGCTCCTGAGTTTTTAAGTTAACACTGACCAAGAAATATGTTTTTTTTTGTTCGTTTTGAGCTTGACTTTTGACTTTTGTTTATTTTATCTAGTTTTAGTGACAGCATTTTGTGTTTCCTGTAGTTTAATCTTTACATTACATGGACTATCTCTTGACTGTTATCTAGTATCTGAGAGGTTGTAGCTGTTGTAGGAATCTACAGTAATGACAAGAAAGAAATGATCAAGAACGGGTGTGAAGGGAAATACAGCAATAAACCTAGTAGGTTTGGCCTGAAAAGATGTGAGTGCACGTGGCTGCAAAAAAATAAAACCAAAGCCTTTAGGGAATCACAAGATGAGCAACCCTATCTAATACTTCCTCTCTGTACATGAGTCAGTATTTTTCTTTATTGAGGACAAGGGGGGTTTGAAGTTATTGCAGGCAGAAACATTACACATTTCCCTCAGTATTCCACCTGTACTCATTGTGGTTGTGCAATTTAATTTTAATAAGAACACACTGTTGAGTTTATGGCGCACTTAAGGGATAATTTGCATGCCAGCAATAACCAGACCTAACTTCCATCAGAAAATGTTGAAATAAATAATTGGTTTTTAATACAATACTGTTTCTCATGCTTGCTGTTTTTTTAGCACCTTCTGTCAGATTTTTATAACCATCTATCAGGGCTTGTTGAAGTTGAAAATGACTTTGGTTCACAATTGTGTGGCATCTAGATTATTTCTACAAGACACAGCAACAGACTGATGAGAGAGCAATCGGGTTTAAGATACTCTGTTGTAAATTTTTTATCCTGGTTCCAGACGTTTCAATCACATTTATGTTTTTAGTGATTCAAATAAAATATTAAATGATTAACGGCTATATTGACGTCACCCAGGGAAATACATATATAGACTGTCACACATTTACAAAACAGGTGACCTTTTAACTGTGTATTTACCAACAGGCTCTGCAGAACTGAATGAGGTGCAGCTTTCTGCCAGTGCTGTTTCATAAGTGCTGCTGCTGTCAGGATGGGCCAGCAGCTCTCAGGTCAGGCGGTGATGAACCATCTGCCTGAGAAGCTGGTGAAACACGCCGGACTGGTACGTGACAGCGGCTACCTAACCTACGAGGAGTTTCTGGCAAGAGTGGCCGAACTTAACGAAGTGTAAGTCACAATCCGTTCCAGACAAATAGGAATAATAGATGTAAACATACAGCTGTTTTCCAGTTGATGTAGTCGAGGGACAGCGGAATGAACGGCTAGGTAATGTTCAGATTGCACCCGCCACTCAATGGATTACCATTGTTTTTTGGCTGGTTTACTAGTCCACCATCTACAGTAGAATTTGGCTCATCTTATTCCCCAGACACCATCCCTGCTTCTGTCAATTTCATTTTTGTTTACTATCTCTCTACTGAGAGGCAGGAAAACATGGTTAACGTGAGTTATTCTCAGTTGTGTGACAAAAGAAACTCAGAATGTACATATCATTTTAGCTAAGTTGAATAAAATAATGTATGCAGCATGATGTAAGTGGTTAAGAAGTCTACCATCCCATCTAGCAATATCCAGTTCCAATCTGCAAGTTTGCAATCTGAAGCCATCCATATTTTGGATCTTTATTGACTATGTTCACAGCAAAGAATTGAGTGTGGGAACAGCACCAAAACTGCAGAGCGCACACAATAATCAACATACAGCAGCTGTGGCCAGAAACACTTTACATTTAGGAAAAAGCTAAATGTAGCAATGTTTAAAAAATTGGGCATTACTTTGTGTGTGTTTTCATGTGTGTCTATAACCACAGTATTATGCAAAATGGTTTATTGAGTTGAACATACACTCTCTCTTTTTCTGGATCTCTCTCAGTACGGCCAAGCTAGCTTCTGGACAGCAGAAGCACCTGCTGTTTGAGGTTGAGCCAGGATCCGATGCCACGGCCTTGTGGAAGGTGGCTGTCAGGGTCCTCTGTACCAAGGTGAGACCAAAAAAATTTTTTGTACACTCATCACATGCCAACAAAATCTGCCCACACATTTGCTTTTTTTTGAAAGACCACTGTATGCATAAATTGAACCTGTACATTGGGATTATATGTGGGTGAAAGTGTGGTCAGGAATGTTGTTGGGTTTACAGTAAGTGTGTCTTTTTATTATGGTTACACCAGTTTATTTTATAGTTATACCTTTGCCATTCATTATGGTCTTTTTAGAATCAAACAGTAAATGGAAACAGGTTTAGAACCTAATCTAGACTTTTTAATTATAGGAATGTTTGTTTTGAGCTTGGCTATTGCCTTTGTTCATTTTATTCAGTGTCAGTGACAGCATGTTTTTTGTTTCTTATAGTTTGATCTTTTTATGACCACAGCTATCTCTTGCTTATTGTCTATTATCTGAGAGGTTGTAGCTGGATCTCAAAACTTGTTTTAAACAATGAATCTATGAAAGAAATGGTGTAAAGGGAAATACAGCAATACACCTAGTAGGATTTGCTTGTAAAAATGTGAGTGTCAGCCTTTAGGGTATCTCATATCGCAGGATGAGCAGCACTATCTAATACTTTCGCACTGTACATGAGCCAGTATTTTTAAGGCCCCCGTCCCCCCTCTTAAAAATATGATATGAAGTAATTTCCCTCAGTATTCCATCTGTACTCATTGTGGTTGAGTCATTCTGCAATTTAAGATGTAGCAGCTTGATTTAACACTTATCTGTCAAAAGCCCACACTGGTTATACCCAACTATTTTACAACAGTGTAGGATTGGGATTGCATGTGGGCGTACAGTTGTGTTCAAAATAATAGCAGTCCAACATCACTAACCTCATCAATAATATTTTTTGTAATAAGTGATATTTCTACATGGCAAATAATTTACTAGTAAGTGTTACAGAGTCATAGAAAACCAGCAGTGCCAACAGTCAGAACATGCATGCTGCTCAGTGTGTGTAATTTAATCTGTAATTGAAAGGAGCATGTTTAAAATAATAGCAGTGTTGTGTTCAATTAGTGAGGTGATTGATTCTGTGAAGAAACGGGTGTCAATTATGGGCCATATTTAAGAAAAGAAGGAAGCAAATGTTGTGCATGCTGGTTATAGTGCATTTCACACTGAAATAGGAGCAAAATGGGTCGTTCCAGACTTGCTCTGAGGAACAGCGGACTTTGATTAAAAAGTTGATGTGAGAGGGGAAAACATATAAAGAAGTGCAGAATATTATAGGCTGCTCAGCCAAAATGATTTCAAATGCTTTGAAATGGCATCTAAAGCCTGAACAACGTGGAAAAAATGGTCAACTACCATTCAGATGGATTGAAGAATAGCCAAAATGGCAAAGACTCAACCAATGATCAGCTCCAGGAAAATGAAAGAAGACTTAATGTTACCTGTGAGTACTGTTACAATCAGAAGAAGGCTATGTGAAGCAAAGCTATCAGCTAGAAGCCCCCTCAAAGTCCCATTGCTGAAAAAAAGATGTACTGAATAGGTTGGAATTTGCCAAAGGAGAAATGGCGCAACATTCTGTAGACTGATGAGAGAAAAATTCTTCTTTCTGGGCCTAGGACAGGCAGACAGTTTGTCCGACGGCCCCCATACGCTGAATTCAAGCCACAGTACCCTGTGAAGACAGTAAAGCATGGTGGTGCAAAAATCATGTAATGGGGATGTTTCTCATACTGTGGTATTTGGCCTATTTATTGCATACCAGGGATCATGGATCAGTTTCAATACATTAAAATACTTGAAGAGGTCATGTTGCCTTATGCTGAGAGGAAATGCCTTAGAACAACACAATGACCCAACACACACCAGTAAGCGAGCAAAGTCTTGGTTCCAGATGAACCAGATTGATGTTATGGAGTGGCCAGCCCAATCCCTGGACCTCAATCCCATAGAACGCCTGTGGGGAGATATCATAAATGCTGTTTTTGAGGCAAATCCCAGTAAAGCAGAGGAATTGTGGAGTTCAATCGTCCTGGGCTGGAATACCTGTTTGCAGGCGCCAGAAGTTGGTCAACTCCATGCAACACAGATGTGAAGCAGTTCTCAGAAATAATGGTTAAGCAACTAAATATTAGTGCAGGGATTCAAAGTAAAGCAAACCCTTGAGACATTTTTCAGTTCATACAGTAAATGTTTGAGTTTGTAAATAGTTTTTTTTTAACAGGCTAATATTCCTTTTTCTTCACTTTCTGTAAAGGTAGAACACAAACTTGATCAATTTTGGTCATGTTTTGATTTGGAATTAAATGTGCAGTGGTCCCAATGCATAAATATTATCGAATTAAAAGCTATTCTAAGGATTTTGAGCATTATTCACGTTTTTCAAACAGACTGCTATTATTCTGAACCCAACTGTACATACAGTATAGTGTAGTTGGCTTTGCCTTCCCCCAGATCAACAAAGAGAACGGTATGTTGGAAGCGTCACGCATCATGAACCTGTACCAGTTCATCCAGCTGTACCGTGACATCACCAGCCAGGCTGCTGAGGTGCTGTCTGCTGAGGGCCCGTCTGCCCAGCTCCCCTCCACAGACTCCTGCCAGGCCAGCATGTGGATGGGCAGGTACTGTAGAAGCACATGAAGTGTTTCCTGAAACAGTCAGAAACTACATGTCTGTATATATCTGTTTCCTTTAAATAAGTTTTCATTGGAAATTAACTCTGTAAGTTTAATGTTACACACATACGTATTGATTAATGATCACCACATTTCCATCAGGAGTTGGCGAATACCAAAAACAGGTGAGTGAATATCGGACTGACATTCATCAGGGGGCCAGAGGTACAATTCCAAATTAATGCTACTGTTGATCTGATCAATCAGTCTGCTGGACACATTTAGCATAACAACTTCATAGGGTTGAGAATATGCAATGTTGTGTTTTCAGCTTCAGCCCCTAAGTGGCCAAATACATATATTAATGCAGTTTTTACCTACTCACCACATAGGTCAGTGCAGCTGATGATAGAAAAGGGGTTCTTAAATGTTCCAAAGCAGCTTAAATGATGAATTATACAATTTGTTTTGCAGCAGAATCAACGTTTATCCCCCTGGATGAATTCCCATCCATAGGAGGAGCAAGGGGGCTGAAGGGTCATTTCATTTTATAGCATTGAAAGATATTTCATCCAACATCAGGCATTTCATTCTAAAATAAGAATTTTACTCCTTAGAAAATAATTGAAAATATATATCTTTTATGTGCTCATGCAGAGTGAAGCAGCTGACTGATGAGGAGGAGTGCTGTATCTGCATGGACGGAAAGGCCGACCTTATTCTGCCCTGTGCACACAGCTTCTGTCAGAAGTGCATTGATAAATGGTAAGGTGATGGATTTAAGCTTGAATTCATTTTAGTACATCTTCTATTGCTTTGTAAATCATGTTAGGTTATAGAGACAATTTAGCAATCAATGATATGAACTAACACTAACAGTAAGGATTATACACTCTCTTCTGTTTCTGCAGGAGTGGGCAGAGCCGAAACTGTCCGATATGTCGCTTGCAAGTCACTGCTGCCAATGAATCATGGGTAATGTCTGATTTCCCCACAGAGGACGACATAGCTGGCTACATACTCAACTTGGCTGATGAGGCGGGTCATCCACACAGGCCTTAACACACAACATAATTAAATGACAAGAGAAATCAACCTGCACCAAGTAGACAACACAAAACGTCACATTCACAGAGGAAGAGATTTTTCCTAAAAAGCGGAAGAAACCAGCAGAGTTTCTTACTTATTTTGTTCTTATTGACCAGTTTGGAAAATTAAGTCCTAAACAAAATTCCCAGGATGCTTTTTGTAACCAAAATATTGTAGATGTGGTGCTTAATGGGAACTGTGTGTGATAAAATGTTGTCTGAAGTTATAATTCAGTATGTGTAATATGATATAATAAATTTAGATATAATAATTTAACACACAGGAGGGGGGGGGAGAAGCCAGGCTAGCCAAGCTAGCCGTTTCCCCGTGTCAAGACTTTATGCTAAGCTAAGCTAACCGGCTGTTGGCTCTAGCTTGATACAGTAGTTAACAGACAGACATGAGAGGGGTATCAGTCTTGTCATCTAATGCAGCCAGAAAGTAAATAAGTGTTTTTCCCAATAATGTCAAGCATCAAATGCAAATCTAAGACACAGATTTTCTGGTCAAACTGTAAAACCAAATTTACTTCTCACTCGTAGAGCTGTTCTGTCGTCTGTGCAATGTAACCCTGCATGTTTATATCCCACATGCCTTATGAGCCGTGTTATGTGAACCTGTTATAATCTGATGTTCTGATCCAGTTCAGAACCTGACACAGTGACTATTATAGTCTTTTGGGTGTACAGAACTAAATAGTGTTATATAATTTAAAATGACTTGGCTTGTTGTGGTGTCTTCACTGGTGGTATTTGTCATGTTATTCTGTTTTCATCCTTTTACTTTGTACATATTCTTTTTTTAATTTACAGTAATTTATTAAGGTTATTATAATCTGATTGCTGTAGAAGTACTTTAGTTCACGGTCTTTGTTTTTTGCCTTTGATTAGCACTGATTTATTGAGATAGGGGACTTTTTAGTTACAAATAAACTCTTATATTATGTACAAATAAAGTAACATAGAATTTAAAACAACAAAATAGTTTTATTTAAAAAAAGAAGTATTTCTGACCTGATTTCCAGATCTGATAAATCACATGCAGCATTTGTAGTTTAAGAGGACTGTGGTTGTGATTTAAGGACTGGATCTATGCTGAAGTATTTCAATAAAAAAATATATATAATATAAGAAAATATAATAAGCAACATTTTAATTTGAGTGATAAATTTATATTTTACTGAAATCTAATGTATTATTTAAAGTTGTTAATATATAGAATGCTAATTTAGAGTTTTGTTGTGTGACATTCAGCGAGCTAATCAGTTTCACATTTGATCACATTTAGATCATTTAACACATTTTTTCCAATTAAGACAACAATTATTCAAGACTAAAGTAATATAAGATTTACTAACTTTACAGAATAGTCATTTCTTGAATAGATATTTGATTTCTCTTCATTTAATGGACCATAAACGTGAAATTTAAATTTGAACAAAAGCTAGTTTTGGTTATCCATGATGACAAATCACACTTTGAAAACTCACTGTAACGTTCTTGGTGTTTGTGCACTACAACGGAGGATTTCATCTCTGTGGTGAAAAATGTCTGACACTCTAATCCTTTTAGCAGTACAACCAAAAATGTGCAGCTGTAGGTGACTCTTCTTTACTACGTGGTCCATTCAAAATGTATGACACAAAGTTGTAATAGAATGAGAAAGTTTTTTTCATAATAGATTACTATAAAGCATCTGATCCTACATACACACATAAGTTTGCTGAATGGAAAGAGACATTTAAATTGAATTGATTCATACTGTATTATCCTTAATAAAGAGATTCACTTTTTGCACTTTAAGACTTATGTTTGTTTGAAAGAAGGATGTCTTTTATTTCCTGAATTTATTTGAAACAAGTTGTATTACTGAGTATCAAGAAATGTACCCATCTCATAAAAAAAATGCAACGAAAATATTAAGCAATACTGGCAGCACTGGGTGAAACCGAGTAAGTAGACACTGCTGGACCCAACTTTAAAATGGTCTAAACTGTTTTTTTTTTTTAAAACACTAGTTTAAAAGAAACATTAATACTATTGTTGTAATAGAGGTTACAACCACCAGTAGCAGCATTGATGTCATGGATGTATTAAGACCACAGGCTGTGAATTGATTGATTAATAGAGAGCTCGGCGTGGAACATGGACCATGGATGAGAATATTTAGACATTTTTTTTAATTCAATTCTTTCAAATACAAAACTTGCATTTATATAACCTCTTAACAATTTTACAAATAATTATAAGCAAGTAAAATATAGGAAATTAAAGAAAACAATGAGAAAACTATATGAAGCAATAAAAACAATATCAAATAAATTGATGAATTAAATAACCTTATAAATTAACAAAGTAATTCAATTACAATTTGATTTTGAACGTGCCTGATGGATTTTAATGAAAGTCCCGCGCTTCCATGGAAAACGTTTTCCTAGGATGGGGAGGACATTCCCGCCTTACTCTCCATCTGATTGGTTGGGTTGGTTAAGTTTAGGAAAGAGGAGTGCGATTGATTAAGGTTAGAGTAAGAAAAGTCAAGGTAAGCCAATCAGAGGCAGAATAGGGCGGGACATTCCTTTGCCATCCTCGGAAACACAAAGTCGCCTATCGTTCCCTTTCACTGTCTATGATCGTTACCCTTAAAACCGTACACCCGGTCTTTTAATACATCCGTGCGTGAGAAGTTAACCACCCCTCTGGTTATTTGCAATATATTGTATCAACGTTAATGAACATTAACTACGTGAAATGGGTGAGTTTAAGTATGTAACATTAGCTAACACTATAAAGACCGAGCTACTTACGGACGTTACTGTATAGTTGCTGTAGCTAACTTACCAGGGCTAAGCTAACTGCTAACGTAAAACCGCTTGCACCATACACCGTAAAATGAAGCACCTGTGGACGATGGACACCGTAATGGCAGTGTCTTCTTTCTAAAGTATATTTCACTAGCTAATTTGTTAGTAGCTAGCTTAGCTACCAATGTTACTGGAGCTAACGTTACTATTAATGTTTTGCCTGACCAATGTGTAAACGAATATACTCCCAATATATTTTTACACTGACGTAAGCTAAGCCAACACCATATTGATTTGGTGTCAGGTTGCCCATCTGAAAATAAATATGAAGCTACAGTCTGCGAATGTTCTATAATAACTGTTTGTTATTATAGAACCAAAAAAATATTACACACTTAAAGAGATGCCGATATTCAACCAAGTTTATATCCTAATAATGTTAATAGTATGTGTATATTAATGTTTTACTTCCCGCCATTTGACACGTGCCCAGATCTCTCCAGGCCAGTGCATTCTGGTAGTTGTAGGTTTGTAGGAGTAAAAGGGAATATCACTGCTCGTTTTCTCTGTTTTCTCTAGTGATGCAGCACCAATCTTTTAAAATGCCATTCTACTGCAAAGACAGCCCAGTTGTATACCCTCTCTCCAGCGATAAAATACTTTATTAATATAAGTTATTTCAGCTTCTCCTGCTCTCATTTGAATGTGAAAATTCCCCCTCAACATGTAATTAAATATTGGTCGGTTATCTTTTTCAGTTTAGATAGAATACCAACAGTGATGAAATTAAACAATGAAATGATTGAATGGAGATACACAAGTTAAAAAAGATAAGAGCCATGCAGCAACATTATGACCTGTTGAGCCTTTATTTACATATGTAAAATTAGAAATAACAAATATAAAAGAAAGTCTAACTTTAATTATCAGGTAGTCTTTTCATATTTGTAAATAAAACAGGTTTGTTATACTGATTTTAAATATCAGTATAACAAACCTCGTAAATCTCGTCTTTAAATATTTGACTGGCCTCTTATTCACTTCTAACAAAATCATGCAATTGACTGAATTCACTCCGAAAAGGCAAATCTGACGGGAGCCTTAAATTAGTATTTTTCTTCTGTTACAGTACATTTCATTTCAGACCTATAGTCCAGATAAAGGCCTTTGTAATATGCCTGAAAATAACAAAAAACACTTACCAGTGCCAACTTTGCGGTTATAAGAACTCATTTTTTAAGTAAAAATCATTTATATTCTACTTTTGAATGAATGTGTCAATTCCAAATCAGGTTTTGTGGCCAGTGCTCTTTGCACTTCACACCCTTCATTAGAAAATAAATCTCTATCCCAATAAAATGAGGCACACAGGGATTGGCAAAATTCACAAGCATGAACACAGCAGCATTGAATATGGTATAAAAATCATGTAGGCCATGGCTGATTTCTCCACCAAAGTCAACATAAAATAACAAGAAGCCCCTTTTTTAAATCTGAGTCAAAACGTTTTATAAGAATATGTAAAATAAGAAAAATGTATGTGCCGTCTAACCTATGCCTCTATCCCTGAGGACATCCTCCGGCTGTGTTTGTACTGCTGTGGTAAATCACTCAAGTGTAGGGCTGTACAATGAATAACATTTTAATCACGATCACGGCTTCCCACAATTAAATTTGTGTGATCGTGCGATATTTTAAATGCGTCATTCCGTTCATAGAGCCAATCTACTGCATCGTAAACCACTGTCTGATCATGTGCCAGTCAGTTGTTCCCTCCACCGCGCAGCTTAGTTTCAAGATGTAGACAGTCACAGAGGACAGAGCAACGTGAGGAAAATTCCACAACAGAGTAAGTAAAAGCAACATTTTGTGACAGCAGTGACCAGTGCTCGTCGGTGCTAGTTTGTGTCTGTTAGGTCACAGAGCTCTGAAGTGCGACCAAAATTTGTAAGGGTGCAACTAACATTTTTTCTAGGTTGCACCGGTGCATCCGCTGCCTCTCCACGGACGACGCAATGTTGTTATATCGATATGGTTTAATATTGCGTCACATGACCCATTCCTTCTGTAAAGCCGTGCCTGTGTTTGGATGTCTCCTCTTACTCTCCGCGCAGCCCCGCCCCCATTCACTCACACACGGCTCCCCAGGAACATGGAGAGACACAGCGCCAGTCCACACTTCTGACATCTGTTTTTAATTAGTTTTAATTGTTTTTAACACAGCTGTACATCGTTAAGAATGAGAGGCAAACCTGTATTTGTACCAGTATTTCCGCTGGTAACTCTGTTATTGCGACACAGTAAAAAAAAAAACCACAGAAGTTATTGAATGCAACTAACTTCAGTTTGAGTAATAGCGTGTGAGGGTTAGATCTATTTTTTTTTAAATATATCCTAAGCAATTTATTTCAGATAATTTTAATGTATACATGTATTGCAGCTGTATATTTTAAATCTGGGAAGGAAGCCTGTTTTTGCATTTCATTTTAATTCCAATCTCTTTCAGTAAAAGAGCTTGTGAAAAATGGCTTTGACCTTAAACTGAACATTTAGCCCACTTTGTAAAAATTATAGAGGTATATAGTCCTGGACTAGTAGAAGATCTCTAGCATTATATGGATGTGAAAGCAGTAATAAATGGCCTATAGGCTATTTACAACTGCTTTTTGTGACAAAACTTGATAATGATAATTAATCGTGATCTCAATATTGATAAAAAATATTCGTGATTATCATTTTGGCCATAATCGTGCGGCCCTATTCAGGTGTTTTATTGCCAACATCTGTCTTCACTGCGTCCACTAGAAAACTGAGCTCATTGCACAGTGTTTCTTGGCGGTAGGCCATGCGGATTTGTGCCACGTTTGTCCGCCGAATGTCGTTGCCCTGCGGCCCATCCTGTAGGTAGTTGGCCCCAATGAAGTGTTTCTTCTCCTGTAGGGTGAAAATATATAGAGCAGATATTGCACAAATGGGAAAATGTTTTCAGTAGGTAGAAGACAGAGTAGTATTGTCTACACAGTCTTCCTTCATGTCCTAAGATGTTTTGTTGATCTCATGTTGTTTTTAGGTCAATTTTAGAATGGTTTCATTATTACATGTCTTTGTAGAGCAGCAGATTTTAGCACTATGCCCAAGACAAATTTTCCCTCGTGGACAATAAAGGGTATTCTATTCTATTCCATGAGCCATTATTATATTATATACTGTTGACAGTTAGATTTATTATAGTGGCATAGCTTTTTCAAGATTTTATGGACTGTTAGATAACCAAGGCTGGGTTTGTAAAAAAAAGAGAGGAAAAAAAAGTGCTATAATACAGGTGAGGCTAATATAATGTACTCTGTGTACTTTGACCAGTAATTTGCTCATTCAGGGAACGATTATGAGACTGCCAACCACTAAATTTGGATAGACTTAGCTTATCACAGATATATTTGTATTGACAAGAGAAAAAAACTGTAGCAATGGCAGAAATATATTTGAGGCTATTTAGAAACAGTGTCATCATTACGTAGTTCGTCCACCAGAGAGCACTGGGAGTTTATGTTTAAACTGTAAATAAGAGAAATGTTTAACAATTTCTCCAGTCTAAAGTTAGTCCAGTTTTGAACTGATTGATCTAAAAAAGTTAGACTTTACCTCATGTGAGAGTCCGCTCTGCAACACACTGTTTCTGGCTATCTCACACAAATCACAGGTGCTCAGCTTCCACAGCTGGGCTGCAATGGCATACTCCTCCATCAAGGCCTCCTGAAGGGATTAGAAGGAACATTTGTGATAAATGTTTACCAAGAACATTTCCAGATGAAGTGTATTTGAGAATCTGGTGTAAAATTTGTTTCACTTTAAAAGTGGATTTAAAATTATTATTTTTTAAATATATTTATTATCAAAAATGTTGCAAAACAAAACAAAACAAATAAAAAAACTAAACATTTTAGAATTAAGAACAATCAGAGTCAACAAAAACTTAAAAGGAATTAGTTTGAGAAGGAGCAGGCAGAAGCAATTAGCTTATTTGGTCCTGCCCCTATTTCACAAAATCATATATTACAAAGCAAATAGATATGCAACAGCATACTATTTTTCCGGTCTTAATAACTTACAACAATATACAACAAAACCTCAACATTATAATTCCATTTCTATGTTTCTGTCTATTCTTTTCTGTATTGGTCAAGTATTGATTTCTTTAATCTATTTTTGAACTGAATGATATTAAGGCTCTGTTTGATGTCATTGTTCAGTCTGTTCCATAAAGTCACCCCACAAACTGAAATACATGTTTTTAACCGCAGTTCGCACAAGAGGTTGCTTGAACATACATTGTCCTCTTAGATGATATCTCCAGACTCTTTCCTTAAACATTGTGCGTAGATTACATGGTACATTATTTTTGTTAACTTAAATTGTGCAGTTTTGAATGTATATTTCAGCAAATGTGAATTCAAAAACAGATGATTAGTGTGTTATAATAATACCCGGTGTGAGTTATTATCCTGATTGCTTTTTTGCAATATGCAAATATTTTGTAAGTTGCATTTATAGGTATTATAGGTTTGTCTGGTAAATTTAGCTAACTGTACAGACGGCTAAAAGCAAAAGAGGGGGCACCGATAACGTTACGAGTGACCGCTGTTCTTACTCAGGTGCCTGTCTGTTTCCCGACGGTTCAGTAAACTGACGTTAGCTTCCTTAGCACCGGAGTTAAGGTGATCCTGGTGGTGAGTAAAATAGTTAAATGATCTATTGTTGTTTCAGTGGTTCTCACCTTTGTGTAGTGGAACTGCATGGGGTCGTCAGTGGACAGCGACACACACAGGCCCTTCTGTAGGAACTCTCGTAGAGGGTTTTTGGAGTACTGGAGGAACAGGCTGTTGTTGCTCAGTGGGGACATGGCAATTGGGACCTGGGCCAGGTAGTACAGGTACTGCAACACTGGACTCTGGGGAGGAGCATGGGGTGTAGACAGCAAAGTAATGAGTAATGCTATTTATCATCTAATTGGATTACTGGAGAAAATTCACTATCTGACGTTAAAGAAATAATATGCTAATTTCCCATGGATAATAATTTTCCATAATAAACAGCAGTACTGTGTTGCAAGTATGAACAATGTTGGCCACCATGTCTGAACAAAGAAAAGAGTTCCACCTACGGAAATGCAGTGTTCATACATCAAAGATAAGAACTGAGTGAACATTGGCTTTCTCATAAAAACAGAAGCAATGCTTGCTTCTGAACAAGCAAACCCTTAAAATAGCACTCCACTAATTATTATACCTACTATTATAGTAGGCATATTTATTTATTTATTTTCAGCATGTTGAGCTGCCAGCATTCAAGAGACCCTTGAATAAATTCAGGACTGCACCTTTTTGAGGTTGAGTCCATGGGAGATGTTGTCAGCCGTAAGGAAGGCGGAAACCAGGTGGGTGATGGAGCCAGCCTCACCACAGTGGGGACGAAACTGGAAGGTGTTCAGTCCTCGCTCCCTGGGGAGGGACAAATGATACTGGCAGTGTGTACTTTTGTCACCTGAGCCAAAAACAATACATAGCAGTTTTTAACAATACTGGGGTTTGCAGTCTTGTTTTATTACGGATGCAGAACATGCAGATCAGGCTGGAAACTCTGAATTTTCACCCTTGTCAGGTCCCCGCTAAAGGTGGAAGTCACATAAGATCAGACGGGGCGATGAGCCTAAGGGTTGTGCGGTAGTGTGTTGCCCGTCTGTGTTTTCATGGTGCTAGTATTTAGCCATGCTTCTAGTATTTAGCCATGCTTCTAGTTCTGAGGTACTTATGGTCTGCATCAACAGATTAAAAACAACTTTACTTTTAATAATTAACCAGGATGTGGAGGTCCATCAAAACAATTTTGAACAGTTTTTTAAACTGTCGCACATACCAAATTACATGACTATAAATATAACATTACACTCCAGTGCGTTGTGTTGTGTCTGGCCTACGTGATTGACCACCGCAGCATGACATTGGGTTGCATTTCTCCAAAGGTGAACCTGCTTTAACGTTTCGCCGCAGGCGTTTTTTTCAGAACCCGCTGTGACCCCCACTGCCATAGCCTCAAAGGACTTCCCACAATCAAATGAATCTGATGGCCACTGTTTTTGCCGCAGCGTCTGATTTAGTTTGAGTTTTGCCTAACTTGCAGCCTGTCCAGGTCACCACACAACCTATTCCCCTGCCCATGTGTGACTGGAAAAGGCATAAGATGGCTTAATTCTGGGCCATTAAAATCATGTACATTACCAGGTAGACTTTCTTGTACCCTGGCAAGTAACACAACTCTGATGTGTAAAATGGACTTGATGTCATATAACCCCTCCGGGAATCTTTTGCAACATTGATGCACACACAAACATTTGGTCTTACTTGCGCAGGTTGTTGAGCACCATGATGTTGGCATACATGTAGAACAGGTAGTAGGTGTAGGGAGGATTGTCGTCTGTGGTCCATTCCTCTGGCTTTGGGCTTTTGTAAGAGAACATGTGATCACTGTGTTTGGACTCGTCATCCACACTGTCAAATCCTGTCACCTACAAAGATAGTGTCAGCACATTTGAGGAACAGATATTACACAACCATGCATGTTTCATCAGCGTAAAAAAAGGAGTACTTTAACTTTTTCTTTTATGGTTTGTGTAGTCAGGCTGTTCCCATAGAAGTGTCACTTAATATCACTGAATCTTTATGGCAAAACTAACAGATATGGCTAATATTTTACTTTCAAAATATTGTGTCTGTTACAGATTTCACCCTTCATGAAAGTACTTACGTATTTCAAGAATACATGTAGTACTTTGTGTTTTTGCGGATTTACTGTAGCCTCAAACAGGGGGGAGGAAAACATTCTCCAGCATCTTGGCATAGTTTGGGATCAATTTCTTTGACTTAAAAATGTCACTGCAAGACAAAAGGAATCCAATCAACTTATCTCCAAATACAAGCATGTTAGTATTTGTTTGCTTACACAGAACAGCCTATTGAGTAATGTGATTATTCCTTACTTGATTGTGAGTTTACAAGTTTAGAGCCAACGTTTTAGAAACAGTGACATTTGAATTTACCTACTCAGGATTTCTTAATCTGTGACTTGGAAAAATGCATAGATATTTTGGTTTTAATTAAAAATGTTAGTACTTCAGAAACTATCTGAGTTTCATCACATATTTAAAAGAGGAAACAATATAACAGTCAGGAAGATGAAACATTGGTTGTTATTAGTAACCATTATATATGGCTTACTATCAAATGTAAGTGAACCCAGACCCTTTTGTGTTTATAGACCATGTTTGTTTTATTGTAAGGAATGTGCCGGCTGTCGCTTAGGTTTTACTGAGGACTTACTAGATCCTGGGGACTTGGATCATCCATCTCATGTTTGGTGAGTGGACCTTATGCTGGATGAACCAGGTTGCTAGGCTCTCCCACTCGCTGGCAGAACGGCCGTAAATCGACAGACGAGGCTCAGCATGCTGGTACTTGCTCTCCTCCAGCTCTCTGGCCACTTCCTGAAACAGACACCAAACCACAGGACTGGAGCTGTTTCTTGATAAAGCAGAAGTGACAATAGGATATGGCACAATGGACAGATAACAAGTTAATTCTGTCCCATCAGGGTTATTTCTAAATACCAACAGAACAAGTGTGCAAGATAACTATAGCCTATCTCAAATCAATTATGACAGATAGTTCAATTCCTTGGTATATCTCTACATAATACACTGAAGATGAACCACATGTACACTAGCATGCACATATATGTTTGGAGGAGAAAGAGAAATTCTACCTCAAATAAACAACAAAATGTAATATGCACCCATGCCTTTTTGATTTTATTTTAATGATGATGATTTCTTTCTTTGTGTGCTCTCATCCTGTAAATAATTAAACTTCAACTTGGTTAAGCCATAGAGGTATTTTATATATTTTTTCACTGCAGACATTTTAAAGGAAAAGCACAATAGCTCTGTCCCAATAAGCCACAGCATGCCAGACTGTACTTAACTGATATCTCACTGACCCTCATTATTGTTCTTCGTTGACTTGAAGACCAGATAAATTAAAACACCGTTATACAGGGCCTTTAAGTGATGTTAGTACTTAAACTCATACTACACCTTGATGAGACGTGCAAAGTATTCTCCTTTGATGTAGTTGTCTGATTTCAAGTAAATCTCTCGCAGTTCGCTGGCTCCAACAGGGTTGTATTTGGAGTTGAACTTGTCAAAACGATGAAATGTTTGTCTTCCCTAGGAGAGTAATTCGTGAGAGAGGGTTACATTTTATGCACTGATGATCACATTCTCATTCCAACAAAGTGACTATATTGATTATTTTCAGATTACACATTAAGAGGACCTTGCATGGAACATAAACCTGATTGCATAACACCATATGAAATGCATGAACACCCATAATTGCATCCTTGTGTCAGTAAGCACAGGTTAGTGCAGTGTTCTGTAGTTATTTGAAAAGGACAAACCTGGCAAACCTAATTTATGAGTGTGTAGCGGAAATGTGACTGGAATTGTTTGTTTTTAAGATCTTTGACAGTTATGTATAATTAGTGAATTTTTTTGTTGTTGAAATTTGTATGTATGATTTGTCTTTACAGCGTGCACGTCCAGAGAGTCTACGGTGAGGTCGTAGGGGTCCATGTTAAGCTTGTTGAAGACTTCCTTGAGTGTGAGCTTTTGGCTGCCCTTCTCCAAGACCACGCGATCTGCCTCTGTCTGGTATGTAGTCTTTATAAATTTCAGCAGATGCTTCTGGTTCATGCAAGCAGCAGCGTGTATATGTGTGTCCACCTGCGTTTGACATAGAGCAGACAGTGACAATGTAAATTGGACATTGGACATGTTACAGTGGATCTATAAACTTGTTTATTTAGACTGTGTGCACTAAAGTTAGAAAAAAATACTGCAGTGGTAAGTCAGCCCTTCAGAGTAAAAGCAAAGTTCAAAGCAATGTTGGCAAGAAGAATTGTATTACACCACTTTTAGAACAGAGTTTCTAGCAAGTTAATAATTGTAACCAACCTTTCTGACGTTGTAGAAGTCTCTGTGTGGAACACATTTTAGCTCTTTTAGCTCTGCCATTTCATTCATCATTTCATGAAGGTAGAATTTGGAAGCCAAGAAGTTCAACCGTCTGTGACAGTAGGTTTTCCTGTAAATCAACATAATATCAGCAAAACATTTCATGTTGGAAAGTTTTAAATTAGTGATTTAAATAAAAAATTATATTTCGCACCATGCTGCTTACTAATCCTCAGCTCCAGTTCAGGAAGGGAAAACTTTTCACACTATTTTGTGGAATATCAATTACAATCTGTGTAGACCCATTGATGTTAAGAATACAAAAGTGTTTGTGTACTCACGTTGGGCCATCACATATCATTGCAAGGACATGGCTCAGGTCTATAGCAAAGGTCTCAAGGTCGGGATAAGGGAGGCTGTGAGGCCGCTGTTGTTTCAGGGCCTCGGTATTGTCATAAACATGAACTATGCCATCCTTCATCTGCAGCTCATAATTCAGGTTCTCAGGAATACACTCCATGGAGTATGGGTCCTCCCCTTCATGCGGGAAAGGCCATATGTCTACAGATGATGGGAGTAAATAAACAAAATGGCAAATGAAGAATAATCATAGTAATTTAAACCAGGGGTCTTCAGCATTTTTTAAGCCAAGGACCGCTTAACTGAAAGAGAGACGGAGCAGGGACCCCCTTCTACACATATTGTATAAAATAAAGTTGCATAATAAACTGGGCCTACAATAATGTGTAGGGCAGACATACTGTATATGTGGCACAATGAATCTATGCAATATCTTAGTGACTGCCTTACCTATAGGCTAGCAAGCCTGTCATCAGTGGCGATTTATATTTGCTAATAATATGTTGTATTCAAGTTAAGAATTTTCAATTTCTGGAAAAGTGTTAAAAAATTAATAATTTGACAGCCCCCCTGCATTGACTCTGAGGCCCCTTTAGGGGTCCCGGACCGTCTGTTGAAGATCCCTGATTTAAACTATAGAGAATGGTTTACAATAGGATTGTTGTATGGACAAAAACATTGTCATTAGAGACATAATCAAATACTAATTTGCATTCACAATATATACATTTACATCATCATGATTAGAAATTGTGTATCATAATCAATATTTAACAATGATGATATTGTTGAAAGACTATTTACAACAATATTGCAGCCCAGTCATTCTCTACAGTTAGCACATTTTGCCCAAGTAGTTATTTATTGCACATAGTCTTAATGTTTTGCACACAGTCATTATGTATTGCACAAGGGCAGCTGTGGAAGTTTTTTTATGTATGAATAGCAGCGTGTGATATGGGACATTACTGCTAAAATGTCACCGTCCTCTGAATTGTAGATTGTACTGTTCCAGTCAGGTTTGTGAAATTATTTGTGAAACTAGTTTTGCCACTTTCTGGTTGACTTCTTTACCACTGAGTCAAGGTTGTGGCGCGTTCCTGAGATCTCCTGCCAGTAAAATACCACGTTGAGTATTCGTACGTTGCTACATTTATAAGACATCATAATCTTTAATCCAACCAAGATTTTACCATTAATCTTACAGATTTGGCTGTTGCTGAATGAAAGCCACAGAAGTTTTCCAACTGTTAGTCACGTAACATTGTCAATAGGGAAAATTAATGGGACTCATAACTTCTGGAATCGGAACCCCAAAATAGATTCTCCCCTGTCCCAACTCTATTAAGTGTGCAAGAGTAAAATACTGGACAAAAAGCAGGAGTATTAACTTAATTACATTTTTAAAATGAGGAAAATGACTTTTATAAATACCCCTACCTGGCATAATCTCATCCTCCTCCTTCCACTTCTCATTTTGGGTGTTGCGGAGGAATCGGGCAGTGGTCCTGGGAAAGTGATGGTAGGCCAGCCTGCTGTATTTCTCTCTTATGAACAGTGCCCCAAGTATACTTTTGGCCGCCTGCTCATAATCCTCTACTGTGATCTGTGAAGGTCATGGAAAAGTTTTAGTTAAAGTTTGGTATTTTTATTCACCAATGAATAATTTTAAAGACAAATCTGTCCTTTTAATTTCCTTTTAGACTTTTGATAATACATTACAGCTATGGTACACAGCTAAATGCATGCTCTTGCTAGTGTTACCAGATGGACTCAGATTTGGGCCACTTTTGCCTGCAGTTTAATATAGTCCATGTCATGGCAGGTGTTTTGCTCAGGACCCAAGGAAGTGCAGTGTCAAGTGTGAGGTTGTTTGGATGATTGGTCACTCAGAAAGCAGGCACAAACGAGCACTGTACTAGTCTCTCTGGTCTGGTTGCTGCGTGTCCAAATGTTTTTGCGTACAGACACTTTTTATTGATGGTACCCATTTTTTGAGTGTAGTGAGATGTGTGTAGCTACCGTTACATGTTCACTGTGTAGGTGTGCGTCAACGGGCTGGAGTGTGAATCCTGTTTACCCCTGCACAGTAATCTCCACTGATGGTTACTCTCTGGAAGTCTGGAAAGTCCTCTTGGGGAAAAGGTTCTGGTGTGGTTTCGGGAGAGCATTGGAGAAACCACAGACCGGACCCAGTCACCTCCGACAGGTATCTGCAAAGATACTGATTGCGAACGCTTCAACATGAACATCTTCTTCCTAGTAACACACAGGAGGACTAGATTACTCTCTAACTAAATGCTTACGTCTGCCTAAGGTCCATGCCAAAACATTGGGAATATTTCTGTTGTTGCTTGGAAATTTAGGATTCAAAGTCTGTGCAGAGTGAGAGGCATATTTTATCAAACATTTCCATTTCCTACTTCATAGCAGACTCCTGAGACTGCTGCGCAGCCAGTTCCCTCTGCAGCGACCTCTCCCTGTCCTCATGCAGACCGATGGGACAGTCCTCCGGCACATTGAACAGTGCCAGAGCATCTTTGGTGTCTTCCTCTTGCAGGGCAGAGGCATAGACCTTCTCTGCTCGCAGGCGTACCTTCTCATCCACCTCACTCATTGACAATTTTTTGAAAAGCCGTGGCATTTCTGAGGGAGTCGAGAAAAATACTAAGTTAAGGCTTTTCTTCTTGGCAAAAAAGGTTTAGTTAAAAAAAAAATGTATCTCTGAATAAAGTGTATATTATAATAAATGCAGAGAGCATCATCTTGTTCAGTCCTACAGTGAATGCTGGGTAATGCAAAATGACATAGTTCATACTTGACAGTTTGAAGTTAACAATAAGTTTATAAAGATAAAGTGACAGTGTGATGAGCCCAAGAGTTCAAAAGTCTCATGGCTTGCCGGATGAAGCTGTCCCTGAGCCTGTTGGTGTGGGACCAGATGCTACGGTATGCTTGTTTTTAAGCTAGCTTTGGCAATTTAATAGAAAAGACAAAATCCACAAACTCTTTTTCACCTGTGCTGAGCAAAAATTAAATTACGGAAATTACATGCTTGCTTCATTGTGATATTGTGGAATATTTGTGATTACAAGGGAATTGGTAAGGAATCATAACTCATGCAGTAGTTACTTAAGTAGTTTTACGTTACAGTTTTTGTAGAAAAGGTGAAGTAGCAGTAACTTAGTGGTGACAGTAAATACAAATACCAGCAAGATAAACATGAGACCTACAAATATGAATCTGAGGTTGGGGTTGGCAAAGGTTAAGGAATAAACTTGGCATGTTTTGCATTACCTCATCATAGCTCAACAGTAAACACGTCTTGAGTGGCTACATGTTCTGCCAACGTGTCAGGCAAATTACAGTAAACACAGTTAATCACTGTCCCAGGGTAGTGAGGCAGTGTCACCTTGCAACCCCTTTGCCGACCTCAGGTTACCCTTGGAATTTATTCTATTTTATAGTGTCAAAACCATAACAGAAGTTGTCTCAGGACACTTTACAGATAAAGTAAAAGTAAAAACATGAAAAGATCTTGCTTCCGCAGTCTGTGTTATTTGTCTGCTTATGCATCACTGCTTCTACTTAGTTTGAAGTGAAACAGTGCATCGATTGTTAAGTCAATCATGCTATTGAATTCAGTAGCAAGCCATTGTTGTGGAAAATAGGTGCTATATAAGGTAGTGAGTTTGTAATGTATCTGTGTTGATTACTGCTATATTTGGGGCTGATTTTATTAAGTTACATTAAGTTTTCATGCTTTTCATTGTTGCTGCATTTTGCCATATTCATAGTAAGTTAGTCAAAATGATTTTTCTCTACATCTCAATTTATAAGGTTGTGTGTTTGCAGAAAGTCTAAACCAGATCAGCTTTGGAACAGCAAATTTAGTAAACATTCCCAAAGAATCTGCAGAAAAGAATCTAGAAATGGAAAAGGAATGGCTGACCCTTTGTTTTTAGAGCGACAGTTATTAGCATTCCAGCATTTTGGTTATGTTGATATTTTGGTTGGGAAAAGGCTATGTTTATTTATATTGACCTAATTCTATTACATACCAAGGAGGGACTAGGGTCCTATTTTTAAACGTGAGACCATGTGAATTCATCTTATCATCAGGACAGCAGAGTTGTTTAGCTTTGCCTGCTTCCCTCTGGTGTGAAAACTGCTGTTGCTATCCAACATCCCATCTGTAGTGGAGATGTTTTGCTATTCTGATCACCATTTCATCACTGTTGCTATTAATATTAAAGTTACAGCCAAAGTAGGTCACTTGACCAGTTGCAGCATCAATACCGCCGTGGAGGTATTTGAATCAACAAGTGCAGGATATGCTGTACCATTGTATCAAAAAGCAAACTTCTCTGCTGCATACTCACCGTCCTAAGTGGTTCACATGCACCTCTTATCTGTCTGAAAACTTTGAACAATCTTGGCGCCTTCACAGATGACACCATTAACAGCTGCCCTCACATTGGCACAACTTCTGCCTGTTCCTAGCTGCATTCCTGACGAGCCTTTCAGCATGTGTACGCTCTACTGGAACAGCTGCTGCTTCCAAGACCTACATCCAACTATTATAGAAACCTGATCCACAAAAGCAGTCTGGATATGTCGGCAGGGTCTTTTAACATGCGTAGTTAAAATTTCCATCAATATGCTGATCTGTGGTTTTAAAATATAAAATGCTTACCTCAATTAAATGCTTTAGTAATTCACAATACTCCCTTTTTTATATTATAGTATTTACCCCTTTGTTTCAGCTGCCACTTTTCTAAAAGCTGGTGTACTTGTCTACAGAAAGTGAATCGTCCATCAAATCTCAGACCGTAGACAATGAATTAACCTCTTAGTAACGGATAATTACATCACATTGCATCTCAGTGTCACGACATCTCAATTATTAAAGGATGCTCTATCTGTCTCTTACCTTCTGCTGTATTTTTGGCCATGTTTGGCTGTTCAGCCTCTGCCTGTTGAGTCAAGTATTTCAGCTTTCATGTGTCTGCTTCTGTCTCTTTTAGACTCCCTAGCTCTAAGCTTTGTCTCCACTATTTTTTCATATGCCACTTGTTGTCTTGTCTCAGAACACTGTGTTGCTGGAAACCTCTGGGCACTGTGAAGTATCTCCTCAGGTCTTTTGTCTTTGTGTTTCTAGGATCTATGATGCTTCTCTTCTGAGGATTCACTCTGACTGCCTCAGTCAGGCTTTGCTCAGCTGTTTACGTGGTCCAGTGCCTGTGTATATATTGTGCAGCTGCCGCTTGAGTGAGTGTCCCTCTCTATCTCTATTTTAGGGTGTTGAGAACATCATGGCAACAAGGGCTGCTAATCCAAGCTGATATGTCACAACTGGCTATCTGTGAGTTGTGGGATTGAGGAGGGAATGTAATGCTATGGCTGAAGATGATAATACAGCCCACCCCAGGGTGGGGATTACTGTACATTTCACATTAAAACTGCAACTTTCTGCACTAATTACTATTTCTTAAAGGTGTCCCCAAATAGTCTTTTTTTATTTACTCACCTTTCCCAAAGCTTGGTGTAGACTGCTGTTTGCAAAGGGGTGTATCCCTTCTCCTCATTTTGATCTGTATTGAGCGAAACCAAGCTTGAATTAACATTGGAGTAATCCACAGTTTAGTTGAGTAGTAAATTAGAGGTAAATGCTGGCCGGTTTTGTAGATTTGTAAAATCTCTACCAGCTCTAAGTAACGTAGTACATAAGTGGCCCAAAAGGGGTACAGTTTTGGCGCTTTCCCCGTTAGTACCAGCTTTGCTCGGCTCGGCCCAACTCGACTCGCCCCGTCCTCCATTTTCCATTGCAGATTTAGTACCGAGTCATGCGTGATGCAAGTGCGGCTGGTCGACGTAGCGACGCCGTAGGAAACTGCCGTGACCTAACGCAAGACAAATTTTATTTCAGAATAAGCTGGAGGCAGCAAAAAAAACACTGCTGGCTAAACTATTTAAAAATGGCGGATTTGTTCAGGGCACCCCTGTCTGTTGTAGCAATGATGACGCAGTGATTAGTGACGATTCTCTCTGACCAATCAGTGGTCTGCAGGTTTTCCCTTCACCTTTTGGTATCGCCTCAGCTCGCTGTAAGCTAGTACCAGGTACTAGTTCATAATGGAAAAACAAAAAAGGCGAGTAGAGTCGAGGCAAGCAGATACCATGTAATGGAAAAAACGCTATATGTTGACTTCAAGACTGTGTTTATAATGTCAAAATTCCTGCATCACTTCAGGGTTAACTTGTTTGTCAATACATTCTCCTTTTCTGAAAAACTAAAACATGCTACAGGATAAAATCTTAGAACATCATAGTCAAGACTATTATTTTGTTAGCATCAAACAACTGCTCCATTTAAGTTTGGATAGTGTGCCTATGGCCAAGATTGATGTTAGCTGTTAGTTGTTGAATGCTAATTAAAATCCTATTTGTATCATCTTTGCTACAATTATGAGGTTGTCAGATTATATTCCTTTGTGCAATAGTAAACACTAAACAAAGAATATTCACAGGAAACAGCAGTTCTATATTTTAGCTTCTCAGGAAATGCACTAAAAGAAACCACCAATGGAACAAGATATTGTCCCCACGAGGTTCAAACTTCAAAAAGGTGCTTATGTAGGTCAAGTTTGGCTGGTGCTGAAGTCGTGAGAAATTTCAGATTGAGAAAATATTTCACTATATAACAGGAGCAGAATGAGCCAAGTGTTGTAAGAGTAACAGATTTATTCCGTGCAAGTGAGAAATGTTGGTGTTGCAGTGGTGTTAAGTTGCCAAAATACTGCCACGATTCTGAGGCTTTACACAGCACTTGCACATGCAGCATGTGTTTGTAATGATAGACCTGCTGGGGGGGGGGGAACAGTAGAGTTAAAGGAGATTAAAGTGCAGTTCAGGTCTCCTCACAACACACACCATTCTCAGTAAGCTAAAATCAGGAGCAGAAATACTTTTTTTTTGCATGAAATTTACTACATCTATTATACACATTGTTTATTTTACCAAATCATTTATCCATCTACTTATATTAAGTTTGAATATTTTGATTCATATTGGAACTTATTTCTACAATAATGTTATTATAGAATAGCTTTTGTCTAAAGATTTTTTGAGCAGAAGACAATCGGATACTAAAAATGTAATTTATATTGTATTTTTTCATTAGAAACAGAAAATTATCTTAGTGTTGGCCAAATTCTTTTAATGTAAAAATACTAATAATAAAAAGGAAATTAAGACTCAAGGTGAATTTTATTTTATCTTAGGACACAAGGTGAAAATATAGTACCAAAACTGCAACCAATGTACATCTTGTGTCCATTTTATAAAATGTTAATATGTTCAGTCTTCTACACTGTACAAGACACAATAACAGCTTATGAAGTGAGTTATGAACTTATGACTTTGTTTTAAATATGATGGTTTCTTTTGTTTTGCGATTTAAGACACTAATTTGGACTTTTCAAAAAGCGTTTACCACCTGTAGACTTTTCTGCACTTTAGTCTTGCAATGCTGCCAATTTTGCTTCAGAAAATTACCAAATATTCCCCCAATTGTTTTATTACTGTTATGTAAAAAAAACTGGAATATCAGGAAATGTCTTGTTAAAGTTGTTAAAATAAATTAAAGAGCTGTCCTTGAAAGAACAGCATTATAGGTACAGCAGAACACTGGTTCTTTGTCCTATAAAGGCATGACTGTGTTGTTTTTTTGTGATGATGACACAAGATGTACATTGGTTGCAGTTTTGGTACTATAGTTTCACCTTGTGTCCTAAGATAAAATAAAATTCACCTTGAATCTGACAAATACTCCTACCAAGCTCCACCCCCACCCCTTTTTTTCTTGTCTTCTCTTCTCTTCACACTCCCTTCCTTCTGGTGAGCCTAACCTAATCCAACACACTCAAAACTTCATACTTACTCTCCCTCATATCTATAACACAGTACCACGACCCACATTTCAAGCCATAATCACAAAAACACTCATCATACGCACACTTACACACTTATACACACACACACAAACACACACCACCTCCTCTACCCCCATTGTAAACTGTCCCCTTTAGCGTTTTGTCAAATACAGTCTTTATATGTTCTCTTACACTCATTTGGATTATGTAAGGTTTGTGGGTTTTTTAACTATTTGTGTAACACCCATTCATTCATTCATTCATATTTATTATACAGGAAAGTAAAAGTAACATAATATTACAATATAAACAGGCCTGACTCAGTTTAACAACTGGTTTTCAGCAGGTTCCTGTTCGGCAGAAACATAAAACATGGTTACAGCACGTCAGGACAGACATTTGTACAGGACATTGATATGGACTAGATAAATTTGGACAACTAAAACAACAATACAGTTACATAAGGACAAAGACATTTATACAAGACATCAGCTGGGCTAGACAAATACGGACAGTGCAAACAAGGTTTGGACAATACATGAGCAATTAACACCTATGGCAAAACTTAATTTAAAAAAAAATTTAACAAGACGCCACCACACAAAGTAGGGCAAGTGCTCTAAAGAATGCGAGAGTGATAAGCAATTATGAGATGTGACTATAGATAGAAGCTCTAAAGAAGAGTGCAAATAATCGTCTTGACAGCGTTGTACTTACTGTTTGGAGGGTTTTCCACAATGTTGGCACCTCTTAGAACTGTTGATACCCTTATTAGGCTTTACAGGATCAAAGTCTTGTCAGAGCAGCCTCTTCTATTGCATACACACAGCCGGTTCGCTCTTTCACTGTCAGTCTGAACAATTTAAAACACAATTTAAATGCGTCAAGTTCCAGCGCTCAAAAGGAGTTTCAGGAAGTGATCTATATCAATGTTCCCAGTGCAGTAGAGGAAGTGCTGGAGGAAGCTTGTATTTGCACCAGCATCTTTTTTCAAAAGCATGAAAATTTGTACTCTACAGGCCACACCCCTCTTTGTCTATTCAGGGTGTATGTGCAGTTCATTGTGCAGGCAAGATCTCTTGATTGCACAATAATGTGCACAAAGGACCTGTGTCGGATACTATTTACAGATTAACAGTCATTTTTATCTAGATTTTAGGGTAAGCTAATGGTCAGGGTTTTCCCTACCCACTTAAAAAGAGAAGTAAGTGTTAACAATCACAGGAAAGGAAGTTGAAAGGCATTTATACTTCATGGACTTTGACACAGGTCAGGGTCCATTTCACCGTGACTTGGTTGCCAGGGCGAAGGCATCTGATGCTGAAAGACCGAGTGGTGCCTAGTTACATCACTGATGATAAAGAACTTGTGATTAATTGCCAGTTCTACTTCATTGTCTAGTTACCTTGCCTTATCAAAACTGTACAGCAGTGTTGAGAAAATCTTCCATTAGGATAGTCTCTCTCACAGCCCCTGAATGGCTGGATGAGAATTTGAATTTCGTATACTTATGCCTCAACTTTTCTGTTACATTATTTAAAAAATATAGTATATTGTTTTACAATTTTTTTGTTTCATATTTTAATAAAGACAAAAACAGTAGCTAACAATAAGTAGCCACAATGTTTCTTGTTGCTTTCTACTGGCTCTCCAAAATAGGCAAAACATTTGCATTATAATCTGATGTATAATTAGTATAAGGCTCAGTTCCTCCTCCCTCAAAGGGTCGATTTTACGGTTATCAAAGTAAATGAGCGCCACTTAAAATCACAGCAGGGATTTCTATGGGAGTTCAGTACATGTCATGCAGACCTTACTAGAGCCCGACCGATAAAGGATTTTTGAAGGCCGATACGTCGTCATTATAAATGTTTCTGGTGAATGAAAATTCATCAGCAATTATAAATGCCGATACCGATAAATCGGGAAATTCCCAATATCGGCCGATAATATCGGCCCGCCAATATATCGGACAGGCTCTATATTGTAATTATAAGTAAAGACCAACTGATACTGGATTAGTAAGGCCTTACAATTACTACTACTACTAATAATAATAATAATAATACATTTTATTTGTAATGCACTTTACATTTAAACAAATCTCAAAGTGCTACAGGTAAGATCATAAAAGCAACATCAGTATAAAATATCTATAAATAGTGCAACAACATTTTTGTGCAAGGTTAAAACTCATAGGTTCTGCTAAAAAGAAATGTTTTTAGTCCTTTTTTTAAAAGTCTCAAAAGTCTGTGGTGCCCTCAGATGGTCAGGGAGGGCATTCCAAGTCCGAGGAGCGGTGGAGCAGAATGCTCGATCACCCATGGTGCTGAGTTTGGTTCTGGGGAGTAGAAGGCGGTTGGAGTTTTTTGAGCGGAGGGATCGTGTTGTAGTGTGAGGGATGAGTAGTTCTTTCAGGTAGGGGGGGGCATTTCCATAGATGCATTGGTGGGTGAGAATTGAGAGCTATTCAATCCTAGCAGAAACAGGAAGCCAGTGAAGCGAGTAGAGAATGGGTGTGATCCGGTCGTACTTTCGCACTCTCATCAGGATCCTAGCAGCACTGTTCTGAACATATTGCAGTTTCTGCAGACTCTTGTTAGGGATCCCGATGAGAAGTGCGTTACAGTAGTCCAGTCTGGTGGAGATAAAGGCATGGACCAGTTACTGATATTTAAGAGTTTCAAAAATTACTAGTCTCAGATCTGTCATCTTTTAAAAAACACTTAACATTAACAGAATAATGTCATGGACTCCTTACATTAGTTTTTCTTTTAAATAACTGTGACCAAGATACATACTGACTGAACACGCTGCAGTTGAATAATCTGTGTGTTAGTGCTCTCTGCTGGGCAAATAATTTAATGGAGACAGGGCTGTCATACTTAATTACCCCAAACCTAGTTTGGCTTTTCTGTACTGCAATGTGCAAATGTAATAACGGTTACTTATCTCTAAATCTACTGATATAATTGCCATGGCAGATTTATCAGCTTACCTCTAATTATGAGTAGGAGCTGGACCTTTTGAGAGCTACGATTTCTCCCACTTGGCATAAAGAACTAAGATATGCTGAAAATGTATTGCATTAATTGGTGCCTTATAGATGTGTTTGGTGAATTGCTCAGTTGACCTTAATAGTTCTAAAGAGAGCTGCATTCATGATGTTTTAGTTATTAAAAGTGACATAGTTGTAGCGTTTTATGGATGGGCTTTATAAAGAGAAGAAACGAACAGAAAACTGGATTTTATTACAAACAAAAATTGCTGAAAATACTTTTGATTCACATTTGAAGTAATGAAAAATTAATTGACATAAACCAATAATTTTATGTTATCTTGTTATTCCAACAGGGAGTTTTTGATGTTTTAATGAAAATAACCAGATTAATGATTACAGGACAGCGTGACCCCTCTAAACACTATCAGGGGAGGTTGAATTCCATTGCGATTCATTTCTTTATCTGCTCTATTCATTTGAGTGTTCCTGATTTCAAGCGGAGCACACTTCCTTTCTCTCCATTCATCAAAATTTCAATTCTTGAAGCTGATAAACCATGTCTTAGTTTTAGAAAGGAATGTACACCACTGTAGACTTTATAACACTCAGGAGTTAATCATGTTTTCCTACATATACCAACATAAAAGGGCACATAAACTGTCACTTCCATGCACAAGCAGAATTTTTCATATGAGGGCACCAAATAACATCAAAGTTGCTTTGAATTCTTCTCATTGTAGCACTAATAAATGTTTTTGAAAACAAGGACGTTGCAGCCAGCTGAAAACTATTACAGTTCCTGCCACGTTCACCACAACAAGACCATAAATCATGTTACCTAATACTATGTCAAGTAATTTCAGCTAGACTGAGTAAATTAGGATTCATTACATATAAATAAAAAAGCAGATACAATTCTAAAATTAGATGAAACATTTAGCATGCTTTGTTGATTTTGAAACTGCTTCGTCTGCATTTGTTATATGTATCCTACTGTAATGCTAGATGGCAGCACAGCACTTTTTCTTCTACTTCAGGCTCTCCATCACTCCAAGGCCAAAAACTAGATGTCTACTTTGCAGTTGTTCTTAAGCTGCTATGTAAGACTTTCAAAATCTAAACAAATGTCTTTAAAACATCTCTAATATAATAGTTTCCAATAATGTATACTCATCACAATAATGTTACAAAAATATAACCCATAAGTCAGTGAAGAGATACTTAATTTACATGAATGCAGGACACAGTTAAGATACATACTTCATTGAAGTCAAAAAATTGAAAAAAAGGGGATGTTTAATATGTATTTTGGCTGTATAAAAATATAGTTGTATGCTTAATGTCCTTTATATATCCTTATATACAAGCGGATAATTATTCATTTTTAATATAGTAGTAAATATTGTTTAAATTGCACTTCACAAGCAGTTCACAACATCATGTTCACTTGTGAAAGGATCTTGCATGTGGCAGTTTGGGGCTTAGTAATGTCAGACAAAATCCTTCCCGTCACGGCCTCGGTTCCTCTTCAGTTTACGGGTATTTCAGAGAAGATCTTCAGGAATTGTCTTCTATCTCAGCTGCCAAGCTCACTTTGGAAGCTGGAGAAGAAACGGACATTCTTGTCAAGTTTCACAGGTCTGACTTGATCCATTAATCACTCACTTGTTCAGACACATTGAAACCTGCACCTAAGCATGCACAAATCTATTATTGAAATCTCGCTTTTATCCAGAGTGACCTGAGCAAATCTTCCTCTGATGGACTGTAAAGATGAAGCTGTGGAATAAAACCTTTGAAGGGACTTATCTTGATCTGCTGTGAGCAAATAACCCCAACAAGGATTCTCCTTTGCACTTCCATGCCTGTCTTTAGGCCACTATGCGTGTGCTTTTGTGTCTGTGGACTCGCTGACCAGCTTCAGTGCTCCGTCTTCCTGTCTGGAGGGTGAGCTGAGCGACATCCAGGAGTGAGCGGCGGCGGCGTCCATAGCCATTTGAGCCAATCTTGTTTCCAGGGGCATTGGCCTCTTTTTGCTTGTTGTTGATCTGGTGCAGTCGGTAGAGCAGGTCATTGTATGAACATGTGACCAGGACACAGCCGGATGATTTGGTCGATATTGACCTCCTGCGTCTGATATTTAGCCCAAAGCTGGAAAATAAAAAATAAATATTTATGCTCTATTTTCAGACTGCTTTCCAGGGTTGTTAAATCTGACCTGGAAACATAATATATTGAGGAGGTTTAAATCCAAATTATCATCAGGATTTATCTAAATTCATGTAAACGTATCAGTGCAATAGAGAATAAATCATCCACTGTCTTCAGTTGTCATACATCTCTCTCTCATTTTGAATTAATTTAGATTAGCTTTGTGGTCCCTTGGTAGCCTAATGGTTGGAAGGCACACCAGCTCCAGCTCCTTTCATACACTCTCTCCATGTATACTATCTATCTCTACACTATCAGTCATCAAATGAGAGCAAAATCAACTTTTCTTGTTACCTTGATGGAGGTGAGATACTTTTCGCAATCTCGTCCTGCTGTGGTCCAACATCAGAGTGCTGCTCATTGGTTACCAATAAGCTGTTGCACAGGTCTCTTTTTATACGGTTCTGCAGCCATACTCTAAGCCTGCCACAAAGAACAGAATGGGTTGGATCATTAAGCATTATCATCTTTACTTATTTTCAAAAAATATAATTTGTTGCAAGCACAAGCAAAAATTGCCTGTCTGATAGATCTGCCAGCTTTATATATATATATATATATATATAGTTAGCTTATCACAGATATATCACTATCAGCATTTATCTCTAATAAAATACAATAAATTATAGTACAGGAAGATCAAAGACATGTTTGAAGTAGTTTATAGTGTTTCTATTACATAGTTTGTCCACTGGAGGAAAGTTTAAAATGCCTTTTACAACATATCTTTCTTGCTATTAACCAACTTGAGGATCCTTATCAAACATGGTTTCTTTGTGTTTGACCGATATGGTTCAAATATCCATCAGTATCGGTCTAAAAAATCCAGTATCTGTCAAGCTATAGCAAAACTGAAATTCTCTGATGTTTTTTTTTTTTTTAATGTGTTCTCATTTACTAACAGACATAACTTGATATGAATGCCCCTTTTGTAATTGGGGCACCTGATTTGAATTTTTGTAAATGAACACAATGTTCTCGCTTACCTTTTTTTCAGGCTGGTGTTGAGCTCCCCTGTGGCATCCTTCACCAGTGGCAGGACAGTGGTGAAAACACAGCAGCAGATGACAGTGTGCAGGACTAGTTTCATTTTGGCTGCGAGCTGTTGTGTTGTAAAGATAAAGAAATAAAATTTAGGAGGTTAGCTTTGAACTGCTGCCAAAACTTGTGATTGATTAGTTTAAGACAGAATAGCTGCTGTAGCTGCACACCATGGTAGTTAAGACTCAGTCTGCTGCTTTGTCCATAACAAGACCATATTAATGGAACTGTAAGGCAGGTTATTGAAGAAACATCCAAATAAAGATTTTTACTCAACTCCTGGTTCTTCAAACCCGTAACCCAACTTTCAGAGTACATCAATTTCCATTCTTAAATACTTGAAGATTTAGGTAAGCACTTAAACTTAAAATTTCTTGAACTAAACTCAAAATTGTCACTTACCTCAGACTTGAGCTTGTAACTTAATATAGAGAATTTCTGATGCACATCCAAGCTTGTTGTGTATAGTTAAGAATAACTTAATGTAACTTAATGTAAGGTTTTTCCAAGGTTGTAAACAAGTTTACCATCAGTTGAAGTCTGAAGTTTACACTGCTAACATGAGAGGCTTTATAGAGGGAGGGAGGGAGCTGTACCTGAATGCCAGACCCAGTGGGAGGGACTGTTGGACATTTCATGTCAACCCCGTCCACCCCACATGTAGACACTGAATCCAAAAACATGCACAAGATTATAAACTAGGAGTGTCACGGTACCAAAAATCTAGTAATCAGTACCGATACCAAAAGTACACGATACTCTATACCAAAAATAATACCACGGTGTGTAAAAAAAACAAAAAAACAAAACAATAATGCTACGTTTTTATTGGGGTGGGGGAGACAGTCTCATGTTACTCTTTTTTTTGTCCGATTTTATTTTTTCAGTTTCAACTTTCTGTCACTGTTTTGGTGTTAAGTGGAGGGGGCGTGATTTAGATCTGGAGAATCTGGAGAAAATGTAAGTCTTCTAACCCCAAAGCCCGCTGCTCTGAAGCCTGGCATCACCACACAGTCAGCGTACGGTACCGTCTTCCATGAGTTCACGCAGAACTCCCAGACAGCAAGCATGTTTAGTTAGTAAGATTCTCTCTGCTGTTGTTGATTTTTTTTATATAACCAGGCTAATTAAGGTTAATTTAACTGAGGATAAAGGTCCACTGAAACAAGCGCTAAAGTTAGCACAGACTTTACAGAAACCAACTTTGCTTTCGGTTTGCAAGGTCCAGGTGAAGTTTGGAAAGTTGTTGCTGTAGATGTAATGTTACGGTAAAGCCAGAGGCTGACTGTGGTCAAGCTGTCGTGAACGGAAACGGAGATGCTAGTGGGCGTTCTTCTCCTCCAGCAGCGGCAGACTAGAACACCTGTAGGCGTATATTGTCCCCGTTCGGGTCCGAAAGAATTGCATTGGTACTGTGAAAAAACAAGTACTGTCACGTATTCAGAATTTTGGTACTGACTTTGTACCTGGTCTTGTGACATCCCTATTATAAACAAGTCAGCAATCCATGAAACGGCGTGACTAATGTTTATTAGTTAGTGTCAATCTTAATTCTGATTTGATACACCTATTTTCTTTGAGAACGTGTAGAATTGGTTTTGTACATTTTAGAGTTTTGTAAATTGACCAAAATATCCCCTCCATCAAAGGGTTATTTTTGGCTGCACAAATTGGATACTTATTATGACAATTTACAATATTTATTTGTCTTTTTTTATTATTATTATTATTATTATTATTATTATTTTTTTTTTTATATTTGTCTCAAAAGATTTTTGGTTGAGTGATTAGGGTGCAGTCATTGCCATGCATGCTTAAAGCAGTTTAGTTGGGTGTAAAATGTGAGTCAGCCATCTGTGATTTTTAAATCACTACAAAAGGTCAAGAATATTTAAATTAGCTCTGTGTTGTTGTGGCAACTGCATGCACTGTGGAAAATTTAAGAAAGGAACGTGCTCTTACTGAACATGTGCACCTCCAGATGACCTGTTAAATCATTCTAAGTGCTACTTACACACTTTAATAGTCACCTTTAAGCATTATAAACAAAGGTAGTGTGTTCTGCATGTGTAAAGATTAACATGCCTTGATTTAAGGTCTTCCTTGATAGCTACAGAAATACGAGAAATTGACAACCAACGTACCAGTAGGTTCCTTATTTTAGAAATGTATTGAAAATGAACATTACATTTCATGTTAAGTTTGATATTAAGTAGTAGGCTACTCCCAAACGTTTAATGATTAATGCATTAGTTTGCTTCAAAGTTCATCTCAAGACTCAAGGTTGACCTTGACTTAAACAATAAGATTAAAAAAACAAAAACATGATGGACTCTTCAGAAGAGGTAATAATCTTCAATCGAGCTTCGGCGCGGGAAAGTCACTGGACGACATAGTCTTCTAAACAGCCATACTGAGAAATCCAGAGAGAGTTTTGTGGAGTCGATAGTCTTAATTAGCAGTGATCTGTGTTTCAACATGGTACTTTCCTGTTCTTAAATTAGATGCTTGTGCTGCATATTTTCATTATTCCAAAACAGAGTGTACTCATGATCAAAATCTATCTATCAAAGCCGTAGGTGGTCACTATAGCTTTGAGAAATTGTTTTTGTATCCATATCAGTAAGACTAGATTTTTTTTATTCGCTGAAATAATAGCTTTTACATTATATAAGTAATCAAGACAATATGTTGTTAGGGGACGGATGAAGCTGTGGTTGATTTCCACAGTCGGGTCAGTAGAGCACTGTGTGAGCTCAACATTGGCAAGCTCCCATTATACAATATTATTAGATATTTAGTGTCTATTTATAGCTACACATTTTGTTCTGTATTTTTATTATTACTGAGATAGAAGGACATGAATTATAGGGATTTTATTAACTTTGCTCCTCTGGTATGTAATACCAAGGGGCTCTTCATGGGTCTGGAAGGGAATACTAACTTGAAATGCACTGTGAGCGTAATGCGCACGATAAATGTAAGGTCCAAACATTCCTCTTACAATGAAAAATTGTGAGAGGAATTGTTTTTGTTGTTTTGTGTGGAAATAACAGGACTAGGTATTTACCAATTACAGGTGGAAACTATCAATTTGCCCAAGGGAAAGTCAATGTTCCAAGTGTTCCTGACCAACATGATCAGAGAGAATAGAACAATCTGAACTGTGGCTCTTTATTTGGTGTTTGTTTACACACAATTTGATGTAAAACACTTTGAGCTGTGTTGTATTAATGTAAGTTGTTATACAAATAAAGATTATTATTGTTTACATGTGTAACACATGAATGGACTGGACGTCCCAAGAGCAATTCAATCTGACCACCAAAGAGAGAGTTGGATTAAACTTCAGACTCCAACTTAATTAAAAAAAGTGAATATCAAGCTAGCAACACAGTATAAGTAACAGCTCTAGATTCATTTATCTACAGTACACGTTTATATTATTATATTATTATATACAATATTTTACAGTCATAATTTGAGCTCTTCTATGACTTTAACAATCTCTTAAAGCACAGCTTTAATTAGAAGGAAAAATGTTGTCCGTTCATAAAAGATGACTTCTTTAGTCATTATCATTTTGAAGTTTCTCCTTGCAAACACACTTTTTAAGTTTATGAAGAAGGTTATGAAACTGTGGGTACAGTGTAAACCATTGGAATTTGTAACAATTTCATCTGTGTCATCATTTGAGTACTTCATGAATCACAAAGGGGCAGCACCATTGCAACACAGACACCACTTCGTTGGAAAATACTGACAATGCTTACGTAGGGCATGTCAGTCTGATGCATAAGTATAAATATCTTTGCACCAAAACTAATACTCGAGTAAGAACCAAAATGTAGTGTCCCTTTCCTTTTTTTATTGAACAACCATAGTTTGAATCGAGAATCGAATATATATCGAATAGAATTATAAGATTCCCAAAGATTTACACGCTAACAGTTTATTCTCAAGTTTTCTCTCGAGATGTCATCTAATTTAGCTTTTCCTGCTCAGTGAGAGCCCGACTATGAGTTTCAGATTTACACCACGTGGGACCTGAAAGTCCTAAGAAATTTGCCTTTGAATTCCAGAAAATAAACTAAGAAAGCCGTGTCCCAACAGTTGCCCTGAGAGACTAGTCCATTAGAGTAGGATGAGGCTGGGCAGAACCTTTTTGTCAGAATATAAACAAAATCTTGTGTCATGATGGATGTGTGGAGAGTCCAGTTTTCTCTTCCAGTATTGTTCAAACAATGACTTCAGATTGGGGGGGGGGCATTGTAACCAACTCATGCAACAAAGGTGAAGTTCCTAATTTGTCCAGGGCCCTACTGGCCATCTACCCAAAACACAAAATGAGGGACTATCTTTTGGAAGAACTGTGTACACTACATCCCTCCAGTTCAGAGACTTGGTGAATTGACGTCAATGAGCATTGAAACTGCTCTGGTGTTTTAACACTTATTAAGAAACTTAACGTTGGTTTACCTTTAATTTGTCTGTACGTTGACCCTTCTTTATTGTCATAAGCCCCATGTAGTGACCCAAAAATGTGAGGTTGCTTTGCAGGGTGTCGGACAGGATGAGGAGGATCTTGAAGGAATGCTGAATGAAACTGCTGTTAAAGGATATTGAATGGCTTTCACCAACAACCGATAGCTAGTTAGTAAATACGCAGGAACACCAAAAGCGGGAGGGAACGAGGGTTAATATGTGGTTTAATACTGAGTCAACTGACTTCAAAAAGTTTGCCACTTTACTCAAACCAAAGTTCAAAACACCTGTTGATGTCTGTCTTCTTTAGTCTGTTGGCTATTTAGGTTTTTTTCTTGGAACACGTCAAATACATTCTGCACTCACTGCTGAGTCTTGTGTTGACTGTTTACATATTTGTGCTCATCATCATACATTGTATGTACTGGTGTTATTGTTGAATACATTGTGAATACATATTTATAAAATTGTATGATGTTTTTGTTGAGGGATTATTACACAATACTTCTTCTAACGTTTTCGAATCCCCTGACAAATTACCCATATTACAAAAAAAACTAAAACTAATAAAAACTAGACTAGCAAATACTCTTTAAAAACTAATTAAAACTAAACTGATTTTGAAAACAAAAAGTCAAAATGAAATAAAAATAAAATTGCAAAACTATAATAAACTTTGGTACTGCCAATTTGTTTTGTTTTGTCATGGTCCAAAAAAAATTGTGGCAGAGAATAGTGATATCAATTCTAAGCAAAAAAAATCAAAATTCGTATTTTTCCCCAAATCATGCAGGACTATACAGGACGCACGTCAGATCTCATATCTCATACAATGTGCACATTTTAATGCTGTGTTGAGAGCTGACAGTGTTGGGTTTTTTAACACAAAGATCATTCAAGGCTAAAAGGATTTGCTAATAGCTCCATTGTTGAACATTTTTCCATTATTAAGCAGTTAAAAATGTGAGTAGTGTGTCAGAATATCAGTGGGGGTGGGGGCAACATTTTATTCCAAAACAAACCAGATAGTAACCTTTGAAGGCCAGAAATCTCAACACATTGTTAAGCCACAGATGTGTTAATATTCTGACCATTTTCCTTTAACATGCCCCACTTAAAAGCATTGTCAGTATTTTCCAAAGAAGGGGTGTCTGTGTTGCAATAGTGCTGCTCCTTTTGTGATTCATGAAGTACTCAAATTATGACACAGATGACAAATGGTTACAATTTTCAGTGGTTTATATTGTACCCAGTTTCATATCCTTTTTCGTGTGTAAGTACCAATGCACAGGAAATGGGGGAGAGCGAGGGGATGACATGCAGAAAATGGCAATGGGTAAGATTCAAATTTCGGGCCACTGCCAAGGACTGTGCCTACAGTGCCTTGCGAAAGTATTCGGCCCCCTTGAACTTTTCAACCTTTTGACACATTTCAGGCTTCAAACATAAAGATATAAAAAATTTATTTTTTGTGAAGAATCACCAACAAGTGGGACACAATTGTGAAGTGGAACGAAATCTATTGGATATTTTAAACTTTTTTTAGCAAATAAAAAACTGAAAAGTGGTGAGTGCAAAATTATTCGGCCCCTTTACTTTCAGTGCAGCAAACTCACTCCAGAAGTTCAGCGAGGATCTCTGAATGATCCAATGTTGTCCTAAATGACTGATGGTGATAAATAGAATCCACCTGTGTGTGATCAAGTCTCTGTATAAATGCACCTGCTCTGTGATAGTCTCAGGGTTCTGTTGAAAGCGCAGAGAGCATCATGAAGACCAAGGAACACACCAGGCAGGTCCGTAATACTGTTGTGGAGAAGTTTAAAGCTGGATTTGGATACAAAAGATTTCCCAAGCTTTAAACATCCCAAGGAGCACTGTGCAAGCGATTATTTTGAAATGGAAGGAGTATCAGACCACTGCAAATCTACCAAGACCTGGCCGTCCCTCTAAACTTTCAGCTCAGACAAGGAGAAGACTGATCAGAGATGCAGCCAAGAGGCCCATGATCACTCTGGATGAACTGCAGAGAACTACAGCTGAGGTGGGAGAGTCTGTCCATAGGACAACAATCAGTCGTACACTGCACAAATCTGGCCTTTATGGAAGAGTGGCAAGAAGAAAGCCATTTCTCAAAGATATCCATAAAAAGTCTCGTCTAAAGTTTGCCACAAGCCACCTGGGAGACACACCAAACATGTGGAAGAAGGTGCTCTGGTCAGATGAAACCAAAATCAAACTTTTTGGCCACAATGCAAAACAATATGTTTGGCGTAAAAGCAACACAGCTCATCACCCTCAACACACCATCCCCACTGTCAAACATGGTGGTGGCAGCATCATGGTTTGGGCCTGCTTTTCTTCAGCAGGGACAGCGAAGATGGTTAAAATTGAGGGGAAGATGGATGCAGCCAAATACAGGACCATTCTGGATGAAAACCTGTTGGAGTCTGCAAAAGACCTGAAACTGGGATGGAGATTTATCTTCCAACAAGACAATGATCCCAAACATACAGCAAAATCTACAAAGGAATGATTCACAAATAAACATATCCAGGTGTTAGAATGGCCAAGTCAAAGTCCAGACCTGAATCCAATCGAGAATCTGTGGAAAGAGCTGAAAACTGCTGTTCACAAACGCTCTCCATCCAACCTCACTGAGCTCGAGCTGTTTTGCAAGGAAGAATGGGCAAGAATTTCAGTCTCTCGATGTGCAAAACTGATAGAGACATACCCCAAGCGACTTGCAGCTGTAATCGCAGCAAAAGGTGGCTCTACAAAGTATTAACGCAAGGGGGACGAATAATTTAGCATGCACCACTTTTCAGTTTTTTATTTGCTAAAAAAGTTTAAAATATCCAATAGATTTCGTTCCACTTCACAATTGTGTCCCACTTGTTGGTGATTCTTCACAAAAAATAAAAATTTTATATCTTTATGTTTGAAGCCTGAAATGTGTCAAAAGGTTGAAAAGTTCAAGGGGGCCGAATACTTTCGCAAGGCACTGTATATAGGGCACTCTACCGAGTGAGATAGAGATTACCCCAAGTTTTACACCTTTTAACTTTATTATACATACATTGTAATTATTGAGTCTCTGTAGTAGGGTTGGGCAATTGGATGAATATATTGGCGTTTGCTTTTTTTGGGGCAATTTTTGTCATTTTATATGTCAATTTAATGGTCTGCCTCTGAAGAATGATCGAGAGAAAGTGTTGAGATTGTTTGGCTAAGCGAGACAACTTAGGGACAAACCCGCGGCAAGCAAGAGTTGGTGATTTTTGGAACGTGAAAGACTAATAACCTACAGTGAGGAAAATAAGTATTTGAACACCCTGCTATTTTGCAAGTTCTCCCACTTAGAAATCATGGAGGGGTGTGAAATTTTCATCGTAGGTGCATGTCCACTGTGACAGACATTATCTAAAAAAAAATCCAGAAATCACAATGTATGATTTTCTAACTATGTATTTGTATGATACAGTTGCAAATAAGTATTTGAACACCTGAGAAAATCATTGTTAATATTTGGTACAGTAGCCTTTGTTTGCAGTTCCAGAGGACAAACGTTTCCTGTAGTTTTTCACCAGGTTTGACACACTGCAGAAGGGATTTTGGCCCACTCCTCCACACAGATCTTCTCTAGATCAGTCAGGTTTCTGGGCTGTTGCTAAAAAACACGGAGTTTGAGCTCCCTCCAAAGATTCTCTATTGGGTTTAGGTCTGGAGACTGGCTAGGCCACGCCAGAACCTTGATATGCTTCTTCCAGAGCCACTCCTTGGTTATCCTGGCTGTGTGCTTCGGGTCATTGTCATGTTGGAAGACCCAGCCTCAACCCATCTTCAATGCTCTAACCAAAATCTCACAATACATGGCCCCGGTCATCCTCTCCTTAATACAGTGCAGTCGCCCTGTCCCATGTGCAGAAAAACACCCCCAAAGCATGATGCTCCCACCCCCATGCTTCACAGTAGGGATGGTGTTCTTGGGATGGTACTCATCATTCTTCTTCCTCCAAACACGGTTAGTGGAATTATGACCAAAAAGTTCTATTTTGGTCTCATCTGACCACATGACTTTCTCCCATGACTCCTCTGGATCATCCAAATGGTCATTGGCAAACTTAAGACGGGCCTTGACATGTGCTGGTTTAAGCAGGGGAACCTTCCGTGCCATGCATGATTTCAAACCATGACGTCTTAGTGTATTACCAACAGTAACCTTGGAAACGGTGGTCCCAGCTCTTTTCAGGTCATTGACCAGCTCCTCCGGTGTAGTTCTGGGCTGATTTCTCACCTTTCTTGAGACCCCACGAGGTGAGATCTTGCATGGAGCCCCAGAATTGTAGCTGATAGACAGGTGTTCAAATACTTATTTGCAGCCGGATCATACAAATAAATAGTTAAAAAATCATACATTGTGATTTCTGGATATTTCTTTTTAGATTATGTCTCTCACAGTGAACATGCACCTACGATGACAATTTCAGACCCCTCCATGATTTCTAAGTGGGAGAACTTGCAAAATAGCAGGGTGTTCAAATACTTATTTTCCTCACTGTACATGGTTTTAATGAATTTTATTTTGTTTGTTTTTTAGTTTTAATGAAGTGTGTTTTACGATGAGTTAACAAAGCAATTGAGCCTTAGTTATGTTAGGGAGAGAAACTGGAATTCAGAAGGTGCACAGTTGTATTTTTCTTTTTATTAAAGAAAATAGGTGTACAATTTTTTTTCCATTACACAGACCTGTGTCAATATATCTGCACTTGCCGGTTGTTTTGGCTGATGGTGGTGGGTTGGATAATTTAAAAATATAGCACAACCTAATTGTCATGGCAATCCATATATATATATATATATATATATATATATATATATATATATATATATATATATATATATATATAATTTTTTTTTGATTTTTTTTTTTGATTATTCAACAAGTTAAACAAATTGGTATTGTTTAGTCCATTAAAGTTAATTGTGTTAATGTTGAGTACAGTGAGCGACAGTGACTTTATGTTCACTAACACAGGCACTGCTCCCTTTAATTGCTACTTTAGTCAGTGTTGCGTTTCCTTCTGGGTTAGATAAGTCTAGAGGGTATTAACAGTCATTAGACACAGCTTTCACAACCCAATGATACACACAGTCATATTTTTCTAATGTGGAGAAGTTACCTTGACAGTTACTTACTAGGGTAATAAATGTATTTGCATGCAAAATCTACTTTTTGACCTGCAACTGACACACATTTATTTTAGAAAGCTGTCGTGTCTGGTGATCTAGGTTTCTCACTTGTCTTTCATTGTTGCGTTGAAAGTACTAATACGCCAGGGATGGCTTTGGAGAGTCCTGAAATTCCAGTGGGTGGGGTGCAGGATGGAAAATGGATTTTGTAAGCCAAAAACTCAGCACCTGGCAGAGACATTGTATTGATCAACAGCACTGTCAACCACCTACAGATATATACCGTAGTTTATTTTGTACTGTTAACGTTAACGATCTTACTTTTTACTCCTAAATATTTTATGATCTCCCACTACAAGTTCTCAGTGGGGGGAATAGCGGGAATTTACTTGCTTTCACAACACCTGTGTGAGTCAGACTAACAAACAATTACATGCAAAGGATGCTTGCATAACAAATTGGCTTTAAAACACCAGTTACTTGAAAAGTGTCCATTTTATTCAGAAAAAGTAAAGTCCTGGGCTGTTTTTCAGCAACGCCCTGCTTCCCCTGTTTAATAAATTTCACACCTAATAGCTGCTTAGTACAGCCAGTACTCAAAATGGTAACCACTGAGCAGCTTCACATTTGGGGATTTCACATCTTCTTTGATTGCACTAATGGTACTGTAGGTGGTGTGTGGGGGGTGCCGGCATTAATTATTCAGTTTCCCCATGTAGATTTTTTCCTACTGGTGGGGATTTAAACTGGCATCTTCTTGCTGCATATATCTTGTTATTAGTCTTAATTTAAACATTTTCTCACTTTATATTCATGTGTATATATTCATCTAAGTGTAATACATTCCTTGTCTTTTGTCAATAAAACAACTCACATACATATACAGTATAACTGCACGGATATATTGGTCACTGTTGACAATTGTTTATCCTTTTTATTTTTGTACTAAGGCAACAAACAGAGCAAACGTAGATCACATGTCCAAGATGTTTTGGGGCTTTACTCCACATTGTCTTCTCTAATTCCAACAGATGGATGTCCCTCAAGTGGCCCATAAACGTGTTTCGAAAATAGCATGTTTACTATAGTTATCCTTGTGTAGTTAACAGTGTAATTGCAAGTGATCTTTCCTTCTCCATCACATTCCGCTGCTATGAGTCATCTTCTGTCACAGAGGCATTGCATGCTGAAAGGCTACGGTCTTCGCCCAATGCCGCGTTGATAGTAGATCAAAAAACTAAATCTGGTGAGAATCACTGGCTATCACTCACCCTAGTCTTCCCGCTGAGTGATTCAGACCCTTTAAAATGTGACTCTGGCAATCTTGTGAGCTAAATGATTGTATGACACACCATTAGAAGTTAATCTCCACTTTTTTAGCCAAAGGATTACTGTCACATTGTCCTCATTAAGACTTTATGGTTTAAGACATGTTTCAGCACTTTCATTTCAAGTGGAGAGATGATTGAGTAACTTGAGGAATTTATTTACTTTTTTTAGACATTCTCTTTCAAATAGTTGTTTTAGAGGTTTGTTGAACCCTTTTCAGGCATGAACTACGTAACATTGTTAGCTTCATCAGTCTGTTAAAGTGGGGGCTTTTTGTCATTAAGACATGTTTGTCAATTATGTGAATGTTTGTCACGGCTTTAAGCAGGCATGACAAGATATTTACAGAAAGAGCCTCAATATTTGCAGGATACTGGTGGATGAGATGGAGCAGCTTTGGGGACCTATAACGTTGTTAAAATCTATATGAATGGGGCGGCCTCTAGCTCACCCAGTAGGAGTGTTCGCCCCCATGTAGGCTGTGGCCCTTTGCTGCGTGTCACCCCCCATCTCTCACCCCCTTTCCTGTCTATCCACTGTCACTAATAACCAATCGCATGGTCAATAAAACATTAGAAAATAGTCAATGCCCATCACAATATCCTTCCTTGAGCCCAAGATGACTTCTTCAGATGTCTTGTCTTGTTTTTTGTTTAACCGGTAACGGTAAAAAAAAATTTTTTAATCTACAATAATATAAGACCAAGAAATTGTCTAAGTTGGGAATTTGATCGCTGAATTTCTATAAGTAAAGTGTTTTGCTGGATATTCATTTATACATCCATCCACAAATCTTAACTTAAAGTTGGCTCATTCATTGTGTTTCATGGTGGATTTAAACAGATATTATTTTCTTTCTACATCCTAGACCACAGAGTGAACATATTACAGTGCTTTTAATGAGGCTAAAAGACATGCATTCAGTTTCTCTTTGTCCATATTTCGTAGTTCAGACTTTGGTTGTGTTTGAAATATTACTAGGTTCAAGCTTCTAAAATTGCTTAGATATTTATGTCAAATGATTTGAGTGCTTATCCAGACAGGGTTTTACATTGTCACTGGGTGTGTCTCATTATCACAATTTACTCAAATTCTTATTTTAGAATTCACATTAACCCAGAAGGATGTTAAGAATAAATTGGTGGTGGTACTTAAAAAAACAATAAGGGAGGGACTGTGGAGGTGGTGGATCTCCAGACCGGTGTCTTCACTTCATGCAGATCATGACAGTTAAGATAAGGATTCATTCCCTCCTTTAAGTCATATGGCTTTTTTTGACAGAAGAACAAAGCAGGTTGTGTTTTTTTGTGGTTATAAAAATCAGCTGCAGTTTTACCTTGATGACACACTTAACCTGGAAGAAGAAAGAGGGTGTGTATTTATGAAAGGGATGATCATTCAGGAGCGTGCCGGTAATTCTACCCTCGGCATCGCCTCATCAAGCACATGGCCTTTCACTCGGTAAAGAAGAGCGGTGCTGACTTGTTCACCTGCTTCCTGTTAAGCCTGCTGCACCCCGAGTATTTTTAGAATGATTTTATACACTGTGCAATTAAGTAGGATGCTGGTAAACAATGCTCTGGTAGAATGCCAGCTCTAAACTTGGCTTAGTCATACGTCAGACAAAATGAATAACTCCATGTGCTGGCAGGAGTGCAGTGCAGTCCATGGGGGTTGTAGGGATTTTTTTTATTTTTTTTTACAGAAACACTTGTGTTTTATATTTGCGCCTTGCCACACATTCTTTTGTGTTCATGAGGGAGGAAGAGGATGAGAAATTGACTTTTGAAGTCTTTCTATCTTGTCACGTAAAGCATTCCACACAGAGAAGGACTACCTAGACAACCAGTCAACTCACTGCTGCCTGATTACTGTTTATATCAGGTTAAATTAAAAAAAATGCATTATCTTTGACATTTAGTTATTGGTATTTATTTGTGTGCCCTGTTGCATTTGTGTTTCTGGGGCATGAATGCAGCAGTCATACATTTAAGTGTAAGCATTTATGTATCCAGGTGTGACACTATACATGCATTTAGGTGGATGTATTTGTGTGTGCATGCATTTTCAAATGGCTTACAGTAGGTAAGTGGGTATGTGCATGTACTTTAACATGTATCCACAGTAACTTCCGACCTATGAGGGTAAAAATACAAATTGGAGGTTAAAGTGGCACATGCCTCACCTTTAGCGTGGCTCTTCACATTATCAAAAGATATTTATATCTGGAATGAACAATTGAGAAAATGGGTTTGATTACCCTGCTGTGGCCCCGGTCTCAGCCTTCCTGTGGGTGCAGAGTCAACCTCAGTCAGATGCGCTGATTGGAGCCAGATCCTTTGTCCCAAATTCCGTCTCCTTGCACCCTTGAACCTCACGAAATCTCTAAACTAAAACCTTCAGCCCTTGGTGCAAGTCCCACATTACACAAATCTAACTCTAATGTGATGTTGTGAAATGTCAGGAGGGTGATGCAGGGAAACGTGCTGGTGTATAAGAGGGATGACATGCAGGTAAAATAATGTTGAAGCATAAATTCCACCAGCCCGGCAGAGCAGCTCTTTACAGTAATAGTCATTGTTGTTGGTGTGAAGTGGAAAGCTGCTGTTAATTTTTCACTCTCTGGACCCACTTTTGTCGTTTTTCATTTTTATGAGGAGGGAGGACATCTGTTTCCGTCGTTGACCCTTGCAGGAATTCTCTGGGGACCTTTTAATCTTCGGTAGAGAAGTATAATGTGAAGACGCAGTGATGTGCTATTTTTGTCTACTCTCTCGCCAGATGCTTCCCTGAACTCTTAATTCGCGCGTATCACACCCCTGGGGTCCATGAATTGTCATATGCGATACTGTGGAGGAAGGTATATATTCTGCAGCCGTTTTATTTTACTGTCCCAAGAGTACCCCTCTGCCCCGTAAACCTCTACAGACCCTAAGGTTCCCGAGAACCCCATTAGCTGTAAATACACAGAATTCCTAAAACTTTTAAACCCTATATATTTTGAATTCCTTTGACGTTTTCAGACTCTTTGTATCTCAGATGCTCTGGTACTCGAGGGGGCCGTGAGACCCCTTAACCCCGCCTTATCCTTATTTTCCACCTAACCCCCCACTACCTCTCTCTCTCTCTCTCTCACTCACACTCACACACACTCACACTCACACACACACACACACACACACACACAAATACAACACCCCCTGCGATGGATTCCAGATCGGGAATTTAATGCATTTCTGTTTCGCATCACTTCCCAGGAATGCAGCACGCGTGCCACAAGCCTCATAACCTCAGGCTGATGAGTGTGAGGATGTTTAAAAGAGAGAGGAATGATGGGATACAGACGCTGCTGGGGGTTTGTGGAGGGGGGTTTTGACAGAGCGCATCCGGTGCAGCACTTGGCGTTAATGACAGGCCAGCTTGTTGCATAAAGCAATGTTAGTGCAGCTTTGGTATGTGCCAAGCGCATCTGGACTGCAGATTTTTGTGAACGTATTTTGTGTGTGTTTGTTTGGTCTGTCCCGTCTCACTCAAATTAACGACTGTTGCACGATACAGAGGGAGGATGGAGTGAATTAACTTAGTGGGGATCTTTCGGGGGGCGGGGGTGTAAGCTAAAAGTGCAGATTTTACAAGGTGGTCTGTTTTGCATAACACTTAGATACTGTTTTTGTATTCTGGCAGGTAAGACATTTACACATATTGAATCTAGGATTTAGACGCTCATTGTCAGGGTGCTTGAAAGGGAAAGATAGGTTCCTGACCTGCAGATTGACCACAGGGAAGCCCTGCGTGACAGTCAGGTCTTTGTCAAACGGCCTCCAGTTAAATCTCAGTTTGACAAAGACCTGCATGTACCTTGTAGGGTAGTCTGTACCTGCTTAGTTCATCAATGGCTGCTTTATTTGTTTATTTATAGATGCCCAGATGCAATCAACCTCCCAGTTGGTACATCATGTTAATAATGTTTTCTAATATTGACATTAAATACTAACTATACGGGTTATATTGTCATTAGAGCTCAGTATAAATGTTTTGGTAATGTCTGAATATATCTGTAGAATTAAGAGCTTTCATCGAATGTGTGGCTACATTTATAAACCTGTTAATGCCTGCAGGTAATTATTTTCATTATTAAATGATCATAACCGTAACCGATTTTATTACCTTCGCAAAGGAAGTGGAAAGGTTTTCCATTGGGTTTGTCTGTTTTTTGGTTGGTTAATTTGACTGTCTTTGGCTGATTTTAATGAAACTTGGTGGAATGGTGCAGCATGTGCCAAGGAAGAACCCATCAAAGTTTGGAGCGGATACACCAATTATTTTTCTCTTTTGTCAACATTGCGAGATAGGGCTTTTGTGCTGCATTCAAGTTGTCGGAATAATAGGAAAAGTTAATTCCCAATTAGTTCAAAATCCACACTGCATTAACACTGAAAGAAAGGGCTAGCCTTGGTGGAGGTCTGTGCTCCCTGAATGCCCTTCAGTTTATAATTACATTTATATTTATAATTAGTTATTAGAATTGCAATACTTTGTAGTATATTCAAGTGAATATAGGTTGACAAAAGATTTGCAAATCATTATATTCTGTTTTTATTTATGGTTTACACAACATCCCAACTTCACTGGAATTGGGGTTTGTAAGTCTACACGATAAAACTGTGAAAGATGGCCATAATTTTTCAGAGCTCAATGTGATGTTTCCATTTCGCTTCTGTCCAGAACATAGATATTTAAATCCTTACATTTGATGTTTTGACTTGATAAATAATTTAAACAATTCATTGTTCATAAAAAAACATTTCAGGATGTTCATTCTAAGTATATCTAAATAGTAACACTTGCAGTGTCTCTGTGATTGGCAGGAATGTTTCATTGTCTTTTTTAATGTCCCTGCATGCACCAGATCTTAAAGTCCCTTATCAACAAGACATTAGAAAAACAGGATGAGAATTGAGCTACACATTACAATTATAAGACAGCAGATGACCCTAAAGATAGTCTGTATCATACATAGCTGGAACATTTATTTAGGCAAATGTAAGGTCTAGACAGTGAAGTAATGGAAATTAACTCTACATTTCTCTATAACTATTCTGTCCCCAGATCAGTTAACACATTAATTACAGTCTGACAGTAAGTGTGGCTCCCCATGCATCGATTATCAGAAATACTGAACCACTTCAGCCGCTTTCTGTAGCGGTTCGGTGTTTGTGGCACTCTAGCAACCTCTGGTGAACGTATGAAGTTAAAGCAAGTGCAGCTGGCCGTGGATTTGTTCAGTAGCCACGGATGGTTGTGCTGTACTGTTTGTGTAATGTGTGTTTGAAATATCTGCGGTAATGTTATGGCTGACATATATTTATTTAAAGACAAATACAGTCAATAGTTGTTTGAGATGTGTTTTATTCCATAATTCAGTCTTTAGCCTTTTACATATAAAAAACAAATAGAAATCATGTTCTTTCACTCATGACAGTATCAAAGGCACTGATGAGTACAGTACAACAACACAGTATAAATGTTTTGCAGTTAGCATTCTTGTTTGGAGTGAGACTTTGGCTAAATGCCCTATTTCTGACAGTGTTTACAAGCAGGAAATGTTTAAAAGCCTGTTCTTTTGACAGATGTAGATCTAGGTCAGACAAACAGGGGGAGCACTTTTATTAGTGAATTGAACATGCTATTTCAACGTTTTTATTTTTTTATATCACAACTTTGTTAAATATTGACTTTACATTAGACATGTCACCCCCAGGTGAAACTGATGCTGCCTTCATACAATGTAATATTAGTAAGGAAAACAAAAACTATTAAAATATTTACAAAAATCCCTTATACTTTCATGTAAAATGGTCACAAAGAGTTAGGGGGGAGGCCACAACAAGGAGCAGTTTGTAGCCATTTCAGTAACTGAGTAATTTTTAAAAAATATTACAATTTCATAGGTGCGGTCCAACATCTAAACCTCAAACACACTCAAGCAATTTACGTTGGACAGGTCCGACTGGTCAAAAGTAGCCGTTGATCATACAGGAGCCCTTATGGTCTAAATTAGATGGAGTCATCTTTTCAAAATTCATCCAGTTCCTGTACATGTTATTGGATTGTTATGCTAGGAATTAGCACTAGGTAAATGTTGGCTCAACGTTCAGTAGCCCAAATTACTGTTATCTGTGGTGGTTGTTAGGGCTAAAGATCAATATTAATGACCCAAAGTGAGCTTTTACCTTTTAACACATGGCAATCAATACAGCATAATTTTTCTGGTGTTATCACTTCTTTACTTAGTACATTTGTTGGATCCCTGTTAGAATTAGTGAACTTAATCCTCATAATGTGAAAATGTGACTTTATGCAATGAAAAACTTGTTAAAAAGTATAAAGGTCATTGATTACTTAATGCCTCCAAATCCTAAAATGCCTTACATTGTTCTGGTAAATCTCGCATTTGGACTCAACTGAAAATCCAGTTACCAGACAAGTCCTTCCCGTCACTAGATGTCGTATCACAAACATTCACATGTTTAAGGTACAAGGGCTCTACTGGGCCTGGGTCGTCTGATTCTTTTTCTCCTGCCATTTCTTCTGCCTCAGACTGAGCTCTGCATCAGAAAAGGCTGCTGGGCCCCAGTTGGTGATCATCTGCTGACCCTTGGAACCTGGAGGTCAAAAATCAAGAGCCTATTCACCGTAAGGGTAGGAATATTTCATTCAAGGTGGACTATAACCTTCATATGTTCACCCCATGTGCAATTATTTGTCATAATGAATTATAAACAGAAAGTCAAACCAACATTTATTAAGTAACTAATGTACAGTGAGGAAAATAAGTATTTGAACACCCTGATATTTTGCAAGTTCTCCCCCTTAGAAATCATGGAGGGGTCTGAAATTGTCATCGTTGGTGCATGTCCACTGTGACAGACATAATCTAAAAAAATAAATCCAGAAATCACTATGTATGATTTTCTAACTATGTATTTGTATGATACAGCTGCAAATAAGTATTTGAACACCTGAGAAAATCATTGTTAATATTTGGTACAGTAGCCTTTGTTTGCAGTTCCAGAGGTCAAACGTTTCCTGTAGTTTTTCACCAGGTTTGCACACACTGCAGAAGAGATTTTGGCCCACTCCTCCACACAGATCTTCTCTAGATCAGTCAGGTTTCTGGGCTGTTGCTGAGAAACACGGAGTTTGAGCTCCCTCCAAAGATTCTCTATTGGGTTTAGGTCTGGAGACTGGCTAGGCCACGCCAGAACCTTGATATGCTTCTTCCAGAGCCACTCCTTGGTTATCCTGGCTGTGTGCTTCGGGTCATTGTCATGTTGGAAGACCCAGCCTCGACCCATCTTCAATGCTCTAACTGAGGGAAGGACGTTGTTCCCCAAAATCTCACAATACATGGCCCCGGTCATCCTCCCCTTAATACAGTGCAGTCGCCCTGTCCCATGTGCAGAAAAACACCCCCCAAGCATGATGCTACCACCCCCATGCTTCACAGTAGGGATGGTGTTCTTGGGATGGTTAATCATTCTTCTTCCTCCAAACACGGTTAGTGGAATTATGACCAAAAAGTTCTATTTTCTATCTGACCACATGACTTTCTCCCATGACTCCTCTGGATCATCCAAATGGTCATTGGCAAACTTAAGACGGGCCTTGACATGTGCTGGTTTAAGCAGGGGAACCTTCCGTGCCATGCATGATTTCAAACCATGACGTCTTAGTGTATTACCAACAGTAACCTTGGAAACGGTGGTCCCAGCTCTTTTCAGGTCATTGACCAGCTCCTCCCGTGTAGTTCTGGGCTGTTTTCTCACCTGTCTTAGGATCACTGAGACCCTACGAGGTGAGATCTTGCATGGAGCCCCAGTCCAAGGGAGATTTACAGTCATATTTAGCTTCTTCCATTTTCTAATGATTGCTCCAACAGTGGACCTTTTTTCACCAAGCTGCTTGGACATTTCCCCGTAGCCCTTTCCAGCCTTGTGGAGGTGTACAATTTTGTCTCTAGTGTCTTTGGACAGCTCTTTGGTCTTGGCCATGTTAGTCGTTGGATTCTTACTGATTGTATGGTGTGGACAGGTGTCTTTATGCAGCTAACAACCTCAAACAGGTGCATCTAATTTAGGATAATAAATGGAGTGGAGGTGGACATTTTGAAGGCAGACTCTTTGAGGGTCAGAATTGTAGCTGATAGACAGGTGTTCAAATACTTATTTGCAGCTGTATCATACAAATAAATAGTTAAAAAAATCATACATTGTGATTTCTGGATTTTTGTTTTTAGATTATGTCTCTCACAGTGGACATGCCCCTAAGATGACAATTTCAGACCCCTCCATGATTTCTAAGTGGGAGAACTTGCGAAATAGCAGGGTGTTCAAATACTTATTTTCCTCACTGTAACTGTGTCCTGTCTGTTGCAGCAATGCAACTTTTTTTATACTTAATACTTGCAGTTAGGTTGAAATATCTGTTTAAGTTTAGTCTTTGTTTTTGGGTATTTACACTTTTTTGATACCTTTAACTCATTCTATTTTAATGTGAGATTAGTTTGTTAATTTATTTTAATCCAAAATGCTGTAGTTGCTCCCCGTCCCTTAAAATAGGTCAGGCTCTTAATTATTAAACAAGATTTAAATACAAATCATTCATCATCAACAAAAGTGAGCGCTAGAATGTTGACAAGTCATTCATTAATGCTTCAATTACTTTTATTTGTTTTATATTTAATGTTATCTTAAACGGCGGTTTCAACTATGCATTATTTAACTTGTATCAGATGAACTTTGAAAAGTGTGTGACCATTTTATTTTACTAAAAACACTTTGACTGATATGGACATTTTGTCTTTTAAAGTTATTTGACTTTGTAGTAAATAACATTTTTAATATGAAGCTTACAGCCAAAAGTATCTGCGGAATTTAGATATCTCATTGTTATGTTTTCTCCCTCCCTTTTGTTTGGCTTTGAGGGAGCAGACGGTATCTAGTTGCCTGAAAGAGTATGACAAGAATCCCCCGTTTAAACAGGGTCAAGTTGTTTCTCCTCTACAAAATTTACTAATGAACTCTATTGGGAAATTAGTAGGACAAAGGCGCCATTAAATTTACTCATGGCAGGAGTGAGCAGCTTTGGAGGAAAAAAACAATTCAAGCAGATATGCATGTATTGCTCTGAAACGCTCATTAAATGTCACAAAAAAATCTGCTTTTAATAGTAATAAATAATACATGAGTGGACTGTACCTAAAGATCTATGCAAAGTTGAAAAAATTACCCCTTTTTCAATTTTTTTGCAATGTTTTCCAACAATTAACGGTGCAGTGTTAGAATTTGTCAAAATGACACTCGTGTCCTCCATATCTTATTTTTAGTGTGAGCTAGTGTAACACTTAGCTGTCACTTAGCAACCTCAATAGCAGTCCAGTGATTATTAAAAGTGTAGTTAATCTTTAATTTAAAAAAAAAAACAGATAAGATTGTTGTCCCACACGGTAATACTGAACTCAAAGGCCACTAGGGCCATTTTTAAAAAAAATTATCCATATGTAATGCTAGCTTGTCGGGAAGGGGGTTAAATAACCCTCCAAAGTCAGGCTACATTTTGGTGAGGGAAAAACTGGCATGGCCATTTTCAAAAGGAGTGCCTCTGTCATCTCAAGATATCTGAATGAAATGTCACAAAATACTCACTAACTATGGAGTTTGTAGAGCTGCACTTTATTGTGTGTTCATGTTAAATAAAAAGGACATTTATTTAACCTTTGGGGTCAGTTAGCCAAGGTCGTGGCATTATTAGTTATTTGAGCCTGATGTTTGTTAGTGTTTGATTGATGATCTTTCATGGTTAGTAATTTGCAAGTCTGAAACTAATGCTAAGATAAATTGCAGTTGTTGCAATGTAATGGATCCACTGGCTTTGCTGCTGCTGCTTTCATTACCGAGGCAGTCACACATGGATTGGTTGACTTGGCTGAGCGTGGTGATAAAGCTACTCTTGAACTCCTGTGGTGTATGTAACACATCTATTTTATCCAATAGTAGTATCGGGTTCAAATCCTGATGGGGTTTCTGGCTTTAATGCTTTTAGCCAGTGGTGCTACTTTAGGTAGGGTGACCAGACGTCCCCGGTTTTCACTGTGACTGACCTGATACTGGAATGAAAGAAAGAAAACTCTGACCAAACGGAGCCGATCGAGCAGCGCTGCTCAGAGCTCAGATGTTTTAGAAAGTCGTATTTTACCATGCTAAAATCACTGATTATTTACATGGAGTCTGGTGGGTTTAGCGGACACAATTTTGCGGACTTTTGTTTTAAAAAAAATGATCTTAATCTTTAACAGAAAGGTCAGCCTCCTTAGAAATCCTTTCCATAATGTTGTCAGACACTTAGAATATTAATCTGTCAGCGGCAAAACAAGCACTTTATGAACGTAAATACAAGCTGGACAATTATCTTATTAACTTCCATTGTAGCTTGTTTCTCTGCTGCCGACTGCAGCGATCTCGTTTCATACTGCATCAATGTCAAAGGAAAATTTTTCCTCAATAGTTTATATTGTATCCGATACTCAGCTCTAGGTCTAGTGTCCCCGTTTTAAGTTTTACAAAAATAAAAACATGACGTGTTTTGGAGTATACGCTTCTGAGCTGAAAATGTCCCCGGATTTTGTCTGAGAAATCTGGTCACTTTAACTTTAGGTCCCTTTGAAGAGTACTTTAGCAAGCACGTTGAAATCACAGCTACAGTTTTAGCCACAAATGGTATTTCATCCCCCGGCTGCGCCTTAACACCCCTGGAAAGTGTTTGGTCTTGTGCCGAAAATACAGACACAGCTCTTATTCCAGTTATACGACTTGTAGCGACGGCCGCAGTACCCAAAGGACTCCTTGTGGAACAGGGTCTTAAACCTTCTCCAAGTCCACAAAACACATCTAGACTGGATGTGCCATAGTGAATAATGTTTAAGATTGAGATAATGCATTTATTACAGTGATCTTATAAAGGTGGGACAAGACACATTGAATCTCTTCATGTACATTTAACTTTGTGCTGCTGCAGTGTTTCCCCTAGGTTGACGGCTTTGGGGCAGCAGGTACAAAAAAGAATTACTGGCCACAACTAGTTACATTCAAAATGTAACACTAATTGGTCCACACAAAGATGGAAGTACAAGCAAACAGTGGTTAGTGCGTTGCCATTACCTGGTTGAATGAGCCGTAACATGCCCTCGTGTTCAGCCACCTTGTGCTTCCAGGTTTTGGTCTTGTTGGTTGCGTCTTCCAGCTTCTTCATCACCGTCTGACTCACACAAGAAAACACAGACAAAGTTATTAACATGTAATAAAAATACAAGGGGAGTCCACCTTGGAATCCTTAGAGACTTAAGAACAGCATTTTTTGTAATACTATAACAATTAATATAATTAATAACTGCCTCCCTACTAGCAGTCATAAAGTGACACCATGTGGTTGGTACTATGTAACTAAGAACTAATTTGTTTTTGTAAATGTACAGATATGTCATAATGCATTACTTTGCTTTACTTTAAACAGTTAATTATTTACAGTGAAAAAGTTGTATGTCATCAATAAGTAGTCAAATTAGTTTTACAATAAAAACTTTTTAGAACTGCAGAACCTCAAAACAAAAGCACACAAAAGTCATTATTTAGTAATATGCCTTGCAATTATTTCTGTAATGGATTTGTTATTTATTTATTATTTAAGGAAAGAATATAGAAACCTTTTGGCATTACTTTTTTTCTTCACTTATATATGATCATTGTACCATGTGTTCTTTTAAAGATGCACTCCCTGATTTTGTTATAAAAACAGTTCACACTTGTTCATTTTGAGATTTGAGAGTGCTCCTTTAACCAACAATGGAAAACTACCAAGCATTTATACTTTAAATGATTATTTGTCAAAATAATTTATGGATAGTTAAAAAAGTTATGTGCGACTCCACTCTATTTCCTGCAGGTACAACTACTGTACAATACTGTGATATCATTTACTGAAATTTGATTTTGAAAACAACCATGTGACTCCTACAGATCATTGGCTACTGCTGGTCCTTGCACCACCACCACTATGACTGTTCTCAGCTGACCTGGTACTGCTCCAGGGCCCCCTGCCTCTCTTGCTCCAGCTGCTCCAGTTGTTTCATCGCAGCCTGCAGGGCACTCTCCTTGGCCAGACGCGCTTTCTCCAGCTCCTGTTTCTCAGCTTCTGTCTCCGAGATGGCGCGCTGCTGCCGCAGGTGGAACTCTTCCAACTCTATCCTTTTTGTGGCCTCCTCCTCCAGTAACCTGCCCAACAAAGACATTAAACATGGGTGGAGTAAAGACCAAATTTATTCTGTATAAAGGCTTCTCATTTCTAGCTGGTCTGAGCAATGCTAAAGGATACATTGCATACATACATTTTCCTCCTTTTTTCCCTGATAGAGACCAACATTTATGATTTCTTTTTATATACATTATAAGCCGCAACACAATCACAACATTTTTGCAATTCCCATCATCATATACATACTGTATACATACTGATTGTATATTTGAACTCAAACTTTTTACAGTCTAAAAACATTTAAAATCGAGCAGATAGAATGTATCAAATAATGTCAACCCTAATATCTAAATCTAAAATGTGTCATAGAGGATGTAGCAAAGGTTTCCTTAGTCCACATCATAAAATAAAGCAACTAATGTAAATCAACAGTAAGGTGGTTGTGGCATGTCAGTGTGTCAGCAGGTGGAGCTATAGTGCAATTATGGACTGATTTTAAGATTAAGGTTCAAGTAAATGCGACTACAGATATGACTTCTGGATAAACGTAATTTTCATTTTTTTATATTCTTTATCAAATACGGTTTTTATAAAAAAGGTAGCCAAAGGTTTTAATGGACCAAACTGTAAGTTGAAGTTGACATTATGACAGTGAATACCTTACTGTGTACGAATCTAATTCCTAATCATTAAGTTTGCGGACGACACTACAGTGATTGGTCGCATAAGCAACAACAATGAGACTGCCTATAGGGAAGAGATCAAGCACCTGGCCACATGGTGCACTGAAAATAACCAGCTCCTCAACACCACCAAAACCAAGGAGCTCATCGTGGACTTCAGAAAAGAGTCAAGAGGCACGCACGACACCATCCACATTAATGGAATGGCTGTTGAGCGTGTCTCCAGTTTCAAGTTTCTGGGGATCCACATCTCGGCGGACATGTCCTGGTCAACCAACACCTCCTGCCTGGTCAAGAAGGCTCACCAGCGCCTTTTCTTCCTGAGGACACTGAGGAAGAGTCAGCTTTCCCCGACTATCCTGGTGAACTTCTATCGCTGTGCAATAGAAAGCATCCTGACCAACTGTGCAACAGTGTGGTATGGGAGCTGTTCTGTTGCAGAGCGCAAGGCACTGCAGCGGGTGGTGAAAACCGCCCAGCGCATCACCGGGACTCCACTACCCGCCATCGAGCACATCCAGAGGAAACACTGTCTGCATCGAGCTCGCAGCATCCTTAAGGACTCCTCTCACCCAGCCCACAGACTGTTTTCTCTCATGCCCTCCGGCAGGCGGTTCAGGTGCCTCCGGACCAGGACCAGCAGACTAAAGAACAGTTTTTTCCCCAGAGCTGTCTCTTTATTGAACTCTAACCCTCATTAATCCCACTCCCCTTCATATACTGATTGACTCTCCTCTCCCTCCTCACACCTGCCTCCATTTTGTTATCTGCAATACTATAGTGTTCACCTGCACTGCTGACTGTTACTACAGTAACAACTGTTTATATCTGCATCTTTTTGCACTACTTACACTTCAATTTGCACTGCTGACTGTTTATTTTCAGTACCAATTGTTTACATATACATCTGCATTACCGCACTTTAATTCGGATAGCTTCTGCCCAAACCTATTTGTACTACCTTAAATCATTGTTATACTGCTCATTTTAGCCTAAATATTATATCTATCTGTAAAAATTCTGTCTATAATGGCCGCCTGTATATATATTCATAGTACATATTCACCTGTGAATCTTGCTTATATTATGTTCATTGTACATATCTGTAAAATTTCTACTTATAGTAATATCCAGCTGTAAATCTTGCTCACAATACTTGTTACCTATATTTTATATTCATAGGACAAACCATCTGTAAAATTCTGTTTATAATAGTATTCATTTCTATACTTATTCAGTACATATCCATGTCCTGCACTCAAGGAACCATTGTATATCCTGCACTTACTGCTATTGCACTTCTGGTTAGACCCAAACTACATTTCGTTGCCTTGTACTTGTACCTGTGTAATGACAATAAAGTTGAATCTAATCTAATCTAATAAAAAAATATTGCTGAACTATTTGCTACATCTCTACACACAACTAACTCAAATTAGCCCTGAGCCTAAAAATGCATAAACTTCTTTTTTACACTATTGTAAGCTTTACTTGAACCTTTTTAAAATGTTGATGATTGGACAACCCTGATCGCTGTCTTTTTGAAACACAGTGGTTTAATTTAAGCACTCTGGTCAGTTAGTACAATGGTGATGACACACGCACTACTGGTTAGTCAAACGTGAGGTGGAAAGTAAATGTCAGCAGAAAGGAAGGAAGGGCAGAGGGGGAGAGAGAAGTTAAATGTCTGGTGATATGTGAGACTCATTGAAAAAAAAGGAGCATACTTTTTATAGATGGTTTCATGTTAACTAGTCAGTGAATACTAAGTAAAAAAATTTGTGTTGGAGAACTTAGATTAACCGATAACAGAAGGCGACTAGCAGCTTGATACATATGTCATGGATGTGTGTAATTGTTCATGCTTGTGTCATAACATTTTAGAAAGACTGTTGGGCGATGATGCATCTTCTGGTGGCCATACTGGTTATGTACTACATGTGACTTTTCTTAAGCTACTAACTCTGTGTGCCCCAGGTAGAGACTAAGAGTTTCAGAGTTAAATATGCAATAGTACTGATTTGACTTAACCTAATTTTCCTTAGTTGCTGAATACATCTGTGCACAGCTACTTCTCCAACAGACCTACAGTATATGATGATACATTTCTCCCACTGACCGTGCTTGCAGCCTCCGGACAGCCTCCTCGTCCTGTCTGGCGCGCCTCTCGTCCTCCAGAGCGTCCTCCAGTTGACGGTACATGTCCTCCAGCTCCTGAACCCGCTGCAGGTACTGCTCCAGCTCAGTGGACTTCTGGGCCACCTGCTCCTCCATCTGCTGCCGTACCTGTTAAACCAGGAAAAATACAGAGAAATACTTTATCTAGAGGTCAATATCAACACACCTGGTGGTCCTAAAGGTATACTCAGGACCTGCTTCTTACCCTTAAGCGCACTGGAGGAGAGTGGCTACTCCACATAGCATTCCGGGATGGGAGAAAAACGTGCTCTGGTTTATTTTATTTCTTTAAAACAATCACAACCGTCTTGGGCGATGCAAGCACCAGAGAAAAGCTGCAAAATAGGCTTGGAAGGAACTTGTTTTGATGGAACATGTGTACGTTTTAAAAGTTGTTTTAGTCATGCAACAGAAAACTCAGATTAGACAGAGTCTTTCTGCTAAGGTATTCATGAATTAGCTTAGAGATGAACATGAACATTATCACCAAATTCATCGTTTGACATTTATCAAGCAAAAATGTCAACAATGGCTACTTCCAGATTTTAAAAAGTGAGGATTTGCTGGGTTCTTTTTTTCATTTCATCATTATTTCACTGTAAATTGGAAATCTCTGGGTTTCGACCAATCAATCTTGAGTAATGGCAATGACCTTTTTTTCCCCCACAATTTTCTGATATTTTAATTAGCAAATTAATTGCTAATGAAAATCACTTGTTTCAAGTCTATAGTGAATGATTTTAGGATGTTGAGTGTTTTTTTAAATGCTAGCTATTAAAATGTAGATATATTGAGGTGAGGTTATACACAGTTTATTCAACCCTATTAAAGTTAGATTTACTGTGCATTAGATACACATGTTGAGGCCTAGTTAGATATATATGTTGTATATCCATGAAGTCACTGAAGGACGATAAACTTCTGCTGGTACACCACATCCACGCTGTGCACTAAACACGTCAAGATGTCATCACCGGCGGCAGTGAAGCACGGTGTAGATGCCTTTTTAGTTGTTACATTTACTAAGCGTACCTTTCAGTAAAAAGTATGTCTCTTACAAACGTCAGAGTCTGTCAATAATAGCTACACGGAAACACGTTAACCACATGCTGTATTATTTTTATTATTATGTGTAGTGGGTACATCAACACAACTCAGAATAACTCATCTGCTGTTTTAGCTTCACTCTGAGCTGTACATCTTCAAGTCTATTTCAAGTTGTTCTCCTGAGTATCTTATTATTTATTTTTTTAACCTGACACCGGTAGATAAATGTTTAATTAAAATATTGAACTCAACTAATAAAAATAAAAAAGAAATACACCCAACACTATACCAAAAAGAGGACGCTGTATTAAAGTTTTTCTTGCTCCACCATCCGTTGTGACATAAAGGCCCGGTTGAATATGACAAGGATTTCTTACCGTTTTCTCTCTCTCCAGGTCGATCCTGTAGCGGTCCTGGAGTTCAGTTTGAGTCTCAAGACGCCTTCGTTCTTCTTCTGCTGCATTAGTTGCAGCCTCCTCCAGAGCCTGCCAAAAGAAAAACAGGTCAGATATTCCCAGTAGACAAAAGCACCTTCTCGGTTTCCTATTTGATCCTTAAATTCATGTGCAATGTAGATTTAACAGAAATAAATAAGGCAAAAACATATAAAGACCTTATTAGGGGGGAATTACACTCTGCTTATTTTGGTTTGAAGGCTAAGCAGCAAGCTGTTGCCTACAGTTTATACACAAAAGTGAATGCAGTTATTTAAATGTAATACCTTTGTTAAACAAAGAAAGAGATGCAAAGTCTAAAGAGGAACTGACAAGTGAACATAAATAGTGCCCACTGCTAAAATGTTTCTTGTTAAGAAATGTAGATTTAAAAAAATACAACAAATTCAAAAAAGGTAAACTGAGAAATTCTAAAAGCTAAACCAACAAAACATTAATGGACTGTATCACTTTGTCTTTTCCAAAAAACTGCATAGTAAGAGATTGGTTAGGAAGTGTGGTGGATCCTACTTTAGTGTGTGCAGGAAAACTGAGAAATTAAGAAGATTTCATTCCACTTTAAAAAAAGGATTTCTGCAGAGTCAAAAATACACTTTATCAGTGGTCACGGCTAATATTGTCAAACCTCACATTTATACACAACTCTTGCAAAAATGACATATTGTAGACCTCAATGGAAATAATAAAACAGCAATTATGCAAGTTAAACTTAAAAAGTACTAAAATGTTGTACTCAAGTACAAGTAAAAATAATTATCTGAAAAATTACTCAAGTAAAACGTAATAAGTAGTTTATTTAAAATGTACTTTAAGTAAAAGTTACTTAGTTACATTACAAAACACTGTAAAACAGGGCAGGAGGATCTCTCCAATGTAGTGAAAATAGGACAAGGGTTCATAAATCCCAAACTATTTTGTTTTTAATTAAAGAAAATTCTATACGTATATGTATAAAACATCTATACAAATGTATACAGCAGCTAGCTTCTACACACCCAAGTAGGCCGTATGAGGTAACTAGATGTATGTAAATTCATTTATCCAGTCTCCTGGATAAATAAATACATACTGTACATTGTCCTAAGGAAGGGGTGGGCAATTAATTCTCCCAAGGGGCCACGTGAGAAACAGGGACTGTCCCGGACCAATAGGCCAAACTCAATTCTGCTCAATATTAATTTTATGTCAGGCGACATGTTCTAAAACGTCTCTTTTTTTCCTCTGGGCATATTAGCACAACAGAGTCCACTAAACAAACACTCTTTAATAAACCCCCCTGCAGAAAATGGCTTACTGTTGTTGGTGATTTTGTGGGATATCACAAAGCTGGTCTTGACACTTGGTAAAAAAGCCACTTAACTAGCAAAGCTTCAGATGTCCACGCCCGCATCAGTCAAGTTGTATTTCTCTGCGTGTTTATGAATGATGTTTGAGTAAAACGGAGTTGAGAAAATGCAGCTTTAGCTTTAGCTTTTAGTTTGTGGTCTGAGGCTTTTCAGTTAAACATCGTTAACACTTTCACATGTTCATGCAGAAGTTAAAAACTTTGATGCATCTCTCTATTGTTTTGTACATTAAAGCAGATGTAACAAGAGAAATTAATCTTTTTTTTCTAAGATTACAGTTTTTCTCAATTGCTAAAACACTAAAACACATTGGATGAACTAAGTTCTCAGTTGCTTGAACTCATTTAGCTAATTGTGCTGTGTAAATCTGTTGTCAATACCTTAAACCATTTCACATGGTCAAACACAATTTACAGATCTCACTTAGACTTTTCAGCAAAACTCTAAACACATTCTCAAAACGCATCCTGCACTCTAATGCACATGTCATCCATAACGATAAACACAAGTGGCAACAATCAAATACAAATAGAGAACACGTGTCATTGATTGAACACAACCACTCAAAATTAATTTCACTTGTTTCAAATGATGTGATACAACCAATATAAGCCAGTTCAGAGAGCAAACAGGTTGTTGAAGGTGGGAAGGAGAAAGTCTGAGAATGGATAGAAGAAACTATGTGAGAGGACAGTACTGACTGCTCAATAGATTTTGACTGGTCGCAGGTTCATATTAACAAAGAACAAGAATGAGATGATGCAGGGTACAGTACTGTAAAAATAGAAGTACAAGGAGGAGGAAGAACAAATTGCAATTAGCAAAGCAGAGTGGTAATAGTATAGTAGCAATTTCTGATCAATTTTAAGCTACTATGATAGAACAATGGGTTGATTCATCAAAAGAATGACGGAAAAATATAAAATTTGTTTTGAGATTACAAATTTAAATCTCCATGAGAACTTTGTTTTTAACAATGTGTTTCCTTTTTTTGGTGTATTGTGTACCAACTGCTTGATAGTGTATATCATTTTGATCACTTTGTTTATGATTTGAGAGCAGTGTTTAATTTTGAACACAGGTAAAACAGTTTTGAGGCAAAAGTTTCATTTTTGGGGCATTTTAAGGCCTTTATTTGACAGGACAGTTGAAGACATGAAAGGGAAGAGAGGGGGGGAAATGACATGCAGCAAAGGGCAGCAGGTTGGAGTTGGACCCGGGCCCGCTGCGTTGAGGGGCAAACCTCTGCATATGGGCACCCAGTCTACCGACTGAGCTATCCGGGAGCCCAAGAAATCTTTAGGTTAATGGAGTTGTGCGAGTGGGAGAGCACTTACACCATGTTGACTTGTGATACCTAGCTGCGACAGACTATACGTTATATAGCAGCATAGTGTGAGAACCAGACTGCCTATTGTATGTGTGTTTGTTTATGCGTGTGTGTGTGTCCCAGGGAGCCCCTCTCTCTCTCTCTCTCTCTCTCTGTGGGGCCATACATGTGTGTTCATTGTGCATTCATTCAACCATCCATTTGAGACAGGACTTTCACCTCAATGGCAAATTGTTGTGCAATCATTGGGGAGCAATGTCGTCCCACACAAAGACTGACTGTTGTTCCTTGTACAGTATGTTACACAACTATGATGTGAACTAGTTTGACTGTTGCTACATTTTTGTTTAGTTTGCAGTGGTGGGTTACTTAAGTAAAAATACCACACTGTAAAAATACTCTGTTACAAGTAAGAGTTTTCCATTGAAAATGTTATTGAAGTAAAAGATGTAAGTATCATCAGGAAAGTGCACTTAAAGTATTAAAAGTACTCAATGCTGAAAAATCTTCACATTTTAGAAACTGGAAATGTGCTGTATTGTACACTGTTTTATTGTTGGGTAGTTTAATTTATATACAAAGTCAAAGTCATCAAACTACAGATTACAGTTGTGGAGCAGGCACAAGTATTGATCTGGAAATGAGTCATTAAGAGCGTCTACATCCATTCATGGCCAAATGTGGGAGAGTAGATGGGTCTTCTGCATGTGTACGACCAGTTTCCCAATGACTCAGATTTATGTATGTATACATATGTATATGCACAACATTTGTATTTTAGTCTACACAATTTTATGAATCTGACCTCAGGAGTTTTTCCTTCTATACCTGATGATAAACTCTGATATAATAAATACATACAGTGAGGAAAATAAGTATTTGAACACCCTGCTATTTTGCAAGTTCTCCCACTTAGAAATCATGGAGGGGTCTGAAATTGACATTGTAGGTGCATGTCCACTGTGAGAGACATAACCTAAAAAAAAACAATTCAGAAATCACAATGTATGATTTTTTAACTATTTATTTGTATGATACAGCTGCAAATAAGTATTTGAACACCTGTCTATCAGCTAGAATTCTGACCCTCAAAGACCTGTTAGTCTGTCTTCAAAATGTCCACCTCCACTCCATTTATTATCTTAAATTAGATGCACCTGTTTGAGGTCGTTAGCTGCATAAAGACACCTGTCCACCCCATACAATCAGTAAGAATCCAACTACTAACATGGCCAAGACCAATGAGCTGTCCAAAGACACTAGACTAAATTGTACACCTCCACAAGGCTGGAAAGGGCTACGGGGAAATGTCCAAGCAGCTTGGTGAAAAAAGGTCCACTGTTGGAGCAATCATTAGAAAATGGAAGAAGCTAAATATGACTGTCAATCTCCCTCGGACTGGGGCTCCATGCAAGATCTCACCTTGTTGGGTCTCAATGATCCTAAGACAGGTGAGAAAACAGCCCAGAACTACACGGGAGGAGCTGCTCAATGACCTGACGTGTCCTAGCCAGTCTCCAGACCTAAACCCAATAGAGAATCTTTGGAGGTAGCTCAAACTCCGTGTTTCTCAGCGACAGCCCAGAAACCTGACTGATCTAGAGAAGATCTGTGTGGAGGAGTGGGCCAAAATCTTTTCTGCAGTGTGTGCAAACCTGGTGAAAAACTACAGGAAACGTTTGACCTCTGGAATTGCAAACAAAGGCTACTGTACCAAATATTAACATTGATTTTCTCAGGTGTTCAAATACTTATTTGCAGCTGTATCATACAAATAAATAGTTAAATAATCATACGTTGTGATTTCTGGATTTATATTTTTTAGATTATGTCTCTCACAGTGGACATGCACCTATGATGACAATTTCAGACCCCTCCATGATTTCTAAGTGGGAGAACTTGCAAAATAGCAGGGTGTTCAAATACTTATTTTCCTCACTGTATATTAGCTACAATCTTATGCAACACCTCAGCCAATAAATGCTACCTTTACAAAGATAATGTCCAGTTTTGAATGAAATGGTCAGCGAAGTATTAATTTTACTTTATGATTGATGTTCTAGTTTGCAGTGGTGTTGACCACAACTGCATTAAATTGAAAAGTGTTTTTTAATGTCTTGCTCACACATTTGCAAACAAAGAATTAGAAACACATTTAAATTAATTAAGTAATAAACTAAACTAATAATAAACTAAATTATAATAAAAATACAGTCCTCTCAGACAGTGTCAGCCAAAACAGAACATTATTATCTTTCTAAATATAGAACTTCCTCTCCGGGAACCATCACCTTATCGTGGTGGAGAGGTTTGTGTGTCCCTATGAACCTGAGGGCTGTGTCTGGAGCTTTGTGCTCCTGGTAGGGTCTCCCATGGCAAAGAGGTCTCAAGGGAGGGGCCAGACAAAGAATGGTTCAAAGACTCTAATGGAAGACCAAGGAAAGGATCGAGGGACCCCGCCCGGAGGAAGCCCGGGGCCCCCGTCTGGAGCCAGGCCCAGACGGTGGACTCGTCAGCGAGCACCTGGTGGCCGGGTTTGCCACGGAGCCCGGTCGGGCACAGCCCAAAGAAGCGACGTGGCACTTCTCCCTCCAGCTCATGGGCCCACCTGTGGGAGGATCCAAAGGGGTCGGGTGCGCTGTTATATGGGTGGCAGCAAAGGTCAGGGGCTTCGACGGACCAGACCCGGGCGGCAGAGGCTGGCTCTGGAGACGTGGAATGTCAACTCTCTGTGGGGGAAGGAGCCGGAACTTGTGCGGTTGACTTCAACTGGGGAGGTAATAAAGCGGTGGAAGGAGCACTTTGAGGAACTCCTAAATCCAGCTGACATGCCCTCTGTGGTAGAGGCAGAGCTGGAGGATGATGGGGGATTGTCGTCAATTTCCCTGGTGGAAGTTGCTGAGGTAGTTAAACAACTCCACAGTGGCAAAGCCCCGGGATTGATGAGATCCGTCCAGAAGTGCTGAAAGCTCTGGGTGTGGAGGGGATGTCTTGGTTGACACGCCTCTTCAACATTGCGTGGAAGTCTGGGACGGTGCCTAAGGAGTGGCAGACCAGGGTGGTGGTTCCCCTCTTCAAAAAGTGGGACCAGAGGGTTTGTGCCAATTACAGGGGTATCACACTTCTCAGCCTCCCTGATAAAGTCTACTCCAAGGTGCTGGAAAGGAGGGTTCGGCCGATAGTCGAACCTTGGATTAAAGAGGAACAATGTGGATTCCGTCCTGGCCGTGGAAACGGATCAGATCTTCACTCTCGCAAGGATCTTGGAGGGGGCCTGGGAGTATGCCTAACCAGTCTACATGTGTTTTGTGGATCTGGAGAAGGCGTATTACCGGGTCCCCCCGGGAGAAATTGTGGGAGGTGCTGCGGGAGTATAGGGTGAGGGGGTCCCTTCTCAGGGCCATCCAATCTCTGTATGACCAAAGCGAGAGCTGTGTCCGGGTTCTTGGTAAGTCGTTCCAGGTGAAGGTTGGCCTCCGCCAGAACTGCGCTTTGTCACCAATCCTGTTTGTAATATTTATGGACAGGATATCGAGGCGTAGTCGGGGGCGGGGAGGGGTTGCAGTTCGGTGGGCTCGGGATCTCATCGCTGCTTTTTGCAGATGATGTGGTCCTGATGGCGTCATCGGCCTGTGACCTTCAGGACTCACTGGATTGGTTTGCAGCCGAGTGTGAAGCGGCTGGGATGAGGATCAGCACCTCTAAATCTGAGGCCATGGTTTTCAGCAGGAAACCGATGGAGTGCTTTCTTCAAGTAGGGAGTGAGTCCTTACCCCAAGTGAAGGAGTTAAAGTACCTTGGTGTCTTGTTCGCGAGTGAGGGGGACCATGGAGCGTGAGATTGGTCGGAGAATCGGAGCAGCCGGTGCGGTATTACATTCCGTTTATCGCACCGTTGTGACAAAAAGAGAGCTGAGCCAAAAGGCAAAGCTTTCGATCTACCGGGCAATTTTCGTTCCTACCCTCACCTATGGTCATGAAGGCTGGGTCATGACCGAAAGAACGAGATCCAGGGTACAAGTGGCCGAAATAGGTTTCCTCAGGAGGGGGGCTGGCTGGAGATAGGGTGAGAAGCTAGGTCATCCGAAAGGAGCTCGGAGTAGAGCCGCTGCTCCTTCGCGTCGAAAGGAGCCAGTTGAGGTGGTTCGGGCATCTGGTAAGAATGCCTCCTGCCCCCAACCCAATACCGGATAAGCGGATGAAGATGAATGGATGGATGGATGGATAAATATAGAACTTGTGGCAATCTGTTGTATTGAATTACATTAAAGTGTGTAGTTGTACCTAATAAAGTGGCCAGGAAGTGTTTATTACACAAAAATAAACAGTACTTAGTATTTTAAATGTTTTTACTCTGAAGCAACTATGTCATAACTTGTAACTAATTAGTAATAAATGAATAACTGAATTGTATGTAAAAGATACAGCATGTTTTAGTTGACTGTATGACAACCTCACTTCCTGTTAACCTCACAGCCATTTACAGTGTTAACAGGAAGCATTTGTCATCAGTATTTAGGGAATCCACATAATCACAACCAGTCAGTCAGCAGGGTCAAGAGACAGAAGTGTGAATCAGGTTTAGGGGAGAGTAACTGGAAAAACATGTTTAATGGTGACTAATGTCACCTCTTTACCTCTCTACTTGGTTCAATCCACATTCCTCCGTTTTCAGCCAGTGATAGACTATTCATCAGTCAGGCCGGAGGGTGGAGCCGATCTATTATGGATATTCATGAGCTGGCAGCGTGTTTCAGAGGAGACCCACCAGAGTTTTTAAGTTACCTACTTTGTGTGTGTGTGTGAGTGTGTGTGACCAGCATGTTGTGATGACATCAATACTACTCGGAAACTACAGCTATGATATAATTGAGAAAAAATATCTATAAACAGCATTTCCTTTCAGGAAATTAGATTTCCTTCCTCTAATGTCCGGAATTAACAAGCTCTGTAAAAGCAAAGGATTTCATGACATGATACTGTACATTTACTCAAGTTTACTTGAGTAAGTTGTGCTACTTTACACTAATATTCCAGTACAATTCTGACAGAGTATGTTTACAATTTAATATTGCTACTTTTAATTAAGTAAAAGATCTGAATATTTCTTCCACCACTGACATGATACTACAATGCTTATCACACACCCAAAAATGCAAAGTGCTTGGTTACAACACAATTTAATTAGCCAACGTTTTTATCCAAAGCAAATTCCAACTAGAACTGCAAGCAGTTATGACCGGGGTCCATGCCTCAATGCGCCAGTCATCCTGAAGCGAGTCGACATCGGCGAACTGGTGTAGACAGCCCAAGCTCCACAAACAACAAAAATTAACCGCACTAACCTGCACCACGAAACATAATAGTCTTCTAGCCAATAATTGAGAACAAAGGATTTGGGGGGTTAGTGCGTGGAAGGAGACAAGATGAAAAGGAGGGAAGGGCGAGCTGGCTTTCACATTGTTTGACAATACTTCAAACATCAACAAGAACTGATATCACTCAACATTGCTTAGAGCACCTTTAATTGATTGAAGGTTTGAGTAAAATATCCAAAACCGATTATGTCGACAAAAGTGCCAACTAAAGGCCAATCTTCTTCATGTATTGGGTTATCGGCCAAAACTCAAACGTTCCCCCCCAATGGCAGATACTTACCAAATTTGGCATAGTGCATTGTAGTGCAATGTAGAACTATAATCTTAACCTTTTTGCTGATAGAATTTAAATTGACCGAGATATGATAAGTTTCATGTTTGGTAGCTAGCTAGGATAATATGTTTGGTTGATAAAACCAGAAGCCAAAGCATAATGATGCAAAACGCAAACATCAGCAAATATCGAGAGGTGAGAGGTCTGTGGTACATTAAAGTTACAAAAAACCCAGAGCCCTAAAGGAATTTTTGACAACTTCTGGTCAGTCTGATTTCATTTTCTATAAAAGCTTGTAAAACATCAACCCTGTTGTCCATAGTCAATCTATGAACATTTCTTTTCAGGAATAACTGGCCTATTAGAATATTTGTCCTGCACTGAGGTCACTAGCATGTTAAAGGTTGTAGGACCATAAAGACAAATGCATGAATAAAACAAAACATGAATCTCACAGAGAGAAAAAGACACACACACACACACACAAAGTTTCAACTTCAGGGATTCAGTCAGCAATAACCAAACCAAAGTTGAGATTTCTGTCCATGTGACAAAACAAAAGCAGACAGAAACTCCTCTTCAAAGTTTGCAATGATGACTGCTAATGCAGTATGATAATCAGCAAATAGAGATCCATTAGTTTATTATTATATTTTTTTTTTAACTTGTCCATGTTTGTTGTAGTTGTGTGCTTTGAGTACAATAATTGTATTTATTTTAATCTTATAGGTTAAAAAAAAATCCCCAATGGGGAAATCCCTTGGGCTTAAATAATCTAATACCAGTAAATTACTTCTTGGATTGCCTGACTCTTTTTTGTTGCTGGTAGTATCTGTAGATAACACTGTAGGTGTGCCCATGTAACACCTGAAACACCAGGTTTATGCATGTGTTTATAATTTCCAGTTTCCATGTTGTTTTTCTTGATTTGTGTCTCTCTCTGCAGGACCTCAATCACCACTTCAACCCCTCACACTCTTCCCAGTTTCATTTGCTGAAAAGGACTTGGAAAAAGACTTGTTTCATTGCCAATCCAACTGTCTGTTTGGCGTTGTTCGTTATTGTAGTGGGATGTTCTATGACTCCCTCGCCCAAATATCTATAACCCTGTCTATTCTGCATTACAGGTCCAATCTTCATCATGTCATCATGGATCCCTCCTGGCTGACTTGTGTCAAAGGAACAATTCCACACTGGAAGTAAATTAAATTCAGGATACTACAAAAAGGAAATTATCTTGCACCAGACATTTGCTGACCAGAGTGGATTCACAGTGTAACGTTTAATGTGTGTTTATTTTCTCCTCACCTTCCTCATGTTCTCCAGTTCAAGCTGTTTAGCCTCATTGGCCGTCTGCAGTTCACTCATCCTCAGCTCCAGCTCCTCCTGCTCGGCCTGCTGCTTCAGCCGCAACTCCCGTCGCTTCTGTCGAGCCTCGCGGTGCGGCGCTGGCCGGCCCTGGCGCAGCAGGCTCACACAGGTCTGAACGGCTAAGTGGAAAACATGGAGGAGACGTTAAAATCATGTCTGTAAATGTATGCTGTAATTACAAGTAATACAAAACGTACAGATAATCAGTGAAGAGCTGTGAAGCTTAGATTAACAATGTAATAAAACAATAAAAAGTTCGGGGAAATACAAACATCTGTTTATTAATCTTTCATATATATATATATATATATATATATATATATATATATATATATATATATATATATATATATATATATATATATATATATATATATATATATATATATATATATATATAATTCATCTCTTTGTGAAGTTAATTTGGAAAATTATTTGACGAGTTTTTAAAACTAAAAATTGCAATGTAGGATATGTAGTATTTAGAAAAACAAACTGAAATCTTTGAGGTTGAAAAATAAAAAATAAAAACCTTACAATAACCTGGTTGCATAAGTGTGCACACCCTCTTATAACTGGTGATGTGGCTGTGTTCAGAATTAACCAAGCACATTCAAACTAATGTTAAATAAAAGTCATTACACACCTGCCATCATTTAAAGTGACTCTGATTAATCACAAATAAAGTTCAGCTGTTCCAGTAACATTTACTTAGTTGGATCTCAGAGCAAAAACCATGGTCCGCAGAGAGCTTCTAAACCATCTCATTAGTGAAAGATATCGGTCAGGAGAAGGCTACAAAAGAATTTTCCGAAGCATTAAATATACCATGGAACACAGTGAAGACAGTCATCATCAAGTGGATAAAATATGGCACAACAGACACATTACCAAGAATCACCAAGAACCCTCCAAAATTGATAAAAAAGGATGAGAATAAAACTGCTCAGGGAGGCTTCCAAGAGGCCTACAGCAACAATAAAGGAGCTGCAGGAATTGGCAAGTACTGGCTGTGTGCTACATGTGACAACAATCTCCTGTATTCTTCATATGAATGGGCTTTGGCGTAGGGTGGCAAGACGGAAGCCTTTTCTTACAAAGAAAAACATCCAAGCCCGGCTGAAGTTTGCAAAAACAAACATCAAGTCTCCCAAAAGCATGGGGGAAAATGTGTTATGGTCAGATGAAACCAAGGTTGAACTTTTTGGCCATAATTCCAAAAGATATGTTTGGCGCAAAAACAACACTGCACATCACCCAAAGAACACCCTCCCACAGTGAAGCATGGTGGTGGCAGCATCATGCTTTGGGGTTTTTCTTCAGCTGGAACCAGGGCCTTAGTCAGGGTGGAAGGAATTATGAACAGTTCCAAATACGCAATTTTGGCACAAAACCGTCTGGCTTTCAGCATGACAACGACCTAAAGCACACTTCCAAATCCACAAAAGCATGGCTTCACCAAAAGGAGATTACCGTTTTGGAATGGCCCAGCCAGAGCCCAGACCTGAATCCAATTGAACATCTGTGGGGTGATCTTAAAGAGGGCTGTGCACAGGAGATGTCCTCGCAATATGACAGATTTGGAGCACTTTTGCAAAGAAGTGTGGACAAATATCGCCACATCAAGATGTGCCATGCTAATAGACTCTTCCTGCTGTAATAAAATCAAAAGGTTATTTAACAAAGTATTAGTTTAAGGGTGTGCACACTTATGCAACCAGGTTATTGTACGTTTTTATTTTTCCATCTCAAAGATTTCAGTTTGTTTTTCAATTGAATTGTTATAGGTCACATTAAAAGGTGGAAAAAGTTCTGACATTATTTCTCTTTGTCTTATTTTTTTTACATCACAGAAACCTGCCATTTTAACAGGGGTGTGTAGACTTTTTTATATTCACTGTATTTAGATTGATCTTCTCATTGACGTGTATTCTACTTGATACAGCTCAAATAAAATATAGCTTAGGTAAATAAAAAATCTTTCTTTAAAAAAAAAAAAAAAAAAAAAAAAAAGACACCACCTTTAGGCTTACAGCTACTAATTTGATCTAAATAGCTGACAAGTAAGAAGAGGAATGCTTCCTGAAGACAAGCCACTACTCACCCTGGATCCACTCCAGCTTCTTCTTCTTGTCCGACGCACTGATTTCAAAACTCTTTTGTAACGACTTGATGAGAAAGAGACACTTCTTCCCGTCTTTATCTTGTAGAGCCTGCATCGAAAAACAAAAGATACGGATAATAACAGCTGATAAATATACAAAAAATAAGTGTACACGGAAATATTTCAGTCACACAATCAATATCTTGTGTTTTTAACTGTGCTGACTGCGCCCATTGCTTCGTCAGCTAGAAATGCAACAAAATGCAATGTCGGCACACTGATCCCAAGGTCGAGAATAACTTCCATGCCTAAAAAACAAGTACATGTTTTATTCCTTGGGACCTTTTTCTTTTATCTACTCAGCTTCTCACAATGACAATGATTTCTGACCCATTTCAATCGTACTGTTGTAAACACATGATTTGATTGACTCATGATACAGCACCAGCCATGGACTTAAAGCTTGGATATGGGTAACAGTTACAGGTAATATTCCGGATATTTTGCACATCTTGGTCTCAGATATCAAATTGATCACTATAAAAAGGTGAGGAGGCTGAGAGATGAGTAGAAAGGTTTTTAAAAAAAAAGAGCGGGTTCTTACCTCCACACTGCAGTTTCCGTCCAGTAAGATATCTCCTTTCTTTTCAGCCAGGTCCTCGCTGACGTAGTAAGAGATGGAGTTTGGCTTCAGCATGAACCAGCGCTCGGTCCAGTTCTTCCTCTTGTGACCTTTCTTCATCATGTAGCCCTGCAGAAAGACAAATGAGGACATGGATCAGGGTAATTTAAACCCAACAACTACTCTTAACTTTACTTTCACTAAAATGTACAGCCTGGTTTCCCTGTGCGATATTGAACATTAGACCTTTGCGTTTTTATTTGCTCACTTTGATGATAACAAATGTTTTCTTAATTGAAATGCTGATTTTGTCTCTACTGACAAGTACCTTTATCTTTTTAAACAGTAAAACTCCAGTAATACATTCACATTCTTTCACACGAAAATATACAGACCAGCCACACATGACCACAAAATCTCACTTCCTTACTTCCTTACCAAGGAAATTTTCTATTTTCGTTAACATTGTGAGAACGTTTTTGCTGTTCATAGTGTCAAACAAACATAATGTGAATGGGGCTTTCTAGTTTTATGTATTGCAAGGGGCTGGTTAAATTACGTCTATGGTCTGTTTTGTCTGTTAGTCTTGTATGGACCACCATTTATTTGCAGCTTTTCTTTCTGTGTATTAGGTTTATTTTTAAATTACTGCACATTTTTCTTGCAAAATTTGTAAACATTGCACACCTTTTTTGACTGACTGGCTTGACAAAATTAAAACACTTGCTGCTGCAAAATTAATTTTGACAATGTGTTGCATTTCAGACTTGTTTCATGTGGATCTACATTTTTGTGGTCAACAAAACCAGCAAAATGTTATTCTGTCTCTCACACTTCCCAACTTCCCCTTTCTGCACTCAGCCCTGATCCTATTCTTCTTCTGAAGACAAATGTTTTAAAATAAAATAAAATAAAACAGGTCGTACTGTAGTTTTTTGCAAGTAAATAAAACAGGAGAAAATAGTGCAAAAAACTGTGCGTCTGTGTGTGTGTGTGTGTGTGTGTGTGTGTTTAGTAATAAAGGAACATGTTACCCAGTGCAACAGTGCTGCTCATTGTTTCATTGGTGGACAATGGCGCTCTATGGCACAGAGGAAGAACATATATCAGGTATTGTGTGTGTATCCAAAATATACACACAAAACTTGTTATTAGTTAGTGGCTTTGTTCTTTTCCCAGGATTTGTTGACAATAAGAAAAACAGAATAACACCAGACTTAACCTTTTACTTAAGTTGTAAATAAGTTTTATTTAAAGGATTGAAATTAGTCAGGAACATCAGCGCATTTAATAGAGACAGGGTCATTGTCTTAGCTCCATCCACTGATTAAGCTCTAGAAGAAGCTAGTAAGTGAACTTTTAAGTGTGTTTGCCGAAAGGCTAGAAAAAGTAAGCCTGCTTTGGTCTACTTCTGTGTGAAATCAAAGGTTTATTTCAGCCGTATATCTGCCACCATGATGATTGTAAACTGCACGTGTGCTGTGCGAGAACCGAAAGCAGGACAGGAATAGTAACAGTAACAGAGACTGTATCATCATCCTTTGCAAGTGTGTTGCCTACTTGTTTGAGCACATCCATGATGAGCTCCTGGTAGACCTCGTTGATTCCCATGGAGAGCGTCTGGCGGTCCATGCCCTTACTGAAGTGACCCGACCCCACCAGGACAATGAGCTCCCAGGCGTTCAGACTCTTCTGCTTCGAGTTCAGCTGCATCTTGTAGTCCTCGAAACGCTCCTCCACCCAGCTGCCCCCCATTGCCTCTGTCAGTTTACGCAGGAAGTACTCAATCTGTGCGTGGAGAGACATGCAGGGTTTGAACACAAACACAAGGAAAACAATGAGATTGTCTACATGTTTATTTAAACCAAGGGTGGTAAGGTTCATGGAAAAAAACATCCCAGGTGTTTGGTTCGCTTGCCTCGGTTTCGGAGCGTGCGTTTGACACATGCGCAATGTAGACTGGTGCCCGTATGTGACCTCAGACAGTGTCCCTTTCGCGCGAAAAAAGAGGTGTGGACAAGTTACCAACAAAACGTACAGTGAAAAACATTTCAGACCGTCCTGCCAACCTGTATACATTTTAACATCACAGTATTGTTAATTTTTTTCCACTCTAAAGCCGCTGAAAGCTGCTGCTGTTTCAATCCTGTAGGCTCTGCAGTGGTCGGGGCTGTGGCTCAGTTCCCCCATGCGACTGACGCACAAACACACACAGTGGATGCAGGAAGATATTGACTTGGGACAGTGCTTTGGCTGTTTCCACCCAATATAGTCCCACATCAATATCTGCCTAGGACCTGGTCTCATCTTAATCTGCATTGCTAAAATAATTGACAAAAAATGCGTTGGCCCACCTATCTACAGCTCGAGGAGACCGTGATAAGCCCTATTTCAACAAATGGAGGCGTGTTCCTTTAAATCCACCAGCCATTTTCATATTATATCAACATGTGTAGCATCCTCAGCCTTTTTGGTAAGGTTACTAGGAAAACACAGCCCAGAGAAATTTAGTAAACAAGTTTCCTTATCATTTTTAAAGAACTCTACAACAACAAAAAATAGCAAGTTTTTTTATGTTTAACATATTCTGACTTATTCTACAGATGGAACTTTAAGAGTTCCTCTCTTTTAAAGGATACATTTTTTATAAGAGCTACACTGCAGTTGGCGGTTCGGTAAATGCAAGTTATTTCAATTAATATTCTGTAATATTTCAACCTTTAATATTAACATTTCCAACCAGGCACATAAGTTCTTGTAGATGGCAATACACATTATCCCTTTTTTGCCAAATAAATGAAAAACATGTTGAAATCATCAATGTCTCTTGCTGTATCAAAACCTCACCTAGCTTTCCTCAGAGGTGGTCCCAATAATGTGCTTAACGTCAAGTCAAAGTTGCACAGTTTGTGCATGATTGCATATGATCTATTTTTTAATACCGTAACAACAAGAACAGTTCCAAACCGAAAACAGAGACCCTAAAACCTTGGTACGAACCGTGGGTTTTGTGAACCGTACCACCCCTAATTTAAACTGTTCATTTATATTAAAGACAACTGTCCCTGTCCTGTATTTTTCCTACTAGTCATCTCTACATGGGCTGATTGGAGCATATTAATCTACATTTTTTCCTGTGATTCAGCTCTGATGTTTGTTGTACCCAACAATAAATCTTCCAGTGTTTGTAAAAGAACAGGAAGCTGGAAACTTCCTTTTTTGCTCTTGAGCAACAGACGTTTGCATTGAAGCACCTCATGTACAACAATACAACTGAAATCCAGTTCTCAGTTGGTGTCTATGATCTGTAAAGCTCATGAAACAAAAGCCAAATTAAACGAGTGGAGTGGGAAGTCAATTTGATTTTATTAAAACAACATTTAATAACATCCCCCATTTTGACAAGTAACCAATTGTTTCTGAGGAAGGGCAGTAAAGATCTAGCAGACCGTTACTGGGGAAGCTTAATGGCACGTTACATTAGGTGATTCAGCAGCCAGTACGCGGTCAGTTTAAAAGCTAGTACCCAGTTGATAGTGGATCCATTAGGACCTTTAAATATAGATCTAAAATCAGCTTACACTGATTCAAGATCACATTTTTTTTTAATTTGACGGCTTTCACTGACGGCAACCTTAAAAATAAGTCTTGAGGTCGGACAGGGCATCCGGCTATTGACCATCAAATATTCTGTCACATTCTCTGGCTTGTTTACTTCGATCAGACATTGCCAAATCTAAAATCAAGAAACCTTTCTAACTACAGACTGTTATATAAAGAACTTTGTAGCAATAAAAAAGATGCGTCAAGCCCGAGTTATGCAAGTCTTGTTAAACTTGCTCGGATTCAGATTTGGTTTTTAGGTATAGTATCTTAGGGGAGCAGCCTGCAATGTTTTCAATCAGATAGTGTCGGAGATATTGTGGAGTAGAAGTAGAAAGTGGCATTAAAAGTAAATACTCAAATAAAGTGCCTTAAATGGGTCTACCTTAAAACTAGATATTTAATGGGTACTTAGTTACATTCCACCTCCTCAATACTCACCTCCTCAGTGACCATGGTCAGCGGGTATCTGTCCTCAGACAGGAAGTTGAAGATGGACCAGATCTTAAAGGAGTCGTCGTTGGAGATGAGCAGCTGGTTTTGATCCAGATTCTTCCTGAAGCACAACGTCCAGCACATTTTGTTGAAGTCCTGACGGTCAAAGTTATCAGTCACCTAAGGCGGATCAGAACGACAGAACAACCTCTGGTGAGTCAGTTTGTTTTTCTAGAAAGCGGTTATGTAAACAGACAAGCAGAAGACACAGATACAAAACCTTATTGTTATGTATTTCACATATCATCACATCTAGTCCGGTTCATCTTGAGACCCCTTCCAAAAAAGGTCCTGACCCCCAATTTTGAACCACTGCTGAAGGTAGGGGAAGGTAAATAAAAAGACAAACTTTCCACTTTATGAGTCACGTTTTTATTAAGGGTTTACTAATTGTAACTAATGGCTTTATTAATGTTACTAAATCATTTCTTATTTCATCATAAAAGGATGATTTTTTAGGTCATTATAACTTTTGGGTTGCCAGGTTGTGAAAACTCCCTCCAACTGATTGGACTGGAAAAGGGCTGCCAAGATATGGACCAAAATGTGATCATAACTTATAGAAGTTATATATTATTAGCAAATAGAAAGGATAAAAACTAGACAAAGGGATTTTTCACAACCTGGCAAGCCATTATTTATCATTAATGGCAAGAGAGAGAGAAGAAATGGTGAACTAAATGTCTCCAAGACACAATATCCTAAAAACACAGAGTGCAACTTAACATGCTGAGCCACCAGTGAAGACCACTTGGTTTATATATTTCTATATGTGACAGTATATTTCCCCTCCCAGAGAGTTGGCACGAAAACCAGTGTGAAAGGAAAAGTGGTCTCTTTAAGAAAAAAGAAAAGAAAAAAATTCTCTAGAATTTCCAGAGGAAAATAGGACAAAAGCTCTTGAAAAAAGGTACAATCGGTGCTGTGGAGGAGAAAATGTTCTCCTCAACCCGGTGAACAGGAGCGTCTCCATGGAGACTCCTGGCAAGCAGACTGTGCAGTTGTGTTGATGAGAAGCACATCTCTCCCTGCTGGCAGTCGTCCCGTCAAACAAGCCACCACAAAAAAAAAAAAAAAACGCTCACAGATCTGAATACCAAGTGAACCTGGAAACTAAACTCACCAAGCATCACATTTATGATGTAATGTGTCTTTTCTAAAACTCCACTATTAGAATAAACAATGCAGTCGATACAATTGTGGTTTGAGCAGCCAGCGATGCAGAATCTGCATCATAGCTCAACATGTTCTCCGCAAATGCATGCATGCATTATGATAACATACTTAATATAATAACAGCTGAAACAGATGCTGATAAGTCTATAAGTATGTGAGCTGTGATAACATGAACAAATAAATGACCTGTTCATTTGCTCTTGTATCTTGGACAATGAAAATCTTTCTGTAATCGTTTATTTGAACAAGCCCAGGGTTCCAACACTACAATGAACATTAAATTAAAGGGTCTTTTCAATGATTTTTTAACTCTTAAGTACAATAGAAAACAAACATTTAGAGGGTATGAAATTAAACAGGCCTCACAACTAAAAGTCCTCCAATCTCATTGGGTTCTCATCAGGATCCTTGACTGAAGACATCTGGATCCTTGACTGAAGACATCTGGAGTGTGTTGAATTTGCTGCGTATACATATATATTTGCATTTGTTTGTACGAGAACACTCAAAGCAATCCAGTCATTTTCAAAAACCTTAAAAGCGTGTCTGTGTGTGTGTGCACACCTTTGTCTTTGAAATATCTCGAACCGTTCATCCAATCTAATTCCCACTTGATTTCCTGGGTATCCAACAAACTTGGCGTTTGGGATTTGCAGTTGCAGTTTAGACAGCATTGGATATTAAACTGTGAATTAAACTGTTAAACGCCATAACGCTGGCTGTTGCGTGTCTACCCTTCACAATAAAAGCCCAGATTAAATTCACTCAGATGATTTCACTAGGAAGGAACTCAATAAAAAAGGCATTTCTACCCTTCACAATAAAAGCCCAGCTTTAATTTACTCAGATCATTTTGCTAAGAAGGAAACTCTATAAAAAGGTTGCTTTGAGCTGTAAATTCACCACAGCAGAACAAAATGTCATCTTGGAGCTGACCGGGCAAAGAGAGCAGTCTTCCTCATTCTGACTCACCTTGGGTCCAGTTGTTTGTGTGCCGCTAACTTAGGCTAGTACACTCATAACATTAGCGTCAGCAAAATTCCCCGGCGAATCAAATCCATACTTCAACATTAACCGTCAAACCACTAAGCCTGTTTGGAAATGAACACCTCTGCTGAAGTGTCAATAAACACTGACTGTCTACATGCAATATAATTTACAAAATAGATGACACTAAAATGTACTTAAACAAAAAACATCTTTATTTGCATTGCCTTCCATTTTCACCCCCCCCCCCCCCTCAAGCAACACAAACTCAAAATATCAGTGCATATTCCCTGAGATGTAGCACAGTATAAGTATGGAGTTGCATACAATAGAGATTCTCAAGTACTTGTAAATGTACTTAGTTACAATCCTCCACTGATTCCCACACACACACACACACACACAGGTGGAGCTTTGAATTTGTTTCTGTAAATATTTTATTTAAATATTTCAGGTTTTTCCAGATTACCAACTCCATTCATGTGTAAAATAAGACTCATGTAGTCCAGCATTCTCACTCACACACACACACACACACACACACACACACACACACACACACACACACTATAAAAACGGCCGGAGGGTAACCTAAGCTGGAGTGAACTTTATTTATAAAAAAGGCAAACAGGATCTTATGTAACTCTTTATTGTGTTAATTTAATGAGTTTGTGCCTGAGTGGAAACCTGTACTGCATGATAAAGTGATTCTCCACCCAGAAAGCAACATTAGCTGTAAAAAGGTTTGTAGTTTAGTCCTTCAAATTAATATTCTTTTCCTAAACTAATTAGCAGCTGTGGTTCAGCGTGAATGTCAGTTACAATATATTGTAGGTTTTCACAGCACTTCTCAAACCACTCCTTCAGCATAATATACTTCTCTGCTGCCCATGCATATGCTCAATATGTTCAAAAAATATTTTTTTCCACAAAAAAGTAAATACAGGTAAAAGCCAGTAAATTAGAATATTTTGAAAAACTTGATTTATTTCAGTAATTGCATTCAAAAGGTGTAACTTGTACATTGTATTTATTCATTGCACACAGACTGATGCATTCAAATGTTTATTTCATTTAATTTTGATGATTTGAAGTGGCAACAAATGAAAATCCAAAATTCCGTGTGTCACAAAATTAGAATATTGTGTAAGGGTTAAATTTTGAAGACACCTGGTGCCACAAAGTAATCAGCTGATTAACTCAAAACACCTGCAAAGGGCTTTAAATGGTCTCTCAGTCCAGTTCTGAAGCCTACACAAACATGGGGAAGACTTCAGATTTGACAGCTGTCCAAAAGGCGACCATCGACACATTGCACAAGGAGGGAAAGACACAAAAGGTTATTGCTGAAGAGGCTGGCTGTTCTCAGAGCTCTGTGTCCAAACACATTAATAGAGAGGCAAAGGGAAGGAAAAACTGTGGTCAGAAAAAGTGTACAAGCGATAGGGATCACCGCGCCCTAGTCAAGATTGTGAAAAAAAAAACATTCAAAAATGTGGGGGAGATTCACAAGGAGTGGACAGCTGCTGGAGTCAGTGCTTCAAGATCCACCACCAAGAGACGCTTGAAAGACATGGGTTTCAACTGCCGCATACCTCGTGTCAAGCCACTGTTGACCAAGAAACAGCGCGAAAGCGCCTCACCTGGGCTAAGGAAAAAAAGAGCTGGACTGCTGCTGAGTGGTCCAAAGTCATGTTTTCTGACAAAAGCAAATTTTGCATTTCCTTTGGAAATCGAGGTCCCAGAGTCTGGAGGAAGACAGGAGAGGCACAGGATCCACGTTGCCTGAAGTCTAGTGTAAAGTTTCCACCATCAGGGATGGTTTGGGGTGCCATGTCATCTGCTGGTGTCGGTCCACTCTGTTTCCTGAGATCCAGTGGTCAACGCAGCCGTCTACCGGCAAGTTTTAGAGCACTTCATGCTTCCTGCTGCTGACCTGCTCTATGGAGATGGAGATTTCAGGTTCCAACAGGACTTGGTGCCTGCACACAGCGCAAAATCTACCCGTGCCTGGTTTACGGACCATGGTATTTCTGTTCTAAATTGGCCAGCCAACTCCCCTGACCTTAGCCCCATAGAAAATCTGTGGGGTATTGTGAAAAGGAAGATGCAGAATGCCAGACCCAAAAACGCAGAAGAGTTGAAGGCCACTATCAGAGCAACCTGGGCTCTCATAACACCTGAGCAGTGCCAGAAACTCATTGACTCCATGCCAAGCCGCATTAATGCAGTAATTGAGGCAAAAGGAGCTCCAACCAAGTATTGAGTATTGTACATGCTCATATTTTTCATTTTCTTACTTTTCAGTTGGCCAACATTTCTAAAAACTCCCTTTTTTGTATTAGCCTTAAGTAATATTCTAATTTTGTGACACACAGAATTTTGGATTTTCATTTGTTGCCACTTCAAATCATCAAAATTAAATGAAATAAACATTTGAATGCAGTCTGTGTGCAATGAATAAATATAATGTACAAGTTACACCTTTTGAATGCAATTACTGAAATAAATCAAGTTTTTCAAAATATTCTAATTTACTGGCTTTTACCTGTACAGTGGTTTTCACCAAAATATGGCTGTGATAGTTTTTATACATCAAGCAGGGTTGCCTACATTTTAGAAAGTTCAAAACACAAAAGAGTTCAACGGCACTGCAATCTCCAAAATGATTTTGTAGTTGAATCAACAGCTCTTTAAAACAGTTTCAAGATAAACTGAACACTATGACCTTCATGAAAGTAGGATTGATAAGAGGGTTGTTGTATTAGACTGCATCAGGTTTGGCTAATAAAACTGGCAAAAGAAGTGCACTGAAGTCACAAAAATGAGGATTTTGAGACTCGAGTCTTTAAAGCAGAAACTATGTGTACTTTGCAAGTCCTAAACTTGAGCAGAGATCCTAAATTTCGGAATAAAATTCAAATAATGAATCGTGGATTAAACTTTAAAAATAACTTGGAATTTGCTATGTATAAACATTATTAACAAAGCTTAAAAAGGAACATGTTAAAAGTGTAGTGACATTATATGGTCAACGTTATTGTGAAGACTTGGACTCAATACATACTTTTAAGGAGTTCATTATGCTGCAGGAGTGATTTAAGAACTTTCTAAGGATGTTTTTTATTCTTTTGTGAAAAATTCTCAGCATCGGAATTAATCGTTACCACAAACTTTAGACGTTTTATGTTTTTGTCGTGATGCTTTTTATATTTTTCTAGTCTTAGCCATGTGTTCAAGTACAACTTTTTGGCCATGACAAAGACGAGGTAAGGGCATGTGAGGAGATATAAGGCGACGCCGCAGTCGACCTTCATCGGCACTAGTTCTTTGCCGTCTGCCTGGTGTGTCGGGGCCTTTAGACGTGCAGTGTTGAATGAGTTAGCACAGCCTGACTGCAGAGAGAAACGCTGGCAACAATGTCAGCAGTGAAGTTCGTCTAACATTGTTGTGTGATGCTTGTCTTGTTTTTCTTTCACACACACACACACACACACACACACACACACACACACACACACACACACACACACACACACACACACACACACACACACACACACACACACACACACACACACACACACACACACACACACACACACACACACACACACACACACACACACACACACACACACACACACACACACACACACACACACACACACACACACACACACACACACACACACACACACACACACACACACACACACACACACACACACACACACACACACACACACACACACACACACACACACACACACACACACACACACACACACACACACACACACTTTTCTATTCCTCTCTCACTCCCTCGCTACACTGAAACAACAAGAGCCTTGTCAGCACTGCCTCCCCTCCTTCTCCACTGCCACATGTTCATTAGGATTCAGGATCCAGCCTTATCTCCGGCATTCTCAAAACCTGCAGAAGCACTTACAACACACAAAATTCCAAAGAGCAAAACTAAAATAAAGACAAAGTGGCATCTGAATAGAATAATCAGCAAGACAATGAAAAGGCTTGTTACCAGTTGAACAGGATTAGCTGAAATGTAACAAAGGATGTGCTGCAAATACTCACCTGCAGTGACGGGGACAGACGGGTGTTCAGACATGTTATACAACAAAGTCATTGTAAAAAGGGGAAATAAGTAAAAAATTGTAATGCTCCAAAGCACAAAATTACTAAAAACTATCTGCAGGTGCTGGTAGGGCCAACAGAATAACACACACACACACACACAATTCATTAGGTGCCACACTGCTTGGATACCTCATTATGAGATCTATGAAAATGTAAAGCTTTGCCAGCTATGTAGAGAGATTAACACAGCTTTGAAAATAAAAACGACAAAGACAAAGACTTGTAACTTGCCCTCAAGACGAAATAAGTTTTAGGTGTAGCCAATAAACTGCCAATGTAGTTTTATGGGTAAGTTCATCCAAATTACAAAACACTTAAAAAAAATGGAGGATAGAAATATCAGAATACCATAAATATTTGAAGAAAAACAATGAGCACAAGAATGTGAGGCCTGCAGCTGGTCACTGTGATGAATGATCACTGGTATGTCAGGGTCACAGACGGTCACTTGTTTCAGTAAAATGCAACGCTCCAGCAAACCCCAAAGTGCTGAGTCCTGAGCTTCAACGTCTCAGCTGCCAACGCAACAGTCTTCAGTGTGTCGAGTCATTGAGCTGCACAATCACGCCACACTGACGCATCTGTGTCCTCAGCACTGTGCAAATTCCCTGAGATGTAGCACGGTAAAAGTATAAAGTTGCATACAATAGAAATTCTGAAGTGCAAGTACTGGTAAATGTACTTAGTTACAATACTCCATTGATTACCCATCTGTAACACACACATTTTTTTTTCTTCTGTATTTTTTTTTTTTAATATTTCAGGTTTTTCCAGATTAGCAACTCCATTCATGTGTAAAATAAGACTCATGTTGTCTGGCTTTTTGTGACACACGCACACTTGCATGCACGTACGCACGCACGTACGCACGCACGCACGCACAGGGTGGAGTTTCCTCAGGAGTGAGAGCAGTTGAATGTACTGACCGCTCCCCTCCTCGCTCTCCACGGCCGGTCACCTCCACTTCAATGGGTGTATATGGAAAAGTACATAGAGTGTGTGTGTGTTAGGGGGGTTATTGACGTCTGCCCATGACGTCATGGCTGTCCTACTTTAAACTAAATGCAGAATTTACATTTCTTTAAAGAAAAGTGTTTCTGTTGGAGAGTGAGAGCGCAGTTTAACCTCTGGGGGTACAAACTCAAGTTGAGCAACCAAATTTAGCTCAAATCCACCAAACTTTATTTTAAATTCTAGTGGAGATCCCAAAGTTTAAAAAGATACCAAATATGCTAGGCTGAATTTCGGGGGAAATGTGTATAAATTGATGCACAAGAAATCCCATGGAGTTACTCTGAATATGTCACTCTGAGTAACCATTGTGTAGCTTTGAATGAATGCTTTCAGACAGTGTGGAGTAAGACAATTTAACAACCTTTAAAGTGACTTAAAAACGAGCACACTATATGTTGTTAGGGGTTAAAGTGGTGTTGCTGTGTCACACACACACACATAACTGATGCAATGTCATTGGCAGTTTAACACGTTGTACAGCTTTCTATGACTCTCCCTGCTGTGTCTTAAGAGCCAGAACAAGGAAGACAAGAATAGGTAGTAATGTATCATTAGTTACTACTACTAACTTTAAAGATACAGCTCAAACAGTCTTGCGGTCTTGAATGTAAAAAAGGCAGATAAAACATTTCTGGTTAAAAAGTGTCACCATTAATCATAAGAACTCGACAGCAGCTGCCTGTGTGTTTGACGTTGACAAACTCAAACAGGAAATTCACACAATACACTGTTAAGATCTTTCTGGGGGAAAGTCTGATTGTGCAGCAGATTTATCACAAAAACAGACAGGACTAAACCATGATGTCACTTGCAAAGTGCCACAATCCTTTAAAATTTCTTAAAAACAGTTTACCTCTTTAGTGATGTCAAGACTTTTGGGCCTGATTAAATAAAGTTGTATAGAACTTGTATATCAATTGTACATCTGTCATTGCGCAACATGACATCCTGACTTAGCGTAAACATACAGGCCACTTTTCTAAAGCCAAGTGGTGCATTATCTGGACGCATTTTGAGCGCCGTAAACAGCACATGGTTTGGGTTTTAATGGAGAAAAATCGCAGAAGAACAGGGTTGGATTTAGTAAAAGAGGAAAGTGACGGTTGAGTTTAGGTAACGTAGCACGCAGGACATAAAGGAAACGTGACACACGGGACATGATCTCCTGTCTCCTGGGCGAAAGTCCTGTGTTACCCATCCACCACCCCAACCAACCTCCATAAGCGGATTTTTGCCCTTTCATACTACTCCCTACGGTGTAAATTCACATGCAATCGCAAGGTAATGTAAGTCAATGGAGGCCAAACGGCATTGATAAACAGGCTACAAAGCGAGTATGCATCTTTATAACACGCCAAATGCTTTGGCTTGTTTCTTTAAACCAGTGACAATTGTCTTGGGCGGCACAAAGCAGTGTCCTTGCAAAATAGCTAACAGATAGCGGAGGTCAAAGCCTGACATCCCAGTCTTTTATCCGAGCACTGTACATCCGATGAGCCATACAACTGTACATACAAAACAACATACAAAACTGTAAAAAGCACCACAAAGGTAAGCGCATCAAAAGGAAGTCTGTTGTCACCAAGATAAACACCTCCATCATCGGACAGACTTTCCAAACTGCAGCTAATCCAACATTTACAGATAAGAAATTCAACTATATGTAGAGGGAACAATGCTTAAGATGGATCAAACTATGCAGACACAGAAATAAACAGAAAAAAGCTTACATTTAAATGCCTCTTAGAGCAACTAAAAAACATTGTTTAAAGATAATAAAATATGATTATTCATTGGTAAATGATGATTTACTTTTGCTTTTCAATTAATTATTCAGGCGGCACACCATTGAACCAATAATAAAACAAGGAATTACTGTAAAAACTCCTCAAAAACAATTGCTGACCAAACTGCTGGACTAGAGATTAAGACAACGAGAGAAGACCTAATCAGAGGTCAAAAAGTTCTTAGAATTACAAACCGGTTGTCATGGCAATAGCCATTCAGCAACTGTTAGTTTCAATCGTTAAGACATCATCTGACCAACGACTCCAACCAGCCAGCAGGAATTCTATTAGAGTTCATTGCTGCTAATGACATCACAAAAACGAAAGGCTATTTTTTTCTCACTTGTCATGACTTCAGGCTACAAAACAATTACCACTCCATTCATGCAGTGACCCGTTATGACATCATCACAGAGGGACAGACAGCAAGCTGAATGAGCCAACTCAGAGGTCAATAACTGGTTTTGTGTTGCTGTCTGAGCTCAGCACTCCACAATGACTGATGGACACAATAGAGTTCGTCACCAGCACAATAAACTAATACCACGCGTCTTCAATGAAGATCTGCTGTGTCATGCAACAAGAAATAACATTTAAATAGGAAAATGTACGGATGAGAACACGTACATGCAGCCATTGGGTCATGAATTAGTTTAGTAGATGATAAAGCAGTTTTGGACCAATCAAATTCCTGACCTAGATGTCAAGTAAGTCTATGCTGTATTATTGATTAACTAACTATTTATAATTACTTTTTATAACAAAGGTCTCTTGTGTCTTATTAGGAGAACATTATTACATATGGTCACCTGTAACTTATAAAGAATAATAACACTGAGGAGGTGGTAGCTGCTTTTTCATCCCTGGAAAGACCTCTCAGCATGTCTATGTCCACACACATTGTGTATAACTTACACTAAGTAAGACTATGAGGTAACAGTGGTTTGTGTTTCTGTCCTGTTCTCCATATATAAAGAGATGAAGCGTCATTTACAGCACAGAGCGTTGACCAACTTTGCCAAAAAAAAAATCTCAGATGTCTAAACAGTTGACTATCATTGTTTCCTCTCTCTAGGGCTGAAACTAACAATTATTTTCACTGTTGATTAATCTGTCGATTATTTTCTTGACTAATCGATTAGTCATTTGGTCTATAAAATGTTCAATTTCAAATGTTTCAATCCCTTTTTCCCCAAAGCCCAAGATGACATCCTCAAATGTCGACAACTCAAATGTATTCAGTAAACTCATTAATCCATTATCTAAATAGTTGGCTATTTTTTTAATAGTTGACACCTAATTGATTAATCTTTGCAGCTCTACTTTTATCATACAGTGGTGTTTGTCAGTTATAATATATAGAATGCAAACACTGTATCCATATTCTGTGGTGTTAATTTGTAGTTTACTAATCCCGTTGTGTGCACTGCATTTGACCCCTCCCTGATGCTATGTGCCTTGGTTATGTGCTCTTCAGTCATGAGTATCATCTGAAACTTCTCAATACCTTATCCAGGATGAACTTGTTCAGGTACGGCATGTACCCCTGGTTAGAGACAGGACCCTCGTCGTCGTCTTTAAAGTGCTCCTCCAGCGCCACAGGGTCATGTGGGATCTTCATCACTGTACACAAGTTGTGGGACAGCACCTGTAATTATGGAGGGGGAAAAAATCTTCTGTTTATCATTTATTTTCATTATTCACATAATCTGTCAATGAGTTCAATTAACGGATTCATTGGTTAGTCTATAAAACAGTGAAAAATGTCCGTCCCAAATTTCCAAATCTCGAGGTGGCGTCTTTAAATAGCTCAATCGGTCCGAACAGCAGTCCAAAACCCAGAAAAATTCAATTTACAATTACATAAAACAGAAAATCTGCAACTCCTCACATTTAAGAAGCTGATACCAGAGGATGTTGAGTACAAACAAAATGAGCCTGATGTGGTCATACTCAGATTCTAGTCAACTTCCCGACCTACAGTGTTGCGGGCGGGGCTACATTTGGCTGGCATCCAGGCAACGAAATGATCTAATCTGTAAAGTTGTACTTATTGCCACAAGACTTAAATAACTTGCTATATACTAAAGTAGCAGAGAGATACTTGAGAAGAAGAATGCAAGTGTTGTATTTTAGGAACTGATTATTTTCCAAGAGACGAGGTAAAGGAAGACCTTGAAAAGAAAAATTAAACCATGTAAACCTATTCTGATATAATCTCTAAATACAAGTAGACTGAAGAATGAGCATAATACGAGCAAGTAGGCTACTCCAACAAATGTAACATATCATAGCCAACTTACTATCTATGAGGAGCACCATCCTCTTAATTAATGGCCAAAAGTCAGGATATCTCAGCCTCTGTTTCACTTAATTATTTATCTTCCCTTTCTTCTAAAATCCAGGTGTCTATGTTAGGTATGCAACCCTATCAAGGTTCAGTAACCTCATCATATTAAAAGCTGTTTATACTCAGCAGTGTTCCACCTGACTGCGCGGTGTTGTTTCAGGTGGCATTGTGTGTCTCTATGGAAGGAGTATCTAGCTTAAATATTAAATTAATTTAAATAAATCCTTGGATATTTATGGTAGATTTTAGTCTGTGAAGTCCAACACGTCAGGAAAGACTTTGTCAATGAAATGTTCTAATGAACACACATTTCTTTGGCACACATTGTGCTTTCCTGTATTTCCAAGGTTGCCTTTCAGAGTGGCAGTCAGAGAAGAGGGTTTCACTTCTTTAAACACATCCTACACTACCAATTGAAGGAAGGTTAGCGAGAACCCGGTTACCCAGAAAAGCGCTTCAAGGACAATATTAAGATCAGCCTGAAAAAGTTCAAAATTTTAGAAAGCAACTGGGAGCAGATCACTTTGGAACTCCGCTGTGTTGCAGAGACAAAGTGAGAGACCACTCACACCCTCCACTTTCCCCTGCCCACACTGCACCAAAATACATGATCACGTATTGGCCTGTACAGCCACCTAAAGACCCAGGAGAAGACGACCCTACGGAGACACACTCGTTTCAAGTGACCGACAATGATGATAATAATGATTCTGGTCTATTTGGTGCATAAAACTGGCCCAGTGTTGGTGCAAAATAATCCAACTACAAATGAACCTTTCCTCTTTAGATTCAGAAGCAGCTGACCTCCAAACTGTTGACCTTTATTGTTGATTTCTTTTTTTAAACTGCTGAACAATGTCTGGCTGGCACAGAGCTGGAAACATGTGGGTGTGTCATAAAGTTGTATACATGTTGAGTTATCTACAGGAAATACAACAACAACAAAAAGTTTTTTTAAACTGATACTGACCCAGTGAATAACAACATTTAAAAAGTGTATTCTTCAAAGGCCACATAAGGTAAAATTATCTAACATGAATAAGAGACAATGCTGAAGTTAGCTCTGAGGCTAACTATTCTATTGTGTTTGCATTATAATGATCCCAGATGAGCTCTGTGGGCAGATCAATCATCATTAGTGGTGGAATGTAACAGGTACATTCATCATGTACTACTTCACATTGTACATGAGGGTTAATCTTTTCATGTCACTTTGTACTTCTACTTCACTACATCTCAGAGGGATATATTCCACTTTTTACTGCATTGCACTCACACATCGGACGGCTTTAATCCCTTCACAAATTAAGATGTTTACATACAAAACATACAAAAAGCTTATAAAATATGAAGTTTAGTTAATAAACATTTGTTATAAAAACATCTCATTGTTCCAGCTTTACAAACTATTTGCTGCTTTTCCTTTGTCATATTTTAATAATTAAGAAAATAATCAGCAGATTGATATATAATGACATTATTCATTATTTGCAGTCCTATACAGATCTCAATCACCTATAAATCCAATAAGATAAGAAGTCACAGGGGCTAGTTTCAGCATTGAGTACTTCCAATACTTCACCTTTTCCTGATTAAACTGGCATACATATACTTGAGTAACATTTACAATGCAGGGCTCTAACTTGTAACATAGTATGTTTACAGTGTTGTACATGTACTGAAGTAAAAGGATTGGAATACTTCCTCCACCACTGGTCATCCTATCATGTAATTTTAAACCTTTATTTAAATTTTAGAGTGTGGTCTAGACCTACTCTATCTGTAAAGTGTCTTGAGATAACATCTGTTATGATTTGATACTATGAATACAATTTAATTGAAAAGACAGTTTATAATGAGCTTTGCAATGTAAAATCCTGTATTATCTCTATTGGTAATAGCATCACGTTAGCAGTGCTGTTTTGGTGTTGTTGTTGGTAGTTTTAATGTCAAAATAAGACTAAATAATATTTTAACGAATCCTATAAATTCTTTATTTAACCTTCAGTTGTTTCACTCCAATATTCCTCCACTCATTTGTGTGTGTGTGTGTGTGTGTGTGTGTGTGTGTGTGTGTGTGTGTGTGTGTGTGTGTGTGTGTGTGTGTGTGTGTGTGTGTGTGTGTGTGTGTGTGTGTGTGTGTTTGAAACAAGGGGAAGTCGTATTTTAATCAATCAGTGTAAAGACTAACAGGTGCGGCTGTTTTTCACGAAGAAAAAAGTTGAACATTAAAAAGGCAAATCTTTTGAAATTTACCGAAATTGACGCCAGTAGGATATTTTCCTGTTCGAACACAACACCAGCTCAGACTTAACCCCAAAAGATGCGTAAAGTAAAAAAATAAAATTACCTTCAACTGAGATTTCGACACTTTCCCGCTTTTGTCGACGTCCAGAGCAGTAAACGCGTGCCAGATAGACTTCAACAGTTCGTCTCGCAAAGCCATAATGCTGAAATGATACTATTATCTTCTTGTTTGGTTGTGTTTCTTCTCCTCTTCCTCTCTGACTCTGAGCTACTCAACTTTCTGTTGGACACGAGCTCTTTAACTGTCTATGGACACGAGGAGGAAAAGTATTGTCACATGACGCTGCGTGCGTGCGTGTTTATGTTTGAAGAGCTGCAGCACCGCTCAGCGAGAAAAACACAACCAAACGGGTGTGTATTTATCATTTTATGGATGTTTTATGTTAATGTTAAGAATGTACATGCATCATCTGTTATACAAAACCGCCTGAAACTGGTGGCACTGGTGGAGTGTTACTTTGTACATTTACTAAAGTAGCCTACTGTACTTTAGTCTTTATGCCACTTTCTACTTCTTTAATACACATTACGTAGTGTTTATTAAATGTTTTATTATAAATTAAACTGCCCAACTGAATTTGCAAGCACAGCCAAAACGATTAGTCAGTTAATCAATTGGACAAATTAAGAGTCAAAGAGGGCCATTTCAGAGTCTTTTTACTTTTATTATTTAAGTAATTTGTCAGATTATACTTACATTTAACTATTTTCAATGCAGGACTTGAACATGTAATATCAACAAATATTTTTGCAGTGTGGTATTCACTTCATCTGTCCTGTGACAATAAAGGCCTAATTTGCCCTAAAAAAAACAACTATGCTGTCCATATACAGTACTAGAACAATGCAGGTGGATATTGCTTTAACCTAGATCAATTGTGCCAAACAGAGAAAACCAGTTTAAAAGTGATGTAATATACTGTAATCTGACAGATTTCCAGTGTTTGTGAATAGAAGTTTCTTCTAAATCCCATAAAATCACAGTGAACAGAAGTGGTAGATGGTGAGAATTTATTAAAAGAACATATTTACAAGGTTACAACAGAAAGGTTGTTTTGTGTTAGAGGTTACAAGAACAAAAAAAGATGAATACTTTTCTAAACAGTAATTAAAGATGAGCATCATGGGCTGGAAAAAAACAAAAACAGAACACGTGAACCTAAAGAAAAGGACAATGATTGTTCTAATGCTACAGGCAGGGTTGGCAGCACCAATCAACAGGGGAAATTAAAACACTATGGATCAGTTCTAACATCACAGATAATGATAATGATGCTCACTGGTTTTGGTACTTCAAAACAAAAATGGATGATTTTCCTCAAATGGCATGATCCATTCTCAATCCGACCAGAAGAATAAACATTAAATGGAGAGAGCGGGCACCTGCTACTTTAAAATAAGAGCCAATGACCTCTAGAACGATCCAACCTGAAATGGGCCAAACCCTGATACACACAAAACATCAATAGCAGCAGGTTACTTTTATCTTTTCTCTTAAAAAAAAAACAAAATTGTGGCAAGTTCCAGATGTTGCCTCCAAAGTGCTCCATTACAAAACACAAAAATTGTCAGGTCTCCAACCCTCTGGTACCCAGCATCAGGCATTTGACAGGCAGTAAGGTGCGCAAGGCAAGTACAATCACACTAAAGAGAGCTTCACTGCGGCTTCAATCTGCTGCCATCAGGCTTCGGCTTTGTCGAAGGAAGTGCAAGGACAGAAATGGAAAGAGCCTGACGTCTATGCAAAACTTAGGGAATGACAGAGGGTAAAAAGGTAAAGTAACTACCTTTCAGGAATGACAGGTTTTTTTCCCCCAAAGTAAAAGTCCATCAGGGAAAAAAGGGCTGAACTATGTTGGTAATGAGAGTCTACCGAGATGAGTTCAAGTTCTACAGCTTTCACCACGACTGACAGGGTTCTCCTCGAAAATAAAAAGTAAAAGGTCAATCCATCTGAACTGGTTTTGATTAAAAAGGTCCATGAGCCTCCGTGTTTCACTTGCTGTCAGGGTGGATTAAAGTCTCAGTAGATGGTGAGGCTGACCGACCGGTTCATCTTCTTGCCAATGAGTCTGGAGGTTCTGGGGTTCGACTGGACTGTGGAGCGGGTCAGGATCCTGTCGGTGGACAAAACCTTCTCCTCTGCTGCAGCTCGAGCCTGCTGGGCCTTCTTCAACTCCCTGAATAAGATAAAGAGGTTACAGTTAATCATGAGACCGGAAGGCAAGGGTCAGTTTCTTTGACTGAATCAGGTATGCAACGATAAATTAGTCTGCTGTTCATCCCAGTTTCGCAAAGTCCTCAAACAGTCAAAAACTCAAGATATTCAGATTACATTAAACAAATAAATCAAAGAACTATTATTTTCATTATCGATTAATCACCTGGTCTGTAAAAAGGGCATTCACAACTTCCCAGAGCCTGTGTTGTTTTTAAAATGTCTTGCATTGTCCATCAAAGAGTCCAAATCCCCAAAATATTTAGTTTACTACTTCGAAAACCAGAAAATACTTACATTTAAGATGGTAGAACCACTGAATTTTTTGAAGTTTTGCTTAAAAGACCCAGATTAAAACAAATACTCTACTACCAGCCTAGTTGATGATTAATTTTCAGTTCAACTATTGATTAAAGCGACTGTTTGTTTCAGTTCCACATAAAATCCTCTGGAACAAGACAATACTTTATCTGCTATCTTTGCTTGAAAAATGGATGAAACACTTGATTGTCAAAACAGTGAACAGTGAAACATTGAAGATTACTAATGATTGATTCAGCTGTGGTGTGTGTGTGTGTGTGTGTATATATATATATACACACACACACACACACACACACACACACACACACACACACACACATATATAAAAATCTACAGGGTTAGAAAAGCAGAATCTCCCAATCAGTGAATGGATTACTCTAAATATATTTTAACATTACATCACAAAAGATAAGTCTCTGTGGCTTCTTTTATGCATTCTGAGCTGTCCAACCATGTTAATTAACAGTCTCCTTCCACACCTAATAATAAGTAACAATGTGAATGCTTACTTCTGGAGCAGTGCGTTCTTGAACTTCTCTGCGTTGAGCTCGACTCGGAGCTGGTCGGCACTCATTCTGGCAGCAGTGAGGAGCACCGGGTGTTTGATGAGCTCAGAAGTTGATGGTCTTCTACTTTGATCAGGGTGGATCATTAGCTGAAAGACAAGAAGAATGAAATAAGGATTATTGTATTAAAATTACATTTCCTGTTGAACTAATTGTCTTGGCACCTAATGCTTCTATTTGTTTTAGATTCCCTCTGTCAAAACAGGATGTAATTGCCTCAGGACAAGGAGTGAAATTAACATTTCAACCACTATCTTTAGGACTTAAAAAAATAATTGGCAACAGACACACTGACAGAAGGCAAAACACGGCACTAAATATAGTGTTGACTGTTACCTTGAGAAGACTGAGAAACTCTGGAGAAAGCACTTGGGGGATGGCGGGGAGTTTTCCCTGTCGGATCTCGTGCCATTTGTCTCCATTGGTGGGAAGAGGCTCGGCCCCCGAGGCGTTGACGACAGTCAGAGCCAGAGCAAAGATATCCGCCTTTGTCAACTTACTGTAGTCCTAAAAAAGAAAATCAAACCAATAAGAAGAAATGTTATCACTGTTGTAAAACTCAATTTATTCAAATTGAAAGGCTGTTTTTAAAGCAAGATGACGAACCTCTTGTAAAACTTCATTGGCCAGATATCGGCTGTCACCTTCCTCCACTTGTGGATTGTTCACTCTTGTGACATGACCGAGATCACCTGAAGAGATGAACACATGCAAAATAGATTTACGTCATGAAGTCGGCCCTCTTACAGTGAGTGCAATTTATATATCAATAAAAGAAATAAAAAAATAAAAAAAAAACTTTCAAATGCCTGAAGTAATCACACAAGAACCGTGGAAGCAGCTTACCTATTTTGTAGACTACGCTGGTGGTGAGTCCTTCTTCATCATCACATTCATCACAGCCAGCAACAGACTTTCGTGAAATAAAGATGTTGCCTAAGACAAAGACATTCCATTGTTTGTTTTTTTTACCCCAAATTTGTCTAGCTCGGTTGCATAAAAAGACACAAATAGATACTTCCAACGTGTTAGGAGTATAACTTCTTGCATCAATGGCAGAATGTAATGCCTAAAATTCTATACAAATCTGACAATTTTCACTACTACAATAATTATTATTTTAACACCCCAAAGTACTCACTGGGCTTGATGTCCATGTGTACCAGAGATGTAGAGTGGATGTACTTGAGTCCTCGTGTGACTTGCAGCAGCAGATCTTTCAGCTCCAGCTCAGACAGGTAACTGAGCCGCCTGTAGTTCTCTGCGATGACGTCAGAGAGTGTGCCGCCGTTGCAGTACTCGTTCTGGATGAGCATGTGATCGTCCTCGGCCCAGGCCGAGTAGTAACGCACCACGTGGGGATGTTGGCCTAGCACGGCATGGGCGTAGACCTCCCGCAGGGCGTTCTGTCTGTGGAGGAGGGGAACAGACCGTTTTAATTAACAGACGCCTGTGGGACATTTTGTAGTGAAAATGAAGAAAGAAATTATGTGCCAAGTCTTTTTTGTCTCATAAAAACACTTCTTCTGTTGGACATCAGGTAATAATGAGTAATAAGATTTTCAAATTTTTAAGAAGTCAACTTACTCGTCTACTGATCCTGCCAGAGGTTTCTTTGATCTCTTGATGGCGTAGATGCAGCCATCAATTCTTTTCACACACTTGAACACAGCACCAAACTCTCCACTGCCGATCTTCTCCAGCTCGAGGAACTCGGAGGTGTACCTGGACATCATGTTGCTCTCCATCATTGTTATTCTCTGAGGGCAGAACACCACATTTATTATACATAGTTACATTTTTTTTTTAAATCGATTATTTTTCAATTGCTTCACAACAGACACTTAGCATATTCATAGTGATGTAAATTTAATGTTTATGGTTTTCGATTGCTGGTTGGACAAACCATATTAAAATGTCAATTTGAGCTTCTTTTTTTTTTTTTTAAACTGGCTTCTGATATAGTATAGGCTATATGATCAATCTAGTAACAAAAAACAACTGATTATTCAAAAAACGCAAATGTCATTCATTAGTTGGAGCTCTAAAACAAAGTTTGAGATGAAACTTCCTGCAAACTGTAACAAGCAACTAATACAGAAAATATATTCTTAACTGTAAATGTGTGTATCGTTAAATGTAATTAATGCAATTCACATGAACATTTAATTACCTTGGATGGTGGCAAGACTTCCTCCTCTGCCTCTCCGTCACTGGCCTCCATGTCCTCTCCACAAGAGCTGAAAGGTAAAAGACAATAGAGAATGATGGTTCGCATTCTGGACAGCAGGGGGCAGCACTGGGGGCTTCACATGCACATGGCAGAGTTCACCAGTAACCACGAGGTCTTGGTTCCTGGCCAAACCCACCGAATTTAGTTAACGGCTTTAACGTATTTTATTACGAGAACAATGGGTTTGATCAAGGCTAACCAAACAATTTCAGACAGAAAACTTACTCATTCCAGTGTGCACGCTTCCTGTTTCTCTGCTGTGTGGCAGACTGGATAAGGAGGGAGTCGGGGGTGAAGGGGTTAAAGTTGACCAGTGGGGTTTGCTGTCTCTTGGTGCTGTCTGTAATTGACTTCCGTGAAGACTCCACATTCTTGAACAGGGCAACCCTCCTGCTGGAGGATCCCGGGCCGGAGCTCCTGGCTTTGGACAACAAACTCTGAAAAATGAGAAGGAATAAGAGACAAATTTAGTGCTTTATTAATTACTTGAGAGCAGCAGCAAAAAGAAAAAACGAAAAGCTTTAAAAAGGCAGACCATTAACTTAATGAAGAGTGTGAATATACCTAGTTAATAACCATATGTTTCGGTAATAAAGTATATGGGATTTCTTGAATTTGGTGCTTAATGCTATTTAATTAGCGATAAAACAAAACATGCCCAGACATAAAACTCCAGGTCACCAAATCATCTGGCTGGCTGAGTACAGTGGGAGCATTATGTAAGAGTTCAGTTGTGCATTAAGTGGGTCACTCTGGTTAACTGACGCAGCAAAAGCATCCCCTGGAATTCAAAAAAGACCTGATGTGTTTGTACATGCTGGGAGTTACTTGTTTATCACAGATTTTCTTTCCAATTCAACACATAAGATCCAGAAGCAGCCAAATACATGCTAAATACGATTGAGATATTTAGAGAATTACTCTAAAAATCTCAATCGTACTCTAAAATGTTCTGTGAAGGTCTTGTCTACACTAATCCAAGGCAACACCTACAGTTTAAATCTGTTTGCCTTGCCAGCATGGAAGTAAATTCTGCAAGGTTACATAAACTGATAACGTTACCTAGCTAAAGTTTAAAGCTGGATCACCAAAAGTAAATCCTGCCTGTGATCTCAAAAACACACATTGAAGTCTTTTTAAAACTAATTCTAACCTTTGGCGTGTGAGGTGTATCAAAAAGTCTGAGTTTTCTGAATGTTTTATGTGGAGGTGTGTCCGGGCAGTCTGGTATCGGGGAGCTGGATCCTTCCCCGTCGTCTTGGAGGTAGGACCGCTCCGGTGACCCTCCGAACAGCCGAGAAGCTTTTCTTGGCGACGGTGAGCAGTTGGCAGACATAACACTGCTCGGTGATCGTAGGTGAGACGGAGAACCGAAACTCTCCTCGTCCCACAGCTCCACGTCGTCGTCCCCGCAGGACTGGTTGAGGGGGCTGCTGCTCCCTTCTAGCCGTTTTTCTACGGGGTCCCGACGCACTGGCATCGGGGAATCCATCTCCGTGAAGCCAGACTCTCCTCCGGTACTGTTGTTAACGTCCTCAATGGGTTCATCCTCCCCGTCGCTGCATGTAAACTGTAATTTTTGTCGAATTTGCAGAGTTTTAGGAGGGGGAGATCCGTGCCGATGGCGGCCGTAGCTCGACATTTTCAGGATTTAAACCCCGGCGTAGTCAACGGGAAAATCACGCGGTGGGACCCCCACTACCGTTTGTAGTGGCGTTTCTCGCAAATAAACGCAAATATGTCGACTTCTAACTACCTTAAAATAAAGGTATCGATATAAAAAATACACAAAAGTGCCGTAAGACGCTTAATGGTGCGTTAACATCCCATAAAAAGTTGAGTTGTTTGCTAACTCCAACACGCCCATCCAACGCTGAGAAATGGCCCCGGAGTAGTTAGCTAGTATTCACCAAGAACAACGTCCCGAAATTCGGGTTACATTCAAAACATGTCCCAAAACTACTCCGTCCAGTCGAGTATCGGCGTCAGTCACGACCTTCCTGATGGCTCACCAACACAGAAACAAGTCTTTCCGTAATTAAACCATACCAATGTTTACAAAAAAGTTTTGAATGAGTCAAGAACGGCGCTTCCTATCACGCGCGTGGCAAAGGACTTCCCGCGACCGTTGGTCACGTGTCTCGGCAGCCAATCAGAGCGCGTCTCGAATTTTTGAAAGAAGGGCGTTCCAAACAGAGGTTCGGGAGTCGTTACGTCATCGAAGTCACAGCAATGATGTGGCGCGAACGCGTGCCTTCAAGTCGCCGAAGTCACACAATTACATTAACTTTAAGACAATGCCTCCATTATATAGGAGCCATGATCAATGACGCCGCGATACTTAAAAAGATCAAGGTCCACTCTTAATTAGCCTACCATTTTTAAGATACTTTACTGTACTTCAGTATTTCAATGTTGTGGCTTACTTTTAATTAAATTTAGCTGTTTATACCTTTGTATTTTCACTTAAGTGAAATCTTTAATGTAGGACTTTTACTTGTAGCATTTTTATAGAACAGTTGAGTACTTCTACCACCACTGCCTCAAATTCATAATAAAAAACTGCACTTTTTACTTTTTCTCCTTGAAAACACAGTACCTTGTAATCTAGTTAACTTCATAATTATAATTACAATTTATAATGAAATCATTTTCAAGTGGATGAAGTATTCTGATCTTTGAACTAATAGTAGCAATAAAGGTTGCTGGCTGCTAATGGTGTTATAGCATGCATGTTTTATATGTTATCTGTATTACCTACAAATTATAATTGTAATGTAACTGAGATTGAGCTAATTATTGTTTGTTATATTTAACCTATTTCACTTCACTATTTTTATGAGATGATCATATCTTTTATGCAAACTACTAACTGAAGCTGTCAAATGACTATAGTGGAGTTAAATGTACTATATTAGTGAACTCGGAGCTGTGAAGCATAATAATAATACAAATCTTACATACACTTTCCAATTCATGGTGGAAAATTCACAAAACACCAAGCTAGTAGCTGGTAACGCATATCTGTCATCTACATATGTAAGATAGTTTTTTTCAGTTTACAGTTTTGTTTGTGTAACCACATTTGTTATCAAGCAACAACATGTATGTATTTTCTTTTTTGTCTCAACTGAGCATACCTTAATACAATACATTTGCATGAATTACTTTGTCATGTAAACCTGTCGCTGGTTCAAGTCCCTGTAAGGACCAAACTACGGAGTGTGGACTGGTAGCTGGAGAGATGCCAGTTCAGCTCCTGGCCACTGCTAAGGTGCTCTTGAGCAAGGCACCAAACCTTCCCCCCAACCCCTCAGGGCGCCTGTTCAGCAGAACAGCATATATAACAAGAGTGTGTAAATTGTTCAGGTGTAGCAAGTACAGTCAACTAACCACACTTTTTTTTTTTATTAGAAATAGCATTAGCTGTACACTGCATTGTGCACCATAAACATTAGAAAGCATTTTATCCTCTCCCGTCTTTTTGGTTGAGGGTCAAAATAGCATAGCAGAACTCCAGTTATCAAAATCCTATGTACACATAAAAGCTAAGTTCTTTTGTGGAAAAAAATCATGGAGGAAGACTCGTGATTTCTTTTGTTGACATAGTCCAATTCAGATTGTTTTCATCCTAAATCATAGTCCGTAATGAGTTCATCAATCATCCAGGCCCGGTGACTCTCCTTGCTGTATTCTCGATGCTATTCTGATGGCTTCCTCCAGCGAAGGCTGATCACTGAGCTACAGAGAGAAGGAAACAACATGGACAACAAAAACATTGATTCACATAATAATAACCACCGTAAAACAATCACTCCTACTGATTTACTCTGACACCTCTTTAAAAGACAATTCCACCTCTGGCTGTGTCGTACTGCATTAAAGGCTGCTGAATTTCACGGATGACTGTCACATGGTAAAGAAGAGCATTTGCTTTGTAATTAACATGACAGAAAGAACAGAAGGGAGTGAATGAAAACTGTTCTTCAGGATAAATAAAGACTGACCATGAGACCTATACAACCATGTGATGAGATCGTAGCCCCTCTGGGGTTGTAGGCCTGAATAGTTTAAATATTGTTTAAATCAAATAGTATGATATGTAGTTAAAACATTAATTAGCACATACATTTTAGCTAATGTAGGAAAAAATCTGGTAATTTCTTTCTGCTTTTGGTGAGCTTTTGTTGTGAGAAATAAACCACAACGGTAAATTGTTAATACAGATTTGGCTTCCTTTTCTTGCATATTGAGTGCTTGTGGTAATCATGAATTTGGATTACATGTAAACTCACGCATTTAGTGCTCGTAGATCCCTAATCAAATGCACCAGCAGGAGAGCGTCAACAAACCGGTGCTGAACCCCACCTTCCTATGGTTTTTAGTCAAGTGTTTAAGCAAATACCTTTAACGGGTGGGATCTGGGGAGGGATTATTTGGTTAAGGGACTAACTTAAGTCCCTCCCATAACAAAAACTCCTGTCAGTACCATATGTATTAACAACAGAAAACTGAGTGCAGTCCTCAGCCAAAACAAAAGCAGTCAACGTAGAAATGCAGCAGAACCTGTAGGATCAATACAAAGTCTACAACTGGACAATATATCGATATTGTGATATGAGACAAAGATATTGTCTAAGATTTTGGATATCGTAATATGATAGCGCTTTGGCTACATTGAACGCATAATGTATGAGGACGATTTGCGGAGTGTATGTGCCGAGGAATGTATCTTTTAACTGGCTCCGCCTGCAGTGCACACATGGCGTAGGCTTGTGTGAGCCCCAGGATAGACAGTGAGCCTTTGGCTTTGGGATTGTTGTTTCTCTAGTTTTTGGATCTGGCACAGTGCTGTGAAAACGTCAATCTACTGTCAGCTGTTATCAGAGGATACATGAAATAAAAAAACTAACTCTCAACATAAGACTGCCAATACGCTCATTGACAGTCATCAAGTCATTTTCTGTATATCAGTAGTTTAATTTAAAAGAAATATAGATACTTTTTCTGATTCATTTCTGTGTAACACCTTGCATTTTAAAGTAAAGCAATATTATTTTTTTTAACTTACCAGACTGTTCTATTGTTTATTTTTAACTACTTAATCATTATATCCAAATTATTGATGATTATCTCAAATTTAATTGTGAAACTATTTTCTTTAAGCACCAATTGTCAACCCTATGATATCGTTGCAATATCGACATTGAGGTATTTGGTCAGTAATATAGTGATATCTGATTGTCTTCATATCGCCCAGCCATATCTGATATCTTTGAATTTCATGGGTCTCTATTGCTGAACAAGCATTCCCAAATAATCTATTTCACAGATTTTCTGCATTTAAACAACATGGAGTGGAAGACGTTCACAGTATTCTTATCCCAAAAACTAAACAAATTCCCAGATTGGAACTCACCCCACCAGTCTATTCACTCCTATAGTGTGGGTCTACTAACCTGCACAGCAATATGAGTGCCGTTGGAGGTGGCCAGTAATGTGACAGGATGAAGATCATCTTGCTCTTGGCTGTAGCCTGCCTCCTCTACAGTTTGGAACGCGGCCATGTCCGGTGTCATGATGGCCACCTGAGGGAGACAGAGACATTTGGTGGCTTTGGTGTTGGATTTGGTGTGGTACATTTTATACCTTCTCATTTTTACTGTACTATTGTTTCTTTGTTGTATCCAAGTTCTTCTTGATATCATCCACATTTCTAGAGGGTATCATTCAAGGACTGCAACTAACGTTTATTAACATTTTTCAAACAAATGTGCAAGTGAAAAATGTTACCAATGAGTGTGGCACAAACAAACAAGGCAAAACATGGCCACGCACCTGAGATTTTTGTTACATTTTAAGTTCATGTCTCATGTGACTCTTGTGTTCTGAGTTTTATTTTTTCTTTCCTCTGAAAATTGTCAGCTCAAATCATTCACTACAAAAGATACAATACAATTATACCTAAAAAAATAAATTGTTATGGCAACATCTTTGTACAGTCTAAACAGAACTCGTCAGGTGTTTACCTGTTCATCTGAGCCGTCTGTCGTTACCATGGTAACCGAGTGTGCACCTTGCGTTGCCAGTTCATGGGCTGGGATGGTTATGGTGGTGCCTTCTTGGGTTACCATGGTGATTGTTCCACCCATAGCTTGTAAGTCTGCCTCAGAGATACTGACCTGATGTGAAGAACATTTGGTGTCACAGTAAATCCTTCTGGCACAACAGGACTTCTAACGCTTCTAACAACATGATCATGTTTCCTTTTAACATTTTCTCTTCAAAACACCTTAAGTATTAGCTTAAACGATATCCTGCCTTAATTCCTTTGTTTTTTGAACACTAGATTCATAATAAGAGGCACAAGAAACTAGGGCTGCAATTTATGATTATTGTCATTGTCGATTAATCTGTTGATTATTCTCTTGATTAATCGATTAGTTGTTTGGTCCATAAAATGTCAGAAAATAGTATGATCAGTGTTTCCCAAAGCCCAAGATGACGTCCTCAAATGTATTGTTTTGTCCACAACTCAAAGATATTTAATTTACTGTCACAGGGGGGGTGAAGAAACTAGAAAATATTCACATTTGAGAAGCTGGAATCAGAGAACTTTCTTTCTCCCCCCCCCCATAAAAAAATTACTCAAGTATATTATTAAAATAGTTGCTGATTTATTTAATAGTTGACAACTAATCAAGTAATCTTTGCAACTCTATAAGAAACCACTGTGTTAGAAAACTGTATAACACGCGACAGTGAGCAAAGACAGAAGGGTTTGTGATGAAATGTTACGTCTCGGCTTAGTGTTCTTGACAAAATGAAAAATCACAATATTTTGACAAAAAGGGAAAACTCAAAAATATTGACTATTGGAGAGGACTATAAGTGTTTCATAAGATGTTTACACATCACAGAATGTACATGGATGATGATTAAACAGCTCAATCAATCAATCATCTTTTTTTCATCACCTGGAATGAAATCCAATCAGCTCCTTTAACTTGTGCATGATTCATCATAAAGCAGGATGTGACCGCCAGAGCAGCACACAGAAAAAGAGTCGCTCCTCTACTTTGAACTTAAAAACGTACCCACACACTTTTATAACAGATGTTTTTCCCCCTTATTGCTTTACTCCCCATAAACAAATATAACAGCCAGTTGTCATGCAGCCATTTTAAATCCTTGGAACTGTAAAGATTCGTGACGAGACAAAACCATTTCCGAACGTTGCTGGGAAAGGTTGCAGCGGTCTGAACCGGTCCGCCTCAGCTACTCAAACCAGATGATGGTTTAAGAACCTAAGAGACGCCACCTGCTTCAACTGCCAATAGAGAAGTCAGCTGGTAAAGTCAGCGACAGACTATAGACATAAAAAGAGATACAAGGGAACGCCTAGTGGCGTTAGAACAAAGCAGAAAATCAGAGAAATAAAATGTGTTTTTGCCAACTCATCACTAGAAATGTAACTGCAGCTAGCATCTAATACCACTAACGTTATCCACATTCATATTTAGATGCAACAAATTATACATTCAGCTACAACCCCCCCTCGAAAATCAGAAGTTACAACAGAAGTACAAAAGGGCGTTGTTTTAGAGATGATACACCGTCTCGTCTCATTAGGTGTTAATGTTTTATTTATAGATAATTAAGTGACAAAAAAAACAACCTTTCCGAACGTTGCGGGGAAAGGTTACAGCAGTCTGAACTGGTCCGCCTCGGCTCGAGGCGTTTTAGAGATGATACGCCTTCTCGTCTCATAGGTGCGAGCTGGAATGTCTCAGAACGCTGCAGACCGACTCGTTGCAAGAATTTGCAAGTTTCAACTCGTCACGAATCTTTGGTCCAATCTGGGCTTAATGCATTTATTCATAGCGAATTAAGTGACATTACACTTCATTCCATTACCTGCTGCTGTGTTCCGTCCTCCTGCGTTACCAAGGCAACATGCTGCTGGCCAATCATGTCTGAGCTCTCCACAGGAACGTGCTCTGAGCCGGAGTCATCTGCCTCAACCACCGCTGTCGTGTAGCTGACATTGGGGTCATCAATGGCATCTGAAGTGGATTGGAAAGATTTTGTTTGTCGCTACTTAAGATGTTATTTATTTGTAATTTTATATTTTGTTAATTTTCATTCTGTGTATATTTTGCACAATTGTCTTCATGTAGTTTATAATTATTTCTGTTATAATTTCTGTTGGTGGGATATTTATTTATATACTCGCCCTTCTTTGTTAAACTGTTTCTTATTGTAATCACCCACATTGCCAGAGGGTACAATTCAAGTAGAACTGCAACTAACATTTTTAATTTAACATTTAACAGTTTAAAAGTGAAAATGTTTACAATTTACCAAAGTCCAAGTTGTCATATTCTAATTCCACTGTGTTGTTTTATCCAACCATCAGTCAAAAACCCAAAGATATTCGGTGTATTATCATTTATTACAAAATACAACATAGCGATCAATTAATCTGCAAGTTATGATCTCATTTAATTGTTTGCTCTGTAAAATGTCAGAAAAAAGAAAAATGGCCAAGGAAATGTATTCAGATTACTTGTTTTATTTGATTAACAGGCAACATCCAGATTTAAGAATCATTTGTCTTTTTCTGCCAACTGCAGTTCAATCTAATATTATACATCTCAATGACATTTATCAAAAACAGCTTTTTAAAGGAATTTCTATATATGATTATATTTCCACCGACCTGTTGGGGGTTCAAAGTAGGCCTCCTGCTCCTCTTCGATGGGCTCTGTGTCATTGTGCGCTGTGCGTTTGTGCATGGCGAGCGTTGAGATCTGCTTGTAGGTTTTCCCACAATGGTTGCAGTTGTAAGGTTTGCAGGGTGTATGAACCACATGGTGTTTGTAAAGGCTGGAGTATTCTGTGAAGCGCTTTTCACAGCCAGGCACCGTGCAGACATAAGGTTTCTCTCCTGGAGAAGTAGAAATGTAGGTTTTATTGTTACTTTTAATATTCAATCCTTTGGAAATGTCCTTATTGCAATGCTAAAGTACTTGTAACCAATTTTTTCTCGTTAACAAATTGTACACAAGCAAAACACAAAATAATGCTGGAATCTTGATGTATAATCTATATTTTTTTTCTGAAAACAGTTGTACAAGAACTAATATGTGCTTAAGTCAAAGGGGCGGTACTCGACGTACTGGAAAAAACGTTTGTCAGCCGTCTGTGACCGTACCAAATACCAGATGCACTCAGATCTCTCTCTCCCCCCCCCAGGACGCCATAACTCCACTATATCTTAGTAGCAAATATTAGTTTGCTGCTTTTTGAAATCTTTCTTAATGTCGAGTTCAGTCTGGTGGAGGCTCAATACTGAGGGTCAGTTTCATTCATTCATTCAAACCTTTATTTAACCAGGATAAAAAAACTCCTTGAGATTAAAAATCTCTTTTACAAGAGTGTCCTGGCAAGTGGCAGCAGCACGTTTCAAATAGACACAGAGACACTTACATGTAAATACATAAACACACTTTCACTCATGTTCAAACAACGTCATCATAAAAAACCTGGGTCCTAAATCAATTTAAAAACAGTGACATACAGACTGCCTTTCTGCAAGGTCCTTTAAAAAACCTTTAAAAGAATGAAATGAGACCAACTCCTTCAACTGGAGTTCATCTTGAAGCTGATTCCATGCAGATGGTGCTGCAAAATTAAAAGCCTTTTTGCCAAAGTCAGTGCGGGCTTTAGGGACTGTCAATAAAACCAGATCCTGTGAGCGCAGGTAATATGTCCCTGCAGACCTTGGAAGGATGTAGTTGTTCAGATAAGGAGGAAGAAGTCCTAATACTGCCTTATAAATAAAAAGATGCCAGTGCATCCAACGGCGAATGGAGAGGGAAAACCACCCAACCCGAGAATACAGCAAACAGTGATGAGTAAGAGATTTTAAGTTTGTAATGAATCTCAAGGCTCCATGAAACACAGTGTCCAATGCATGAAGACACTGGGAGGTTGAATGCATGTATAAAATATCACCATAGTCCAAAACAGACAGGAATGTTGCATTTACAAGTTGCTTTTTTGCTTCAAATGATAAACAGGACTTGATTCTAAAGAAAAAACCTAACCTCAATTTCAGTTTTTTAACCAAATCTTGGACATGTAATGTAAAAGACAGTGATTGGTCAATGGTAAAACCCAAGTATTTGTAATGTGACACTTCTTCAATTTCTGTACCAGAAAGTGTACAAATGGTTGGGACATTGTTTTTAGTTGATTTTCCCAGAGTGAAAGTCATGACTTTAGTTTTTTTAGAATTTAGAACCAATTTTAAAGTAGCCAGATTATGTTGCAAGATATTAAAAGCAGACTGTAAATTTGTGATTGCTTGACCTAATGTGGACCCAGAACAGTACAGAACAGTGTCATCAGCATAGTAATGATAGTTTGCATTTTTTATATTATTGCAGAGGTTGTTTGTATAAATGATAAAAAGAAGAGGCCCAAGGATTGAGCCTTGAGGCACCCCTTTTGAAATATTTAAGGAGGCAGAAGTGACACCATCTACTTGCACACATTGTGTTCTCCCTGATAGGTAACTGTTAAACCATCCCACTGCTTGTTCTGATAGTCCAATAGAGGTGAGTCTCTGAAAGAGAATTTTATGGTCCACTGTGTCAAAAGCTTTTGACAAATCAATAAACAGTGCTGCACAGTGCCGTTTATTGTCCAAGGTCTTGACTAGGTCATTAACAACTTTTAAAACAGCTGTTATTGTACTATGTTGTTTCCTGAAACCAGATTGAAATTCAGTCAGAATATTGTTATTAATTAGATAGTCTTTTAATTGCATGCTGATGAGCGATTCCATTAATTTAGCTAATACTGACAGTTTAGAAATAGGCCTATAGTTATTTATGTTCGCAGGATCACCACCTTTATGAAGGGGGAGAACATTGGCAGATTTCCAGATGGCTGGTACCTGATTCTTGGCTAAAGAAAGGTTAATTAAATATGTAACTGGATTGGCTATCACATCTGCAGCTATTTTTAGAAAATATGGTTCCAATTTGTCTGGACCTGATGATTTTTTTGGATCTAGATCCTTCAAGGCCTTCCTTACTTCTGGTACGGTTACTGACTTGAAATGAAATGGTTGAGCTGACAGTAACTGATCAACAGGACATACCGTGGGAGAGCTGGAGGTTGGATTATGTAGTGTTTCATAAAGGGAGCTAGCAGTAATGAAATGATTATTGAAAGTATTGAGAATTTGTTCTTTAGCAGGACACCAAACCACGGTTTTATGACTCATGACATCATGGTAGGGACAGACTGATGTAAAAGGACTCACCAGTGTGTATCCTCATATGGTTTTTGTAGTTGGTGGCACTGGCGAATGACCGTCCACAGCTTGGCTCAGAGCAGTAGTACGGCCGCTCCCCTGTGTGTGTTCGGATGTGAACTTTTCGGATGTTGGAGGTGGTAAACGACCTGCCGCAGCCTTCAACCGGGCATTTGAAAGGCTTCTCTCCTGCAGACAAGAAATGGGATGTCAGGTTTTAGGGGTTTCCTAACATTCCAGTATTAAATCTCCATTTTTCAAGACATAATGGGTCTGTTGATATTTTGTTTGTTTTTAATTAAAAAAAATTGATTCTCATTTCAACAACACTGCGACCAGTTTAATGTTTGCAAAATTATGAAATTGAATATAGAGCTGTTAAGATTACCCGTTTAGTTATCAACTATTAAATTGATCACCAACTTTTTTGAAAATCGGTTCTGATTGCAGCTCTTTAAATGTGAATATTTTCTAGTTTCTTGACTCCTCTGTGACAGTAAACTGAGTAGGTTTATGTGGACAAAACAAGACATTTGAGGATGTCATCCTGGGCTTTGGAAAACACTGATCCACTGATTCACCATTTTATAAACAAAACTATTGATTAATCCAGAAAATAATCAACAGATTAAATCAACAATGAAAATAATTGAGTTGCAGCCCTAAATGAATCCACATGAACTTGACAGTGAGCTAATTTTTACATTGTAAAGGAACATGAAAGTATTTGACATAACACATGCTGGTGAAAATGTCATGCTTCTCGTGATGACCGTGTGCCTGAAAACTCCTCCAGCACTTTAGTGGCTTTGTGGGAAAAGTCTGCTCCAGACATTCAGCAAACAAAACCGTTAAATCTGTTCAATAAGTTCTCGACAGAGGCACTGCACTCCAATCTGTATTGTTTCAAAAACCAGTGATGCATGACTCTGGCCTGGTAGTTATGTGTAGTAGTACAATTTCAGCTGCAAACACTCAGACGGTATAAACAAGCATTGAGGCAGAGAAACAGTTATCATTTCAGTTCCCAGCTGTAGCAACCAGCAGATAAATCCTGTGCCAGACCAGTGACTCATATATAAGACATTTACACAGCTTTCAGGCATATGGCATAACAAAATGATGATGTAATTGTGTACCTGTATGAGTTCTTGTGTGCTTTTGAAGGTCTCCGGAGGTTTTGAAAGACTTGCAGCAGTTTAACTCTTGACATCTATATGGCTTCTCCCCAGTGTGTGTGCGTGAGTGACTCTTCAGTCCATACCCTTGAAATCGCAATAAAAACAGAAATTGGGAGTCATTCACATTCAATTAGGCCATTATTATTAGTTAATACACCTTTTATTTTTGTACGATCTTTTGTTGTAGCCACTGAAGAGCACCTCAGCCGGATTTAATTGTATCTCACTGTGCTTATTTGTTACGTCACTATTTTAAATATATAGTTTTTATCAAGGGGTTTAATCAAAGTATTGCAGTTATTCATTAGGAATTTCAAAGCAATCTGCAAAAAAGGTTCTGCAGAAGGCTGGATCTCTTTCTACAAAAACAACAAGCTAAATATAAAATGTTACATCGTGTAAATAATATTTTGTTTTTGCGAAAGCTCTGTGAGAAAAGATGAAGCCTCCACAGTTACCTGTTGCAAACTTCTTCCCACAGCCAGGATAGTCACAGATGTAGGGTTTGTCTCCAGTGTGGGAGCGCTCGTGTACCTGCAGGACATACAAACAAAGTTGTGTGTAGCAAAGAGGCTGAAAAAGCAAACTAACAGCACAATGTTAAGATGCTGTAAAGGGAATATTGTCTATAAACAATCCCACATTTGAGTAGGCACAAGAAACACTATTTTTCATAAACATGTTTTTGCACACACACACACAACCACAAAACACCACCTACCTTAAGATGGTGGGCAGTGGTGTAGAGCTTTCCACAGCCCTCGTAATCACAGCGGAAAGACTTCTCTCCTACGTTTGAGCCCCTTCCCGACCTGTTGTCTTGACCCTGTAACACAATCTGAAAGATACAGAAACATGAATTAGACTCCACTGTTACACTTGGACCAAGAATAAAAAAGCAAATTGAAAAAATACTCTAGAATAGATACCCGCATGTGGACGCCGTTGTCTGCTTCCACTCTGCCGAAGGACCCCAAGGAGTTCTCTATATTCTCCACCTGACAGGAAGGAAAGCGGACACGTCTTATTACAGTATAAGCTGTCAGAAGAATAAAAAGGTAAAGCCCACACTGGTCCACTAGTGGAGCAGAGGTCCGATAGCTTCAATGCTTTTTGTGTTTTTTTTTTTTAAATTGAAAACAGTGGCATATAGCCTACTGTAGTGTTTAATTTCACACTAAGGGTGGAAAAAAACCATACTTGGGGGGGGGGGGGGGGGAGATCAAGTGGTATTTCAGACTGGACGTGCTACGATGATACCTCACAACGACAATTACAGGTTTGCCAGACAACGATGTTTACCTTGGTGGTGTACTGTTCCAGCACGCTGATGGTCTCCGGGTCAATGGCCGTGGCCTCGGCCTGCAGGTCTGCAATGGTGCCATCAGCCTGGATGGCCAGGATGGTGTTGGACTGGGGCATGTGCACTGTGTGCTGGATGTAGGCGGTGCTGCCGTCCTCCAGCTGCACCTCCTGCAGGCCGCCCTGGTCATATGTATCTGCACAGAAACAAGGAGAAGGATGTGAATGTAGAGAGAGAAGCTGGGCTTGGGTCCAGTGTTAAACATGAGATGGTTGTTTGCTCTGGGAGGATGGATGGTTTCCTACATGCCTGTAGTCAAACTTACGTTTCTTTGTACTAAATCCTTGAGATAGAGTTATTATTGTATTATATATTTCTGGGTCTACTTAAATTAGTTTGAAGGCTTTTAATTATCATGAAAAAAATTGACAAACATGGAGAATATTTCAACACTTTGGGTTGGGTTCATTATTGTGTTTTGGTGTCTATTAGAAATGCCACAAATAACAATTTCTATACTCATGAAAGCCACAAAGAAAGAGATGAAAGGAACCTAACATTCTCTAAGAAAATCAACCTCCTAGGTGTTTTTTTACCTTTGGGTGTGTGAATGAAGGCTGTTGTTCCATCTTCTAGCTGAACTGCTTGTCCGTCTTCAAGCTGTAAACTGTTATCTACAACAGAAAGAAAAACATTAGGCACAACAACCTCACCAACAGTAACCTCTGCTTAGCTTGAGTTTCTGGATATGTCTACAGGAGTGTATACATGGTCCAATTTGCATTGTATCATCCAGATAAAATACAAATAAAAACAATTGCTTTTAGACTTGTGTTTTACCTCCTTTAGGCATCGACACATGCTGAACGTAGGCAGCAGAGCCGTCCTCCAGCTGGATCACCTGGCCATCCATGATCTGTCCATCTGAATAGGAACCCTTAGAGTCGTGTTGGATGTATGCAGTGGATCCATCTGCAAGAGTAACAGCCTGCAGGCTCACCGTGTCCATACTCTCCATCTGATCACCATCTGGGAAATTATTTGACAATGCAAGTTAGGGGTGTATGATTCAGAAGATGTCACGATTCAATTCTGATTTTTAGGCTCACGATATTGATTTTCGATTCAAAAACAATTCTCGATTAAAAAAAGATTCACAGTATGTAAATGTAGTTACTTTTCCCATGTTTGTATGTATGTATATTCATATCCATATTATTTATGTGGATTTGTTCATTATATTAACATCCTGTTATGATGTATGTGTATTTTGTGTGTGATGTCTGTAAGCTACTGGGACCTTGAATTTCCCCCTGGGGATGAATAAAGTATCTGTCTGTCTGTCTGTCTATCTAACATGTGATTGCAGTAGACATACAATCAACATTTTTTTAAAGCAAAATATGAATCGATTTTAAATTGGTAGAGCTTGAGTCAGGATTTGAATATGAACTGATTTTTTTTGCACACCCCTAATGCAAGTACTTTAACAGTTGCTTAAGACGTAACAAGATCATATTGTGGCAGTTGCAAGATCATCATTATAGATGCACTTGGAAACAAGCTTTTCAAAAGGGACAAGAGAGGACAAAGATCTGACACTGGAAAACTTTCTCTGGACTCAATGATTGGAATTTACTCCTTTAACTGGGCAACTACAGCTAATTTAAACGTGTAACGTCTTAATTAGGATGAAGGATGTTCCAATGTGTCTCCAATTTGGATAGAAACTGTATTTCTATATGACTAATCACGCCCTACGACCCAATCACAGTGTCCAACTGTTTCTGTACTACTGTGTGTGACACACACACCATCTTTATCTCATTTCATTAGTGTTTAAGTAACTATTTATATATAATGAACGCTTGATAATAAACTGTAATAATGTTTATTTTATAGCATTTATTACAAAGAGCTTTACAAAGAGCAATTAACACATTAACTCACGCAGCAACTCTATTCTTTTGTGTGTGTGTCTCAAATGGTTTATAGTAGATGCTCCAGTTATATTAGTATGCATCTGCTTTTGTGGTGTGACACGTTTTTCAGCACTGAATCAATCAAATTTGTCTTATTTACTCTGCAACGGTACAGCAAAAACATCACATATAATGAAGCCATTTTGAAATAAAATAACTAACGGTCGTCCACCTTAAGCTGTATTCTAGTCTTGTGTTATAATGATGACAAGTTCAAGTTTGAGAGCTCACCTGCCACAGTCACTGCCTCTGTCAAACAGAGCGTGACTGGCTGCCCATCTGCATCGTGAAACTCTGCCATTCCCTGGGAGTCCCGGTTTATCTGGGCCAACAGCATGTTTTAGCTGCTAGAATGGAGACACACAGGATACACATTTAAAACTTCTACTGGTCAGTAAATACACAAAGACACACGGACACAAGCACTGAGATGCGACAGCTAGTAATGCCTACAGTTTTAATATGCTCGCACAAATTCATTTAGGAATATGCAACATGAGCACAAAACTGAAATAATGAAGGTCTTACAACTTACAAGTTTAGGTAATGAAGCATAACCAGCCTTAAGGCCTTTATGATGTCAGTAACTGTGCTTTTGTGGTGCATATTCCCATTTTCTTTATTATAATAACAAATTACATTTACCATTCCATTAAATACACGATATAGCGACTCTTAAAACTTGGTTAAAAAGCAACCGGACCAGCCATCATACCTAGTCAGTGCGTGCTTTATCCTTCATGTTTTGCTTTTACCTGTTGTCTAATTTTACAAGTTGTGTGTTGCGTGCATTTTCCCTGAAAACAAATACACATACACACTAAACATTAAGAGTTTTGGGCCCCTGAAGCTCTGGGGACCCCCGGGCAGTTGCCTGTTTACGTCTTCATTCACATAGGAGTTAGATGTATTTATTACTGGCATAAATGGAAAAAATAAAATGTTCTTACTACAAACTTGAACATATGTGTACTTATTTAGTAGCAGTAGTCATAAGCTATGTTTTACTTTTTGAGCTAATGAGTGATAACTACCTGAATGGCAGTGGGAAAGAAACTAAATACATTTACACTACTGTACTACTATTATTTCAAGCTTCTTGTCCTTTCTTTTTATTTCTGTTATGATACTTCTACTCCACTACACTTATTTAGGTGGTATAGTTTCAAGTAACTTTTCAATTTAGGATTTTACTTTCAAAACATATCAGTTTAAATTTGATTTATTGTTGCAGACTAAACTACCACAAGCATATAGTTAACGTTAGCAGTTAACAAAAGCGTCACCCTAACCAACAGCAACATTAAATTACTGCTTACATATTAATACGTCATGATCTAATAATATAATAGTATATCACTGACAGTAGCCACTCTGCAGTATGAGTACTTTTACTTTTAATACACACATTTTGTTGTGGATACTTCTGTACTTTTACTGAAGTCAAATATTGAATGTAGGACTTTTATTTGCAATTAGACATTTATTGCTAATTTTACATAAGTGAATTATTTGAATATGTGTTCCACCAGTGCCGAAAATATACACACTAAAAACCTTAAGTTTTGAGGTCCCTGGAGCTCTGGGAATCCTAGGGATGTTGGTAATATAGCTTTGTTTACCTCTTCGTTTGACACATAGGAGTTAGCTACATTTATTACAGGCATACATGACAACTGCAAATTATATACACTATCAGTCAAAAGTTTGGGGTTACTTAGAAATTTCCATTGAACTCCATTATAGACAGAATACCAGCTGAGATCAGTTGCATTGTTTTTTTTAACCAGGGCAGCAGTTTTCAGATTACTTTGTGTGCTTACATAATTGCAAAGGTCTCTCCAATGTTTTCTTAGTTAGTTTTTTAAAATGATATCAGATTAGTAAACAGGATGTGCCTTGGGAACATTGGATGAATGGTTGCTGATAATGGACAATGTAGATATGGAATTAAAGATCAGCCCCCCACTCAGTTCAGCTGGTATTCTGTCTGTAATAGAGTGGAATGGAAAACTGTAAGTGACCCCAAACTTTTGACTGGTAGTGTATTAAAAACTCATTAAGCTGTAAACTATTTATTACCTTTTAAGCTAATGATTGCTCACCACTTGAATGGGGTCATGCATCATCTTCTGTCACCGTTTCTTTTGGCGCTTGTTATTTTGAATATAGCATTTGGGGGCTAGCTAGCTACAATGTTAGCACAACTATGACTTGCCACATGTGTCATGAAACAGTATTAAACAAGTGTAACGTTAATGAAGCGTCTCTTTTGTAGATGCTAACGGTGCTCAGTTAACGTTAGCACACTAAAGGCACGTTTGTATGTACAGTCGACACGATATGTCAAAACCTGGTCAAAAAGGAGTAGCTAGGGTGGACAGCTAGCCACCACGCTAACAGCGTTGCTAACTACGCCAACAGGGCTGTCACGACTTTTAACGCTTTTTTCAATAAACTGTTCTTGCAAATTGCGACGTTAAGGAGAATACAGCTATTAGAAGTTAATACATGGTGTCTAGGCTGACTATGTGACATCCGAAGGGCTAGCTAGCGGTTTCCACGAAACTCCCGGCTAAGCTCCTATAACTAGCTAGCGACGCAGTTAGGAAACAAGAACGAGCTAATTAATGATAACATAAGCATTTTGACTCGGTAGATGTCAATTTTTATTTCAACGTAAAACAGTATTTCCCATCCTTCTTTTCATTTGCAGTCGCAGCCTGTCACTCCCTCTCCCTCGGAGATGGCTGTGGGAATAATGCATACTGGGTAAAAACCAATTTATATACTAACCTCCGAAAATTTCCTACAATTCCTCCTGTTCGACCACCATGCACCAGTGCAGGAAACGCTTCGCGATAGCCACACGCCGGGAACATGTATGACACCAGAATCTTCCACGCGATGCACCCGCCTACTCATAATTCAGACACGGTGATTGGTTGTAGGGACCGCGGCTCCTACTCTGATTCGACAACCATATTCTATTCGAGGATATGTTGATGTTATTCAGCTTTCCGGGCCCCTAGCAGACGCCATTCCGCGTCGGTTTTCTTTTTTTTTTTTACATTATTTTAGCACGTCAACAGTATGTACTCACATAAACTGTCCATACCTGAGGTACCAGAGACATTTTAAAACACAAAATTAGTGTTAAGTTATTTGCCTGCGTCGGTTTTCGTATTGTCTCGGGTTTTTTGTAGAAAATATGCCGCGTCGTCGTAGAAAATATAAGAATAAGAAATATTTATATTTATTACTAGACGACAGTCCACCTAGACTGTGGAAAACTAGTCACAATGTGCCAAAGGATATGGTTTGATTTGTTCTTCAGCAAAAAACAGCGATGTGTGTGGAGATTTTGTTTTTTTCGGCATCCATGTTGGAAACAAGGTCGTGTGGGTAAAAAAAAAAGGGGAATGTGGGTAATGCAGTAAAAAGGAATGGGCTTACTATATATATCTCTGGAAGGGGTGAAATGTCCAGCTAAAATCTAATGCATCCATTGCTGACAAACCAGACAAAGCATCAGAGAAAAGATTCAAAACTTAGATAGATAGATAGATAGATAGATAGATAGATAGATAGATAGATAGATAGATAGATAGATAGATAGATTAGGCATAATATAACAGACCACAGCTGTGACTGAAGAGGACAGACCCACACAACAGCTGCACTTCTGCCAACAGTACCAAGACATCAGAGGCACTATTACAGATTCCAAACACCCAACAAGATTTTCAAAACATGACTGTCATCAAAACAACCTCCATACCTGCCAGTTAAAATACAGCAATGTGCAAACACAGCAAGATTTGTAAGCTGTTGTGATGGAATAAAACCATAGACTGTGTATAAATGAATATGAACGGTCTATGAATAAAACCAACCTTGAAGGCTGCGAGTCGTCTGTATTAATGCGCTGACCGTTTGCACGTACTGTGCTGATCTCTGTAGACACACTGTACTAGCATACCTCTCAATACACACCTTACAAATGTTGCTGTCATTACAATGTTCTCACTTAGGCTTATTTGCTTTTTTACTGCAATGTCCACACTTTTCTATTTTTATCTTAAGCTGTCTTTACTTATCTACAGTATACATAGGCCTATTTTAAATATTTTAAAGAGAAGATTCACATTTTCTTTTCTCTTTGTATAGGTTTACCTATTTTCATTTATATATTTGATTACAATGTTCAGTATTACACAGCTCTGTTTACACATTGCATTACATTGCAGAATGATCCATGTAAGGCCCATTATCATTATACCCTATTACAAAATTATAATTATTGAGGCATTCATATGTAGGTTACATCACTTTAATGTTGCAGCTGATAAAAATCGAGGTAAGTTTTACTACTGCTGAATTCCACCAGTGGATCAATACATCTTATGCCGTAACAATACATCATCATTTATTTGTTGATTCTATTTTGCGTATTTTATGAAGTATTGTAACACTTACACTTCAGAGATAATTACTGAGAAATAACATGAAAGCAAACCTTTTAGATCTGAAAGTGAAATTATTAAGTAAAGCATATTTAAACAGTTAAAGCTGAGTTTTAATGTGTGCACAAGTGTAGTAACTAAATATTGTACAAGTTAGCCACTGAAATACTAATAGGCTACTGTTTCATTTGACAGGGGATACTTTCTGATATAAAACTGGAATCTACCCTATTAAAAGAAAACTGGATTTGGATGTAACATTTTTAATATAAAAAAAGCCAAAGGCTATGTCCAACGTGTTTGTCCTGTCAGCATTTCTTTGTCAAACATGTTTGTGAGAGTATAATTGAAATTCAGTTTTAGGCTATAGAATATCACAAGGTTTCTCTCTCAACATAGTTTTTTCTAACGGAGTCACGATTAAAGTGACGTATAGGCTTTTTGATCCAGGTGGAACCAACCACGAGACACAAAAAACAGACAGGAAGATACTGTCAAAGTAAAAGCTCTCACTTTTGTTTGTATTAAACAGTTACAGCATTCATTTTATATAGTTTTACAAAAACAAGAAGTTATAACAAGTTATTGTGGTATTTCTTTTATAACCACAGGTGGAGCTAAAGTCTGTATGTCAGTATTTATGCATTTCAATAAGAAACACTTAATAGCCTATTATATGAATGTTTTGTGGGAAAAATACCTTGGTTACCCTGTTTCAGGTCATTCAAGCGTGCAGAAAGCCTGCAGGAAGACTCAGCTCGATTTGGGCCAGTTCTCATTAATATTCAACAAGCTAAGCTGCTTGACTCTGATTGGCTAACAGCTAGCCAATGAGTGCCTGGCTATCAGCATCCTTTACCCAGCGCAACTGGGCGAGCTCATGAATAGTAATGAGCTCAGGCAACATGACGTCAGACTGACCAGCTTTTATTATTGACCTGATTTCTCCGCTTATTTCTTTCCAGTGTTTAGAGTCTGACAGAGGTAGCTGTTCATTTTCACATTCACATTCACAACATAACACAAACACATATAGACTTAACATTTAAAAAATACCAGTAAAAACAGTTTTGTGTGGCAGAGCACCTTTAAGATTCTCATAAAGTATTAGGGGTGTACAATTTAGAAAATGTCACGATTCGATTTGATTCCGATTTTTAGGCTCAAGATTCAATTCAAAAACGATTCTCGATTAATAAAAGATTCACAGTATGTAAATGTTTTCATGTATAAATATATCCATATTATTCATGTGGATTTCTTTATTTGTTATTTTAACATCCTGTTATGATGTGGTACTGGGACCTTGAATTTCAATAAAGTGTAAATAAAGTAAAGGGATCAATAACGTATAAATCTGTCTATTGTGTTATTGCAGTAGACATACACTAAAAATGTAAAAAAGATATGAATTGATTATTGGAATTCTATGAATCGATTTTGAATCGACAGAGCTTGAATTGAGATTCAAATAAAAGTCAGTTGTTTTTTTGCACACCTCTATAAAGTAGTGTAATTTATTTGCATCTTGATTATTGGTCTTTCTATTGTAGGCTACCATATTTATTTTTGTCTTTCTGCTGGCTTAATTATTAATTATTGTTTCTGTGGCTGTAGGCTATATAACTTGTTTTTATTGCCTCAGACCTAAACATGATATGAATCTTTCAAAGCCACCATGGTACAGCTCTTTTTGTGACAACGGCATTTCATTTAACCTTATCTTTTGAGCTGAATATCTTAACCTATATTCTGTTTATTTAAATTGACAAAAATTCAGAAATATTCAGTTTTCAGTTAGGAAATTGTTTTCTCATATTGTTTATGGTAGGCTACTTTTGCTCATAAAACATTGAAACGTTCAAATGTAGCTATCTGTGATCTAAAGCTTTGTTTGCTTTATTGCACATGTGTTTTTCTGCTTTCACAAATCTAGAGGAGGAATATGTAAGATCCTTTTAATTTGCCACAGTTTTTGAATTTGAGTTTTATTTTGAAGGTTTGGACCAGAAGTCGTCTTGTCCCGGCTGACTTGACTATCTCCTCTGGTCATGATGATGGGGGCGTCTCCTCTTCTCCACTAAGTCATCATCGGGGATTCCTCTTAACAGGCTCAGTTGTGTACAGATTCAGGTCAGACAGGTTCACACACACAGACACACACACGCTAACACACACACACACACACAGCCGTCATGTTCACTGGGACGCGGACGGAGAGCCGGGGGGACTCGGGGGTCCTGGATGCTGCGGCTCTGAGGCAGCAGAGGAGGCTGAAACAGGCGATCCAGTTCCTCCATAAAGACTCAGCTGATCTGCTGCCTCTGGATGGACTGAAGAAGCTCGGGACATCTAAACAGGGGGGTGAGCCTCTCATCACAGGCCTGATATTAAATATATTGCCACAGTACTTATACTGCTTTAGGCTTATATAATTATAAGCCTATTGTAGTATATTATAAGCTTATATATTCCTGTTATGGACTGTATATGTTATATATGTTATGTAAATGGTTTATAAAAATACTGACTACAATAAACAAACCAACATGCAAAGCATTGGAATATATCAGATAAAATACAAAACTAAAAATAGCATATTGTGAAATAGATATCAGTCTTAATTTAATTTAATTTATATTTCCCCAGTGGGGAAATTACAATTTACACTCTGTTTGTTAGTAAACACTACACACAGGCCTGAAATACACACACATGCTCGGGACCTAATCATGCACAAATGGAGAGATGTCAGAGCTGCCAGTGAGCCCTGAGCAGTTGGGGGGGTATACTGAACAGACCACTGGCAATACCAACATCATGATATAAAGTACTTAAGACTTAATAGACATTACATCTTCTTCATATTATATTTATACTTTTCCTTTTTTTTTTGTTTAAAACAAGCCTATTCTATTTACTTTCACTATTGTATTCTATTTTACTTATCTGTATTAATTTATGTCCATCTGATCTTCTTATCTTATTTAATAAACACATTTGTTGGCTAATTCCTTAACCAAATTAAAGGCTTATCACAGTTTACCTAAATAATGCAAATTATAAAGAATATGGGAGCGCCACCGCTGTATTTTTATTGATTTCATTATTTTAAGTTATAGAATGGTAGCCTAAAGGCCCTGATCTAGGGATAAAATAAGCATGTATAAAAAGGACACAGTGTTGCCAATGTGCATGAGGTTATTTATTTTAGAAAAATGCAGTAATTTGTATTTGCTGCTATGACCAATATTCCTTTAAAAAGTGAAAATAGGAAACTAAGTTAGCCTCCATTTTTGTTTGATTAAGTCTAAATGCTCTAGAAATTAATATTCATATTTACCCTGCAGACAGTGTCTTCCTAAGTTGTTTAAAAGTAACATCTTTTTGGCATTAAATGGCAGCATTATTTCAGATTATTGATTTGTTTTTAAGCCCTAGAAACACAAAGATGAGACAGGAACTTGATCACAGTTTTCTAACTGTATTTTTTTTGTAGCAACCACATCATATCCTCCAGAAGCGCCTGCTGGAGGCCAAGTTGTCCCGGGAACAGATGAACATGTGTGGAGTGACACCAAACAGTGCAGGGGTCCTTATGAACTGTACTCATTTCACCTCACATGAGGATGAAGACGAAGAGCAGGACGATTTCATCTATGTGCCCTGCAAGGTGAGCGAGTAAATAATATATATATATATATATATATATATATATATATATATATATATATATATATATATTAGAGTTATTTAGATGACTTTTAAAATAGATTTCAGTATAAATAGTTAATTCAGAATTGTAGTCAGCACTATAGTTTATATCTTTTAGTATCTACAATCAGGATCAGTTTAAAAAACAATGACTGCTGTGAAGCTTTTACACAAATGATGTGTTTTTATTTTCTGTTGCTGCACTTATTACAGTATTTAGGACAGGAGGTAAATGTGCTGATTGACACTGGCTGCAAACTGAACCTGATGTCCTCACTAACTGTGGAGAAATTGGGGTAAGATTTTATTAAATGTCCATGTGACATGTACATTAGGTCACTACAAGCATCCAGAGAGTCAATAGTTTTTGTTTCTCTCAAAGTTTGAAAGCTCTGGTTGAGGAAAACAAAATGGAGACGGATGGGTTTCCATTTCAGAGGAAGATTTGTATCGACGGACACATCAGAGAATTCCGCCTAACCATCGGGCATCGCAGAATAGTGTGCTCCTTTGTCATCGTAGGTAAGGAAGAAGTACAGGATAAAAGATTACATAGGTTTTTTTTTACTGTAGCCAGTGTTTTTAACGCACTTTTATAATATTATTGTCCTCCAATTACATTTAATTATTTGCAGAAAGTGACAGGCCGCTGATGTCCCTGGGCAACAAGACATTAAAGTCACTCAAGGTAAACCATCCTCTTCCCCAATGCATGGCTACTGTTCAGACTCAATCAATCATCCAATCACAGGAGGAACACTTAAAGATCATCTGCAACATAGTGACGTAAATAATAAAGATACACAGCTAAGAGACAACAAGACCTCCAAACTAGAGTGACATTTTTTCCCGCGTATCATGGTATTTCCATTGGGTGTCCCCCGGTACAGGAGTCAATTTCACTGTTGGTAATGTGACAGAATAGAGCATAGAAATCAATGGGAATGGGCGGGAGCGGGACAGAGCGGGACGGAGCGGGAAAAATGACGCTACAATGCGGTTAGTGCTAGGCTACTATTTAAAAAATCAGCAACAGAGGAAACAACAGATAGAAGGTAAGATACTAATCAGTCTCTCTTCAGACTCAAATACGTTGGAATTGCTGCGCTTCACATAGGTTAGGCCTACTATGTAGTCTACATATTAGCCTAGGCTACTTGGTATGCGGAAGGGAGCGATTCTTCTAACCTATCCTAAAACGATAAATGTGTGTTTTGAGTGTGACAAGATCTCTGTTAGGAATTACGTAATAAAATTGCCCAGGCCTGCAGGTAATGCATGTATGGTGTAGCCTAAATTTCCGAGGCAACCTCAGCGATTTAACCGCAATTAACCAAACATGCTACTGGGGGGCAACGGAGTCTGATAACTTTAGACAACATAGGGAACGAAACGGGAGCAGGATGGGATTCGGGAGTCTTTCTCTCAGTATTTTGCAGGAAAAGATTTTTTTTTCAAATCATGTGATTGGGATATGACAGGAGTATTTCAATGGGCTCGAGATGGGATGGGGGCAACAATTGTTTCCTTTGTCACCTCTTTTCCAAACCATAAAACCATATAGGTAGTTTTTTCCATCCCTCTAAAATGGCCTACAGAAGCGTTTCATAAGTTAGCAACAACCCACAGGATTGTTTTCTGTCCTTCTATCTAAACCAGAGACCTAACAGGCCCTGCTTCAAACACGTCGTTGATGTTGTGAAACAGTTGCAGTTTGGTTAGCTATAGGCACAAAAACTACCTAAGTTTAGAAAAAGATCGGCGTTAGGGTTCATATCATTACTTTTGTTATGATACTTCACTGGTTACGCACGTGACACAGAACATGAAGTAGTTCAGTAAGATTAAAAAAAAACCTGTGTTTACTTATATTTTCAATTGGGGTAAAAACCCCGGTCTTCTGGGTGAAAGTGTTTGCCCACCCCAACCTACCCCCTTAGGAGTTTTGGCGCTCTCATACTTTGTCAACTTACTTCCTGCTTAGCTCCGATTGGCCAGTCTATGAATGTAAATATGGGTTGTATTTGCTGCTTGAACAAACGACTTATGGTGTGGTTTTTCAAGGGAGGACAGTCTTCTAAGAGCTCAAAGATTAGCTAATAGACAAATGACTCTGCTATTCTTACATCCTCACCACTAGTAGGGCAAAAAAGTGCAAATATATGTGATCTCTAATTGTATGTAAATGTATATCATCTTGTTTTGTAGTGTGTAATTGACACTGAAAAGCAGATGTTGGTGTTTGGGACGACCGTGAGGGAGCAACTTCAGTTTGCCAAAAAAGCCATTCAATGAAAGGTACGATTTAATGACCTTGAACAGAGAGTTTGCTGAGAGTGCACATCCTGTTTCAGGTTAAACCTGAATAATACTTTATATACCCTTCAGTTCCACATGATTAACAAGTGAAATTAAATGTATTTGGTTGCACAAAACACTTTTCATGGTGCCAAATATGCTTATCGCACAACATTTTTGTGACAGTTGTGTATATAGATAGATAGATAGATAGATAGATAGATAGATAGATCCCAAACTGGGAAATTACTGTGCTATTTCAGGCTGTCATTGCATGTTGTGAACATACAGAAATGCTGCAAAACCAGTGCAAAAGTTTATCCTGCTAAATGCACTTGCAACCACAAAATAGTACTTAAAATAGCATAACAGAGTTCTTCATATTTGTATCATATCATATTTGAATTAACATTTATTGGATACCTTTGGACCATGGACACCAAATGAAGTTAAGGAAAGCAAATGTTGATCTCACCAAATCCTTTCTGGTTCTTCTCTTCTTCTTCTCTTCTGATTTCAGAGACCTGTGATAACAACAACACACACACAGTGACCAAAAGCAATACAATTATTTACTTTTACAACTAGACGCCTCATTGGGGAACTTCAGATTTCTTACAATTACATCAATTCACACTTTCTCTCTGCCTGCATTCATCCAAACTGACTTCGCTTACACAGCAGTTCCTCATGTAGCAATATGTAGCATTCTTGTAGCCCATAGTAATGTTTTAGCTGTCATTACAGTAGTAAGTATTGTGCAGCTAGAAAACAAATGATTAACAGAACTTGCAGTATTTTAAGATTCTGATAGAATTGTGATTTATAGCTATTGTATGTTATAAATAAGTATTGTTCTGCCAGACATACAGTAGTATTCTACGTTAATAGTTGGAAATCTTGGAGAACAAAGGTTGGAGGATTTTATTGTGAAGTGTAGCTAAAAAACTTAGTACAATCTATTGCATACAACTGTTTATCTACTGTATTTTGTAATGTTGTAAATGTATTTTCTAGTCCAAAAACATGTATTTGCATTGAGGTCACTGCCTTTAAATGTTTACAAAATGATAGTGGCACTATGATGTTTGATCAGGATGGGACTGTAGCAAAGTGCAGCGCTGAATATCAAATAAAATCCCACATGATTTGAAAGATTTCTACGTTTTTTTGCATAATTTTTTCCCCCACAGGAAATCTAGCATAGACCTTTTTATCTGAGAGGCATTTATAAACAGGACCAGCCTAAGGTAGTCTGACATCATTCAAGATGTTAACAAAAAAGAAAAATCCTGACACACCAGCAGGGTTTATTTCTCACACCTGCGTGTTCAGGAAGAGAGCGAGCAGCTCAACTGACCTATGACGACACCATAGCAACCGTAACATAACAGCAGTGTTTGGTAACGGCTGGTGAAGACTTTGGGTCTTGAACATTTCTCCATGGAAACCAACATCAACAATGAGGCGAGGTTGTCGTCTGCAGCTGACTGTGAACAACATAAAAACTGCAGGTAATGTACACACTCAGTTTTTCCGTGTATTCATTTTCACAGCAACATTCTGTGAAAATATGTAAAAGTACAACATTTTAACAGCAAAATGTACTTAAAGTATTAAATTAAAAGGCTACTTATTGGGCAGAATGGTCTGTTTCAGATAGTTATATTATTAGGATATATATCATATTATTGGATTATTATTCTGATACAGCATATTAATGTTACAGCTGGTGGAGGTGAAGCACATTTTAACAACTTTATAATATGATGGGTTTAATCTAGCACATTATCATATTTTATAAATACATCAAATCTAGTTTATAAAACCTTAATCTGTAAAGTAGTAACTCCATTTGTCATATCAATTTTGTAAAAGATGCAATATCTCTCTATATAGTGGAGTAGAAATATATGGTAGCATAAAATTAAAATACTCAATTTGATAGTGAAGCGGTTTTATGGTTTAATGTCCTTAACATATCCATGGTGTTGACAATGAAGAGTAAGAGGAAAAAAGAAATGCAGAGACTTGACAGAACTTTGTTTGAGTCAGTGGTAACTCAGTTAATTGGGACTTGGCGTGGGAACTGGAAGGTTGCCGGTTCAAGTCCCCGTATGGACCAAATACAGACTGTGGGCTAGTACCTGGAGAGGTGCCAGTTCCGTTCACCTGCTGGGCACTGCTGAGTTGCCCCTAAGCAAGGCACCAAACCCTGCTTGATGCGCCCTTAATGGGCAACACCCTGACTCTAACATCTCTCCATGAGGGCATGTTTTAGTGCAGATTTGGGCCTGTTTGTAATGTCTAATATATATCAACAGAGTGTAAAAAAAAAGAAAAGTTATTTCCCCTGGGGATAAAAAAGTATCTCTTCTTCTTCTTTAGAGTCCTTGTTTTAAGCAACACATTGTTTTATTGTATCCCTGTCTCTACACTCGACTTATCTAATTAAGCACTGAATATAAAGAAAACTGAATCACTTCTGGACATTATTGCAGTACAGCGATGACATCCAGGCAGACGACGGCCTCGGAGGCTGCACTGGTTCCTCTGTTTCTGGGCAAACAGCGATGCAACATCACATTTGTCGTGGAGAGCTCAGAGAACATGAGAGCTGCCCTGGGGTCAGTGAAACGTATGCTGATCCAGACCCTGCTGACAAAGGCCTCACTCAGGGACTCTCTCTTCAACATCATGACGTTCTCAGGCAAGGTGAGGGGGACTGACAGCTCATTACAACACCGACATTAGAGATACTGCCACACAAAAAAGGTCTTGGACACGGAAAGCTGCACTGTGCATACCTCAAAATTGTATTTAGGTAGGCCTACAGTACATGAGTAGTGTAGATCAACAGAACTACTAAAACTGTTGGGTCCTTGTGAATTATAGAGTGTGGTCTAGACCTACTTGAGTGTCTCGAGATAACTCTTGTTATGAATTGATACTATAAATACAATTGAATTGAATTGAAAACGGAAGCACATTTTCAGGATAATTGCCTGATATCCGGCGCATCCCTTGTTTCCGCTCTCTGTGTGTTGCCGTTCTCAAAATCCCTTTGCTTCGGGAAACAACAAACTTCAAGCTAGCAAGCTACACACTGAAAATATTTTTTGAAGATTATTTGGATTGTGCAACAAGGCAGGCCTGCTTGGTTCTTTCGGGAACTGATTGTAAAGATTTACAAAGAATATGTTAACGGTATTTACTGTCTAACTGGGATGTTTTGAGAATGATTAGCGGGGATTTGCTATGGACAGAGCGGTGATTGGTTTAAAGAAATGAAAGCAACTCTATTCTCCTATCCCAGAATGTATGTGTGGTGTAACTGGCAATGCGAGACTAGTACATGAGCAAATGTACTTATTGTGTACCACTGCAAAGTTCAGATGTTAGGATATGATTCTCTGGACAGACTGAATTCATAATTTAGTCAACAGTAAAAATAATAAGATTTTTTTTGTCTCATTTCATTGAGACAAAATTTTATATAAAAATCTGTTTCTGCACCTTTACATTTATTACATTTATCTGTGAGTGGCCTGTTCCACTCTTTCTACTTTGCAGTTAACCTGCTGGTCCCACCACATGCTTCCCTGCACCCCTGACACAGTGTACATGGCTCTGTCCTGGATCCACTCCATCAGCTGCGGCCCCGGCAGGGACCTCCTGGCCGCCCTGAGTATGTCCCTCACTGACCCCGCCTGTCACGCCATCCACCTGCTCTGTACAGACCTCCCCGGCCAGCCGGAGGCAGTCCTGGCAGCCCTGCCGGCTTTGGCGGCTGGGAGGCCTGTGAACGTCTTCTACCTGCAGGACTCAGGTTCTCAGCTAAACAGAAACACCAGGGACTACTTGCAGTGTTTGACCCAGGCCACAAGAGGAAGCTGTTATGTGATTCCAGTTGGTTTGAATGGAGTGCTGGAGGAGGTATGGCGGAAGTCAATGGGTACAGACAGTAGAGGGTAAAAAAAGTTTGTTAATAGCGATACACTTTATTGAAGTCCAAGACAGGATGTTTTCTCTTTTTGTCTTGTCCCTCACAGAAAGCACAAAGCCAAAGAAAAAAATTTCACATGCTTTAAACATCTGCAGCATTTAAAAAACATTTCTCCTAGCCAACCGGAGGGATTCGATACACACTGAGTAATTCACTAATAGGCCTTTTTTTTTTTAAGGGAATGTATATGTCAAGAAAATAAACTCAAAGAAATGTGTGTACTTGCCCAGGTGCCACATATATTTTGTGCAAAACAATGCCAAATATAGGATTTATACTTGCAAGTTAAAACAGTTTAATTAGAATAATAAATAAAAGCAATATCTTATATAAGATAAGAAAGATCTTTATTAATACCAAAGAAAATTCTTAACACCAGTGCCTAATAGAATAACAACATATAAGTACACTAAACTAGATATTATATTGCACGTGATATTTAAAAGTAAAATTGCACATGATATATGCCTTGTGTATTTTATTGTTGAAATATTTATATCTGGTTTACGGTAAGGGGTAACATCATAAATTAATCGCACGGACATTGCTGTGGCTGTGTGTGTGTGTTTGTGTGTGTGTGTGTGTTTCCATGCATGTTGTCAGGTGGTTCCTCTATACGTTGTGGAGAACCAATCATCAGCAACGACAATCTCTCCAGAGAAGTTTTGCTGTCCGTCCACTTCCACCTTTATCTCACACGACAGCACAGCATCGCCTCTGCTCGGGTTGGTTTCCATGGTTATACAGTTACTATTTTTTTAAGCAATGGTACCAAAACTGACATATTTAGGATGTGATGGAAACATACAGTAGGCTACACACAGGCTATTATGTAAGAGATATATACTGTACTGCAAGGTGCTGTAGATTAAATGACAGATACCTCCATTGTGTTTGTGTTTCTTGGCTTCCTGTGGTCACCCTGGTGCAGTCTGGGTAATCAATTCCTGTCTGCTCAAACCCTGGGCGGTCCAGAGTTCTTCCCAGGATGCCGAGTGCTGGCCAGGAGGGAGGTGGATGGCCTCTACTACCTGGGAACTGTAATACAGCAAGTACAGGTGAAAAGAAACTGCGTGATTACATATGTACATGAAGGTATTTGGACAGCAGTGGATTTTAAATGAAACCAGGGGCAGAGCCAGGCATTATAAACGTTAGGGGGGGAGGTTTCGGGGCATGCTCCATTTACAGCAGCTATGTGGATTATTTTTTAAGCCATCTGATATTAGAACGCTTAAAAATCTGTACATCATTTGGGAAAAACGGGCATTATCTATTTTTTTAACATTGTGTTTAATGAATTTCAATTTGCTAATCACATCAAGTTCTACAGTGTACAACAATTATACAGAACCCAGCAAACAGTTTCACACTGTACTTCCTGCTATCACCCCAACCCTGGATGCCAACATAGAAAATACATATATGCCACATATATAACACAACATATAAAAGTTAAATAAGAGAATTATTTATTAATAAAGATAAATAATTATTAACATTATTAATCTTGAAACCTATTTTTAGTAGAGTTCACAGAATAAATTGGCAATAGTTCCCCAGTAATAGAACTTTTGCTCCATTGATTCCAGTTACAGAGACTGAGGGGAAATGACATAAAAGTTATTTTAAAAACCTAAAAGACTTAAGGATGTTGAGAAAACAGTCGGGCCATGAATGAAACAATGACTATGAAGTACTGTACTTGAGTCTTTGTGTGTATGTTGACATTTTCTTCCCATGTGTCCAAACTCAGGGCCGGGGAGGAGTTTGGGTTGTCCAGTTTGACCATCCAGGAGGCGCTAGTTCGGGGGTCGTCTCCTCCCAGAGGCAGCTGGTTTGCTCCCTCGACATGGTGAACGACATCAGAGCTTACACATGCTGTCTAGTACCCGGTGCTGCTGTCCTGTCGCCGTGGGAATCAGATCTGAGAAGATACGGGCCGGGGAGAGTGATGGCCGCCACCGAACACAGAGATGGCTTTGGAGGTATGGAATTAAATAATGTTTATGTTTATATTTTTATAGCCATATTTAGTGATGTGGAAGTTCAGAATACTTCAACAAAGTTGTTATTTAATGAACTAATGAACTTGTTCACTTAATGAACAAATGTGTCTCTCTACAATTTACTGCTAACTTAGAAAGAATGTTTTCATGTACTTATTGTACTTTTCATCTGTTTACTTTTCGTCTTGCTTTTATATTTCTTACGCTTCTTATGCCTTTCCTATGTAATTCCTTATGTTTCTTACTTTAATTGCATTTCCAATTGGTTTCACATTTTTCCCTAATATTTAGATTAAATAACATTTATATTGTTATATGACACACTTCAGTATATCTACATTTTAATGTACTTATTGAAGTTGGTTGAAAGGTGCTCTAAGTGATGTTGGGTGACGTTACTTCTTGTTGACGTTCAAAGTTTTTTCAAACAAAACCAGACTAGCTCATCCCTCCCTCCTTCTCATCCCGTCTCCTGTCCCTCCCTTCCGTGCACTTACCCCCCCCAACCCACATCGCCAAATCCGTCGATTATTGGCTGGAACGCTGACTACTGTTTGTGTATCTTTCGTGGTGCAGGTTGACACAGTTTATTTTTGTTGCTGTTTGTAGACCCTGGGCTGTCTACAGAGACCACGTTTTTTACAGTGTGTTCTGGGTACAGGCAACTAGCAGATAGTGAGGAGATGTTTGCTGTATGTGACAGAAAAGGTTGTAGCCTAAAAAACGTGTGACTTTAATATGAAACTCAATTTTAAGTGATTATAACTACTTATAAGAAGACAATGTTTTATTATTATGATTTGATTATTATTCATAGAAAAAGTTAGCCTGGAAATCCAGATCTGACAGATTAAGGGCCGGCATCGAGTAATGAAAGTTATACATTTCAAGGGGCGGCCCCAAGCGTGCATTTTAAAATCTCACTGCACGCATTTGGATAACACTACAACCAATCACAACAACACAGAGGGTGACGTATCCAGAGCCGCATACGCTTAGCTACCAGCGGAGCTAACTGGTAGATAAAACTATCATCATCTGTTTAGCTCGCCTCTGGCCCGCCTATATCAGATACACCGATGTGATTGGTGCAGCTCGGCTACAAGGGCATAGTTAATGAGCAGCATTACTCAATGTCAGAGTAACTTGCTGAGCAAAATCAAATTGAGCTCTTACGAGAACTCTGGATTTCCAGGTTACCAAAAAGCATGAAATAGCATCGAATGATGTCTATCCTTCCCAGTAATTCACTCATTTGACTTTGCAGTTGATGTTAAGAGCCTCCGGGTGCTGATGTGGAATGGTTGTGTGTCTCTGGTTCCCGGCAGCCTGGTTTTACCCATTTCAGCCCCTCAACATGCCAGAATAGTCAGGGAGCTCCAAATCCTGACATCAGCCTCCAGTCGTTGTTGCAGCTGGCTTTGTGCTCGCAGCTCCTCCTGCCCTCCCCAGCTGTTCTGCACCGGCGGCTGTCAGTCTTCATCTTGCTGCTGTTCATACTCAAACCCTCGGCCATGCTTATTTCCACTCAGCTGTAGGTCCAGCTTTGGAGGAACGGATGGATTTGAAAGGGCAGAGCAAGATAAACAGCTAGACCTAAAAAATACAGATGTGAGCAGGCGTGACCCCGAGGTGCCCTCACCCTCACCCTCCTCCTCTTCATCTCTTTCTGAGGATGAAGGCAGAGTGAAGCTGAGGAGCAAACAGCAGCATCCTCCCTGGAGGTACTGGAGACAAACTGGGTCAGAGCCACAACACAGACAGCCAGGTGGGAAACAGACACTGACTGATTCATTCTTTTAATATTCCTACAAAAAATAATACATTCAAACAAACTTAAAGCTGTGTAATAAAATGTAATAAAATTCAGTTCAGTCAATATAGCTAGTGGTTGTAGGTCTAAGATGGTTTAAACCAGAGTTGTCTCACTTAAAGTAGTATAGTGTTAGTATTAATGTTAATATTAATAGTGTATGCTTAAAGCCCTTTGCTGTGTCCTCAAAAGCTGTGATTTAAACTGCACCTGTGGTTTAGTCTGAACCTGGTTGCTGTGTAGAAACTGCCTTCCTGTAGAGGAGGTGTAACTTAACCTTGCTGCAGGTTTAACCAAGGTTTAACGTCATTTGATTCACATTACATTCACTTCTAAAATTTCAAATCTTTTACCATGCATGTCCTTTTGAAGGCAACATTAAAGGTGCTGTAGGTAGGATAGTGAATATCCAGGACTTTGCCCAAAAATTTGAACATCTACAAACTTCTCAGCCCCCCCCCCCCTTTTTGTTAAAGCCAAAAAACGGTCTCCTAAGCCCCTCCCCCACAAGGGAGAATGAATGCATGTGTGTGAGCAGTGACTGACATGTGTTTTTCAGCTAGGTTGTTTTTTAGCCTAAACAGCAATGCAATTTTAAACTCATGTGGATTCATGAGGACTATGGTTAACTGCTCCTCAGATCTCTAGGGTAATTCCAGACAACTAGCTAGACTATCTGTCCAATCTGAGATTTCTATTGCACAACTAAAAAAACTTTTGAACGTGCATGCTCCATCAAAACAAGTTCCTTCCCGAGGCTATTTTGCAGCATTATGGAGGAAGGTCTGGCAATGCGACACATTTATTAATTATCTGACACAACAGTCCACAAAGTCCAACACCTGTGAGGAGGACATATGGTCAGTGTGCCAGTAATGTGGATTATCAGACTAAATCTTACTGCAATTTAAGTGTAAATACTGTATATTTGATGAGTTATCGATACTGTAATAGATACAATATGATGTACGTTTGATTGAAGATTTAGAACAATATTAATAAGCTTTTCAGATCTGGTCATGATGATACATTTTTGTTTTGGCCTGCAGGGCCTTTAGTGCCGAGGAGGACATCCCAACCTGCGAGGTCCAGCCCACAGATTAGTGCCTTGCCCAATCACAGCTCTCTGTTTCAGTCACTTCCTGGTGCTAAAGGAAGAAGAGCGAACATCAAGGATGTTTTTGGAACGACCAACTTCAAACCTCGACCACCAGCGGCACTGCGGCCTTTCTCTTGCAACACTGCTACTTCTGTTTACACATAACAGATGAAACCTGGCCATATAGCTATATAAAGTTAAACAACAAATTGATTAAAAAAATGTTATTTATTTTTATACACTGGTGCGGCATTAGTGCAGGTAAAAACATATAGTAAAGAGCATGATGTTCTAGGAAACATGGTCCACATAATAAAATACAATAAATATGGCTTCTCAATTCATGCAGCAAATTAAACATTTTGATAGCATAAAAATGTAAACAACTGTGTAAAAACAAGCGATAAACACACACAAAGCACTAGCATTGCTCAGTTTTGGTATTTATGTTAAGAGCGAGTGGTTTGGTCTGGCGAGAGGTCAGAGATTGAAGGTGAGGTTGATACTCTCTCCAGCTTTGACGCTGACCAGCTGAGTCTGCTGCTCCAACTCCGGCATGCTGGCAGTGATCGCGTAACGTCCCCGGTGAAACCTCGATCACAAAATCCTCCCCTGCTGCCGCTGCTGACACACGACCCTGAAGAAAGAGAGAGAGAGAGAGAGACTTGAATTTTAAAAGATTTCGTTTTTACTCTATGTTCCAAGCAGCAACCAACAAAGCTTAGGGAGTGGAAGCAGTGGGTTCAACTCAAAAAGTCTCTCTTAAAATACAAACTTAATCATATTTGTTTTTCAAGAAAAATGTTGTGCATGTTATTTTACTGCCATTAATGGGTGCTGTAAGAATCACAGTTCTGTTTAAGGACATTTTTACTAAAAAAATAAGTTTTTGGGATGCATTATTGATCGGGGTTTGCCTATCACAGTCAACTGGTTCAAAGATACATTTTAGAATGTGCTAGAAAAGGGCTGCTAGTAGCATTCCCAGTGAAAAATCAACACTTACTAGGAGGCCTGCACGATACAGGGAAAAACATGAATCACGATTTTTTTTACTAAGAATTGATTTTACGATTCTCTGCCACGATATTTTTTGACCGTGACAAAACAAAAACAAATTGGCAGTACCAGATTTGTTTTGGCACCTATAGCACATAGCTCATCACCACAAGCCTGTAAACATAGAGGCTTCAATGAAAAAATGGGAGAGCATTGCAGCGCTTGGGAGATTTTTTAAAACCTATTTTATACAGTCTATGTTTAAAACTCACAGAAGAAAGTAGTAGAGTTTGTGATGCAGTCGGCTCATAAAATTAAATGAGAATCAAAGTCAATAAAAAACTAAAAAACAGTTGTTTAAAAATTAAAATCGTATACAGGGCTAATTGAAATCATGATTTTAGAACATTTAATCGAGCAGGCCTACTTACTAGCTTTTTGCATCTTTCAGCGGATTACACAAGCCCCCTGGTCAAGACAATGGCAGAGCGGAAGTAAATAATTTGAATATTAATCAAGCTAAATAACAAGGTATTTTTCTTAGGACTTGGAGGTCGAAAATAAGTCTAAAAAAGCCAGTGAATATTGAAATTGCATTACAAGTTAAATAGGATGTCTCCGTCACCTGCGAGCTGTTTGCTAACACATTAGCCACTGTAACACGATACATTGACAAGGCTCTGTTCCTCCAAATTGTTTTTTAGGAACTTTTCTGCCTTCCAATGATCAAAATCACATTTGGCAGATGAAATCTTGATATGACTCAAAGAAAAAGCAGCATGCTCATGTGAATTGGTTGTGTGGAACCCTTACATGTTCTCTGGCTGAGTGTGCAGGTGTTGTCATCCCAACAGCTGGCCGTGAATGGAACCTGGACACATGGTTTCTCTCAGTGTCAGTGGGCTCAGTGCAACAGCCAGACTGGTAAAACCTCTGCAGCACAGAGAATATTCTCATTTTAGTCTTCAGGTCCAAGCTGAAAGCAAACAAGTGCAGGCAAATGACCACTGACCTTGCACTGATGAGTCGTCTGTACCATGAACTCTGCAATGGTTGCAAAGATATCATCAGGCTCTGTGTGTGTTCTCTGCAAAATGTCAAAAGCATGACAATTGAGACAAAGCGAGTCAAGTCAAGACCCAAATTTAAATCAATCAATATACAGAAAACATGCTGGCACCTTGACAGGCATTTGTGAGTCTTCATATGTAGTAGTAGTAGGGCTTTGGGATGTGCCAGTGCGTGTCCAGTCTACACTCCGCCTGGAGGCCCGCTCCAGCACCTCCAAGCCCAGACTGGCAGAGCGCTGCAGAGAAGACTCCAGCCATGCTTGGCTTGCCATGAACAGGTTGAGTTAAATTCAGGTGCCCTTTACATGGTGGAGTGGAGAAACAAGCAAACAGACCTCAGCCACCTTCCTTTTTTAGCTCACAGTACACACATTGAGACTAAAGTTCCAAATTCCAAATATACTTTATATATTTACTTTAATATACTATTTTCTACTATTATAATATAGAACTAAATTGATTACTTGATTGAAAGTTGACAGCATAATTCACTTTTTCACTTTAAAAAAAAAGCAAACTTCAGCTTCTAAAATGTGAATATTTGCTTTTTTTGTTGGTCTTTCATGATGTCAAACTGAATAACTTTTGGATAAAAAAGACTTGGAAGGCATGTCCCCAGATGGACATTTTTCACAATGTACATTTTAAAACCACATGTACATTGTTTAATTGAGGAAGTAATGGGCAGATAGTGGGCCGTAATAGGGAACTGATAACAATATTTTCAACCCTTATTTGATATCAACAAATAAATTAGTAATAGGCTATACCATAAGTGAAATAGTAACGAACAGTGCTGGTTTCATTCTTTAAAAAATGATGAGCGACTTTATTCTAGAGAGCTTCTCCAATCACGATGGCTCGGCAGATCTATCGAAATTATAACCATTAAACACAAGCAATTATAAATTTTGTACATAGCACAAGTGAACGCAGCTCGGAAACTGCGCATGCGTGACGATTATCGCCCCACTGGACCATACTTAAAGGAAAGTTGTTACTTTTATCAGTAGACTACTTACTTTCTCTTTAAACAGTCGACAGTTGGCTTCGCTGGCCCAACACCATAACATGTATCTATCTATCTATCTATCTATCTATGAAGTAACATACCGAAACGTCAATTCGACGTTCCACGTGAAACGTCACAACCGTGTCAAGAGAACTCGGGTGAGGAGATTATTGAAGTGTTTACCTGTTCAACTCACGGAGAGCTGGGCGGGTTAGCAAGTGAACACGCATAAATACACAGCTGCAGAGGAACAGTGCTTCTTCCTTCGGTTCGCTGCATGTAGTGTTCACATTTCTCCTGATTTAGCGTTAGCTTGCGAAGTTAAGCTCTCAAGTCAGCCTCGACCGCGCTGCTGTCAAGTGACAGGACAGGAAATCCTGCATGTTAAACCCCGCCCCCTTCCATTTGGGATGCAAATATCAATTGTCATTTCCAATGCCTTTCAGCAACTTTATTTTTTATAAAGTATACTACGTTATTGTTGTCTTAGACACTCCGATACGTGGGCCTTGAAATAAAATCGTACCCATGTAAATGCCCATAGACTGTACATTAACGGTCTATGGTCATGACTTATGCTCAACAATTAAAAATACTATCATAATTTACTTCTGCACTATTACTTATACTAACACTTTGCACTATTGTATCAACCTGGCTATATTGTACATATTGTTTGTTTTGTATGAGTATGCACTTTGTGAGCAATACGATCCAAAGCAAAAGTCCTCGTCTGTGTCCTCATACCTGGCCAATAAAGCTTTGCAACTTCAGTACTCAGTGTCCATTTCACTGTTCAGTTGCCACCAACAAATTGCCATCACTTTTCAGTGTTTGGCTTTTGTTCAACCTGTTGCTGTAGCAATACATCTTCTAGGTTTCAAAAATGTATTTTCAAATTTACATTTTGAGGGCTGCAACAACCCTTAAGTGACTCATTGACCCAAGACAGTCCTTTTGTGATGAATTTCTTGTCCAAGGTAACCTGTAGTCATAGTTACAGTATATACACAAACGCTATGCCATGTATGGAGGTATTTAAATCAGAAATGACAAACATGCAGTTTCCATTTATACAGTTTATTTCTGCAAAAACACACTGACAGGAGCATTACGCCATCAGCACACAGGCTCCTCCCACTTCCTTGATCTTCTCCTCAGCCCGTCGGCTGAAGAACTTGGCCTTGACGATCACAGGCTGCTTGGGCAGCTTGCCTTTGCCCAGAACTTTGTAGTAGCCCTGTGAAATGAAATTAAACAAAAACAAAACACAATATTAGTGCAACCAGATAACCACAAAAAACATGTTCTGACAGATTTCCACAAAACAGGATAACAAAGCCCATTATTATTCAGCAGCACATTCAGTGGTGTTAACATGCCAATATATGTACAACACACTAGTTAAGATCCTCCCCTTAGAATACTTAACACAATCTATAAATCTTCATCCACAGAAATGTTCAGAAATTTCTTTCACACAGCTGAGTACATTGGTGAAATATTACTTTTATCTGCCGTTGCATTTGTTAGCAACTTTAATTCAAAGTGTGAACTCAGTAATGTTCTTTTTATTGTAGCCTGCAACCCATTTCAGCATGGACCGATTACAGACAGTGGCAGAAGACAGTTTGGTCACAAAAGTATCAAGGCATAAAGTGTTTGCACATTTTAAATTATAGCACAAAATTTCTTTAGCAAAACATTCACTACAGATTTCCCATTTAACAAAACCAACTTTGGAAATGCACACGTCAGTGTTCTCATCACTGACAACAGTAGAGAGGTACTATATACGTTAAGCCTGGATGAGCTTAAAGACGAGGACCAAGGAAACATCCATAGAAAGTAAACCAGCAACCTCAAAGCTGCTTTATTTAAAAAAAAAAAAAATTCTAAATACTATGCTACCCCACTGTGAGGACGTCTGAGATGCTGTTTGCAGTCACTGGGGCTGGCTGGTTGAGAAATGGCTGCAATGAGTAAGCTATCTGCAAATAAAACTAAATGTCTTGTTTATTTTTTACAGCTGTTACAGACACAAGTTACAACCGCATCTACTAGAGTTACATTTAACTTAACCAGGTTAAAATACAGTTTTGAGCCATGCCAATCATTTCAGTCTTTCAAAACAAAACGATCAACTTGTACAAAAGCCAGCATAGGACATGTATAGCATATGTATTAAAATACATCAGCTTGTAGTATTAAGTCCAAGGTTCTGCACATGTTTGGCATTAAAGCTCCAACTGATCCCAACTCCCTCCGCCATTGTTTAGTGATGACAGCTGGAAACCAAACATTTTTTCAGTGATGGGAAAAAAATAAAATAATTGGTGAATACTTACAGCGCGCACAGCATCAATGATTGGTGCAGGGCCGTCTGGTTTCTTGCCATAGTTGAGCCTGGTCTGTTCGCTCACCAGCGTCCACAGCTTGTCCAGGTTGATGGTGGGGCAGTGGGTCGTGTTTCTCTTCAGATGGTAATGTCTCATTCCCACCTTACCAAAGTACCCTGGATGGCTGAGGAGACACAGGGAAGAGAGACAAAAGGTCAATCGCTGTCTATGTAAAGTGGTTCTAGTGAATCTAGAACATAACTGGAGATGGTTGGCAGTTTGGTAGCTGTATACAGGTTAACACCTGGGCAAGGGCATATTCATTTGCAACCTCATTTAACTTTGAATGAAATATAGCAAATTGTTCCAAATTAACCAAAGTAAAGAAAAGAAATCTCACTTTTAAAGTGTGCATCATATTTCTAAAACATCTCTCCCAATTATAATTTCATGTGACCGCAGAGTAATCAGTGAGTTCTTACAATTTGTAACTGCCCATGTGGTTGACCGGCCTACAAAAGAGCCAGTCGGTGAATAGGACCAGTCTTCACTCTAAGAGGACTCTAGCACACCAAGACAATGAATTATGTCAAGGTGAGACTCTAGTCTCTACAACATTAATCTCAACAGGTGACTGAACAGACAACACTATCAGGCTTAGGGAAAACTCTAGATAAACATGTCAGAAAGCATTGCAGATCAACATACTTAGCTTCCCCTAATGACTGATATTAAAGCAAATTTATGAATTTGTAATTGCTATTAGCAATACCGGTACTGCTGCTAGGCTGATGACCATGCCAGTGTATTTGTAAACATAAATGAGTATATACATTGGATTTAGAGGAACATGTTGTTTTGCACATACACACATTAATCCCAGCCCACTGGCATACTGTCTGGACCCCTAAACACATCACAAGAACCTCATGTCATGCAGAACTTACTATTTGTCGAAGTTGATTCTGTGGTGATGCATACCACCAGCATTACCACGACCTCCAGGATGCTTTCTGTGTTTGCCTGTTGAGATAGACAAGTTAAAGTTAACCGTGTGTCACATGTACAGTGGCAAAACTATTAAAAATCACCTTTAAAAGCAGGTTAAAACTCACCAATGCGACCATGTCCGTGGCTGACGTGTCCTCGGAGCTTCCTGGTCTTGGTCTTCTTGGTGGGCTAACAAGATAGATTTGAATAGAACGTTAACGTAAGAAAATATCGAAAGCCTTATTATAAACAGTGGAGTTAGCTTGCTTGCTAAATTAGCCAAATGGTCTCTCACGTTGCTTGTATGTAGTAACAAGTCTTCGCAGCCTGCCAACTATGACCAGGCAACAACAAACAACTCACACTAAACATATTCGCAGGAAGTTTTTCTTATAACAAAGTAGATTAGAAGTTTAAAGACACCAGGTAGGTGCTTTCACGCTGCCTAGTATCCTAGGAAGCTAATGATAATACAAATGCATTTACCGGCAGACTTAGCTAGCACGTTACTCTGGGGCAATTTTGCATTTTTAAACCGGGCCACCGATGTCACATTAATGAAGACTACAGTAGTTTTATGTACACGGTTAAAACACCACAGGCAAAATTATGCTGGCTGACGGCTACAACCGTGGGCCCAGGAAAGCCCAGCTCTCACACAGTAACCCGCTCACAAATTCCCTTAACGTTAACACATCACGGGAAAAATAAACCCAGCAAATGACCACTGGAGACGGTTAGAGGGTACACGGCCATAAGATGATAGTTTGCTGTACAAATGAACAAGGATGGGCATAGATTTAACAAGATTTCCCCGCACAGGGATACATGATAGGACCTACCATCTTGGAGGCTAGTTGAAAGAGGAACGGGATTTGTAAACCACGCGGTTTTGTGCGAGATTTGGCTCCTGGTAACAAAGTGCAAAGAAATCCACAGCGACGCCCAGTGACAGGCGACAGAAATTAATTTATAGCCAAATACAACTGACTGAAAGCAGCGGTGGGATGTAACTAGGAGGCCTACATTTACTCACGTACTGTGCTAAAGTACAATTTTGAGACTTTGAGATTTGAAATGGTGCGTCCTCAGCCATAGAGAGACTCTGGGTGCGCCTAATAGGCCTACTTTTACTTTCGGTGGCCTACTTTTAGTAGATTTTAATACTCATATTTTTGTACTTTTACTTGGGTAAAGTTATGAACGCATACTTTTTACTTTAGTATTTCTACACAGCAGTGACAAAGCCCACATCTCCATAAACATACATTCACTCCATCATAATGTTCTTATCAAACAGAAACAAATATGACTTTTTATTCAATGGAAGTAAAACTATGTTCAGTGGTGCACATATAGATGCATTATTTACTAAAAAATGTAATTGCACAGATGATTGATTAAGTGGAGAGAGAACTCTGTTATCTTAAACTCGTTTCTTCCCTTTCAGACTGAGGGAAAGACAAGTTTCCATGTGTGCACCAAAGGTTTTCTGCTGCTTATTAGTATCTGACTCCATGAAGCACGTGAGGTAATTTCCCTGAAGTAAATCACTGAATTATTCTTTATTTTTGGTTTTGTAAAATGATGCAAACATATTGCTCTGTTTTGATGACGTACTTTGTGACTTCTGTATAGCCAGTACTATTAAATGAATTCCGTAGCAAAACATCCGAGTATGTAAATTTTCCGCTTGTTTTTTCAGACATCTTGTTTTGTGAAATATTTCATTGGTTTTGTTGTTGAAAGGAAAGTCAGAGGGAAATTATTTCATTACAACTGATAAAAAAGGCATTACTGGCAGACAGTCCTACACAAAATAATTGAGCTTCTTCTCAATTAACTAGGCTACAACAGTGAAATCCTGCTTTTATATTAATGCATGAGTAACAATGATATAATGATATAAAATATAATAGCGTAAAAGTCACAGGGGACATTGTTCTGCATTAAGTGCTTTAAGTACATTTTCCTGCTTATACTTTTAATTAAGTGCAAGTCTTTTCTTAGTAAACAAGTATTTTACAGTGTAGTATTAATATTTTTACTTAAGTAAATGATCTAAATACTTTCCCAACACTGAAAATGCACATAATGCTACATAATAACTAGGATGATGGGATCTGTTTTATGGAGTATAATAAAATTTGGTCTAAAGTAAAATAGCAACTAGAAGGTTATAAAAATAGAGACATGAATGAAATTTTTGCAGCATGGTTATCAGGTGATAGCCTGATCCTACCAGACTGGATTGAACTTCATCAAACCTTTATAGGATTGTTCTCCTTAAAGGAGTCACTAGTGGATATCCTTCAGTTCATGTTTGAGGCTTCATTGGTGCAGTCGTTCCATCATGCTTTATACCTGGAATCCCCTGGCGACAGTGAAAGACAAATAATAGCATCACATGATTAGTTCAGTAGTCAATAGGATACACTTGCTTGCTGTGACTCGGTGGGAGGGAGGGGGGTCTGAGGTTGGATCAGCTCTCCACCAATCATATCATCTGTGTCCCCCTTGACACAGAACAACGGTGCCGTCCCTCGCATCCTCAACAGCACTCTTACCTGGCTTTCTGAAGCAGACATCTTGTTTTTTCATCGCTTACATTCACACTCAGCTAAGGTATGAGGCCGCTTTAACCTGATTCCTGTGTGTTGTTAATGATGTGTTACTAATTGTTATGTAGTCAGTGTCTTTTTTTTTACATGTCATCAGCATGCATTTAACTTTAACTATATGATTTTCTTGTAAAATGAGCAGTTGCATTAATCTTGAAATGGTTCTTCTGCTTCTTCTTTGGGGGTTGTCTGTTTGTTTTGATTCTTGTATTTTGCCGTCAAACACGGAGCACACAAGAGATTTCAAAATCAGCAGCTTCTTCTGTGTTTTCGCTTCTGTTTCTTCACCCCAGGAGGCCCACTCTCCTCGAGATGGCACACCTGCCTCACAGACGCCATGGCAACTTTCCCCAAAGACAGGCCACACTGTTGCCACGGGTAGCCAAGTGTGGAGTACAACTGCCACTGGAGGCCATGTCATCTGAGACTGATTCATATCCCGCAACCACAGCAGCGGAGCCAAGCCTCCCAGCAGAACACGTAACACAGACACAGACAGTGTTAAACAATAAAGGGTTTTATGATTGAGAAGTGTTAAAGAGGATTATTGATATCTAATTGAAGCTTTGTTTCTATTTACAAAAGGTGAAGATGGAAACTGAGACAAACCGGTCCCACAGCAGAAAGACCCAAGCAGCCTCTCCTCCAGCTGCAAAACGACAACCTGGAAAAGATGTAGCAGCTTTATTGAAGAGAATAAGGTAAAATGAAGGACATCGCGGGGAACATGTTATCCCAACAAAACAATGGGGAAATGTATTCAAATAAATTGTTTGACATTTTTGGAATTAGGCTTATTTGCTTTCTTTTAAGAGGTAGACAAGTACTCCGTTTTGGATAATATTCCTGATTTGGAAATTTTAAATGTGATGTAAAGGATTTCTTCCACTGACCATAAGTCTTCAATTATGTTGACAGGATTCACCCAGAGGCTCAAAGGATTCTGGGTAATTCCTGCATACCTGTAGTGAGCTTGGAGCGTCTGAACTTCCAGTCTGTGTTCTTGTCATGCCTGCAGCCTGTGGTCTCTCTGGTACGGCTGCCGTGCCAAACACGAGGCAAGCTCCACAGTGACGCTTCCTGTTTGGATCGTCCTCAGCAGGTACAGAGATGAAGATCTGCACGCTAACCTTTCACTTAACCCTCCTGTTGTCCTCGGGTCAAATTTGACCCCTTTAAAAAAAGTCTATATCTGAAATATGAGTTTCTTTTTAACCAAATTACCACAAAAATGGATTGGATTCCATACAACGCTCTTTGCAAATACAATTGATCACTTTCATTCCTGACTAAACTCATCTGTACGTTCCTCTGATCTTAACTATTAATCCAAATAATTCATAATTTCTGCTTTTTTGACTAAAATATTAGGTAAAATTCTATATAAAGGAGGATTATTGACCATGACTTCCAAAAAATACTGTAAAACTAGTGGTTAGTAAGGTGGTGTTAGTGAAAACTAAAAAAAAGTCTGAAAAAGGGACAAAAATGTCAAACGTTTGTCCATTTATGACTCGGGAGGACAACACAAGGGTTAACATGAGCTCCATGTTGTGACACCTTTGTCTCTGTCTGCAGAATGGACTCAGTCAACCTGAGGCACACATTTTGGAGGTAAGAGAAATGTCACCTCAGTCTGATCTCAGCCGACCAGAAACAACACCGACCTCGTGGACTGAGCCGTACTGTCCCGACAGCCCCCCCTCCGAAGAACCAGAACAGGACTCAGGCTTTGACTGTGACTCTAATCCAGATCAGACGTACATCCTGTTGGATTCTGACTCTGATGAAATGGACCCAGATGGGAAACCTGATTCAGAGACATTTTTTTTGGACCCGGATCCAGAGCAGACCGTGGTGATCCAACTGGATCCAGAACCAGAACCAGATCTAGACGATCGATTCCTGGAGCTGGAGGATGAAGCTGAAACTAAATGCGAGGTAGTTCAAATAGACGACAGTGAAGATCAAATAACTGATATTTGTCGCTCACAGGAAGAGGCAGACTCATGTGTCCAGAAACTTGGAGCTGGATCAGGGGCCGAGGAGATGGAGAGTGACGATTTTTGTGCTGTGTGTCTGAACGGAGGAGAGCTGCTCTGCTGCGACCGCTGCCCTAAAGTTTACCACTTGGCCTGCCATATACCGCCGCTCACCAGCTTCCCACTGTAAGTGCTGTATGGACATCCAGTACCATCTGCTTTATACACAATCAATACAATCACCGTGACAACGGTTCCCAACTCTTTTTGCTTTATAGTGAAGCAGTATTTACTTAGAGAGGATAATGTTTTAGAGGCTCGAAGACTTGAAGAAGTAACTATTTAGTATTTCACATTAAAAAGTAAATTATTGATTATTGATTGTTAAAAGTTCAACTGATGCAGCAGGAAAATATCATATCTTGTTCATTTTGATTTTTAGTTTGGCTTGTGACTCTTTCAGGGGTTTTGACTCTAAGGTTGGCAACTTACTCTGCTTATACTCACATTGGGAGCAATTTACGGTGCAATGTCTTGATCAAAGACGCTCAATGCAGAGAGGAGAAGGAAGGGTGCATGTGCTCATTACCTGTACTTGCAGACGTGCTCGCTCTACCACCTGACACACAGCCACCCAAGATACTGTATATTCTTAAGCTGTTATTTGTCAGTTTCAGTTTCCGTGGTTATCTGTTAATGAGCCCACTAAGACACCACAGTCTCCTTTACACATTTACAATAAATCTTTGAGATATTATGTTCTTCTGTCTTACATTCAGTTTGTTAATGTGGCTGTTGACATGTGGATTTGTATAACTCTTCTCCAGATATAGTACTTGTCCAATATAGGTTAAAATTGGTATGTGCTATTTTATTTTTGTGTCATGCCAAATATTTGATGAGCTTACAGAAATCATTGTAGGTAAACCTACAAAGATAAAGGTTGTTTTGTATTTATTTGTATTTTATTTTAGTCAATACTGAGCATGCAATGAGCAACATGAGCAAAGAGGAATATACTACACAAGCCAACATAATGGTAATTGAGGAATATTTCACACAAATGCAACATATGGCTCTTTGACATGTGTCATAAGAAATATCAGGATTTGGTTACACAGACAATATTGATTTTAAAATACTTTACATTGGTTTTGATCGTTTTCTGAGATTCGTTAACAATGATAGAAAAGCAAAATAACGCCATCATTTAAAAATACAAAGTATATCCCAGATGCATCGCTCCATGCAAATAATGGATGCTGCAGAGAAAACAAATTATTTTAATCTCTTAATTATGAAGTAACGAAGGTCCTATGTGTCCTACAGAGGTGACTGGGCGTGCACGCTGTGCAGAACCGACCAGGAGCCTGTGGAGACGTACGACTGTGAGAACAAGCCCTCCTGTGGGGGAGTCAAGGCTCCATACACACTGTGCGACCAGGACCAGAGGGTGAGCTACTGGGGGGGAATCTGTTATAACATGTAAAGTATTGTCTATACAAGTAGTCCTTTCTTTATTTGGTTTCAAGCTAATGAAAGCAGGAGCATGTGTTTCTTATGGGCAAACAGTCAAAGAATTCACAAAACGTACCAATGGTTAGAATCATTTATTCAAAATGAGATAAGTAACAACAAAGTATTTCTTTCTAACAATTCAGGCTGGGACAATATGTCTTTGTCCCCATTTGATTATTTCACGATACATGCATCCTGATTGAATTTGTATTGGGATTTTCTTTCTTTGTGATTCTAGAAGTATTGCGATTTGATAGCATTGAGTATTGTGATTTTCTTTCCTATTCCTTATTTGACAAAATAAAAAAATAAAAGTACACTTCTAGAGATAATTTATCGTGAGACCTTTCTAAAAGCTAATTGTTTTCTAAGAATAATGCACATCAAATGTCAGTCAGTCAGTCAGTCTGACATTTATTTCATTTGTAAAGAAGTACATAATATGTATCTGCATTTTAGCTGGAAACAGATTATGTAATCGCCCTCGGATGTAAATCATTCGATCAATCAAATAAATCCCAAATATCAATTGTAGGGAAAATAATTGATTTTAAAAATCATCTCAAAATAAATTACGATACATACTAACAATATTTTTTCCCCAGACTCTGATATGGTATCAGTCCATTAATAGATGAACAGATGTTTTTTAGTGACTGTGTATGTTTGTTTGTGTGTTTCCTGTGCAGAGATGTGAGAAACTGACTCTGCTGTTGTACTATCACACGCTCAGCGCTCCGTTCCATGAACCTGTCAGCGTCCTGGTCAGTCCAACAGATTTACATTATAGAAATCACATCAAATAATTCACCCTGACACCACTGAATAACACATATCAGTGTACAAATGTATGTCGTACTACATGAAAGCCCTCACTTAAGAAAGTTATAGTTAGAAATATATAAACTACCGTGCCCAACCTACATAGGATTCAATAAAACCACCATTGGTTAGATATCAAAAACACGTTATAAAACACAGAAAGATGTCGCTCAGTATCATATCAACATTACATGTCTATATATAAAGTTTCAAATGCTATACAACTAATTACAATTACAATATCTTCTTTTGAACAACACAAAGGTATACCTTTCTGTTGCAAACATCAAATTCACCTCATTTTTATCCTGATAAATGGCTTTTTCTAAGTACTGTAAATCAAAAAAATATTTTACCTTTATTGAAACAGGAAAAGACTCTTTGAGAATAAAAATGTGTCCAGGCCAAGACAGGTAGCAGTACAACCACACTATAGGTACAAACACAAAATACACAAAACACAAAAAACATAAAACAACTGAATCAGCAAATCTCTCAAAGTCACCCACAATCTCAAACACATCAGGCAAAACATCTGCAGCCATCTGGCTGCCTCAAAGTTAATCAACATCCTCTTAAAAGCAAACAACGAGACCAGCTCATTAAGTTTTATGGATTTCTGTAACTTGTTCCAAGTAGAGGGAGCAACAAACTTAAACACCTTTCCCCCCAGTTCAGTTGTAACCTTTGGAACAGACAAAAGGAAGAGATCTTGGGAAAGAATGGAACAAATGAACCTATTAAATCATTTAGCACTAATAAAAAGACACTGCGGGCCTCATCTAAAACTCTGAGGCACAACGTTATGGCAGTATGTAATGGTTAAAACAACCTAAGCGGAGAAAACACTGCCTTACTGTACTCTACACGTCCAATATTCCACTTACCTTTCACAACAAACCTTGATGTTAAAATAAAAACAATCTCCCCCACAAAGTCTATGTTCTGTCTAACTTCTGTGCATGTGCTCCAGGCCCGAAACTACTACCAGATCATCAAGAGGCCCATCGATCTGTCAGTGATCCGCAGAAAACTGGACAAGAGCAACACTCTCCACTACTTCACTGCTGAGCAGTTTGTCGATGACGTCCTGCTGATGTTTAAAAACTGTGCTACGTTCAACTACGTGAGTGAATTTCCTGATTTAATCTAATTTCTAGTGTAATTGATTTATTTCTGCACTATCACCTGTGGGAATAAGTTCCACATGGAGCAGAAAACTGGGCCATTTTTCCACTTTGATTTCATTACAGCGACTGTCAATCAGGTTGTGTCCACCTGCCAGTTACAAGAGCCATGCTTGCAGCTGTGGGAGGCATACACAGTGATACTTTGAGCTAAATGCTAATGTCAGCATGCTCCCAATAACGTCGCTACATGCTGATGCTTAGCAGGTATAATGTTTAACATGTTCATCATCTTAGGCTACATCCAAGTTTTGGTTCAAAACGAACATCACACCAGCGTTTCCTAGCCCCTTAAAACAGAGACATTTGTAAACACTGCTAACCTCGTTTTGTTTTGAAAACTCCAGGGTTGCGTTGTAGTCTGGACAGGCAGAAACAGAGACTTTTGGAAACAATTATGCACCTCAGTTAGTCTTATTGGTTAGGATAGTCTTCATCTGTCAAAGCAAATAAATCCCTGGTCTTACTTTTCCTTATTTTTGTTCTTTTTCCACAGTATTTTTCATATTTTCAACTTACACATCCATGATTTTCAACAGCACAGTAACGTTAGACAATCTGCTTTCTGTTTACACCGGCACGCACATGCCAAGTGTATGTGAATGATCATGTTTTTGTCAGACATGTTAATATGGACAGAGATTAGTTCTTCTACAGAGCTAAAACGCTTGTGTGGATGGAAATCTATTATTTTTTAAACAGCGCTTAAAAATGAAAACAGTAATGTGGATGTAGTCTTAGTTTAGCACTTAACACAAAGTGCAGACAGTTCATGTCATTAGTTTTGCAGATATTTGGTCAAAAACCAAGGTATTTGTCAAATTCAAATTATAATGTGATACTGGCACAAGATTAAAAGTCAGAGGATTACCAGAATCATAAGGAGTTATCACCTGCAGACCACAAATGTGTGTACCAAACTTCATGGCAATCTACCAAATAGTTGTTCCAGTTTATAACTCCATTACTGTCTTGCTCCTCATTGGCCCAAGTGTGGAGGCCTGTGAAATAAATCAATTTAAGTGAAGCTAACTAGCCTATAAATCAACTTTCCCTGGATAAATAAAGTTTGAAACCATAAAAAATAGCCTCTAATATTTTGGGATTTTTACAATAATCTCTTTTTTTGCTGTGCAGCCAGACTCAGAGGTTGGCCAGGCCGGTCGAAGCCTGGAGGTGTTTTTCTTGAGTAAACTGAAGGAGATTTTTCCTGACCGGACGTTTCCATCGGCCAGCCAGGACCGGACGGACAGAGCTCGTCTCCACTGGCTCTGCAGGAAGAGGAAGGAGAAGTACAGGAAGAGAAGATATTTGTTCAGTGGGAAAAAATATTGCCTGTAACTAGTTTAATCAATACATGCAGAGTTGTATTGTATGTTGTTGCCTTTAAGCCTTTTTAATTGATGGAGAACATGTTGAGGTGGAAGTTCTTTGATTTTGAAAAGTGTGGCAATCATTTTGTACTTTTTTTTATCTTTTCATGAATTATTATTATTATGAACATTATGGGGAAATAATCAAGTTGAATTTTTTTTCACATTTCAGGTATTTTCACAGAAGTTCAGGTAGAAACTTTTCTTACAAAGGGATTGTTACTGTTTAGGGATTTAGAATGAAAAACGTAGCAAATGCTACATTATTTTTGATAGATCTCACAAACATCTCATCAAATGCAAATTAAACATTTTCCTAGTTATTTTTACGCATTTTTGAAAACTATAAACTTTTAGAAAGGTCAATTGACTCCTTTAATGTACTGTATGTTGTTAATTTTTATTTGTGTGATGTGACTTACATTGTACTTCACTTAACTCTACTAAGGTAGGTGATACATAAGCGATAAGTGATGTAGGTATAATATGTGGTATCTTGTAAATGAGGTTTATCATTCATATCATATCACTTACTAAAATTCTTTTTAACAGTTTGTATTTGAGTTACAATAGTTATTTCCCAAAAGAAGAAATAAAACGTGGTCATCCTGAACCCCTGCCTCTCTTAAAACAAAATACATGTAACACATTGTGCATATTATAAATAAATATGTCACTAAAAGAGAAAAAAAAACAGATGCATTGAGTATCTAAAGCTCTTTGTTACTAATACCTTACTACTGGAGGTAAAAAGTCCACTGACCCTGAAAGGACAATGAGACGAGTGCTTGATAATAAAAATAAAGAGGATACATTTTTTTTCTTTTTTTTCTTTTCTTTTTTAAGTGTTTCTGGCAACATCTTCAATATGTTTTTGAAGGTTTTCAGGTACATTCTTTTTGGTTTTGTTCTTCTCCAGGTTCTTGCTGAAACCACAACTCCACCACCAGGGGGCATGTTTGTATCCAAGACTTTATATTGGATCAACATACAGTCAAAGGTTTGAAATTACAGTGACACTTTTAAAGCACTTTTTTTCCCCTTTTTTCCATTTAGATGATACTTATCTAGGTTGCTACTTCCCTTTCCACTCTCCTGGCTGGTTTCTGCACACTTGAGACCTTGAGTTGGGGTTTCTGGCACAACAATACTCTGACGCTTAATCAATCGCCTTACAACACTATCAACTAAATGCACATCGTTTTCACAAAAAAAACTCTCAAAAACCCTCTTATCCTCACATGTCAGGCATCACATGGACAGCAGTACTGCTATAATTTAACAAGCTCTGGATTTTAAAAATATATAGAAATCAGAAAATGTTGAAGTTTAATGGACTGGATTGCAAAATAACGAGGTGAAATATAAATTACTCAGACAGAAAAAAAGCCATGACTCCATACATATTCTCCATCAAAATATAACATCCTTACTCAGTCACCTCAGAGGCTGATGATGATAAACCCCATCATCCTGCCAGGGCCCTAATGTCTCAATGATCTCAATGGTCTCAATGACATCATGCTGAGTGATGTCGTAAAAACCCAGTGAAGGCTTGAAATAAAACGCTTCACCTCATTAACTAAATGTCTTGTTAAAATTCAGTCGGGGGAGCCTCACAGGAAGACAGAAACATACACACAGTTTGTTTTATCTGCTCCGTTGTTATTATCAATCTGCTATAGTTTGTTTAAAGGTACGTTTTTAGGCTACAACACTTTTTGTCACATACAGCAAACATCTCCTTACTATCCACGAGCTGCCTGTCCCCAGAACACACTGTAAAAAAAAAGCTGTCTCTGTAGACAGCCCAAGGTCTATAAACGGCAACAAAAACAAACTGTGCCAACCTGCACCACGAAGCATACACAACCAGTGTTCCAGTGTTCCAGCCAATACCCGACAAGAAGGATTTGGGAGTGGGGTTTGGGGGGGTTTAGTGCGCGGAAGCACGGAAGGGAGGGGATGAGGAGGAGGGAGGGGTGAAGCTAGCCTTGTTTTGTTTGAATATACTTTGAACGTCAACAATAAGTATCGTCACCCAACATTGCTGAGAGCACCTTTAACTTTTTTTGTTTTATCCTGAACTTAGTCTCCCATTGCCTAGTCCATATCCTTGATGTTCCACTTCTGGGATTGTTCAGATGCCTCAGGAAATTCCGCCAGATGCATGTATTTTTGCCAATTTCCACTTCCTTCCGCTTTGTTTTTTGTTGGAATTTTAAACTCCGGTGGATTTATGAGGACTATGGTTAACTGCTCCTCAGATCTCTGCAGGGTAAACTAGCTAGACTATCTGTCCAATCTGAGTTTCCTCTCGTGCAATTTTGCAGCAGCTCCATCCGGTGCTTAGCACCACCCAAGACATTTATGATTGGTTTAAATAAATGCCAATAAGCAGGAGCACGTTTTTCGCCCATCCCGGGAATGCTGTGTGGACTAGCCAGATCCTCCTAAGCTTCGCAGCGTTTGGATGGTGTGGCAAAGCGAGACTACCCATTACCAAATCTCCACAGCTCTGTGGAGTAAGGTCTGGCTTCACCACGGATACATTCTGGGATAGGAGAAGAAGAAAAAAAACGCTCTGGGTTGTTTGCATTTCTTTAAACTAATCACAATCGTCCATGTCGGCGGGAGTCAACTGTTCACACAATATCATCACTATGTGTGTTACGTGAGCTATTTAAATTAGCTGGATACATGGTGAAATGTAATTTACTCTCACCAGTGTATCACCGTGTGTACTTCATCAGTAACCCCTGTCAATTGGTCCCAAAATGTCCCAAACTTATTCTTTGTAAAACATTTACAATCATTCGTGGAAAGAAACAAGCAGGCCTGTCTTGTTGCACTATTAGAAACTGAATAGTTTGGTATGTAGTTCTTAAAACAAAATTTCACAAAAGATATCTTCTTATAATGTTAAAAGATTCTCTTCAAAACAAGAAATGTTTCAAGATATTATGAGAAACTGAGCAAAATTTGCCGTGATCACAGCTGTAGAAATCCACAGGATCGTCACATCGTATAACTTATTTAAAGGAGTACATGTTGCTTTTCTTTCACGTTTTCTTTGGAATTACCTCTATATAAATCTCCTCTCAAACATCTGCTGTCTGTATTAATCCTGGTGTGCAGTCCTCTACCAGTCTCTGTTTCCCCTGGACTCTGCTGCACTCCTCGGTGGTCTGCTCACCGTGTTTCGTTGCTGTCAGTTTCTAAATGTGGTTTTCAATTCTCAGCTCTTCAACATGATATTCTTTTATTTTTTTAAAGTGTTGCAGGACATTTTGTTCTTCCAAGATTCAGCTTAGTGTAATTTGTCAAACAAAAAAAAACACAAAGAGACTTTTGGCCATTTGAGCCAGAGAGCTCATACTTTCATACACTTTTGTCAAAATGACAAAATCAAAATCAAATGACAAAATCAAATGACAAAATCAAATGACAAAATTAGTTTCAACACCTGATAAAACCGGCTCTTTGCCGGCCTTAAACAGTTTGATCTGTGTGTACATCCACTGGGATCCTAAAATTGTCAGCCATTGAAGAAAGACATATGCAGAAAAGTGAGAGGGAGCTTTCAGGCGGCCAGCAGCCTTGTGGCTAATGTTAAGATAAAATAGGGGAAATTGATCGTGAGATGTTTTCAAAAGGAGGTTTATTCCTCTCTTATGTCTTTTAAACCCACTTTATTCAGTCCAGTAAACCTTACTCACATGTCTGCGTTTTGTCTCTTTTTTTCCCTCTGAGTTGTAATGTGCAGATGGTTCATTTCCGATAATGAAAAGAACATCTCCCCTTTCACTGTCTCAATCACTCACAGAGAGGTATAAAGCAGACGCTCCTCCGGCTGCAGTGGTCTTCTTTGAGATTAGACCTACATCTAATGTTTAGAACCAACTGAAGAGCATGCATTAGCCATGATTACACACCTGATATTTTTCATTCATCTCACGTTCATCCAAAAAGCTGCAAGATTTGTTGGTATGCCACATGCACTCTTTGTTATTTAGAGTCATTCCAACTCACTTTCTCACTTACAGTGTTGATAAGTTATTACATTAAAGCTCTACTATCTTGATTTATGATGTTTTCTTTGAACAGTGTTGAGAACAGAGCTGATACTAAATATATATTCCGCCTTTTAGTTTTCTGACCAAAGTTGATCTTAGTATATGGGTAAGAAAGTTGGCTCAGCAAAGACATACAGTATTTTTACATTATTTTATGTCTCAGTGTGAAAGCTCTGGGATATCACACGCAAAGAAAATAATGTTGTGCATAATTTTTCACAACTTGAGAATGTTCTTCTGCCAAAGACAGAGATTTGGATGCGTCAAACGCCAGAAACCTCAAAATGGAATCAGCTCAAAGACCACAGACACACGGTTAGTCATCAGTCATTTCCCTTCATAATTCCTCAGCTGTCCAAACACGTTGAAAACATCTCCTCTGATGCCCAAATTTGGGAAGCAAACTTGAGGGAAGCAGAGAAGAAGAAGTAGAAGAAGAAGGCCAATAAGGAATATTTTTAAACCCTTGCTTTTTTTGCATTTAGATTCTCTATATTTCCTGTACGTATGGTAAAATTCCAACAAGTCCACCACACCATATGATGGTATAGGTTGTTTATTCCTACCCGCTGATACGAGCTACAGGACCGTTTTCCGTTCTTATATTTAAACCACAGAACATAACAGGCGCGTTCATGTTGTGAAACGGTTGCAGTTTTGTTTATGTTCAGGTTTATGCACAAAAACTACTTAAACATGTTAAGGAACCAAAACTATTTAGTTGAGTTTAGGGGCGATTCTAGGATCAGACCTTTATGGGGGCTCAGCCCCTAATGACAATGTGACATGGGTACAGTGCCTTGCAAAAGTTTGACCTCCCCCATTCCCTTTCCCCCCCTGCTAAATCATTATTTTCTCCAGATAACAATGAACATAATTGGCCAAAATTATGTTTCCGTTAACCCTTTCATTGAGGGGGTTACAGGCAGAGGATATTAACCCTGTTTCAAGCTCTTTCAACCTGTAATTGTTTGTCTTCTGTCACTAACAGATAAGCTCTCAAACTTTAACTTGAAGCACTAAAATTGATTTCAGAATAAAAAAAAATAAAAAAAAAATTGTTTTTTATTATTATAAATTTTAGGGGGGCTGAGATGGAATTTAGGGGGGCTTGAGCCCCCATAAAAAGGGTCTAAAGTCACCAATGGTTGGGTTTAGAAGTTTTAAAATCAAATGTTGACATACTGTAGGTCCGTTTGTTCTGTTTGTTCAGTAAAGAAGAAAAAAAAATCGCTGTTCACTTTTATTTTCAAATGGGACACAAACCCAAACCTCCTTGGCGAAAGTCCTGTGTTTGTTTGACCCATCCCTCTTTAGGCGGAACTTGGCGCTCACTGCTCAATCAAAACGACCTTTGGTAGCGTTTTTTGGGGGAGGACAGTCTCCAAAATTGACAATGACGTTGACTTTGAAGGATGTCATACAATGCCATTAATCCAGCCTGTCACCCTAACAATGTCGGTCAAGTACAGTAACATGTTCAAGATGTTTAGTGACTTTGTGAAGGGAACAAACGACTACTGCTGACCCAACAGGTCCGGGACAATAAAGGACGGTCATGATCTTGGGTTTCAAAGGGGCAATTTTAAACATGAAAGTCACATAAACTCAGATTTCTTGGAACAATTACCAAGTGAGACCTCTGTCGTGATGATCGATAGCAGCAATCTCGAGTCAGTGGTGTTGTTTCTGTGAAAGTGGCTGAAGATCAAGACCGCATTTTCCATAAATCCTGTCATTTCCTGTAACAAAATCAAAGGTTTGGCTGTCTTGCAAAAGACAAATACACATAATTGTGATTTAGTTTCCATGTATTAAATCCTTCCATCCTCTGCAACTGCTGGAAACCCTGACAGCTTTTACACATTTTGCACAAACAAGGCACTCTCTGCTTACAATTGACCATCCTATCTATAATCATCCATCTCAAAATGAAGGTGACAATTATGAGTTGATTATTTGTAGATATTGCTTCTTTATAATTATATGGTTATACTGTAGATTGTGTGTATCTTGTCCTGTCATTTTGTACCATGTTTTCACCCATATATTTGCTGGAATGGCGTCTCCTCATTTACTCACAGCCATGAGTAAATCTCTAGTCTGACATAACTTTTCACATGTCATACTTGGTAGCTAATCTTGTTTTCACAGAATAAACAGAAAACTTCCAGACAGATTCCTGGTGCACAGACGTGATGTAATGGTGTTGTACTGTACCCTTTGATGTTGATTCGTTGAGGTTTTGTGTGTGTGTGTGTATGTGTGTGTGTGAATATGCAGCTGCTGAGAATAACGTGTTTCTTGGTGTGTGTGTAGCTTTGTGGGCCCATTACGTCGTTCCATGTGAAAGCCTCTCTACAGCCACGTGTTGATCAGCTCACGAGAAATGGCCTTTCCCTCTCTGCCTGATTAAAAGCGGCCATGGATGGCTGGGTCTTCCACTGTCGGAAAGTTAAACACAGGAACTTTGTTCTCCCTGATTACAACTAGAATGCCCATTGAGAGCCCATTGTCTGACGATGAGAAGCATGAGAGGAAAAGCAGTTTAATTAAAATGGTTCTATTGTTGGAGCATATCAATTTTTTTCTGCAGCTGATTGAGGTAATGAAGCTCAAGTGTTTCAGCGTTCAACATTGATTAAAATTCTTACCTTACTGGTTTAGGGTTAGGCATGATTGAGGCAAACATATTTGTCTCCAATATGCAAATATTCCACTTTCCTTCTGATTAGCAAGTCAAATAATTGAAGTGACGTGTTTACGGTGATTTCAGTGCTTATCTGAACCCCCCCAAACGTGGTACCAATTAATTTGTCTCATGCAAGCTGATTTGGTGGGTATATGAAATCTAAACAATGCTTAATGAAAAGAGCATGATTTGGTAAACAACAAAAGCCCAACAACAACTCTGCGTACTGTGCATTATGAATGGTTTTGGATGCACGTCATAATGTGGTCAAGTTGTTTTCCTTTCAGAATTACAGCTTTACACACACACACACACACACACACACACACACACACACACACACACACACACACACACACACACACACACACACACACACACACACACACACACACACACACAGTATTTTAGTGTTTAACAGGAAGAGAGCCCTTTAAACTCCAAAAAAGGAGGCTTGGAAAGATTTCCCTCTCACATTGACTGACAGCTTTCTTGATGCAAAGACTAACAAATGGAATAGTGCCTTGTTTGCTTTTGTGATGTTTGAATGGAAACCCTACATTTCGGGGTTTTCTACCCAACCATTATAATCATAAAGAAACTATGCAAACAGACAATTAAGGCTTAAATCAACAAGTGAAATGCTGATTTTACCAACATCAAGTGCTGCCAACTCATGACAGCCCTCTTTAAAAGCGAGGGGAAAACTTTCTTTCTTTTGGAAGAGGGTCACTGACTTTGCATGCAAACAGATACAAGATCAAATGAAGCCAGTTTGGAAATGGGCCCAAGATGACCATTATGCAAGAGGGCCTTGGGGGACAAAAATATGGTTTTAGTCTAAAGAATATTAATTGTTTTGGCTGACGTTAGCGCCTGTGAAGACAAAGCTACTGGAGGATGATTTATTGGCTGCATGTGCCACATATTGTGTTGCGGCTAAAGCTACGGGAAATGGATTACTCATCTGAACCGATGTAGTTTGTTGTCAGGACTATGACGGATGCACTAATCAGTGTTTTTATTGCTGGCCTAACCTATGCTGGTTACGTTTATAGGGAACAGGTTTTTGTTTAATGTTAGACCTAACTCAGCTAGTCTTGTGCTCCAACTCACTCTTTATGTCAGTATTAATCCAAGACAGAAAGCACAGCAAACGGTTCATAGTTTTTTGTTCCATAACATTACAGTATGAAGAATAACACAAATGTCCATAGATGGCAGCTGCACTACAGTTGCATGGTTGGAGTAGCACAGTAGGGTTTAGTCAGCCATGACCTTTGAGAAACAGGATGGGGAAGAGGCAGAGAATAGAAACATATGGGCACAAGAGGGGAAAGAAAGGAGAAAAACAAAATGAACTGAGAGGGGAAAAGAGGGGAGAGAGAGCACATGAGAAACAGAGAAAAGAGAGGTGTGAGAGAGTAAAAGAGCACTTGGCACACACACAGACACAGAGAGAAGAGGGGGACGCTTGTTTTCCCTCCTCTCCCTCCAGCTTTAAAAAAATGAAACAGCCCATTAAAGAGGAAAAGAGGGGGGGCAGTGCTGTACTTCCATCCAGCCTGGATTGTAAGGAACATTTAGTGCGCCGACACTAACCCAGATACCAGACATAACACACAGGGCCAGCTGAGGACCTGACAGAACACAGGCATGAACGACATCAAGCTGGCCCTGCTGGGAAGCCAGGGGGCTGGGAAATCAGGTGAGTGACCGGAGGGAAACAGAAAAAAGCCTACCTGTTTTATTATCTCTGTACTGTGAATGAGGAATTCAAAAGTTAGATTTGTTGTATTTTTTTTGTCAAATTTTAAATATTTTTAGGTGCACATTGTTCTTTACTTGAGTATTTCCATTCCATGCAACTTTATACTTCTATCGTTTTCATTTTGGAAGCCAATATTGAATTTTTACTGCTATTATTAATATTATTAATATTATTATTATTACTTTGCAGAGTCAGAATATTTATACAAAATATAAATTAACTAACAAATGATGATGTACGTGATGCATAGGTTAAGCTACCTGGCAGTATATAAAGTAATTATATTTAGCCCTGGCTGCAACATTTATTTAAATATGCAAAGTACTTAAGTTATTATATTAGAGCAGTAGATTCAAAGATACAATATGTACCTCAATATTGTACTTAACCCTCATGTTGTCCTCGGGTCAAATTGACCTTTTTAACTATCTAATTGTAATCACCCCAAATAACATGATTGATTCCACACAACGCTCTTTGGGGTGATTTTGATGGGTAATTTTGGGGTGTCTTATTCAATTTTATAGAATTTGAAAAAAAAAATTGAAGGGGAGTAAAAGTCATATTCCAGTCTGTGATTATCCATCAACATACATTCCTTTAATTTTAGTCTAAATATTTCCTAATTTCTGATTTTCTAACTCAAATGTTAGCTATGATTTCCTAAAAATGAGGTTTATTGACCATAAGTTCACCATTAACCATTAACCATAAAGTTAATAAGTTAGTGTTACGTAGTGTTAAAAATGTCAAAAAGGGACAAACATTGAAAAAAAGTGTCAAAAGTGTTGAAAAAAGGGACAAAAATGTAAGAAAAAGATAAAAAAAAAACATCAATAAAAAGCATCAACAAAATTGTTGATTTTTAATTTTAAGGGTTAAGTTAGTTCTTGACTTAGGGCGTTTTTCCACTACATGGTACCAGCTTGACGCTCATCGACTATACTCTCCTTTTATAGTTACATCCCACCTCTGAAGTAGTAATTTGAATGATGTTTGGACTTAAAATGAGGTAGTGGTGTTTGGAGCTAACGCTAACTAGCTATTTAGAATAGATTTTAAGATTTTATTGTTTGTTTTTAAGGCTTTAAATGGTCTCGTCCCAGAGTTATTTGTCTGAAATTTTAACACAACAGGTCATTGCGGTCTTCAAATTAGTTTGTTTTAGAAGTCCCAAGGTCCAGGTATACACGGGGGGGTTGCCGCCCATTTTGATTGATTGATTGATTGATGTGTTAATGTCTGGAAGCTAACTGCCAACTGTATTCATTCTTAAACTTGACAACAGTAGTTTGACAAAAATTTGAAACAAAGTCCACTTACTATTAGTTTTTTACAGAGCGTTCAACCCCATCTTTGTCGTCTCTCTAAAATAAAGAATTAGACAGTTGGATGTTGAGCTAGGCTAACTTTAACTGGTTGCCGGTTGTTTTCAGGTTGTTACAGACCTACGCTTTTTTTCTACTGGGCTTTGGTTTAATGTTACATACTCCAAAAAAACCGAGACATTATTGGTTCCATTCATTGAGATTTAACTGAAATAATAAGATTATGTATTCTTTCAGAGAATCCCTGCCTTTTGAAAGACCTTTGTTAGTTTTAAAATGCATCTATCGCAGAGCTAATTTTAAGGTTAGAAAAGGAAAAACACTTAAAAAAAATAATACATGTTTTTTTTATCAATCAGAGTCAGTACGCTCTACCTTTAGGGAGGCTAAAGTTCTCCGCTACTGGTTTTGTTTTTGTTTCAAATAGATCAAGCTTTTACTCTGACTTTGCTGTACTGCTTTGCTGTACTGTGCTGTACTTTTGTTTACATAAGTAATATGTGAAAACGATCTGTCTCCATCTGCTTATTTTCCAAGACTTTCAACAGTTTATGTGACCATACCTGAAATCCGCAAACACATTCCAGATTTTATTTTTTTAAACTACAAGTTATGTGACCCTTGTTGCTGCTTGGGGTCTTGGTGCATATCTCAGTAGACTGACTGGCTCTGCGCTGTGTTCAGGCCTCATAAAACAATGGGACGTCTCCATTCTCGCTGCCAGGCAGTGAAGCAGAGCTGTTATTGCGGGGATGCTACAGCTCTGGAGGCTGCGTGTGCATGTTTTCTGCTTTTGCTGCTTTCAATGCACGTTTCTCATTGTCTCGTGGTTTTGTTCTCTGAATATATCAGTGTTAATGTAAACAATGCCCCAAATGAATTGCTATTTTGTCTCAAAGTTGTAGGGGTTTAATTTGCTTTGCATTTTCCAGAATGTCCATGCATGAGTACATTTTAGGGTCATATCCATATTTATGTGTTCCCCTAGCATAACCCCTTCAGAAAACCATAACTACAAACAGCAATTGAAACTTCAGCACATAATTGAAACTGATTGTCTGTGGGACCATAACTAGTGAGTTTCATGTGAAGCTCGCAGTCTGTAGGCAAAACAGAGCGGAAATTTGACCATTCAGCTTGCCAAATATGCACACAGGCCTTCCAGCAAAGCCATACAGCCTCTTTCATGTGAGGCTTCAGTTTCACAGCTCCAATCCTGGAGATTGTTGGCACCGTGTTGCGCCTGCGGGAGTGAATGAGGGCCATTTAACCCTCACTGCTGCCACCTGTGAGGGTTGAGAGTGTAATGATGCCACGATTCATTTAGTTGTTTCATTTGTCTGTTTCCTCCAGCTGTCCTTGTGCGGTTCCTGACCAGGCGCTTCATTGGTGAATATGCCTCTAACGCCAGTAAGTGTTTCCATATTTGAAGAGATTGAGATTTGATGGGAGTTTTGTTCCTAGAGAACAGTTTATCTCCAGACATCATTGGTCTTGCTATTTAGTCCCTTAGTGGTTCAAAGATTTCACCTGAGGATTCATGAGATTAGAAATCCAGGATTACTTCTGTGTGTGGCATAATTCAAATATGATTACATAGCGGTAAAATTATTGAAATAGTAAATGCCATACTCATACACTACATTAGCTGCTTCACATCTAGCTTAAATTGCCTCCTTGAGTCCTCCACTTGCCTCCCTTCCTTACCTCTTAGTCCCTCCTACAGAGGAGACACAGGAGAGATGTGAGGAAATCATGGGAGGAGAGAGGAACCGAGGAAATGTGCTTTAGAGGGATGAGACGTCCTTGGCTCTAAAGCATCAAATGAATACGTCAGCTGTTCAGGCGGAGTTAGTAACTCCTTCAGCTGCACGGCTTCCTGGAAGGCTGCTCTCGACTACAGCTCCTCGGTGATCCCTCCTCATTCATCGGGGCAGAAATAAGAGCTTTGAGACGGATTTCACAGAAGAGGGACAAAACAACTTCCGGTTCAGCTGAGGACCGACGAGCTATCATATAAGCAACACGAAGAGCACCTATTGTATCCAATTAAAGCCATATTTATCTTTTTTCCCACTTGTGGGCAGTGGAAGATGATGTAACAACAACATTGACAATGTATCACCTATAAAAGGCAATAGCGAACAAGCAAGATTGGCAGCATTTATTTAATTTATTTGAAATCCAACATATAATCTCCTTCTGTTTTGCTCGCCACCAACTCCTGAGAGAAATATATGTCTCTTTAACTGTAAATGCTATGCTAAGCTATGCTAAATGTTAAATAATGGTGATGTTGAAGGTGTTATGAAACCAAAACAGTAAACCAAAAAAAAAAAAAAAGATGCTAAAACGCTTTGTTGAGCTGAAGTGAAACGGCAGAGTTAGGTAGTATTGGTTTGTCACTTGAAGTGACACCTATACACCTACACATTGTCATTTAAGACATTGTTTATGTAATAGTATTTATTAGTACAGCTTTAAATCCACAAAATAAACCAAGCCAAACTTAAGACTCTTTTGAATCCTTGTTACAGATTCCCTGTACCATAAAAGGCTGTCGATCGATGGCAGGCAGCTAAATCTGGAGGTTTTTGACCCCTGCTCTCAGGTACAACACATCACAAACACACCTAATATTGTTGATACTTGAGCTCATGTAAACATTTAGATACTTGACTAAGTATGTATTTTTTATTAGAAAAGCAGAGCTGCAGTAGGACTCCAAACTCTCCTGTTTTGAGTTATGTAGCATCCTCCTGCATTCCATCTATTTGACAGTTCCATTTTATATTCCAGCATTTTGTCAGACTAATGATAAGCATCACTCACAGGTATGGCAATACAGCTGTTGATATAAATGTCTACAAAGTGTTATTGCTGGGAGAAAACCTGCTATCTCCAAAATGTCATGGGCCCAGAGAAGCTCTCCTATTGTAAGCATTCTTTATAAATGTATCCTTTGGGTTAGAAAGAGTTTTTAAAGCCCAATAATGGTAAAAAAATGTTTGTGAAAACTTCAGCTGAGATGAAAACATAATCGCGTCTTGTTTTGGAGCAACAAGTTTTTCACATTAAAAGAGTAAAAACTGGCCGGTTTTCAGTGTTCTTTGAAAGCAGCACTACATACCCGGGACCTTGAATGAATCATAGTCATGACAGTTATCTTTGGGCGGGCATGTGCGCGACCTGTACGACACTTTAAGTTAAATCCAAAAGGTTTATGAGAGTATCTTGAGGCAATATGTGCCAGTGGCTGTTTCTTTGAAGAAAAAAGGCCTATAACCTTCCTACTTCTCTTCCAGCAAGTCTTTTACTACAGACTTAGTATTTTATTGGAATACCCCTTGGCTCAGCAGAACAAGAGCCGGCCATTGTCTTTGCCAGTTAAACTCATTGTACAGGCGCCCTTTCATCAGAAACATTTGGTGCATGTCCTGCCTTTCTGACCTGGACTGCATAAAGAAACTATGAAGTCAATAAAGGGAAAGGGATAAGTGAGTTTGAACAGTGCATAGACATGTGGGCAGACCTGTGTTCCTTCCTATGCTGTTTGTTTCTCCTCTAGGCCGATACAACTTGTACAGATTCCAGCAGTAAAATAGCTCTAGAAGAACTGGGACAACAGTAATGCAAACACTGTATACGTACCGTGTATATAGAAAAAATGAGTTAATACAAGGCACAGTGCACTTCAACTGTTTTAATCTGTCCCAGTACAAACATGCCATACAGACATAATACAATACATACTAACTGAATTTGTCAATGTGATACTAAACTAAAAGTGTTGTCTTTGGCAGAGCTCAGAGGCCAGGTGTATACTGGAGGAGCCGGTGGACTGGGCAGATGGCTTTGTGGTGGTGTACAACATCAGCGACTGCACTTCCTTCATTAACGCCAAGAACATCCTGCAACAGATTCGGGAGGCGCGCATGGAAAACTGCAAAGGGTCAGAGGCACAATGAGGTTATTTTATTATGTAGTGGACAGAGAAGCTGATGGGTTTCAGAAAGTTGAGACTTGGTGGACCAGAGCGGCTGTTAAGTCAAAGAAAGAAAGTTAGAGGTGCTCCGACACTGCAAGGATACATGAACTGTGGTCTATATCCTTGATGTTCCACTTTGGGGATTGCATCGGTGCTACAGGAAATCCCGCCAGATTCATGTATCTTCCGTTTCCTTCCACTTTCTTTGTGTTGGAATTTTATATTCCTAAATGCTCCTCAGATCTCTGACAGCTAGCTAGACTATCAGTCCAACCTGAGTTTTCTCTCACGCAACTATTTTGCAGTGGCTCTGTGCGGAGTTTAGCGCCGCCCATGACGATTCTGATTGGTTTAAAGAAATGCCATTAAATATGTGACGTATAATATGTCCTCCCATCCCCGAATGCTATGATGAGAAGCCAGACCCTCCTTCAGCGCCCTTTGGAGGAGGGTTTGGCAAAGCAAAACTACATGAACTGGGTCTTATACTGAGGCTAAATATTTTTCTCAAATGTTTACTCAAATTTGCTTGTGACTTAGGGGTTGTAGATTTGTCTTGAAAAGTTTCAAATTCAACTGAGAAAATTGACTGAAAGCTATCTGACATTATCAGTTAAAACCAACAAACCCTCCAAACTAAAAAGTAAAGTTCTGTGAATTTGAGCAATGCTGTTCCAGACAAAATGTTGCAATAAGGGGTTAAATAGTTTTAAAACCACAACGCATTCTAATGAACGGGTTCGTACGATAGCCTATTATACAAAAATGTAAGCACACTAATTTGTATGATATCCTACAAAATTAGGAGACATCCGGCTGGTCATATTCCAGCTAAAGACCTCAGTGAGCTGTCATTCTTATCAGTGGCCGTAGGTAGTTATTCATATATTTTATGCTACCTTTGGGAACCTAAGACTTTTGTAAACTCATTTCAAGCATCAAAACTATTGTTTGTTGGTATGTTTTTACAAGAGATTTGAGAAATATATCTGCTTTAGGGCCAAATTATTTCTTTATACATTGCTCTGGAACAATTTTGGCAGTCACTATACAGAAAGATTAGTTTGTTCTGAACATTTTATTATATGAAATACATAGGGATTAGGTTATATGCAAAACCCCTTAAAAAGAGAAATCAACATATCTAAAAATGCCTTTAAATGGCCTTTTTGTTTACCCCGAGAAGCCAACTCCGCTCCCCAACTTAAAAGTGCTGTGTTTTATACAGCAACAGTCAATGTGGTGCATACAGTAATAAATACGTTGAACTCATACAAATTCATACTCTTTCCTAGCTATATGTGCGGACGGTTTATGAGAACAGCCTGAAAACAAAAGTAATTTTTCAGGAAACTGAAGCTTTTTCAGCTCCACATGTGTCCACACTGACAGGTCTCTGTTCCAGGGAGGTGGAGGTTCCTGTGTGTCTGGTGGGTAACAAGCAGGACCTGTGTCACGCCCGGCAGGTGCGTGAAGATGAGGGCCGCTGCCTGGCTCAGGAGAACCGCTGTCACTTCCAGGAGGTCTCAGCCGCCGAGAGCTACCAGGACATCGCCAACCTCTTCACCCAACTCATCCGGCAGGTGATGGAGCACCTCAAGTACAGAGCAGACCGAAGACGCTACAGCGGCTCCAAGTCAATGGTCAAGCTCATCAACAATGTGTTTGGCAAAAGGAGGAAGTCAGTGTGATGGTCCCAGGGAAGTCCACTGGAGGGACTAAAGGACCCCTTTTAAAGGGAACATGCTGGGTCTGAAAACTGTAACTACATCAGTCCAAACAGTAACTTTATGTTCACACTGTGGGCAACATGTACAGTTGGTGGGAAGGCTTGGATGGTGTCAACATTTACAGACAAACATGAGTCTGTCCCACATCTTTGTCAATTTATTTTTTTCTTAGTTTGCTTTGGTTTTTCCTACAATGTGTATCCCTGCTTTGAGCAAAGATTTCAAAAGGACTAATTATGTTGTGATTAAAACAAAGCAGGATATTGTTGATGAGATAAGTGGTTCCCAACCCGAGGGTGGGGGCTCTAATAAGGGGTCGCAAGATGATTAACAGGATATAACAGCATAAAAGAAAACACATTTGTGCTAAACATTAGTGTTCATTCAAACTTTTCTCTTAGAGTTGAACATAAAACACACACATGCGCGCGCACACACACACACACACACACACACTTGTACAGTTGTACACTTAAACACAAAAAGGAGTTTCAAGGTGAGTTTTAAGGGACCAAGTTGAAAAGGTTGGGAACTTGGGCTAGGTTATTGTACTGTATTGTATAGTAATGAGTTTCAGTATCAATACAACATATCTTAAATATATAGTATTACTGTAACATTAACAATTATTCAATACAATACCTTTTTTTCATTTAAAGGCCTTGCAAACCCAGCTATACCCTGACAGAATTTTCCACAAATTTTGGCCATTTTGGTAGTTATGTGAGGTTGTTTAACTCCATAAGAGAATGAAAAACTAAATTGCCCCACCCAGGTGCAACAAAGCTGTGAGGGAAATGTTAATCAAGCGCAGTCTGTACTTGCACAGGTCTTTCATAAAACCAGCCAGATGACTCATTACAGTGCAAGTAAACCTTTGCATTTATGGCCTAAAACCATCAAATCTTAAGTCTGTAAATGTCCCTATCAATAAGAATGTAACTAACCACGCAGTGCCAACATTCACTACTGAGCATGTTTGATGCAGACACAGTTTGGTACAACAGATAAAAATTGACAGCTGCTATTCCAGCATCTTTATTAGCTGGTTTACAGCTGGATCGGATGGGAAGCTTTGATCAGCTTCTCCTCCGTCTTTCACTCCTCAGATATAACTGTTCATCAGTAAACCAAATCACAACATGGAGGAATGGAAGTCTGATAAGCGTTTGATTTGTTAGTGGCGGTGGAATGTTTTCTCCACCACGGTCTGCTCTGAAACTCCTTCATCAACATGCTCACATTATGAACTCACTGATTACTCTGAGCATCTCTCTCATTGGTTTAAACAGATGTACCACATGCCATTCTGCATTTTAATGTGGGGAAAATGTGTTTTCGGCTCAGTGTTGTTACTCAGCGGTTTTATGTTGTTTTCAGGAGGCAAAGGGACAGTTATGATGCATTTTTCTGATGCCTATTACATTTTGTTTTTTCATTATACTCTTTGAAAGCCATAGTGTTTGTTTATGGTTGACTGTTACTGGTATATCATTTAAATCCATTCACCAGTACCATAATGTTTGTAACCATTCATTAATCTGATTTATTGTGTCAATACATTTAATAATTGCTATTTGGTCTTTTCACAGAATCAGAACTGAAAACAAACTTTATAAAATAAAAACACTACCATACCAATTAAGGGCGTGAACTGATTCAACGATGTGCTGTTGTTCTTCTTAAACTCAGTAATGTCACCACTGTGCTGTAAAGACAGAATGTACCAACCTTCTGGGAAAATAATTTCACATATGCAGTTTTTTTTGTAGATGAATGTTACTTTTGTAAATACTGTAAAAACATCAGTTGTTCCAGAGGAAATTAAAGTTAAACATTACTTAATAAGATGCCTATTTCAATTATTTTGAGGGGCAGCTGTGTCACTTTGAGCTCAACTTTAATTAAAAGACCGTGACAGGAGGCATTTCTCTAAAGCCTTCAGGAAAGAGGAATTTCCTGTCTCTAGCTGTTAAAAATAGCTGGTTCGGGAGGCAGGAGAAGGGAGAAATGAAGATGTTCCTGAAGTACCCACTAGATGGCAGCACACAACATCATAATAATATGCTCTCTCTCCCCTCTGTTTTATGATTTCTTGCTAATGACAACAGATCTACCACACAATGAATCAATTTAGATTATAGAGAGAAATTACTCCGAACAATAATATGGAAAAAAAGTGAACACATCATTTATCAACTCATCAAATTGTTAGGTGTTGGTATCCAATGTTTCTCCACTCATTTATACAAATTGGTCTTTTAATCAGGCACAACTGCATGTGTGAGAAAAATATATTTATCTTGATTTATTTCCCTTAATTCAACCAGGTAAGCCCCACTGAGGGTTGAAACTCATCGTTATTGTTATCTTCATCATCATCATCATTGTTATCATCATCATCATCATCGCAACACAGCGGGCAAATGAAAACTGAACTCTGCAGGCGTCTCTTTGCAGCTGTTTGAAATTAGTAAATGAAGCAAAACCTTTTCTCAGTCACAGTTTACACATTTAAACATCCTATTATGTGCTGCATAAAATATCATGAACGCATTTTATGTTTTTAGCTTTTAAACTAATGATCCCTGAAATTTAGAGAGATGAATTTCTTCTCTCGTAAAGTTCATGAAAGACTTTGCATTTCCTCTTAAAATTTTCATTTTTTTATTTGCAGCACTGTAAGTCATGCATTTTAAAGTACTCATATTATGCTTTTTGGCCATTTCCATTTCCTTTATTGTGCTATATAGCTTTTTTGTGCATGTTCTAGGGTTACAAAGTGGAAAAAGTCCACCCCAAAGGGATTTACTGTCTCCAACAGAAAACACTGTTCACAAACTGCCCCAATCCAGCCTTTACTTTGTAACACACATTATAATGCTCGCCTAGCTGCTAGCGTGGCACACCCTCGTACTCTTAAACTGACTGGCTTGTAGTGCTGACCTAAGTACTGAGCATGTGCAACTCCCAACAAGGATGGACAGAAGTGAGATGCCTCACTCTGTAGCTGTAGCTTAAACAGAAAGCTCAACACACAGGGGGAAAAGAGGAGCTGCAGCAATGTGTAGAACAACACAAATATGTTTTTTGTATAAATTAAACCATGTAAACCTATTCTGATATAACCTCTAAATACAATTATGAATCTGAAAATGAGAATAATATGAGCACTTTAAGAAAATCCCGCTTTCCCCCTGTAAATTATGCCTACAGAGACAGAACAGAATGTCTGAGGAAGAAGACAACATCATAGTGCCACCTGCTGAGTTAGACTGATGGGTAATTTCTGGCATTAACACTTAATAGGAATAGTCAGGAAAATACACATTATAAAACAAGTTGAAATATGTGGTGGTGCAAAAATGCTCTTCACATAATCAATTCAATCTCTTTTTGAGATGAGGAGTGCAGACGGATGGAGACAGAACCTCCGAGCGAGGCCTTGCAGCTTCAGGTCAGTGATATTATTTGGCCCCTGCACGGAGAAAGAATTGGTTTTGGCTGGGCCGAGGAAAACCATTTGAACCAAGGGGATTGGATGCTGCTGGGACACCATGAGAGCCAATCAGAAAGGCCATCGATCAGTTCCCCTTAATCTCACAGTTGGTGAGCACACCCCCACTCCAATCTAAAACTCTGCAGCTTAGTCAGACGGACAGCAGATTAGATGCCTTCCAAAGACCTGAACCTCCAACTGAAATGGATCCACATTAGAGCAAGAACAGTTTGTCTTCAACATCAGAAAAAAAACATCATCTGAAAAAAACAGTCTTTAAAATATGTGGAAACAATATGTCAGTATGGTGGAAAAAGTGTTTCTAAATCAAATCAACTAAATATGATACAGGTGAAATGATCCTAACTGTAATGTATGTTTTCTCCAATAATCTAGAGGAAAACATAATTTTAACACTGGTGTGATGTTAGCGAGGGGACTTTTTGCCATATACTGTGTGCCATGCTGCATGAATGAACACAGTGATTGCTTGCTGGATATGCTGCCTCTGAAAGGTTTGTTTCTCAAATGAGACATCCACTCCCTGAAAAATGTGATGCATCCTTTGTTAAAAGAAGAATAGATGCGGAATGGTTTAGTGAGCACACATTTTTTGTTGAGTTGTATCTGGATCATCTGGTTTTATTAAACATTTATTGAATGTAAAGGAGCTTTTTTGGAATGAATCAAATCTAATCCTTTTCATATGTTATATAAATTGCTCATGGTCTACTCAGCAGTCTCCTGTTACACTAAATGTGACATCCTGCTGTCTGTGCACTGAATACTGCTTTGTAAGATGTTGGGATCTTCTTGCAGTGACGCTGCCAAAACTCTGCAAATGAAGTGAATCTGATAAAGAGCTTGATATTACAGAGATGCCCTCTAAATCTCTTGTAGTGAGTTGCTGAATCAGAGCATCCTTTGATGTTGCAGCAGGAAAAGCAAAGGTGTGAATAATAACATTAATGATGGCTGAAATACATCTAGCTGCGCCAACTTTAGGGTCCTAATATTGTGCATGCATGCTCAATGTCACACTGTCTGGATGGATGACTGGGACTAAAAAAAACAGAGCCATTGTTAATGTTATTAGTTATGCCTGAATCAGAATCAGAAACAGTTTTATTGCAAACAAGGAATTTGGTGTTTTGGTGCATAACAATAAAAACAGTGCAAAGGTCAAGAGACATAATATAAAATAGAACAATTTACAATAGGAAATTTGAAAAGTATAACAAATATATAAGAACATTTTGTTTTTTTTGTTAAAGTTGTGCAGTCTGTACAGGAATGTGCAAAATATTGACCAGGGGATGTGCAAAAGCTCACAGTATGATTTTTAAAGTAGAAAGAATATGTGCCTGCTGTGAAACAGGCCTACAGCAAGTCAGAGTAAACCCTAAGCTCCAGGTTCTGTTCTGGGACTAAGATAACCTTCTTCCAACCTTGGAGCATAACATTGCTCAAAAGTATGTCATGTTGCTTGTTACATACAGTATGTCACTCACAATTTTTTTTAAATCAGTCAAATATTGCCATTTATTCTATATTGTTTTTTTGGAGGCCTTTAGTAAACACCATAAGCTCAAGACCATTGCAAGCGTAATGTTGCTGTTGTGGGTAGATGTAGCAAGTAGCCGTGAGCAGTTGATTCACACAAGGTGAGTCCGAGATGATGTTGGTAAGAGGGGATATTTATTGTTAACCCCAAGTACGGCTGATGAGGCAAAATAGTGTTACAAAAGTAAATGGAGTTAAGGAATGCTAAAACGAAACACTTTCACCATAATAAAAGTTGACGTGAGAGTCATAAAGATTACAATATCAAAAAACATACACTGTTTCCTAATGACCTAAAGACAAGTCATTTCTGAGGGCATCCTACAGACTTACATCCTACTCCCTCAGTTTTCCGTATGCTCTCTACCAAAAAAAAATCAACTGCCTACCTACTGTATATAGGCCTGATATAGGCCAGCAGGGGTGGCTGAGGCGAATAGACAGTTCAAAAAGCTACATACAGCCAAAGTGAATCTATTATACTTGACATTTACACATTATATATACAATTCACATTAACAATGAGGAAAGTGATATTAATCTTGTGATCATTAAATTAATCTAGTGAGTTCATAAAGTATGAACTCACTAAACAAACTTATAATCAGGCATCATTCCAGGTCAGTCTTTAAGGGCCAAAATAGGTAGTTACAATAACCACGCTGAATTTTATTTATGGGAGCTGTAGTTTTTTCTGTGCTGACAAAATAACTGTTAAACTTTGTTAAAATCACTTACATCTAGCCAATGATTTCAATTTCAATTTCTAAAACTGCTGTAGTGGAGGTTGATTTCTGTCTCAGAATATGGAAAGTAAACTCCAGGAACATGCTTGATTTTTCAGAAAGACAGATAAAAAAAATGCTGAATGAGAGATTACGTTGATGGAACAGGAAGTGACATCAAGGCTTGGGCTCTTTTTTAGCATCAAGCTAACGCTAAAAAACAGTGTTGCAGATTTAACACTGTATTTACTTCACTGTACAAATTGTCAACTTTGTACAATATACCAAAAATACAATTACCAACAGTTTAAAAAACATTCTGTTGAAGCAGATGCAGCATTTATTCAGAATCAGCATAAATTTAGCGCCTCATGGAAAAGCTCTGGAGGCTTCGTTAAAGCCCATGTTGCAGGATTAATTTTCCAACAAATTTGTGCAATTTGCGTGTTGGTAATAAACATTTTTATATATTTGATTGTGTTGGATGTCACAAAACTGAATATCATATTAAAAAGTAGGTACTATTTTTTTGCGGTTTGCAATGATTGTCCTTTCCCCCACAATGCATTGCATTTCCTCACATTGGGGAGAAAACAGACCAGCCTGCCTTGTCTTTGCGCCACTAGTCTTGCATAATATGGCTTTTGGTCTTTTAATATTAACAGTCTATGGTCTAGACCGAGTCAAGGTGTCGTCATCATGTTTATAATAATATGGGAGGGAAAGTGAAACACAGCTTAGACGGGGATGTTGTTTGGCTTTTCACAAGTTTAGACAGCTAGCTAACGCTACACCGACAGACGTTTGCTAAAGTTAGTGCAACAGCGTTAGCCAAGCCTGCTAGGTAAACATTACAACTGCCTTTGGAGTTTCTGCGTCCATGTTGTCAACATAAGACCTGTAGCGTTAGTGCAGCTTTTGTACTATAATTGTATTTAATCAAATAGTAAGCTTCGCTGCGCTGGCACTGCTGTGTTGATAAATTATAGCAACTCACCAGGAGACTTGAGGCAATCCCTCATTTGCCCTCTCACGTCTGACAGGTTTGAAAATATACGGCTGTGGGCCTTTCCACCGCTTCCTCATTCAAGTCAGTCGCCATAGTTCTAGAACTAGGGTGAGGCTACTCTCCCAAATGTGACGTTATCACCGAATTGAGTTAAAAAAACTGTCCTTTGACACAATTTGGAGACATTTAAAAAAAATGATATACACATCTTAAGTGCTTTTTGTACCTAATAATTAACAGTGGTGGTTAACCTGCAACACGGCCTTTAAGGTGTGAAGAACCAGATACATTACACTGTGTTCCAGTCCTTCAAAAGTTTCTGCTTACACAACTGTATTTGAGGATTTCTTGCAAAGTTTGATGCCGACAGATCAAATACATCCCCTCAAGTGCAGCAGCCTGTATCTGCAGCGGAGGAACATTGCCCAAAAATGTCAAAGTTCTAAAGATGCTTTCCAAGATGTGATCTATGACAAGGACACAAAACAGTGCTACAGATACCGTATATACATATATATATATATATATATATATATATATATATATATATATATATATATATATATATATATATATATATATATATATATATATATATATATATAAACATAATGCTAACATGGTGCTTATTTTTAGTAATTAAACCTAATGTGGATTGATGATGAAAAAAAAAAGAATGTGATTACTTTCTGGTACACTCTTTAACAAAATACTAAATTGACTACTAACTTTTAAAATCAAGGATCAGAAAACTGCATGGCCTTCGTTACGGGACTAGTGATCTCCTCTTCCAATCATGTCATCCCACATTATGTGGTTGTTTTGTCAAACAACCACACAGCTTAAGTTTATACATACTGTATTTCTTTTACTTTGGTTAACTTCACATTAGCACGCATTGCTCAGTGTGAGGTTGTCTGCAATGCCACAAAAATGTGTTAATGAGGTTGATAATGCTCACAGGCAATCTGCTGTAAAACAGACCAGCAATGATGTGTATACAATAGATGTCCTGCTCTGTTGTCTTGTAATGCCACCATTGTTCGGACAAGCCCTTCGAGGCATGTTTTTAATACTGAAGTACATTAAAACTTGACTACCCTAAATTGAAAGCCATATCCCAGCTGGTTGCACACATACAACACATGCCCTTAAGCATAAAATAACAACAGTAGGAGTAGAGTAAGCCAGTAACCAGTAGCATCCTTCTCTGTGTGAAGTGGGCATGAATGTCAGATTGTTGGAAAGTTACAGAGAGTTACATTAATTCTCTGACGAAGGCCCCAAATGCTGACGTTGAAAGGTGTGTGTGTGTGTGTGTGTGTGTGGAGGTTTAAGATGCTGTTCAACCATCCAACCTATAGTTGAAGCATACTGACACCTTAAGGGCCTTGCTCAAGGACAACGCAGTGGTGATAGTGATCTATGGCATGTTCACGCAATGTATGCAACTCACCAAGAAGCAATTTATGGCACAACCTTTAGCGTTGTATATATTTTGGATATCTTTTAATTGATATTTTTATACTTGGAATTATTTGTTGATACTTAAATTATATATATATGTATGTATTTTTTATGTTTATATTTCAAATTTACTTTATATTTTTTGCACTCTTTACATTTGCATTAACACACATCCTGAACTATACTTTACCTGACCATTGCACATATCATGTTAGCCTGAACCTTTGCATATTCCCTCATGAACATTTTTGCACATCCTGCACAAAACCGTGCAGCCTTCTTTTTTTATTCTAAACAGTTATGCTACATTTGTTATAGTTTTGTTTGCATTTTTATTCTAATATTTCTATTCTATATTAATGTTCCTGCCTGCCACTTTGCTTTCCTTTTGATATGATAATGTATGTACCAAACACAAAGTAAGTGAAAACATACTTAGCAATAAATCCTATTCTGATTCTGATTGTCATTCTGCACTCCTTTCTTCTTTGCACTGCAACTTTAGCTCAACAATTTCCCTAAAAAAAGTGATATCTTATCCTAGCAGCTAATATTCTGAAAACTCTGATATTAATAAAAAATGTCAGAAAATGTTGGAAATGTCAGAAAACAAAAAACAAAAACAAATCATTGTCAGCCTTTTGTTCAACATAATTAAACTCAAATGTAATGTCTGTAGTTATATACAGTAGATATCGTTTTGTTGCAAAAGATGACACATTTTTCACACTTCATTACTGATACTTGGAAACGGCAGTTGACAAAATAATCTCAACTCAGCGTCCACTTACTTGCATGTTCTTGAGTTTTTGACTATTTCACACAATGTTTATCAGCAGATGGATCATGAAACAAAACTCCTATAGCAAGTAAAATGCTAACCAAGTACATTTTAAAGCGTTAGCCAACATTTGCAAATTGGCATTGAACACAAAGTAGAGCTGAGGCTGATGGTAATGTCATTAGTTTTGAAGGTATTTGGTCATAAACTAAAGAATCTGACCAGCTAAAATCTTATGATGGTAGAGGAAAAGTTAATGACTTAGACTTAGACTTCTCTTTATTGATCCTTTTGGGAAATTGAATTTCCAGCAGCTTACAAGACATTTGACTAGAGAATAAGGAGGTATAAAAAATACAGTAAAGAAAAAAACAGTATAAAAAATAACAATAACAAACTTTCAGCTATAAAAAGATCTTTAGCATAAATAAAACAAAATAAATAAAACAGTTAAAAGCAGTTTGTGACCAGGTATGTATGTATGTAGATTATTAATTAAGTAATTGCACATTGAAAGAGTGGCAACCACTCCTTCCCTTCCTTAATTTCTGTTTTGTCCTCTTTACCCTATTTCTCCGAGTGAGGAGTTGTAGAGTCTGATGGCATGAGGGACAATGGAGTTCTTGAGTCTGTTGGTCCTACACTTAGGAAGGAGCAGCCTTCCACTGAACTGAGGCTCCTCTGGATCCTGGTGACAGTGTGCAGGGGGTGGCTGGCATTGTCAATAATGTCCAGCAGTTTGTCCAATGTCCTCCTCTCTGCCACCGTCACCAGTGAGTCCAGCTTCATGCCGACCACAGAGTCACCAAAGTCAGTACAATTCCTCCTCTGGGCACCATGACTGTCCAGAATTTCCTGTAAATCCGTCAAATAATGTTTTGGATATTTTATTCTAGAACAACAGATGATAGTCCATTGAGCCATGCCGCTAGTTGCCAGCATTTAAAAAACAGAAAATTCTGAAGAAAATCCAGAAAATAATAACTAGAAAGTTCTTACAAACTTTAGTCTCACATCCTTGTCTCTTTATGTAGATTTCTTTAATAAGACATGTTTGACTACCTAAACATTGCATTTGGTAAAGATAAATGTAATTAAGGCATGTGTTGGAAAATGATGGAACTGTAAAGTGAATATAAATAGTAGGAAATGGCCTCTAGGTCTAAATAACACTGGTTTTCTTCTTCCAGTCTGAGAAGAAGCAGGAGCGCTGTGGTTTCATATGCTAAACCATATGGCCTTGCTGCCCCAAATTGCAGCAGTTTTCTTGTATTCTCTTCTCTAAATTCAGCTGTTACTGTATGAAATGTGCTGTGTGACCTCTCATGGCATTATATCTGACAAACAGCCCTTCCATACAAAACACCACCTAAATTTGTCTCTGCCCTTTTCACACAGAGGACATGACAAGGAGGCAAGCCGCAGCAGATGGCCAAAAAAGGATTCCTATTTTTGCAGACTGCTAATTAGAGCCTAAACCACAGCTCACCTTTAATGTCAGCCACAGACTGCTTTTAGTGCAATTAGCTGAATGGGGTTCAAGCCTGTGAATAGCCTGTAATGTTTAGTCTGGGCCTGGCATTGCATTGGAGTTTAAGCACGTCAAAATAAAGGACAAGAGGGGTCTAATGCAGCGTGCATCCATTTATCACCACAGCCGACTGAGGATGAGACTGCAACCATGATTACCCAGAGAAACTATTTAATTAGATGCATTAATAATTGAACTAATTAGCTCCCATGCGTCTCGCAAATGAAGAGGGAACCTGGAGCTTCACTTGCACCTCATCAGCTGATTAATTAGTCGGTTGATCGTTAGCTGTCTTGACGGCCTATATGCGATCAGATGAGAGGGAGGATAATGAGGGATGTTTTGGTCGATGGTGCTGGTTAATTAGTGTGACCTGATCCAGGGGCCATGTTAGAACAGTTGTTTATGCCTCAGCTTGTAATGAGGAGGATTTAGGGCCGGGTGATTTATTTGGTAAGCAAGCTGCAGTGCTGCTTATGGACTGGCCTTGAAAATCACTATAACGTTCCAATAATCTAGCCACAGGGACTTAAGGTTTGTTTGTGCTGCTCAAGATTAACTTCAAATAATGACCTTACCAGACTTTGTGGTATTTTGATTACTCAATGCTCAATATAGTGACTTACTTACAGCAGGTCTGGGACTTAACAGTGAGTTCCAGGCTATTTCGATTTCATGGTATTCTTAAAATATTCTAATAATACTACAAGGACCTGGTCTATGGTAGGTCTATTTTTGAGTATATAACTTTATAGCTGGTTTCATCTGCAGTATTCATTTACTATTAAGGACATGTACAGTAGTAACATAGTTCTACAGGCTGCTGACATATGTGAAAGAAGTATTAAGAGCAATTAAGTAGCAACAGTGAAGAAATATTCTGTTACAAGTAAATGTCCTGCATTCAAAATTGTACTCGAGTAAAAAGGTATTAGCATCAAAATATACGTAAAGTATAATTCAGTATGGCCCATAATGATTTATATTTTGTATTAATTAATATGTAATCAGAAATAACTTGCAACTAAAGTTTTCAAATATGTAGTGGAGTAAAAAGTACAACTTGCCTCCAAAATGTATTAGAGTAGCCTATAAAGTACTTCAATTGTTTTTGAGTACAGTACTTGAGTAAATGTACTTACATTGGACCACGGTTGCTAGATGTAGATGTATAAAGTTTTTCAATTGAACATATCCAAAAGAAAGGATATGCACATTGATTTTGGTAAAACTTTAGGATATGAGGCCACAGTTATAAATGGTCAACTAGTGGATCATGTAGAATCCTATAGATAACTAGGGACAATTAAATTTCTAGGAGAATTTTGAAGCTGTCTGTAAAAAAGAACAACAGCGCTATACTGCTTGAGAAAATTGTACCATTTTCATATAGACAAGCCCATGATGGCATTATTTTATCATGCTTTTATTGAATCCATCATATTTTTCTCCTTAGCAGCATGGTTTGGGTGGGTTTCAGTTAAGCACAAGAATCGCCTAAATCAAATTGTAAAATGGTCAAATAAGCTGACTTGGGATTCCCAGCTGCATCGCACATCACTGTATGTTATACAACTACAGTGGATAGCTATGACCATCTTAGGAGATAGCCTACACCCTCTGAACAGGGAATTCCAGCATCTCCCTTCTGGACAGAGAATAAAGGTCCCTGGTTGCAGAACCACAATGTCCAAAAACAGTTTTGTCCCAGTAGTAATCACTATATTAAACAAACTGCAGAATTAGAATTACTTGCACAAAACGCACAAGCACTTTGGTCATGTACTGTTTTCTATTCTTTTTATCCATGTTTTACTGTCTCTATCACATGTTTTAAACACTGACGTCCGGGTACTGGTGTCGTTCATCTGCATGTACGGCAGTGCACAGAAAATCAGCAAACTTTCGACAGTGCTCAATTATCTATTTTTGAGGAGGACATAAACTACAATTTGTTGCTATGAAGGCATGGACGACACCCAATACACCCCCTGCCCCCCCGCCACTCGGGGGATTGTTGTCGACTGAGGGACGTGAGGAAAGTGCCCGGCTAAGGAATCTACCACACAGATTCACTGCCAAGCCTCGATCACACACAAAATGGATGCTGAACATACTTATCAATAGCAGCTAACAGCTAACAGCTAGCTCTAGCAACTAACCAGGCAATTAAGCTACCCACCGGCAACAACAAGACAGGATAGGTGATAGAAAACAATGTCTGACTTGAACATGCATCTTGATGTTATGTAAAGGCCCTGTTCATGTTGTACAGACATATTAATTTCATTGTGTGTCTGTTAAGAGGCACAAAGGCACTCTAAAACTTGCCCCATTAACTTCTGTTTTAGCTCGGTGGAAGCTTGTACACATAGCTGCAGCTACTCAGCGTTGCCTGCACCGATTCAGGTCGTTTAACGAAAGTACTCGCATATTTAAAGGGATCAAGATTAACATAAAAACTGGCCGGAATTCTCCTTTAAGTTACAGCTAGCGCCAGAGGGGGCTTCTGTAACTAGCCACGCCCTAAAGCATGCCCTTCTTTATCGTCATCTTATCAATTGTAATCTTATCTTATTTAATGACCTGTGACCTTTATGGTATTTTGTAATACTGTAATACTTTGTATTGTTTTGTCACTTTGTGACTTTTGTCACAAAGAAAAAAAGACACAAGGGCACAAATAAGGGATGAACACACTGAATATAGGCTATATGTCGCGCGCGCGCACACACACACACACACCTACAAGCAGACGCGCACGCGCATGTGAACGTGCGCGGTAAAAGGCGCTGCATCTGCCGTGCTGAAACACCGGTGCTTTGACTACAGGGCGCCCTGGAGATAATTGGTGTCCTTGGAGTTGAATAAGCTCATTCTAAAACACCTCAGGCCCGGGCTGTGCTGGTGGGTGACTGCCTATTGAATAATTGATTCGGAGAGGGAGGGGGCGGTTACTATCAGATCTGAGCATAATGACCTTATATAATTAGCGCGCAGCGTTGAAAAAAAAAACCCAACCCATTTGACTGTGGGAGTTTGTTTGCAGAGAGAGAGAGAGAGAGAGAGAGAGAGAGAGAGAGAGCTCTAAGGAGGCTCAGTGCAGAGAATGATCGTCTGAGGGCAACAGCCGCAGCCTGCAGATACAGAAATGCTTCTGCACTGACATCAGCTAAGATAAGACAGCCACTCTTAATTTGAGGACATCTTTCCTGCCGGCAAGGTGATACCCGGGGACGCTGTTTTCATCCAGCCGCGGGGCTACTTTTCTTTTTCTTTTTACGAGAAAGCGCCTGTTTCTCAAGGCTTTCTTCGGGGTAATGAGGAGCGGAGCTGAAGTTTGAGCGAGTGTCACAGCCCTCTGTGTTTATTATCGCTCTTCGGGCTGTTATCTTGGGGGTGCCATTTCTACTGTTGTTGGATTGTTGTTTTCCAGAAAGGATGGTGCTGGAGAAGGAGGAGAGTAAGTAGCCTACAGAGGACTAACATACACTTTATGCTTGCCGTTAATTTCCTTTTTCAGTGTTAACTCTGACATATGGAAACAGAAAATGTTTTGGAGACTGGAAAAATCCTGTGTGTATCTGCAATCAGACATACATTTAAATTAAAGATGGCAGAAAACAGATGTTCCCAAATTTTCACATCAAACTGCAAAACACTTTAATTAAGATTAATGATGAGTCTGACTCCTCCCTAACAGAAAACAACTGTTGTATGTGTGTGTTGTAGTTTAGACATGTCCCTAAAATCACTTTAGGTATTTTTCTCTATCATTATATTCCAATAGGGGATTACATTTTGTATATAAGGAGACCCAAAAGGTTATTTTTTTATTTAAATTTGATTCATATCACTATTATTTACTGACATGTATAGTGTCTGTTTTATCAACAGTGAATGTATGATGATAACATGTATTCATAGCATATATATATATATATCTCCTTTCAACCTCCTCCTTTCTCCTTCCTTTAAGCTTTCAACCTTATTGGAATATCTCTGTGTTATTGATAATATTCTGATAAATTCAGTTGTTAGTCATGATCAACTTTCTAATTCAACCTCATCTGGCTCTTTTTTTGTCACTCTCTTGTTTCCTGCCAGGTGTGTCTCTCGTGTCCCTCCAGTCCAGAGAGAAGCCGAGGGGCTGTGCCGGCTGCAACGGGAAGATCCGGGACCGCTTCATGCTGCAGGCCTTGGACAGGTACTGGCACGAGGATTGTCTGAAGTGTGCCTGCTGCGACTGCCGCCTGGGCCGGGTGGGCTCCACCCTCTACACCCGGGCCAACCTCATCCTCTGCCGCAGGGACTACCTGAGGTATGTAAGCATATTACAGGTGTATCTGAACTGGCTGCATTCTGCAGCTTCAAAACAAATCATCCCAGTAATTACTGCGGTTTCCATCATATAAGTCAAGTGTAGAGTTTGCAGTTTATTAATAGAATTAAAGTACTGTATACTATTTAAGAAGCAGAGTGTTGTGACTGTAGTAAAAGGGAACAGTCTGATAATGTTAACAGAGATATTAACCTGAATCTGAGAGCCTCCCTAAGGAAAGTGCAGAAATGGAACTTACGTGAGGACAGAGACACAAGTGAGCAGTCTAGATTTTACCTGAGAAATCAAACAAATACAATCATGCGTGTGCTCATGCTCAGATTAAAATGCTTCTGAACATTCAGGCTGATTAAGTCAAACTTTCAGTGAAACCCTCACAGAAGGTGTGTCATTCTTCTTAGAGATACAAAACAAGTCCAAGCGTGTTTTTACCCATGTTTAAGTGAGCTACTTGAGATTGTTTGGAGTCATCTGCAGGATCTGTGTATTAAAAAGAAAAAATATTACATTCTTCTGTTCTGCTTTCTCTGGTCACTGACCTGCCAGTTTGACAAATTTTTCAGACAATGAACATAGAAAGAAATGAGACAAGAGAGGGTAAAGATGGCACAGAGTATCTTAAGAAACAGGATTTCATAATGCAACAATATGCAACAATATACCATTCTCTTGAGGATGTCAGGAAAATAGTTGAACGTTTTGGGAAATACCGGTATTTGCTTTCTTGTCAGTTAGATGAGAACATTGATAGCACTTGTATGTCTGTAGCTAGAGCAAGCAGATGATTAGCTTAGCTTAGCATAAAGACACAGAGGGAAACAGCTAGCCTGACTTTGTCTATCTCCATTTTAATTGGGGTTAGGTGTCGGACTGTGTCTCAGCCGGAAACAGTAACTTCCAGAGTGTCTAATCTCAATTGTCACTTTTACACTTTACATTTTCAAACAAACAAGATACATAACGATTAAAAGGTATTGGTATTAATTAGCTTTGGCGATAGCACGGCTAACTGTGTCCCCATTTCTAATCTTTTATGCTAAACTAATGCCGTTTTTCCACTGCATAGTACCTGCTCGACTCGCCTTGACTCTACTCGTTTTTTTGGGTTTTCCACGGCAGTTTCCTACGGCGTCGCTATGACGACCAGCGACGGTCACATCACACATGATGCGTTACTAATCTGCAATGGAAAACGGGGCACTGCGGCCAAGTCGAGCAGGTACCACATATTGGGAAAAACGCCATAAGCTAACATAAGCAACATATTTAGCTGTATCAGTTTCTTAAACAAAAGTAAGTAGGCAACATTACTCCAAGTCACTGAAACACCACACTGAAGTGTATGCTGATACCTACGGCATCTGCCATGTAACGGGGGCAGGAGGTTTACAACACTACACACACTTCAGACCCTCCTTATAAACTCTTCAGATAGAGATAAATGTTTTTAGATCGTCTGAACCCAACCTCAAGTGTCTGTGAATCACTACACACTAACTTTATGAATTAAGTAGCCTATGTTTTAAACACTCTTAAGGATTTATACAGTCTTTTGACCATGAATCTTGATGACACCACTTATACACAAACCCAAACCTCGGCTCAAACGGCCCTTCTCAGAGTTATGTAGCCTTCATTTTCTTGCCTGGAATAACGACGTCTGGTGTCAGGTCAGCAGGAGAACTCCTGATATCTCAGCCACATTGCTGAACTCATGTGTTAGTCTCATGTACAATCCAGCTGGATTTGGTTGGAGCTAAGTCTCTCATTAGCTGCGCTGCACTTAAGAGACTAAAACCCCTTTTGACAGTTAAATTGGCTAGATTGCCTCCTGTTTTCCTCATCATTGCGAGGGTGCACACCAAAAGCCTTTGAAGAGCAGGATTAAAACCATGTGATTTCTTTTAATTGGACCATTAGTAGAGAATTAGCATTGAGCTCCATAGCCTCGTTAAGGAGAAGGAAAAAAACTCACCAGGTGCCTGCTCAGGACTCAGGCTCGTTAGATCAGAACATTCGGTTAATTAGGACTCGCTTTTGTTCCCGTGTTGGTCACTCGTTTGATGACGTTTTTTTTTTTCATTTGTCGTTAGTAGCTCACAGAGACACATCCTCGCCTCTTTCCTCTATCCTTTTGCGGTTTTGGTTTTCCATAGCAGTTGCTCCCTCCCTAACCTCCTCTTCTATCTGGCCTCTAATGGAATATGGAAATCAGCAGCTCGGCAACTTATCTTTATGTGTGTCAGGCTCTTAGGGAGCCGTTTGTTCATTCTTTTAGAGGTGAATGAGAGGTGAAGCAATGTGCAGCTGGTCAGCACTGAGTCACACAGTGTTTAAAAACAACACAGGGTTTGTTCTCAGGTAGTTTGAGGACATAGTTCAAATGGTGTCAGATAAATTGTTTCAGAAGATTGACTCTCAATTTCTTTTGTGTAATGTCCTATGAGGCAAAAAACACCCATCTGGCACTTAAAGTAAGTGACATTTTCATATCAATTTTGACATTTTCACTTCAGTGAATCCCCTTTCCTGCTCTTTTCTTGCTGCTGATGTAATAAAACAGTGATCCAAGTTAGTTTACAGTATGAAAGTTGTTACATTTGATACTTTGGGAAATATCTCACAGTTCACATTATGCAAAGCATTTGAAGTTTCCTGCAGTATCAACAGTTTGTTTAAAAAAGAGAAAAAAAGAATTACTCTTGCATTACGGAAGAACATTGTTAGGACATGGGAGCGTTTTCACATTATTCCAAGATGGCTAGCTACATTGCGGGGTCTTCTTATCACACTGTATAAGCCAATGGAGCCTTATCTAGGTATGCTCAAATACCTTTTTTTGTTAAAATATTTCTAGACGAAGTTGAACCAGATATACACATATACATTGTTAACACTACAATATGGTACACGCAATTGTTCATAGTTACACAGGAATGAATAAGAAACACATACTAACTAACACATGCTAACTTGTGGTTAAGGAATCGCTAATGAGAAGTAGATAGTGAGTAAGTAATCTAGGACTAAATAGTACGAGAATAATACTCAACTGGTGGTGCACACAAATAGTAAATATATAACCAAAAACCAATGAGTAGTTAGTTAGTTTTGAATTGCCGATTCATATTCAAACTTGTTAACATCGCTGCCTAAAGTTTGCTCTTGAGTAACGTATCATATCTGATGTATATTGTTACTTTATTCAGTCCATTCCCCTATACCAAAAGGACAATGGGTGCTTCAAGACCCTTTTGGGGGGGCCTAGCGCTGTGGAGATAGGTCTGGCTATTCAAGAATACTAAAAATGTGTTCTGTATTGTAATGTGTTACTAATAATCTCTCTGCTATATGAATATATATATATCCTTTGTGTGCAATGGTCCATAAAATTCGTCCAGGCTGAAATATCCAACTAGTTGATGGACTGTGATTACATTTTGTACAGACATTCATGTTCCCCAGATGATGAATCCTATTGATTTTGGTGAACTTTGGTGACTTTTCCTAATGTCACAGAGAGGTTGACATTTGTGGTTTTGAGTGAAATGTCTTCACAATTACTGAATGGATTGCCATGAAATCTGGTCCAAAATGTATGTTCTCCAAAGCACGAACCCCTCAACCCTTTTCCTGTGACGCTCCATTCTTAGGTCAAAAAAATTCAACACATCGGTGTATGTCCAAATACCTGCAAATTGGTAAGACCAATCCTATTCCCATCAGCCTCAGATGTACTTTGTTGTTTAGTGCTGATTAGTAAATGTTAGCATGCTAACACGTTGAACTGAGATGGTAAACATTTACATCAGCATGTCAGTAATGTTTTGCGCATGTTAGCATGGCTGTAGACTCATGGCCTTGTTAATTAGCTAACATTAGCTTAATTGTATCAGTTAATATTGGATTTCATTTACATTTAACTGTCAACGGTGTCTCTGCAGTTTTATTTTGGCTCTAGATTGATGCAGTTATCTCCTGACATGTGGGAGATATCATGTTAGAAATGTCTTTTCCTCCTACTCAGAATTAAAGGAGGCTGATGGGAATGTTTCCTCCTGCTTGGCTGCTCTTAATTACAATCCATACAATATGATGTAAGCATGGAATTATTAGCAGCAGCAGCAGCAGCAGTAAGCCAGCAATAATCAGTAGGAAATGCAGGTTATATTTGCAAAAGTGTGCAACATCTGTGACTCAGATGTAGGGTCTGGTTGAACTACTTTTCAGGCTTGACTTCCCTTTGTTTCATTGTTTTTTTCCCTCTTCAGCTCTTGGCTGACATGTATCTTAAGTGCGTCCAGACTACAGGTCTGCTTGTCACCCTCTTTCCCTCTGCAGGCTCTTTGGGGTGACGGGGAACTGTGCTGCCTGCAGTAAGTTGATCCCTGCCTTTGAGATGGTGATGAGAGCCAGAGACAACGTCTACCATTTAGACTGCTTCGCCTGTCAGCTCTGCCGCCAGAGGTAAGATTAGGGGAGCAATTAGCCAGGGAGATCAAATTCAGTTGACTTATCTGTGCGGTGCACCAGTGAGCTCACCGGTCATTAAGAGCATATTACCGATATGCATTGTAATCAAAATGTGATGAAGTTTACTGCACAGTTTAAAACCTCGAGGGGTTAAAAACTTTGTACATTACTTGGATAGTTAATCAAGCCAGCAATCGTGCAAGATTAATTTTGTGATTATCATAGCAGGGCTGAAGATATGCCTGAAATGCTCCTCTGGGACCTCATGAATCATTCCACCTCAAGCAAAGCACCAAGACCCAGTTCCATATTTTTATTTCTCTCTGCAGATTTTGCGTGGGAGACAAATTTTTCCTCAAGAACAACATGATCCTGTGCCAGCTGGACTATGAAGGAGGCCATCTTAATGACAGCACAGAGAGGCAGCCTCAATAAGAGGTAATATTCTGATGAGGATGAATTACAGTCGCAGGCAGCTGCTCTGACAGTTTGAACTAAAACATGCGCTGCTGAGATATCTGGAAGATATACAAGTGAGCTCACAAAGCTCATCCCGAATGTGACCATATGTAGACATGAGACTTCAAACCAGAGGCTGCTGACATTATCATGCCAAGATATGCTGTGGCATATTATCTTCGAAAAAGTCTGCATCATGTGACATTTTGTATGGATGCATATGTTCCGTTTGGAGCGAAGTTTACAAAAAATCAATGGATGACTGATAATTGTGAATATCATAAACACATATAAAGTAGTCCAGATGTGTTAATTATTATTGCCATCTCAAAGGTCCCTTACAGTACTCTCAATGGAACACATAATGAGATTCAGCTTTTCAATCAGCAAGAAATGTTTCTTGTCTGCAGTTTAAATTGATCAGTGAGCTGCATTCAAAAAGGGAAAAAAAGTGTTTCAGCCATAAGTGAATACAGGTATTCTGACAGGTGGTATGAGAAAAATAATGCGCTTTTTTAACATTAGACCATGTAAACATGTTCTAATACAAACCCAATTTTACAAATATAATTCGCAAAATATGCCCTGTTTTAAGTATGTTTAAAATAAAAATAAATATTTTAACATGAACAAAAATCATCATAAAGCTTTAAAGACACCATCTTCCTAAATCATGCCACTGTCTGAGACACTCTGTGTCCTGTTGGCTCTGAATGTAGAGCAACAGGAAGGACCAAATAAAAATGAGAAGCATAATGTTTTTAACAAATATATTATTATTAATGAAGTGAGGCAGTTTGGTGAAACACTAACTGGTTGTTTAGATGTTACTTTCAGTGAATTCCAACAACAATGAGCTAACACCACTTCAGAAAGACAATGCTCCATCATTGCTGCTGTATTTTGAACATTATTAAAAGTTGTGGCTTTCAGCTTGAAAAGCAAAAACCCAAATTGTCTTATAAAAAGAGAAAACAGGACTTATACATTTTAGATATTTGTTTGTGCTCTCTCATCCCTTTGATGTCCCTCAAAGCATCATTGGCTGATGTCTGGTTTGGTAAATAAGAGCGTGAAGTATGCAGTTTCTTCTATGAACAGTTGCCTCTCATCGGAATCCACAGAGTTGCCGGAAGGTTTGAACACGTCTAAAGGCCTTCTTTTAAAAGCAGAAAAATAAATCCTGTGGGAGTCAGATCTCTTTCTTCTCTTTCTTTATTGAGCCTCTTGATGGGCGTGAGCAGTGGTCATCTTCGATGACAGATGGGAGAAGTTTGATAGCAAGTGCAGCAGACACCACAAAATCCACAATTATTCCGGTTTCAGGGTTTGCCTCGGTTCAAAAACATGCCAGCAGCACAACCTATTATTATAATACTTACTCTGCAAGTACAGTTCATAAAATACACAACATCGCGCTGGACACTTGATACACTCTGAAAGTGAAGACAAAAACGTCTTCCAGAGTTCATGTCGAAACAACTTTGAGAGATCATTTTGCTTTTTCGACATATAAATCCTTTGAGGACTTGACCAACGCTGTAAAAGATTTATTTGATTTTATTGTTAACTGAGGTGAGAAATGAGGCACGTTTAAATGTGATTCTCTGTATATTTGGTTTGGAGTGCGTTAAAAATGGGTGTTTACTTTTTAGATGTGGCTACAGTGAAGGTTTTCTGCCTTCCAGATGCTGTAACTTTTTCTAACTGTTCTCTCAAGACCCAAATAACTTTGTTGATGTTGGACTTTTTATAGATTTACTTAAACTTCTGTCAAAAACTTATAAATGTGACCACTGGACCACTGCTTTTTATATGTGTAATTGTCTTGGTTCCCACCCTTCTTAAATTATATAGTAACTTGTCTGACATGACCTAAGTTAAATGTAGATACAAAGCTACATAAAATATTAATAAAATCTGATTCTGCATTTATTGCTGTATACTGTATCATTCTACTAAACGATATTCTAGTCATTAAAGAATATTCATTTCCCAAAAAAACTGAAGTAAAAACAGGAACATTTACTTAAAGGCTCCTTTCATGGAATTTGTTGACTATGAGAAAAATGTATAATATTGCCCATCTCATCCTTTAAAAGTTTTAAAAAGTTACCCTTATGTCCATTGCTGTGATAATTATACATTAATATTATTTTCCACTTTCATTTAGTTAAGTCTTTTAACCAACTAAAGACCTGATCGTTATTACCAAATATGCATTCCTTTTTAGAATTTTAACCTTTTAAATGCTAGTTTATTTATATAATGCCACTGCCAATTTCATAAATTGAGTTACTTTTTAAATACTAAATGCAAGGGGCAAACATGATAAATGACTCAATCTGCTGTAAAATGGTTAAAACTACAAATTTGAAGCCAGGAAAGCCTAAAATAAAATACATGATTTTATGATGGTATGGTTGTAGGATAAAAAAAAAAAAAATGAAAAGGGTTTCAATGTAGGGATATATTTGTCCTATACTGTGTCTGTATTTTATTATAGACTTATTATTATAGGAGCTGAGGTTGAACTTACAATGTACAAAAGCAAAAACTCACACCCTTGCCTAACTGTATACCGTATGCATGTAGCCAAAATGATTGAAAAATTAAAAAGCCAAACATGTCGCTGGTGATGCACAAATTAATTTCTTGCTTATTTGTAAATGAGTAGCAGGATTCAGCATGAGTTATATTGTGGTGCTGACTAGATAGATAGACAAACATAGATACTAGATAGATAAACAAATATTTGAATATACAAAACAAAAATGTGCAACTTCTTAACTAGTAATGTTAAATATGTAGATAAACCTATTGTGAAAGTTGAACTTAGTGCAGTATTGTGATGTCTCAGAGTCTTATAGCACCCAGTGATGAGGTGTTTTATTGCCTGTGGTGGGAATGATTTCCTGTAGCGGTCCGTGCTGAAGCTGTCGGAGCCTCTTAGAGAAGCTGCTCCTCTGTTGGACCAGTGTGGGGTAGAGAGGGTGGTCGGGGTTATCCATGATAGATAACAGTTTGTTCAGTGACCTCCTCTCCACCACAGCGTCAAATGTGTCCTGTTTGCAGCCGATCCTGATCAGTTTGTTCAGTCTGTTTGTGTTGCTGGCTCCGATGCTGCTGCACCAGCAGATGGTGGAGGAGAACAGAGCGCTGGCCACAACAACTGGTAGAACATCTCCAACATTCTGCTGCACACGCTGAAGGATCTCAGCTTCCTCAGGAAATAGAGTCTGCTCATCCCCTTCTTGTAAACAGCAGTGCTGTTGGTCTTCCAGTTCAGCCTGTGGTCGATGTTGACATCCAGGTATCTGTACTCCTCAACCACTGCAGAAGATAGATGACAGTGTCGTCCACTCCCAGACAAGGCTAGTAGGCACTGTAGAGTATTCAGAGAAGATCTAACCTGCGGCCTCAGGTAGGCCAAGACCAGCCTCTCTATCACCTTCATCACATGGGATGTGAGAGCCACTGGGCAGTAGTCATTAAGGCCAGTTGGAGTCGACTTCTTGGGGACCGGAAGAAGGTGGGACGTCTTCCACAGCAGAAGGACCCTCTGCAAGCTCAGGCTCAGGTCAAGAGATACTGGTGAACACCAGACAGCTGACTGGCGCAGGTCTTCAGGACCCTGGGGCTGATGCCATCCGGGCCAGCAGCCTTGTGTTGGTGAAGCCTCTCCAACTGTATGTGCTGTAGTGGTGGAGGGAGTGGGCAGACTACAGGGGAGTGAAGGGGGCGAAGTGTGGGAGCAAGAGAGGGAAAAGGAGGCAATGAGGGGGTGTAGGGGGTTGGTGGAGTGGTAGAGGAGACAGGGGATGGCTGTGAGCTAAACCTGTTAAAGTAACAGTTTAGCTCATTTGCTCTCTCCCGGCTGCCTGGTGTTTGTCCTCTTTTCCCCCCACACCCGGTGATCTCTTTCATCCCTGTCCACACCTCCCTCATGTTGTTCTGTTGGAGACTGGCCTCCAGCTTCCTCCTGTAGGTGTTCTTACACTCCCTCAGTTTATCCCGCAGTCTGTGCTGTACTCCCTTAGCTCCTGTCTGTCCCATTACCCGACAGCTTTCTTCTTCTCATTAAGAAGGACTTTCAGGTCACTGGTGATCCACGGCTTATGGTTGGGAAAGCAGCGTACAGTCCGGGAGGGCATGGTGGTGTTCTCACAGAATTTGATGTGTTCTGTGATACAGTCAGTCACGTTATTGATGTCCTCCCCATGTAACTCACAGAGCACGCCCCAGTCAGTAGACTCCAAGCAGTCCTGCAGTGCCTCCTCAGCCTCCTGAGTCCACCCCCTCACAGTCCTTTTGTGGACAGGCTGCTGCAGGACAAGAGGAAGATACATAGGAGACAGCAAGACAAGGTTGTAATCTGATTTGCCAAAAGGGGGGAGGGGCAGTGGCACTGTAAGCATCCTTGGCATTTGCATACAGGAGGTCCAAAGTTGCATTGTCTCTTGTGGGACAGTCAATATATTGTTGAAAGTCCGAGAGGGATTTATCCAGAGAGACATGATTAAAATCCCCAGTGATAACGATGAAGGCATTGGGCTCCAGAGAGGACATTTCTTTTATCTGTAGCAGTTGTGAAGATTAATCTTTTGATAATACATTTTTTTCTTTTCATTTCTTGTTCACATGGCATTAGAAATAACACAGGCATATTTATACTTCCTAAATAATGCACACAATGTTTGCATTGTAGCACATCATTTAATATCATTTATATACTCTTGCAACTGCAAACTGTGGATTCTTAAGGTTTACCGGGGCCAGTCAATACTTTCATTCTACTGTGTCAACTTTCAGTCAAAATACTAACTTGATTTAATCAGGTAGTCTCATCGAAATCAATGAAATAAATATTCATAGTCACCAGCCCACAACAGGTCTAAAGCCAGACATCCAGCAATGAAGCAACACAGTTTAATTATTAAAAAACTATCATCAAGAGTCTTCAACAAACAACAGATATTCTTTTAAAATTTCTGAGGGGAAAGAAAAGTACTGCCTGTAGTTCCGCTAAGATGAATAAGTGAATGAATAAATGAATGATCTTTATTGTCATTGTACTCAGTTACAAGGCTTTGCGGTGTAGTTAAAAATGTGCTGTATTTATATAGCGCTCTTAACGACTACTCAAAGCGCTTTTACATCATACAGGAACCATTCACCATTCACACACATTCATACACTGTGGCCGAGGCTGCCGTGTCATCAGATAAACACTCACACACATTCACACTCCGATGCGCAGCATCGGGGGCAACTCGGGGTTCAGTGTCTTGCCCAAGGACACTTCGACATTGGACTACAGGGCTAGGGATTGAACCACCAACCTTCCAATTGGCAGCCAACCGCTCTACCACTGAGCCACAGCCACCCCTAGTTAACACAAAACAAAAAAATAAAAGCAGTAATAAAAGCAGTATTAGCATCTGTTAAAAGAGGCAAGCACCACTTTAAAGTAAATATATATAATTATGATACAAATAAATAAAAGGCACTGGTTAATTAAATGTACACATTTGCAGATTTAAGATTAGTACGTATGAGATATAGGGCTAAACAGATTTTCCAAACGTGGTAAAAATGCAGTTTGCTTATACATACAGACGGCCAATATTGGGTTACCATTAAAGTAGTCTAAGACGTAAGAACCTAAGCGTTAACCTAAACCAAGTGTTTGGTGCTTAGCGATGGCCAAGATGATGTGATTGGTTTGAAGCAATGCCAATAAACCAGAGCAAGTTTCTCTCCCATCCCAGATTGGTGTGCGAACTAGCCAGACCCTCCTCCACAGTGCTGTGGAGGAAGGTCTGGCAATGCGAGACTACCATTAAAGTTAACAAAGTAACATTCACAACAAGACACTTGGATTTAAAACTCATATTTTGAACATTATTTTGCCTTTGTCTTTGAAATATAATATAAAAGTGTATTGAAGGGGCCCTCGTAGCAAATCACACAATCATTTATTCTTAATGTACACCACAATTTTATTATAAGATGAATAACGTTTCTGTTATTTGACCGCAATTAGTGGACACATGAAGTTGATCATATGTTTTTTTTGTTGAACCTCTAAAACCACACAGAGTGACCAGGAGCTGTTTTACATTTTCTTCTTCTTCTTCATTTCTCTTTCTGCAGATCAGAGCAGGATGACTGTGAGCCAGTTGGACTATGGAACTCAAACCAGCAGAATCCTTATCAGCTTCCTGATTCAGACTGAAGCATGTGTGGAAACAACACTGATGGGACAACACTGATTTTCCTTGATTGAACTCTTTATTATAGAGCTGCGTGGAAACTATCCTAAAAACTAACATTTCTGATCAGATGGACCAGAGATCAACCAAGAAGTGATCATGGAAACTATCAGGAGAATGTATAATGTGGACTGAGATGGTTCTTTACACATTCAACCAATAATTTGAGTCTGTTCACCAAACTTGAAATACTAGATGGATGGAGTGAAGCCAATCAGACCACACATAGCATCAACCAAGTCATCCATCACAGGGAAAATCCTAAGTTGTCTTTTTTAACTTCTCTCTGATTGGCAAATTGTTCTGGCAGTCACTGAACGGTCCCTTGTGGTGAACCCCGCCCATCTGGCATGTAGGAAGCCGCAAAACAAACTGAAAAAATATTCGCAAATACTGTTTGAATACAGTTCAACATCTGAGGAGAATCAACTGCTTCTCCTTCATGCCTCTGAAGACTGAACTGAGTGACGCTTCAAACCCACAATAGTTTGGTTTTCACTCTGATCTCAAGCTGTTTTTTCTCGACTAATTAAACTGAATTTTAATTTCAGTTTGTGTGCTAATTATTTATGTACTACGATGACGGATAATCAATGTGAGTATGCATCAGACACCAAAGAGAGGATGTTAAAGAGACATTTTATGAGATATGTAAAAACAAAACAAAAAAAGACTGCTTTCAATAATAATGTGTCTGGTTTTCCATCATCAACAACAACAAAAGTTCAATAAACTGCTTAGAATTCAGTAGTGGACTGTATAATTAACATTTACTCAAGTACTGCACTTTAGTCCACATTTAAAAGATGCTACTTTTGTATTTTATTTTCATGCCACTTTCTACTTCTACTCCATGACATCTCAAGCGAAACATTGTATATTTTGCTGCACTGCATTTATCTGACAACTTTACACATTCAGATTTTTACACACAAAACATGAAGAGCTTATAAGATGATATGATGTTTTGTTATATATGGCCAAACAATTTCTCGCGATTTTCAAACAATCGATTAAGAGAGAAAAAAGAAATCAGCAAAATAATCCATAATGAAAATAACCACTAGTTGCACTACTTTTGAAAATATTAATTAATTCCACCTCAACTAGCTACAAAAGTAAAATCCTGCTTGTACATTCATTCATGTGTAATAAGAATCTAATGATATAAATATAATAATTTAACAGTCACTAGTGACATTTTCTGCTTTGAGTAGGCTACTTTTACTTTTAACACGTTAAGTGCATTTTCCTGATTATACTTACAGACCTATACTTAACTTACATTTTCAATGCAGGCCTTTTACTTGTAATAGAGTATTTTTTTAGTGTGGTAGTACTTTTACTCATGTAAAGGATCTAAATACTTTCTCCACCACTGTATGTAGGCCGTACAAATAAACACATAATTGGTCCTCTTAATATATGTGGAATTAACTGTTAATATGACGATATATACTACTTATAAACAAAAGAAAATCATTAAATTCCCAGTTTACGATACAACGTCATTAAAAACGTAAAGAAGGTCTTTTGGCGCCTCCCAGTGGTGAAACACATTCGTTACAGGTTTAGCGCACTTCCGGTCCTCAAATCAACAAGGAAGTTCAACCAATAAATGAGAAACGACATCATCATCTTCTCTGTTTCCTCGCCTCAAACCCGTTAGACAGTATATCCCCCCCCACAGGAAGGTCTCCGTTCACCTGTCGGTATGGCGATGTCAACGTTTCAGAAGGTGACCCTCGCGACGTGTCTCGTGCTGTGCGTCGCTCTGCTGCTGCCCAAAATGCTGTTATCCCGCGGGAAGAAGGATGCTGCGGAGGGTGCGTCACCTTTTCCCGGTTTCTGTACAGCCGTTAGCTCGGTCAAGTCAATGTGTGCTGGCTTGGGTGTCAATGGGTGCTGGCTTGGGTGTCAATGGGTGCTGGCTTTTCAGATGGACGGTTTAATCTTCTAATGTATTAGATTTTAAGGATGTGATATCAAGTGTGTTTATTATTCACCGGTGTATCATCGTTCCTGCTGTAACATTTTCCTCCCTGAAGAGGGCGCCAAATAGCCCCTGTTTTAATAATTTATATTCATAAAAATGCAGTTAAAAATACACTCAGTTGCCAGTTTATTAGCTACACCCAGCTGAAAGGAATGCAGTCTATTCCAACAGTCACGCAATAAATCCGACCTTCATGGAGGATATGATGGTTTTTGCTTAACCGTATTTCATTATATTATGACTTTTAAGATTTATGGCAGGACTGTTGTTTTAGACAGCAGTATACAGAGACTATTGAAATAAAAGATATGTTGATATGTTTAATATGCAGTTTTTAGTTTGACGTGTCTTCCTCTTCCTGCAGGCTCAGGTCGCTTCCCTCCATTGATGCGCAGTCAGGCGGTCCCGGAGGGCCGAGGCCAGAAGGCTGCAGGCTCCGGCTTCTCCAGAGCCCACAACTCTGAGGCCATAGTTAGGGCCAAGGGAGCAGGAACAGGGGCAGGAAGCGGGGGCAAATCCAACCTGGCGGGACAGATCATCCCCGTGTACGGCTTCGGGATCTTACTCTACATCCTCTACATACTGTTTAAGGTGAATCACTGGAGACGCAACATAACTTCTGAAAGAAGAGAGAGTAGTAAAACTACAAAAAAAGTGTTATTCCACAGTGCAGAAATATTCCTGGAAATGTAGAAGTAAAAGTTTAGTTTTTCGTATGGATTAAACAAATGAAATATACCGCATTTCTTAGTGCTCTTTAGAAGTACTGTTAGGCAGATGTTTTTAAACTAGTGGGAGAATTAATTTACACTTTCAGAGTGGTATCTATCTTCTTTACTAACTCTCTGCAAGAAAGGGAATTTGTGTAGTATATTTTCCAAAACGACTTTTTATAATAATACATGCATTGCCAGTCTGGCTGGGTTATTAAACTTGAAGACTGTTTTGGTACTGACAATATGTGTCTGTAGCAGTGAGTATGTTTGTATCTCTCTTGGGTGTTGTAGTTTGTAGACCCGTCCCAAAGCACTCCTTGCATAACAACTGTAGTTTGGGGGTCAGTATCAACGCTAGTATAGACACATTTCAAAAGATACCTATCCCTGACTACCAGTGAAAGTTTTTAGTATGAAAGTATTTTTTATTTTCAGTAAAATGAAACCATAAAGAAAAAAAACAACATTTTACTTAAAGTTACTCGAAGCTTGTCATTTTACGTATTCATATTATGTTTTGGCCTTTTCCCTTTCCTTTATTGTGTTATATATATTTTTTTGTGCACGTTATTGGTTTACAAAGTGAAAAAGCCCAAAGTCCATCCCAAAGAGACTTACCATCTCCAACAGGAAACACTGTTCACAAACTGCTCCACACAGCTCTGTTGTAGTCCAGCCTTCCGTGACTAATGCTCACCACTTTGTAACAAATGTTATAATGCTCACCTAGCTGCTTGCATGGCACGCCATCATACTCTGCTTCTGACTGGCTAGTAGTCCTTACCTAGGTACTGCGCATGTGCGACTCAGAAGTGAGATGCCTTACTCTGCAGCTAAAACAGAGAGCTCAACACACAGGGTGAAAAGAGGAGCTGCAGCAATGTATAGTACAACAAAAATATGGTGGTTTCTGAAAATTAAACCATGTAAACCTATTCTGGTACAACCTCTAAATACAATTATGAACTGAAAATGAGCAGAATATGAGCACTTTAACAAAGGAATAATACTGTTTGGCAGAAGAAACAACTGTCTGTGTGCAAGAGGTTTAAATACAAACAGACTGTGGGATTTGTTGTGATGTGTTAGAGTGTGTTAACCTTGTTTCTTTGTCTATTGTCTCCCTGCTAGATCACATCTAAGGGCAACAACAAGCCAGCCGAGAGCAGGTTTCCTTCAGTTCGGTCAGAGAACAAAAAGAGAAAGATCAGTGAGTATCATTCAGCTTTTAGCATACTAACTTACTAACTCATTTCTTTAAAAAAAACAGCACTTACAATTTTTGAGGACACTAAGCTTGTTTCTTCAGTGTTTGAATGCACTTATTTTCCTTGATTCTTGCTTAAAACATCTTTCCTTTCCTTGCTCTTGTCCCCGTGCCGCCCTCCAGCTGACTTTGAGCTGGCTCAGCTGCAGGACAAACTGAGGGAAACAGAGATGGTGATGGAGAATATTGTTTCCAACGCCCACCACAGTCCTGGCAGGTGGGTGTGTGCCTTTGCTGAGGAATCATTGTTTCCCCTCCGGCTCTTTCTTCTCTTCCTCCTGACAGGAATGACTTGTTTGATTGAGCGCATTCGTTTTATTTGTTAATTTAATTACATGTGTGCAATAACCTCTCCCACAGCGTGACCCTCCCATAAAGTACGAACGCCTAGATCATTTCCTTTCTGTAATTTTTTCTCTCCTTTTTATCTGATCATTTCTTAATGACTGGGGAAAATCTTATTCGTTCAAAGTTTCATAAGTTGTATTACTTGGTATTATTAGTTACTCCGGTAGGCTGTGATAAGGATGTGTGAGAGTATTAATTCCCTTGAAAAAATCTTTGAAGTCGTTTTTTTTTCAACATTATTCTCCCAAATATTGAGCTATTGTGTGGAAATAAGAATTCCTTAAAAAAAGTAAGAGACAATTCAAACTGATCAGTGCCCAAAACCTCAAACAATTTACAAAATATTACATTTAAAAAATGAAGCATTCAGTTTTGGCTGAAATTCTCAAATTAGGCACACCATCAACTGATCAGCATATTAGTATAGTAAAGAGTTGTACGGTTAATGTGGGTTAAATGTGTGGCTTTAAGATAGAATAGGGTAAAAAATGACATCTGCTTGACTTCACACACTCAGAACACGACGTGTAGAAGTGGAAGATAGTTTAGGTTTGCTTAGTTTTCTGTCTGTGTTGCAGGGTGAAGGGGGTGACAGCGGATCAGGAGGAGAGTCTCCTGCAGCAGCTGACGGAGATCACCCGGGTGATGCAGGAGGGCCAGCTGGTGGACAACATGGCACCAGAGAAGAAGACCCAGGAGGACTGGGAAGGTACAGTACATGAACGCTGCATGCTCACAGTGGCCATTTTAAACATGTAACAAAGAACAGTTTCTATTGTAAAATATTTAGAAATCACCACCTCAAAGGATCATGGGAGAAATTTAGTTTGGGTCCATTAACATAAAACTCCTGTTCAAACAATGGGTTACACTGTACTTGAAGGTATCTACATAAGAGTGACATGACTCTGTCTTGAACGTGTCATAAACATTATAAGGAAGTCATAAACCTTCATGACATAACGCTTCTTTTAATAAATGTCATTCGGTTTTGTCATGACAAGTTATGGTTATGGTTAGGGTTATAGTTAAGATTAAAACACAACACCCGTGATGGGCGCTGTGAGGGGCACAGGCACAAGGGGACCACTGGTGTGATTAAAACACTTTAAAACCTCCTTAAAGGTCCCATGGCATTAAAATGTCACTTTGTGAGGTTTTTAACATTAATGTGAGTTCCCCAGCCTGCCTATGGTCCCCCAGTGGCTAGAAACGGCGATAGGTGTAAACCCAGCCCTGGGTATCCTGCTCTGCGTTTGAGAAAATGAAAGCTCAGATGGGCCTATCTGGATCTGGTGACCTCCCCTTTCCCTGCTTTGTCCGCCCAGAGAATTTGGCCCACCATGAGAGAGAGACATGGCTTTCAAACGAGCAAAGTGGCAGTTGGTCAGGGCCACACCCCCAGCCTCCACCTTGCCCCCCCTCTCCTCCTCAAAAGCTACAGACTCAGAAATGGCACATCCTAAGGAAAGCTCATTGTAGGACTGTCTCTAGTGGCTGTAATTCTGCACCAAGGCTGAATTTTGGGAAAGAGACTTCAGATACAGTATTAGGGGACCACTAAGGTCTATATAAAAGAGACTTCAGATACAGTATTAGGGGACCACTAAGGTCTATATAAAAGAGACTTCAGATACAGTATTAGGGGACCACTAAGGTCTATATAAAAGACTTCAGATACAGTATTAGGGGACCACTAAGGTCTATATAAAAGAGACTTCAGATACAGTATTAGGGGACCACTAAGGTCTATATAAAAGAGACTTCAGATACAGTATTAGGGACCACTAAGGTCTATATAAAAGAGACTTCAGATACAGTATTAGGGGACCACTAAGGTCTATATAAAAGAGACTTCAGATACAGTATTAGGGGACCACTAAGGTCTATATAAAAGAGACTTCAGATACAGTATTAGGGGACCACTAAGGTCTATATAAAAGAGACTTCAGATACAGTATTAGGGGACCACTAAGGTCTATATAAAAGAGACTTCAGATACAGTATTAGGGGACCACTAAGGTCTTTTATAAAAAGCCTGTTAGGTTATATAAAAGCTGTTTAAAAGAAGGCCAAATATTAAAAGGTAGGTTAAAAGAACCACTGGACAGGACGGACAGCGGGAGAATAAAATATACTGTGTGTATATATACATAGAGAGAAAGAGAGTGATTATGAAATTAAATGTCTGACATCACAATACAAAAAAAATTCTATCCCAATCTGTTTCCACATAAAGAGGGGGGGGCTAAAAACATTTAAAATGTCTAAAATACTATCTGAATTACACTACTTGCTTAAGAAGTAAAAATGCCACAGAATAAATAATTATAAATAATTTAAAATACATCATACAATAAAACCACACTGTTAGTCGTGCATAAAACCAATGGCATGTGTATTTTCACTTGTTATGAAATAATAAGGACTTATTAAATGTGTCTAAAGTTTCTGCAGATTACCCTGAGGAGCCTCAACAGCCGTGGGAACATTCCCCCTGCTGCTGTCAGCACAGTCAGCAAGACCACAGTCCCCGGACGGAGACGGAGGCCAAGGGGACACGAGCTGATGGAGCCGACCTGGAAAACCTTTCTGAGGATGTTACAGGTGGAGGAGAGGCTGCACAGGGAGTAGAGGGTCTGGATAAAGAGAGAGGGTCTGATTTTACAGCAGCAAGGGAAGAGGATGTGAAGCCAGACAGCGTAAACGCGGAGGCGGACGTGCGTGAACAGAAGGAGGGGGGGTTTCAAATGGATCTGGGTGTCCCGGAGGACAACCTGGCTGGAGTCCTGAAGGAGCTGCAGCTCACACTGGAGATGACGTCCATGATGGAGCAGGAGAAGGTGGAGGACCTGACCAGGACGACGGAGACTTCCTGCAGTGCCGTCAGACGGAGGAACAAGAGGAGGAGAGCGAAGAAAGCCTCACACTGACTCCCACCGGGACGCCATGTGAACTTAAGCCTGGACTTCTTTTAAATCTGTTCTCAGCAGGCGGCTTGTTTCGCCCGCCTTGTTTATCTTTACTTGAAGTAAATAAGTGAGAAAATGGGTGTGCAGGGCAGTTTTATATCAGTGTCATCCACGGGCTAGAACAGGAACCAGTGTAGTTTATAGGGGTGTGCAAAAAAATTGATTAACATTTGTATCGCGATTCAAGCTCTACAGATTCAAAATCAATTCTTTTTTTGTTTTGTAATGGCATGTATACTATCACATGGTAAAAAATACTAGTTTTTATTTTAAAGATAATTTTTGGCCTTTATTTTTGACAGGACAGATGAAGAAATGAAAGGGGAGAGAGCGCGGGGGAACGACATGCAGGAAAGGGCCGCAAGTTGGAGTCAAACCCGCGGCCGCTGCGTCGAAGAGTATACCTCTATATACGTGCACCTGCTCTACCTACTGAGCTAACCTGGCTACGTGAATCTTTTTTTTTTTTAATTGAGAATTCTCTTTTGAATCAAAAATTGATTTTGAATTGAATCTTAAGCCTAAAAATCGATATTGAATCATGACATTTTTTGAATTGTGCACCCTTAGTATTTTATGGTCTTTAAACAGTATTGACACTTAAATATTTCTAAAGAAAAAACAGGAGCCTCATTTATAAAATCTAACCCTAACCCTGAAGACAGAGTCATTCAGAAACCCGTAAAACAGCATGGATGGGTTTTTTGTGTGTGAAGCATCAGAAACACAAAATATCACTCCCAAATCCCAGAAAAAGGGAATTTTTTTTTCAATCTTGATTTTTCAAGATTTGATGTAAAACAGTAGAAACCCAGTATTGAATCCAGTTACGGGAGTGTTATGTATCATAAGTCATCTGTACTTTTATCCAGCCTCTTTTCCTGTAAAATGACTTCACGTTACTTACAAGTGCTTGAATTAAGAGGTGTTTTTTCAAAATGTGTTACCAGCACACACAACTGAATCAGGCCACTTGAAAACATGAATACATTTAGAAAACATCATAAAGAAGTCATTTGCAAACACTAATGACATTTACTTACATAACTTTAATATACTTTTCTCACCTGTCGGAATAAATGTTCACCTTCCTGCAATCTTTAGGTCTAAGATGCACATTTATTAGATCCTGAATTCCATTCATCACCCCAAGTGCGAGGAGGAACAATACACTGTACTAAATTAAAGCAAAGGGCGCAGAAATAGTTCCCGCTTTATCTTCTTCAGTCAGTGTTTAGGGAGAAATCTTCTGTACTGATAACTTTTTTTAAATCATTATTTCCATTAAGAAGTGATACATTTTAAGATTTTAAAAAACCTGTTGTCTTATGTTTTGAATTAAAGATTTTTACTTTTATAAAATGTATTTATTCACTGTTTAGAATGGCACCTGCATATAGCACATAATAGTGATAGAATAACTTCAATAAAATGTTCTAGGTTATTAACTTACTGCTCAAGGCTTGGTTTTATTTTTACTCTACATCGTCACAAGATCAATAGTGTAAAACCGCTGTGGCTCAGACTCTTCAAACTGTCACTGTTTGTTGCCTCCAATGTTGCTCATCTACATATTAAAAATGTGTATGTATAATAAGTTAGCAACTAATGTAATAAAAGCTGCAGCACAATTCAAAAAAAAGAGTTTATTACTTGTATAATGGTACACTTTACTCATACAAAAGCAACATCACACTGGTTGATGTTAGCAGGATATTTTGCATTGACAGTTTAGAGAGCACATCATAACAACAACTTCTCTCAAAGATTTACTCTGGTGAGTTGCCGTTATGTGTCCGGTTGGTCTAGGTTGGTACCTGCCCCCTCCGATAACAGGAAGTACACTGACAGGGCCGGCTCAGTGCTCCATTGGCTCGGCAGCTACCTCTCCCCCAGCGGCGGGTTCATCAGCTGGCTGGGCAACCTGACACACAAACACAGGTGTGGTTTAGCACTCAAACATCAGGGTCTGGCCAACACTGAAACAATATTTAATGTAAGGATCAAAAGGCAGAACATTAGGGGTGGGAATCACCAGACGCCTCCCGATACGATATCACGATACTTATACCACAATACGATATTCAGAAATTGATACATATTGCAATCTATTGCTATTACCTTTTTTACAACTTCTAATCTTTCCCAATTTCAAATGATGTTCCTTAAAGTAAACTCTGTCGACATCTGTTTCACCTAAAAAGATACATTTCTCTGTTTGTTCATCTCACTTCAATTTTATTTCTGTAAAATGGGATTGTCAAGCAGACGAACTGACCAACACTTATAATAAAAGATCGATACTTGGCGTTTGTGTATCAATACAGTATTGGCACAGCATCTCTAAATTTCACTTTCATTCCCTTAAGCTAAATTTAAATCTCGTTTCTTTTCACACAAAAACATTTGCCTTGACCCAAAGTGTGAACATATTTTAACAGTGTGCCACTGGTTAATTACCAAAATGGATTGAATTACATCTTACTAGGTGTCAATTGTCTACTGTGGCCCAAATGCTAAATAACCAACTGTGTTTAGAACATACAGAGCTCTAGTTTGTTTGGACTAATCACGTAGATTAGTGTGCAGAGGAAAACCAGCAACTAATATAACATTTGTTCCTTAAATTAAACCAAACATGAGTCCGAACTGGACTTGCTAAATCCTGGCACCCTTTACAGTACCTTTCTCTGTGGCCTCTCCTCAAGTCCCTCCAGGAACGGGGCAACATCGTCATCATCATAAATGACAAACTCCATGTCCTTCCCCACAATGCCGATGGAAACATTCTGAAAGAATGAGAAATAGACCTAAGAAATGGCCTGGTACCAGACCACAACGTCCTCAATGCCAAATTGGGTTGTCTTTTAAAAACAATTTATTGAATCTGAATCCAGTCATAATATTTACAATCCATTTAGCTTTGGATTCACATTTATCCTACAGGCCTAGTTCAATGCTTTGGCATTTGGTACACATCTGTTTTGGTGGACAGACACAGGTTTTTCCACAGGCAGGACAAGTGCATGTCTCATTTAGGACACAAATGATGACAAAGATGATTGATTTCTTGGGTGCTGGCACACCAGAGTGAAGAGAGAGATGGCGTACCTTGGTAGTGAGGTCCTGCTCGGCGGGGAGGGTTTCTCTGAGAGCACGGAGGCCATGCTGGACCAGATCGTTCAGGTTACCTGAGAACAAAACAATACCTTTTAAATTCAAGAATTTCCACCTGTCAATCAGCAAGTGGAAGCCACTGTTTGGTACTGTGACTGTCCATGTTTGAACAATGAAGTTGCTAAATGAGCTCTGTGAAAACACAGTTGAGTAAATATTCAAAGACTTTCAAAACATGAGGAATCCATGAAAAGCGGACCAACAATATGACGGAACAAGGCTAGTGAAATAAATGTTATCGTACAGTCAGAGAACTTCTCCATGAATCTCTCCAGGTAGGTGCGTGCAGACTGAGAGCGCGCGCCGATGGACATGGCTTTGCAGTCAAAGTAGTTGGCTGACGGGCAGGTCTGGAAGATGTGAGGTCCCATGTCCTGGAAGACACAACAAGAGCTATTGTTACATTTTAAGTTGCAAAATGTGTACAACCTTCCTTCTTTCACAGGAAAAAGATACAAAAAAATAAAATAAAAAGTAGTAGATAATGTGAGTGAGAAACCTTACATCATAGCCAGCAATAAGGAGTCCAACGCCATAGGGCCTCCTTCCATACCTCTGTGTTGGGATTTGGGTTTCTAAAAGGTCCAGTTAAGGATCATGGTTGCCATTCACAAATATTTACTTAACAGGGTATTCACACAAGGGAAAGTGGCCAACAGAACCCCTGAGATTGTGAGATATATATAAAACCATATTTTTACAGTAGAGGATACTGCTGCCAATAAGAGAGACGAGACGTGACGCGGGGAGGGGTCTGTCGAAGACAAATCTTGAGTCCAAGCACTCCTGACGCATGAAGTTACTGTGGAAGAGAGGCCGTTAGTATCTTTTAGATTCATTGATTCACAAGGTTCCAAAGCACCAAAAACGTACCAAAGCAGTCTGGCATCAGCAGTCAGTCCAGCAATGGAGATGCCGATGTGGTTGTCGACATGGAGGATCTTCTTCTGGTGGGCAGCTAGTTCAGACTGGGCTCTCTACAGAGAAACGAAAAACATGACAAACAATCATGCATGACCTGATACGTGTCCTTTGACTTTCGTTATTAATAATCTGCTGGCATCACTGTGTCCACATTTGGACACTTATTGGCCAACGGTTTATCTAGTGCAAAGTCTATGTGAAAAGTCTTTCTGGGTCATGGGGTGCAGTACCACCCATCCGCTAAGCTCATGGTGGTTTTCAGACATGGTGCTGTTCCCGGGGGCTTGATTAAGTCCCATCAATGCTGTCAAAACTACCGGATCTTACTTCCGTCCTTCACAATAAAATGACATGCTTCAACAACTCTGAAATATGCAATAAAAGCTCCTTAATTTCCAGTACAGTAAAATAGAAACTTTTTAGAGGGAATGATTGTTACCAGAGTATTCTTACTACTTTTCCTCATCAAAGTCACTTTCATATACTAATTAGTAAATGTCCATGTACAAAAAGTAAAATTTATACATAGATTGTTAGATGGGTATAGATCAATTCTGCTAACATTTTTGATGATGATCAGAAACGCAAAGTACCACAAAAAGACCGAAAAGGGCATCAGGTCGGAAGTGTTCCAATACGGCAAATTGCAGCAAATGATGTCCAAACGTGGACACAGTGACGCTTCATGCTTTGTTGTGTCTTTATGTGTTGAAACTAATACATTAAATGTTCCATTAAATGGCAGATATCATAAATGACTGTCATGGTTTGCCGTGTTTCCAAATAAAGAAGGGCAACACATCATTGGAATAAAGGTTTGCTCGAAATGTTAGTAAATGTTATAACAAAAAACATTTCTAGTGTACTCTACAAAGTTACACGTTTTTGGGGAGCAGAACTTGTTACAGAGAAGACATTGAAGGACTATACCTTTAATGCAACCAGGACTGCATGAGTTTTGGATTTGAGTCCTACAGTTGCAGAGCCTTGCTTCACTGCCTCCATTGCATACTCGATCTGATGAATACGGCCCTGGACCAACATGAAGATGAATTCTTTTATTTGCATGTTATGTTTTGTCAACGTCAGTGATACACATTACACATAGACATTTACTTTCTTTGAGACGTCAGAGGTTAAAGCAAACAGCGACTTACCTGTGGGCTCCATACTGTCACGTCGTTGTCGTACTGATTACGGAACTAAAGATAAAAACCAAGCCATAATTTGAAAGTGACATTTTAAAACAAACATTACATAAACACACAAGAGCGGAGCTTACATAGTTGTCCTGCATTCTCCGCGGTATGTCTTCAGTTACAGACTATTTCTCACGGACTCCAAGTTACGACTACACAATGCTATGAGTCTGTCTACAGCCTGGAATATTCTAGACTAGGGATTTAAATTACAAACATGACTGAATAATTTATAAGTCCAGAATTGTGTGCAGCCACTTTCTAAATAGAACCATGCAACCGAATACGATCATAACCTCTTTTATACAGCGCTGGGTAACGTTAATGTTACCACTTTAACTTAGCTAGTCCTGCAGAGCTAGCTCGCCTTAGCTGGATAAAATGCCGAAAGTACAAACGTTTGTTAAATGACTACAGTGACTAGGGGTTATATGTGTTAGCTTCGCAAAATAAGTTATTCGCTTGAAGCCAAAGGCCGGTGAGCTGAGGGAAAACGAAAGTAAAAGGCATGATACTTCATTTTGATGCTAACTCAGCCACAGCTGGCTAACGTCTGCTAGCTTAGTTGCGTTAGCATGCTAACCATCTCAACAGCAAATCTGCAAGTATGTAATCAGGGCGCTGAATGTATTAATCGGGTTATTTATAGCCATTGTTCAATGTGATGTAATTCGACAAATATTAGCCATGAACCGTTTTTTGGACACATTTCATTTGGCATCAATGCAGCTAACGTTAGCAGTTACTGTTTTGCTTACTCACAGTGCAGTCAAAAGTTAGCTAGCTAGCTAACTAACTTTAGCTTGGTGTGCGTTAATTTACCCGTTTTCTAGGTTTCTTGGTAAATTACATAAACAAGCTATGCGATTTATTTACAGTGTAGACATTATATTTAATGTTAAACTGATGAGCGTATTTAAAATATCATTCATATTTACCATCTCTGCTTTTAGAAGTGTCTTCTCCGCCTGTGCTATGATCCGAGTTTGATTTATTTTCCTGGACGTCGCGTGAGGAAAAACAGCAGAGCCCCGATTTCAAATCAGTCATCGATCGAATAAAGTTGTGGCTGGCTCACATGCTCCAAACCAAAAATACAGCTATCTCGATATTTTATTATTTCATCCTATAAATTAAAAAAAGAATAATAATCAAAACAATGAAATTTATCAATAAAGAAGCATTTATACAGCACAATTAGCCTATCAGTTTGGCTATTTTTTATTTTTTTTTAAATCTAGCCTATAGGCTACTTAATTTCAGATAAAAAAGTACTGTCATCATACACAATAATGATTTTACATTTTACACGGTTTGTATTTTTTCAGTTATTTAATAATAAAGAAGGATAGGATTTTGCAGTCATTGATTTTTTAACATTTGACTGACGACAAAATGAAAAAAAGGTTTATTATTTTTAGCAGAATAAGTGCTATGTACATAATTGGGAGAACAGAAGCTAACGTGTAGTTGTTTTTCTCCCCCGAATCTGTTCATTCTTACTTCTTTTTTCTTTTCTGCGCAGTGTGTGTGCATGAACACTAGGCGGCAGCAACAAATTAGAAGAAGACACTGGGTCATCATTTGGTTGTGGACGTTGACAAGGAACACATTTCTGTCGCAGAAATTCATAAAGAGTTCCAGAAGAAACCTGTTGTCCCATAGACAATAGCGGTGACTATTTTATGCTTGTTTGTAGATGTGCTTCCATGTTTGCCAATAATGTCAATTATGGAGAAGTCAGCATAAGATAATAACATCTAGACTTCACTGTTTCCTTTTCTATACAAGTAGGCCAATGGCAGATTTACACTGCTGATGAAGGTCCATACTCACTAACTGGGTTTTATTTAAGTCCAGTTGAAATTTAAAGTTTAATGTTGGAATTTCAACTTGAAACAGACTTTACTCATTCTAGATAACTTTAATGCACCAGTTGGAGGTTAGGTCATTGGTGCACAAATTAAAGAAGGGAGCAATAAGTTGAAAGTTTTGTACAACTTTATTGTGTCATTCCATTTGACATTTTTGTAGAGCTTTAATATCCTCCTCTTTTATAAAAAATAAACTAAATAATTCAGTAGTTGAGTATACAGATGGTGATGAATAAACAACACAAGCGATAATGCAGCAGCAGTCAATGTACTTTCTGCTTCTTTAAAAGGTAAATGCCACCCATTTTTAATAATTCACATGTTATTTCTGTGCCACGGAGCACTTCACTCAATACTTCTCATCCACTGAGCTTTTAAACCTCGGAACTGGAGAAGTAGCACATGACCTTTAAACTGGAGTGCTTGATCTGGCTCTCTTCCACAGACCGCCAACAGAACTGTGTTGAGGTCTTGAACCAAAATTAAAGCATAAAAAATGGTTTGCATACGTCGAGCTGTGCTAGAATATTAATTTCACTTTGGGTTTGATACGTCACAGTTTGACAAAGTCATCATTATTAGGAGTTTTTGTTGTTGATTTCTGTCACCAAGTTGAGGAAAACAGAACTGTCTTGGCCCACTGAAATGAAATGTTAATTCTTAAAATGACAGCATTCCTCTTTAGCCTTTTCAGGTATGAAACACTTCAGATGGATCTTCATTTACTGGTTTCACCTACAAAACATAACCTATATATATTTGTACAATTTCTTAAAAGTGAGTCATCTTCTTATGATTCTTCATGTTTTTTAAGAAACATTTCAACCAGCTTTTGTTGCAGTCTTTTAAGTAAGTGTTTTGTAAATGTCCCTAAAGGCTCTGACACACCAACCCGATGGCCGACTGTCGGGAGAAAAGGCAGTCAGTCTGATCAGTCGGCTCCCCGAGGTCAAGAACGGGCCGCGGAACACACCGAGGCGCGAGACATAATCCGTCTCCATAACAGCAGACGGCGCTAATAGGCGCCTGTAAAGTGGACGAGAGCAGGCGGCAGCAGCATGGGGCGGTGACAAAAAGCTGCGGTAAAGTCGGACAGTTTCCAGCCGATTCCAGCCGCTGTCAGACTGGACAGGAAGTGACATAAACACTGTGGTGTGATTCCGATTTAATAAAATATATTCAGACCCACATATCAGCTGGTACACAGTCTCCAGTTGTTTTAATCATAACAGAGTAGCTCTCAAAATGTTCTACATGCGATCTGTTGCTGATTTTAATTAACAACAGACTGGAGATGATCAGTGATTTGAACGGATTTAGTCTCTCTGACTTCTAAACCTCACTATTAGTCATGTGTTCTGTACAGAATAAGTCTTTAAATCAGACAAATAGCAATTAAAATCCCTCCGATTCAAAAACAATAAAAAGTTTATATAAAACGTCATCATGTTGTAAACCAATCAGGTGTTAAATCAGCTGAGAAGCCGGCGTTTCCCAGCATGCTCTGGGTCCGCCTGGCTCTTGCAGTCGGTGATTTAATAATAATATAACTAAGTACCTTTCTGGAATATTGTAGTGATAACATGTAATGGAGCTACCATATTGGGCACCTATTGAGTACCATAGAGACATTAAAAGTCAGGAAAGTGCTTGATATAATAAATGAGACTTTAAGAGATTTGGATTCAGTGTTTGTATTGGACTTTGTGTTTGTGTATGCTGATCAATATTAAGAATCTACTGATAAACATAGACTGTCAAATATTAATTAATCCACACACATGCACACACGCACTATTTCATCTTTTAATTATTTAGTAGAAGCTACAGTGGCCTTCAGGTAACATAAATACACGAAGGCCCTCTCTAGAGCCGGTGTTTGGTTTGTTCAGTCTGGGCTAAAGTTGGCGGAGTGACATGGTGGTCTCCATGGAAGAGGACCCACTCCCTATGTATATATGGCTCATTCTAAGCTAACACAATTCCTAGTTTTGGGTGATTATACACAAACAAAAAAATAATGGGGAATATTGTATTCCATTCCTGCCAATAGACACCCTGTGAATCCTACACACTGGTCCTTTAAGTAAAGGATAAGAATTCCACCACTGTTGAGTCCTGATTGTAAAATTGATGAGTTGTTACAGTTAATAAGGAAATAATAAAAAAGTCCTTTAAAGGTTTCATGTTGTGGGATATTATACTATTGTGGAACAACTCTACAGATGTAGAAGATGCTCACAGGTGAACAGAGTCTATCTAATGCATGAATGCATGTTCCTAACACATGAATGCATATGCTGTACATTCTCTGTGGTCAACATGCTTTCCTGGTTTCCAAATTGGAATATGGAAATGTTTTATTTCTCAAGGGATCCATTCACTCTCTGCAGTCAGAGAAATGCCAACCTATAGCTTCATCCTCATCTCTGTGTCTGGTTTAAAGCCCCCCCCCGTTAGTGATATCTGATGTACCCTTGATCCAGGAGGAGGAGGGGGGAGAGGAATTAGTCGGGCTGTGCTGACGAGCTCTCCTCCTCTGCCAAGGCAGCGGCAGCACGACGGTGGCCATTACATCAGCGCGCCAACCTCCTCCTTTGTGATTGAGATTGTAGGAGCTGTGCTGAGCTCAGCGTGTTTTTTTTTCTTCCTGGGGGCCTCATTTAACTCTGCCAAACGGCCCCCCTGTTTAATTTTTCAAATGGAGAGCAGCCTGAGTCACTGTGTGATGGGTCCAAGCCACACTGTAGACCCTGCGCTTGCACATAGTGGTTGGGGAGGGAAAGAGGGAGGCCGAGGTGTTTGAAGGAGTAGAAGAGAGTGGGAGGGATCCTATTCCTCTACCCATTCATGGGTTTCAGTTTGTATTCATTGCATGGGGAAAGAGTGAACTCCTGCTGTCACAACGTATCTCTAATTCAGATTTAATTCCTTTATGTTTCATTAAATGATATAATTTTTTAATGTGTGGCATCAGCAGAGATTCTTTATTGTGGCTTGTACCCATGGATGTATTAAGATAACCTTAGCTTGTACCTAAGCTACAGGCTAACACTTTTTCATGAGGGATGACAACACATCAGCAGTGCATATCTGCAGTCAATTTAGAATTCATTTCGCATCCGGAGTGACTAAATATCCAACAGCTGTCATCCCCTTATTGCTTAAAATAGAGATAGATAGATAGATAGATAGAGTTTAAAATAGGCCAGCGATGTGTTTTAGCCTGAGAAATGACTGGACTAATAGTCTGGTAAGGTGGCAGCTCTGCTACAGTTGCATTAAGCTCGCCGCTCCTTTAACAAGGCAGGTCAGGGGTCACCAGCCGCACAGCAAATGGAGGAAAGCCATCTCAGCCCCTCCTCTTCATAAGTTTTATGAATACTGCGTGTCGTCATTGACGTTAACATTTCCTACAGCAGAGGCCAGTGCATACGTGTGAGAGAAGAGGTGAGGTGGTATTCTTGCAGAGATTCTGTTCGCTGCTGTCAGTTTCCTGGTGTTGACAAAAGCGCTTATGCAGCATTTCAGTGGCAAATGGCGGAAGAGGCTTTTTCTGGCACAAAAAAAATGCAGTACATTGTGGGGCACTTAATAATATCAGCAGGTAGAAAGATATAGCCTCTTTACTCAGTCTTTGGCCCTAAGACTAGACAGATAATAAGCATCACAGACACACACACACACACACACACACACACACACAGTCTTGTCTCACTATCTTTATGGGGACCAGTCATTGACATAATGCATTCCCTAGCCCCTTACCCTAACCTTAACCATCAAATCTAAATGCCTAACCTAACCCTTACCCTAACCCTAACCATAACCTAATTCTAACCCTGATCCTAAAACCAAGTCTTAACCCTCAAACAGCCCTTTAATGTTATGGGGACCAGCATTTTGTCCCCACAAAGCTGTCAGGACCCTATAAGTATACTGTATTTCCAGTTTTTGGTCCCCACAAATGTAGTAAAACCTGGTCCACACACACACACACACACACACACACACACACACACAAAAGTACACACATACTAGACAAAAAACTGATGCCAGCAAGCATTACTGTACATGCATACTGTTTCTTAGTGACTCAAATGTCAGCTAACAGTAATCAGGTTGTTA